>CM075872.1:23996693-24600026 GCA_038021265.1 Cyprinella venusta | reverse complement strand
AAAGTTGAGGGCGAGTTCTACAAAAAAAAAAAAAAAAAAAAAAAAAAAAAATTCTGGTAGCACTGGGGCTGACAAATCACTAAGCTTAATTTAGGGTGTAAATGAAATTAACTTCAGTTATTATCATTTATAATGTCTTAATATTTTATTATTAATAAAAGTAGTGAAAATATGTTTATGGAGTGAAAATAGCCAATAAACATCCTACTGTTTACAATGGTTATTATTATTTTTTTAAGTTTTTAAATAAGAGTTTTCCAACATCTTAAATTTTTTCGTTTTAGGACAATCTTTAAAGGATGAACAAAAAATTTGTTGGTAATCACATAAAAAATACAAAAAAAATAAAACATTTATATATGATATTATTGAAGTGCTGGGAAAAGATGTGTAGTAGCCTACTTGTAAGCATTTGACTATTTCTTACACATTATCATATTTATGATTAGAGTTAACTTACTACATTAGCCTAAATCCATGGTTCTGTTAGGCTGATTTGTGGACTGAAAGCCTTCCATAAGTGTTACTCCTGGTTTCCACGTCAGCGCTGTTTGATCTTATAACAGATCTCTGCGCCGAATCGGAGTGTTTCTCACTGGATCTCGTGGTGTTGATGTTATTAATTCTGAGGCGAATTCAATGGATTTCTTCACTGGATCTCCTAGTAACAGTATTGCGTGAGCGAGATCGGCCCGCGACTGGCAAGTTCGGGGCTTTATTTTGTCAATGGTTCAGGTCGCTGTTGCTGCTCCACGGTCCACGGTGTTTGCATTCGCTGCTAGGTAACGACTAACGAGTCGATAGATCGCTGATTGCTCAGACGCACATCAGGTTGTGATATTTGTCTCCGTCTCCTTCCCACAGACCTTTACGCGCGCTATTCTTGTCACGGATTCATTGACGCGCCCCTTCCACGCTTAACCATGGGTTTAACGTGTGGCAAATTTACTTGTCGCACATGTGCGACTGGATGTAAAATTCAGTCGCACAATCTCAAATTTTGGTCGCAAAATGCGACCATTTGGTCGCAGTCTGAAGCCCTGCGACACCCTCAACAGGCGAAAGGCTGACCCAGTGGGCCGGATGCCTGAGAGCTTCATCCACCACAGGAAGGGTCTCATGTGGAGCAGACCCAGGGGTAGCACAGGGGAGGCTGCGGCCATTAAGCCCAGAAGCCTGCGGCAAGTGCCCACAGAAACATGATGGCCTAGCGAAAAACGGGCCAAACATGTCATCAAACTGCAAATCCGTGCAGGAGCCAAACGGGCCTGCATACGAACGGAATCCATGTGCACACCCAGGAAAACTGTGTGCTGAGCTGGAGTAAGAACACTCTTCTCCACGTTCAACCTTAGGCCGAGAGATTGAATATGGCGGAGAACAATGTCCCTGTAGTGGGTAACCAACTCCCTGGACTGGGCTAGAATGAGCCAGTCATCCAGATAATTGAGAACGCGGATGCCCTGGAGCCGCAAGGGGGCCAGTGCTGCATCCACGCATCTCGTGAACGTTCTCGGTGCCAGGGCAAGGCCAAAGGGGAGGACCTTGTACTGGAACGCCCTCCCTCCAAAGGCGAACCGGAGGAACTTTCTGTGACGCCGCACGACCTGGATGTGAAAATAGGCATCCTTGAGGTCTATTGTCACGAACCAATCTCCTGGCCGAATCTGAGAGATGATGGTTTTCAACGTCAGCATCTTGAATTTCCCCCTGAAAAGGGCGAAATTTAGTCTGCAGAGGTCTAGAATGGGACGCAAGCCGCCGCCTTTCTTCGGAACCAGGAAATAACGTCTGTAGAAGTCTTGTTCGGTTTCCTCCGCAGGAACCTCCTCTATAGCACCTTTGAGAAGGAGGGAAGAAATTTCCTGCTGTAGCACAGAAGCCTAGGTGGCGCTGTTGACTACAGTAGGAAAAATCCCGTTGAACCGAGAGGGGTTGCGGCAAAACTGGTGAGTGTAGCCGAACCGAACTGTGCGAAGAATCCACGGCGATACCCCTTGTAACCGCTCCCATTCTGGAAAGAAATGTGAAAGAGGAAGAGGGGTGTTGTAATGCATATGACATACCTGAGTGAGGGTGTCGTACTGAAGGTTGTGGAGTTGCAAGGTTGGCCATGCAGGAGAGCCCTTGGCGTCCTGACATGCGATGAGAGGTGATAATGCTGAAGTCTGGGTGAACGGGCCTGCCTGCTCCAGAGAAACAGGAAGAGCGTTTCTGAGGACGTGACCGGCAGTCAAAGAGAGTGTCGGGGGAGAGGGGAGAAAACCCAGGGTGTCTCCTTCCTCTCGCAACGGACTGCGTAGAAGTGGTGAAATATGGCCTGCTCTTCGAAACACCCTGGGTGGCGAAGGAGACAGGGCAAGAAAAGGAGAGCTGGTTGGAGGTGGACAGAAACGCTTGCGCGGTCTGTCCCAACCTCGTGCCTATGGAGGAGCTCTCCTTTTCCCGACCAAAGGGTCAGGAGCGGGACGAGGCAGCTGGAGCGGGCGGCTTGTGGTATTGCTTCAGCTGCACACGTTTGTGAAGTCGTTGGCGGGGGAACGGCCGACCGCTGGCTCCCCAAAAATGTGGGAGGTGGGGGACGCGCTGGGTCACTTCTCCTGGAAGAGGACTCCGCTCCCTGAGTAAAACGTTCTCTAGGTCTACGGGCAGGGGAGGGAGTGGAGGGGCCCCTAACTCTCCTGGGCATGAACTGCTTAAAAGCGGCGACTTGGAGACTTGGAGGAACGGAATTTCTCGACCACTGTGTTGACCGCCTCCCCGAACAGACCTGACTGAGAGATAGGGGCGTCGAGGAGGAAAACCTTATCTCTATCACGAATTTCAGTGAGGTTGAGCCATAAGTGCCGTTCCGCAGCAACCGCGCCAGCCATGGAGCGGCCCACCGCACGTGCGGTATGTTTGGTGGCCCTCAAGGCCAAATCCGTGGCCATACGCAGCTCTTTCACAGCTTCAGGAGTGACACCGCTACCCTCATCCATCTCTTTAAGGATATCGGCCTGGTAGGCCTGAAGGATGGCCATAGTGTGAAGGGTCATGCCTGCCTGACCAGCCGCCATGTAGGATTTCCCGATGAGAGAGGAAGAGGTTCTACATGCCTTAGATGGAAGGAGAGGACGTGCCCTCCAAGATGGCGCCGACGATGGAGCAAGATGGCTGGCCAAAGTATCCTCAATCGCCGGAATGGCAGAGTAGCCCTGTTCCACAGAACCCACAAGGTTGGTGAAATCAGCAGCTGATGCATTAGTGAGACACGAAGAGAAAGGCTGCTTCCAGGATCTGGAAATTTCCCGATGCAGATCGTTGAAAAACGGCAGTTTTCTCCGTTGGGGCCTAGAATTAGGGCCACTGAGAAACCTCTCATCGAGTTTGGAGGACTGCGATTCACGGGGCTCGTCAGGCCAGTCGATCGCGAGTTTCTTCGTGGCGCGTGAAAGCACTTCCACAAGCTCAGAGTAGGCCGCGGTAGGCCGCGTTTCCTGGCCGCTCGGCGGGATAACGTCATCGACGAGAGCAGGCCCGAAATCCTCGGAGTCAGAGGCCGCGGTAAAGATGACGTCCTCCAGCCCGAAAGAAACAGAATCGCGTGCTCCCGAGCTGGGGCACAAATAATCATGAGCGAACTCGACCGGCGAGTGAGCGAGCTCGGGAGATGGAGGGAGAGAAAGAGCGGGGCCTGTCTGCTCAAACTCCACATCCTCGAGCTCAACATCCGAACCCCAGGTCGCGGATCCTCGAGAGGCCTCGGGAGGGCGACGGGGGGAAGCGAATCTAGAATCCTTCTCAAAAACCGCAAGCCGAGAGCGGAGAGTTTTTAGAAGTAAATTATCGCAGAATTTACATTTAGAAGATCCTAGAACGGCCTCGCGCGCATGTGAGAAACCCAAACACCTGATGCACTTACTGTGAGGGTCGTCGCTTGCGATGAAGCGAGCACATGGCGGAGAGCAACGTCGATAATCCATTGCAGCTTCACTGGAAGGAGAACAGAGTTCCACTTATGCAGTCGCTGAAGTGCAAGAAGAGAAAATATCCGTTTATATATCCGTTTTTATAGGCTAGAAAAACTGAGACGTAGGACGATGTGATCGCTTCGTGAAGGCAGAGAAATCTGAGGAGAAGATGGCGCACGCGCGTATATGATTATACGACGTGATTGCGTCGGACGGGGCCAGATTGCACGAGCGCCATCAGCCAATGAATTGGCGTGATTCTATTGGGCTTCAGACAATCGGCACATTCAGAGAATATCCCACTGCGCTTCCGCAGCGTTGAGTGAACCTATGAAAGAGAACTTCATTTTGTGTTACATGTATTACATTGTTACATGTCAGATTGGGATTTTCCTTTGCGTTGTAATCCTTCCACACTGTTTTTCAGTGGATTTAAAAAAACAAAATGGTAGGGACAAAATCGATTTTTGGCAAAAAGTGGTCATGAGTGGGAACATTTCCTAACAGTAAATTACGCCTGTGTGTGTGTGTGTGTGTGTGTGTGTGTGTGTGTGGGAGGTCACATTCTTGTTTTGACCGATAGTGACAGAACAGGGAAGAGGAAAAATGCTTGTTGGAAAAAAATACATGACCAGGCTAAATGAGATGTAACATTATATATATTTGTTTTAAAAAGGGTGTTTAACCAAAAAAGCAGAAATCTTTTTAAAATCAAAGCTTTTGCGCCAAAATAATAAGCAGTATTATTTACATGCACTACTATTCAAACTTTGGGGTCAGTAAGATTTGTTTTGGATGTAATGGCTGCGGACAATTCAGAATTACAGGAATTTAAAATATACTTAACAGTTATTTTAAATTGCAATTCACAATATTAATATTTTATAATAAACACCGTTCTTATAACTGACATTTAAATCTGTCTTAAACTCTCATACAACAAAAAAATTGACATTAAAATTATTGCAAAATGTACCAAGTTAATTAATTTTATATCAGAAACATCTGTAATTTTTCAATAATTATTTTAGATTATTATTATTATTATTATTATATATCTTCCAACTCCAGCCAAAAAAATTCACTAATGAAAAAGTGCATTGAACAGTAATCCCCCTTTTTCAGAAACAAAAAGGAGCACAGAAGGAGGTGGAGAAGCTCATTTGCTCCTGTCAGACTTCACACTACACCGCTGCTGGTGAAATTAGCACAGCTCTCTGACCTTTACTTAAACAAACCAAGAAACTCACTCCTCTCCTGAGATTTCATTCATGGCGGTGTGACTGATGGGGGAAGCTGTAGGACTATTACTGACATTCCAGAACAATGATCAAATCTGCACGACTACAACAGCACTAACTGCAATTACAACCAGAAATCAACTATTAAAAATTCAACACCTCTCTGAGATTTGAAAGAGCTGCTGAAATGTGTTCAGAAATGGATGTTTTCTTACACTGATGTGGGTTTGCGGATGGTAGTGAAAATAAGGTTGTTGGTTTGAATCCCAGTGGGACTGATTTATTTAACCAAGACATTTTGACACTTTAATTCATTAAGACACTTTGTATATATATATATATATATATATATATATATATATATATATATATATATATATATATATATATATATATATACATATATATATAAAATTAACTGCATTAAAAGGTAATACCTTACTGGACAATACTGTAATACTGGACACAGACATCTGATGCTGACTTGTGAGACTAGCTGCTTTATAGATAAATTATCTTATTTAATAACTAATGACTTTTAAAAGAAAAAATGAATCAACATCAAACTTACTAAAGTTGGACAATGACACTTTTTTTCTTCTACATCTGCTGTACAGCCAAAACAAACTTTGTTGCATCTTTTTCCTGTTATTACTGTAAAGCTGCTTTGAAACAATCTGTATGAAAAAAGAGCTAACGTTATATAGCCTAAATAAGGGTGACTTAACCTGATAAGAGGTCTTAGACAGAAACAATTAATTTCTAATTACATAATTATTGATTATTACCAGCTAGTGGTATTATTATCCACGGACAAGCAACTTAAGGATCTTGCTCGATATCTTGCTCGAAATCTTGCTCGAAATGCCGTGACACTGCCACTGACTCCCAAGTTACAGTAACACCAAAAAACGTTGTTTCACATGGAAAATACATGTCTGACTGATATGTGAAGCTTTCACAGGTACAGCACTCAAGACTCTCACACACAATACAGACTGATGTGACAACAGTGAAATACCTTTTTGCTTTTCCATCGTTGGAAATGATCAAAGCGTTCAAGTGAAATGTTCTCGGTCGCGTCCAGAGTTCATCGCTGAGTCTCTTACTGGATGTGTAAACGAAGTCAAAGTAAACTTAAGTGCAATCTCGAAGTGAATAAAGGAAGAATTGCGGGTTAGGCGACAGTCAAACGAAGATAACAGCACAACTGTCGGAATAAGCGGCTACATTGCCAACATCCACTCCACATCTCTGTCACTGAACTCTCCGCCTTCAGCTGTGCGCCTGAAATCTAATGAACAGTAGCTCAACAGCGCCACCTACGCTTTCGATGCGCACAATAGTGGGAATTACAAAATAACATGTTAATGGTTAGCTACTAGTGATAATGAATAGCAAATGATTTATCTACGCGAGAAAGTAATTGTTAATTTCATTTATAAAGAGAAACATTAGGTTCGCTTCCAGTCACAAAACTTTACGTTTCTTCACATCCAAAACAATTTAGCATCCAAACAAATCCACAGCTATGCTAAGATTACTGCAAAAAAAAAAAAAAAAAAAAACAGACACAAAATGTTGTAAAATGTTGTTCATAAGCTTTATTGAACTGAATATTAATTCAAATGATCTGTTAAAATCGTTAGTAAGCCACTTACAAATCAAAATAATAAAACAACAATACCACTGATGAAGTCACTACAATGTACACTCACTTTACTAAATCCATTTTATTATTTCATTCATCACACTTTCACATAAAAAAAGGAAAAGAAGAAAACCACTATTCATGAAGTAGAGAAAGATCAATATTATGTTAATATTTGGGACATTTTTCACATGAAAATTGTCAGATGCATGTAGGACTATATGTGGTTAAAAAGAGCTTATTTTCTCACTGTGAAAACATTCAACCTTTTAAGTGTACCGGTATATGAGTGAATCAAGTGCTTTAGGATGAAGTATGAGTGCCTTACTGCAAAATATTCCAAGTAAAAAGTCTTTCATAAAATAAATAAATAAATAAAAAAGATTGATAAGTAGCACAATTTCATGATTATTGAGTATTGTGAAGTGTAAATCGGGTATCAGATTGTGTTCACATAAAATACGTTATCATAATACCATTGGTTTGTTAATAGGCAAAAAGCTAACAATAGCTCTCACATAGCCTATTTCCCTTTGAGCATTGCTTCTAAAAAACTGAATGTGGAAAGTCTATTTTTGTACTTCTAAATTCTCCAGTTGATATGTGTTGCTTTTTAGTGATTGTTTTGCTCTTATTACATTTCCATTCAGTAGGTACAAACTCTAGGCAAAAAGCATGCACTATATCTAAGCACTTCATTTGGTCATTGGAGTAATAAAAGCATAGTAATTTCATGTGCTCAGAGATCAACACATAATATGTCATTAGACGTGGGAAAGAAGAATATACTGTATGAACTACAGAGATCTGTGCCATTCAGATCTTTAGATTTGTTTGAACTCTTCCATATAATTATAATTAGTATAGTTAATTCATTAACATAATTATGTATACCTTGTTGCAAAATGTGGACTAATAAAAAAAACATCTCTGCTGTGTGAATGTGTTGATTTTTTAAAATTGCATGTGAGTTGTGACCAATTCAAATTCACACTCATGAACTGAAAGGGAGCCAGTTAAATACTGTAAATAACAAAGCAAAAACCAGGGTTGCAAAATCAAACCATCAGGCAAGCAGCAACCATCAGGTGTTAACGTATATGAAATCCCTTTATTTCCTAACCTATCCTTGTCCAATAAAACAGAAGCACTGTAAAAAAAAAAGAATAAGAAAATTCCAACCAAAAAGAAAAAAAGAGGATAGAACCAAAACAGTAAAGATGCTCTGCAAGGCAATAGCAGCAAAATGGGGAGGAGGGAGTGAAAAAAGATCTAAGAATAGAGGGAGCGAGTGAAACTTTGCTATCAATACATCTTTCGGAAGAGGAGAAGTATTGATCACACTCACAATTCACAATGCATCATCATTGAAGAAAAAGCAGGATACATTTGCCATGCAGGATTCATACATCTCATATCCAATATTTAGAAAACTCTCACTAATGTACAGTAGCTCTCTTTGGAACAGCAAACTTTCACTCTGTATCATCTGCTGTTGCCATGGGAATTGTTGCTATATGTGTGTATCCCGCTGGTATTTGCACTGGTATTAAGGTATTATATTTTTTGTGTTAAGGTGTAAAAAATGAGGGTGTGCAATATGTGCATCTCTAGTCCCTAGTATTAATAGCTGCTTTGCTTAATTCAAATATCCAGACACTTTAAAAAATATGGGTCAATGACAAATAAGACTATAAAGTATAATAATTGGTATGGTAAATGGTTTTATGGTTCATACATGTTTTTATATATGGCTTTTAAAAATGTTTAATGTAAATTTATTGTAATGTAAATATTTCTAACAAATATTATGAATTAGCCTAATTATATAAATATCATGATTTATCCATTCATAAATATAATGACGATTTTGAGAAGTCTTCATGACATTTTACAACCTGAACTAACCTTACCGCATCATTCAAAGGATAAATTATTTAAAATTTTAAGAACCATATCAACCTGTTTTTTTTCTGCATTTTGGTTGTACTTTAATTAAGCAGACAAAAGTTTAAAAAAAAAAATATGGATAAACAGTAAAGCAGTTTTGGTAAAATATTGGATATGCTTCTAATAAATAATAATAAAAGATTATGCAAAAATACTTCAGGTTTTCATGTTAAGTATTTCATTCTTTTCATCTGTTTTCATTATATCGGTACAGTTGGATAACGCTGACATTTTTACTGTATGCTCCCCAAAAAACATGCTCATCATAGAAGAGGAGTATTGAAATCACTGCATGTATGAATCACATTTTTTATGTATTTTAATGAATGAATAGATTTGGGGCCAAAATGAACGTTATGTCACTGACCCATATTCTGAAGGTTTGGTAATTCATGTTAAGCACATAAAGGCTGAAAAGTGTGGCAGTAACTTTATAGTGAATGAAACTCACAGGTTCCTGCTGGTCCATCTGAACTTCTGAATTTGGTCTACTCAAATAACTAGTGCGATTCATATTGGCTTCATGTGCACTGCTAGCTTTCATGTTTGTGTGTATCATTTCAGCTTTATAAAGCACACAGAGAGTAACCTCACTGAAGTCCTGACAGTAGCTGCAACTAGAAAAAGAGGCAACATCAATGAATCAGATTGTTAGCTGGAATCAGATATAGACTTATCAAACTATCAGGATAACTGATATTTTTTTTGCTGGCTCCATAATCACATTCCTTATATCACATTCCTCATCTTTCCTTAACTTACATCGCTTGTACTGTTTTCACAAGTGGAAGTGCAGATGTGTGACAGTGTTTGTAAAAGAACGCATTTCTCTACTATTAGAAGAGAGAAACTTTCTTTTTCAGGTCATTCCTCTTCCAAAGGGAGAGCCGGTCAAATTCCTCAATGGACATTCCAAAGACATTCTGGAATTCCTCAGTTGACAGGTGCCTCTGGAGAGAGAGGTTCAATGGTCAACCTTTGTTCCCAACAGAACTATGAAATAATGAGCAAAAACAATTTTTACCTCCAGTCTTGTCCTGTCTACACCAGGTGGGAGTTTGTTTCTGCCTCTGTGGGTCACAATGAGCATCTCAAGTGGGTAAATCTGCCAAACGAACACATAGTGCAAACACATTATTAATGAACTTTGACCCTGAGAAAACGGTAATTTAGCAACAATATGTACAGCTTTGATGAATACCAAACACTTTAGATTAGTTGGCATTTATACCTTATGTTCCAGCATACTAGGGAGTGAATTCCCTCTGTCTATCCTTCTGCTTTGGGCATCTCCATTCTATAAAACAGAGAAGACCACTGTAAGCCTATCATAACCACAACTGTAATTTGTGCAATTATTACAAAAATCTGATTGTAAAATAAAAAAAAAATTCTGCTGAGACTGAAGATTGCAAAGCTTGACTACTAAAATCTTTAAAAATATCAGAAATGTTGATGAAATTGTCAATTTACTATGAACAGCTTGTTTTGCAGTTCCCTTTCAGGAACTCGAGCTGCGTGAAACACTGTGGGAATGCCCCTTGTGTTGTACGTCATGAAGCACGTATGGAATCAGTTCAATGGCGAGACAGAACATCATAGGTGGGTGACATCATCGACCAGGAAACTATAAAGCACCCCAAAATCCCAACCGCGGCAGCTTCTGTTGTTTCTGTGTGTGAATCTGTCCCAAGTGTTTTTGTCTGTCTTTAGTAATTGCTAGGCAGGAGTTTTTCACTCACATAAAAACAAATATATATATATATATATATATAGCCTTTCCACTAAGAACGTTTCGCTCCCGCTGATCACTCTTCTAGGAGAGTCGTTCGGTTCATGCTCCCCGCGGCTCGGCAGAGTGGCAGCGCTTGTCATGGGGATCGCTAATAGATTTGATAGCGGGGTTTGAGAAGGGCTCTGCCTTATCTCGGCCTTTACCTGCCAGTTCCAGTGCCTCTGTTCTGGGTGTGGAAGCACGCTCTGCAGTTTCTTCCCGCCAGGCTGAGGCACCAATACTGCAGCTATCCAGTTCTGAGGAGCTGGATGTTGTCAGTATTGAGACAGGCGGTTCTATGGACTTGTCACCTCATTCCCCAGAACATGAGGAGCTTATGGAGATGCTTACTCGTGCTGTTTCCAAACTAAGCATTGAGTGGCCAACTGTTAGGCAGGAGTGTGTTTCTAGAAGTAAGCTTGATGAAAGATTTCTGCCTTTCCGTGTAACCCTTCATGGCGGTGCCTACCATTTCTTCCCAACCTCCACGCCGAGGTGTCGAAGTCGTGGAAGAAATATGCCTCTTATCGTGTTTTTAACCCTCAGACCTCCACCTATTCTAATATTGCCTAAGGCGGAGGAGACTGATCTTTTAAAGGATGTGAGTGAGAGTAAGAGGGCGGGGGCAGACCAAGCCATCAACAAGCTCCTCACATCGGGTACAACAAAAGCAGAGCGACGTGTCTCGTGCTCCCCCTAAACAATGGGAACATATGTGGCACTCTCAGGTGAAGTTCTCTGGTAGTAAGACTGATCTGAGGACAGTCATTATTGCCAAGAACGCTTTGCCTAAGAAGAAGTCCTGACACCACTGGCCCCGCCAACCCCATCTTCATGTCTGGGCGTAGATGGGGCGCTTGCCCTCTTCAAGGAGGGGTATAGAGCAGTCAGACCAGTTGTTCCCTGCCAGTGCTCCGTTACAGGGCGCTGTGTCTGCTGCTCAAAATTTTCTAGAGGCCAGCCTCTAGAGGCTAGTACCCTTAGAAGATTTTCTGGCGGAGTGGAAAAGTCTTCCAAAAGTATCTCAGTGGGTCCTGCGTTCGATAGGGAAAGGTTATGCCATTCAGTTCAGGGCTCATCCTTCTCGATTCAGCGGGGTCCTGCCCACAGTTGCAGGCCCTGAGCAGGCTCTGGTAATGGAACAAGAGGTGAAAACGCTCCTACAAAAGAAGGTTATAGAACGGGTTCCTCCTCCAAGAATGGAGTTCGGTTATTACTGCCGATATTTCATCGTTCCAAAGAACGATGGGGGGTTGCGTCCAATTTTAGATCTGCGCCTGTTACATCGCTCAGTAGCGAAGCTCAAGTTCAAGATGCTCACTCTGAAGCAGATCGTTTCACAAATCAGATACTGATTTGTACTGACAGCACTGGTTTGACAGTATTGATTTGTCACAATAGATCTGAAGGACGCATATTTCCATATCTCCATCCTTCCGCATCACAGGAAGTTCCTGAGGTTCGCTTTTGGGGGTGAAGAGTACCAATATTGCGTTATTCCATTTGGTCTAGCTTTATCTCCCCGCACGTTCACGAAGTACATGGATGCAGCGTTAGTTCCACTGCTCCTCCAGGGGATTCGTATCCTGAACTACATAGACGATTGGTTGATTCTAGCTCAATCGGAGCATCAGGAGGTCCGGCATTAGATGTTGTTCTCACTCACGTCACGAAGTTGTGGTTGAGGATGAATGCCAAGAAAAGTGTGTTATCTCCAGCACAGAGGACCTCTTTTCTGGGTGTTATATGGGACAGTGCTGGAGTTCCTGCAGGAGCGTTTCTCCTTAGGGCTATCTCCCTCCACACTAAAGGTGTACGTGGCGGCACAGATGCTTACCACGTCCCTTTGAGTGGAGTTTTTTGGGGAGACACCCACTTATAACACACTTTCTTCAAGGTTCTTTGAGGCTGAGGCCTGTAGTCCGCACAAGGGTGCCAACATGGGATTTGGCCATTGTTTTAGAGGGTCTCTCCCTAACTCCTTTCGAGCCTATTGAGATAGTTCCTGAAAAGTACACAATTTTCGCCTGGTATGGTGAAGGCCTTTCTCCATTCCCGGCCAGGTTATGTCCATAAAGTTCCTACTAATGTGGCCAGACCTATAGTTCTGCAAGCCTTCTATCCTCCCCCGTTTACATCATCGGATCAGGAAAAACTTAATTTACTCTGCCCGGTTAGGGCCTTAGAAACAGAGCTGCCCTGTGGAAGAAATCTGAACAGTTGTTTGTTTGCTTCGGGTCTCCCAGGAAGGGGTGTCCCGCATATAAACAGAGCATGAGCAAGTGGGTCATTAAGGCCATCTTACTTGCTTATGAGTTGGCTGGTCAGCCTTCGCCTTTGGCTGTTCGGGGTCATTCTACTAGGAGTATGGCATCTTCCAAAGCCTTATTGTTAGGATTAGGATTTTCTCTCCATGATGTTTGTTATGTGGCAGGCTGGTCCTCACCGCTTACTTTCGTCAGGTTTTATAACCCAGATCTCAGCTCCACTCCTGGGGCTTAGTTGCAATTGGCTGGATGTGCCTCTTGATTCACACAGTCGGTCACTTGCTTTAATGGCGACGTGGGTATAAGCGTTCCCACAGCATTTCACGCAGCTTGAGTTCCTAAAAGGGAACGTCTCGGTTACGTATGTAACCCTAGTTCCCTGAAGGGAACGAGGCTCTGCGTGAAACGCTGTGGGAACACTTACACCCACATGACACTCATTCCCGTGATCGCCTTGCTTCGGACCTTTCAGAAGCTGTCGCGGCTGTGATTTTGGGGTGCTTTATAGTTTCCTGGTCGATGAAGTCACCCACCTATGACGTTCCGTCTCGCCATCGGATTGATTCCATATGTGCTTCATGACGCACAATGCAAGGGGCGTTCCCACAGCGTTTCACGCAGCGTCTCGTTCCCTTCAAGGAACAAGGGTTACATACGTAACCGAAACGTTTTCCTTGTTTTACTTAACCTGCAATTTGGTCTGTTTTAGCTGTTAAGAATATACATTTATTTGGTTATACTTTATTATAATGCAAATTGTTACATACCTGGAAATCTGTACAGAGAGAGAGAGAGAGAGAGAGAGAGAGAGAGAGAGAGAGAGAGAAATTGTAATACAATGAGCAAGAGGTATAAAAACATGACAAACATCTGTCCTATTCAATTCAGTTTTATTTCAATTTCTTAAAAAAAAGAATAGATTACAACAAAGCAGAATATAATACAATAGGATAGATACGAATAATGACTCCATGCACTCTAATTAAAGTGTAAATAAACATGATAAAAATTATTCTACCATTTAAAACAGAATAAAATGATGGCTCTTAATATAAGATATTGTATAAATTATAATATTAAAATAATAATATGTAATAAAATAAATAAATAATAATAAAATATATAGAAACCAGTGCTTGTAATACTCGGAAAAATGACGGAAAAATGAAACAGAATAGAAATATAAGTCTAAATTCTGGCACTTTAGATTGCTCAATGATTTATTATATAATTTAATATTATAGGTTATGATAGAATAGAATTATGCCTCTTGAAGTGTAAATAAACATGATAAAAAAAGACTAAATTTACTCTTACAAAAGAATAGAATAGAAACTTACTTAGACTCCCTTTATCACTGTTTGAAGAGGAGAATTCAGCAGACTGCAGCTGTAACACATAAAAACAAGACAATTATATCAGTGTAATTAAGGATGGCTCCTTAATGGTAGTTAATAAAAGCTGACATATCAAATCAGATTTTAATTTCTCACCCTAGTAAGCCCAGTCTTAGTGTAGGAAGGAAATGAGGGGGATTTGGATGCTGTGTAAAAGAAAAGAAACATGTTAATGTACTGGCACAAATAGCATCCAAATACTCATCATATAAAAAGTATTGGATGCAGTACATTTCTTCCACCAGAAGAGGTCACTACAAGGTCAACCTTTTAAACTGGAATCACAACCATTTTCAGTGACAGAATTCAGAGTGTAATGCAATAATGAAATTGCTCGAAAAGAGTTCTCTAGACTCTGACCTTTTCCATAGAGACCTATAAACTCTAATCTGAGTCAGATCATTGATTTGTCATCCATAAGCTCTGACTGCAGGTGAAAAGACTGACTCAGATGTCGTCTAGAATAGATTCAACAGCTGCTGTTAATAATGCTGCTTATCCCTATGTATTGTTCATCCTTAAGTGTCAGTTTTGTGACAACCACACACACACACACACACACACTGGGTATTCATATTTTATGGGTTTATTACATTGTCACAATGATTTTTATACTGTGCAAACAATAATCTATTCCCTAACCCTAACCCTAACCCTACACCTCCTCACTTACCCAACTTTCTGCATTTTTATATTTTCAAAAATATCACTTATGATTTATGTGATTTATAAGCTGTTTTCATCATGGGGAGCAAAAAATATCCCTGCAAGGACAAGGATTTTAGATATTTCCTATCTTTGTGGAGACATTTTGTCCCTATAAAGATAGGGAAAAAAGGACCACACACACATACACACATTCAAATATACCCAGATGCAAGGGTGTCCTGTCGGGCAGGGACCGTGTTTTCCTGTGGACAGGGGTCGATCTCTCGATCTCCTCCTTTAGTATCAATTTTCCTAGATTAGACTGAATCTGTGACAGAGAGAGAGAGTGAGAGATGAAGAAGGAGTTTGGGGGGTGAGATGGAAACTGAAACAATATACTCAAGCTGAGAGACTGAATTGATCAGCATGGCTCTCTGTTTCGACAGGAAAGGTAAGAATCCCTAAAGATTTGTCCTTCATCTGAAACCAACTATGGCTTTTACTTGAAGGTCAACTGAGACAAAAGATCTTACAGATACGAACCAACCCAATAATTTTTATACTCAGTTTCCAAAGAAAATAAGGTTTAAGAAGAACTGTTAATACAAGGAAGAAAGTTAAATTATTGTATAAGGTGTGTATTTTAGGTAGTGTGGCTGGTCACTATTGATTTTAAAAATTCCCTCAATTTTGAATGACCTTTTTGACGAGTTTGTAGCGTGAAATATTTTTTTTAAATATATAAATAGGACATAAAGACTGCATGTACAATACTACCTTTCAAACTTTTGGGGTTGGTAAGACTTTTTAATATTTTTAATTCTCTTATGCTCAGTATACTCTTATGCTAAGTATGAACAGCAATATGATAAAATATTATTACAATTTAAATGAAATGATTTTTACTTTAATATAATTAAAATTTTTATTTATTTCTGAGATGGCAAAGCTGAGTTTTCAGCACTCTTTAGTGTCACACAGTCCTTCAGAAATTATTTTAATACGCACTACTTATTATTCTCTTCGTTGAAAACTTTTGTGCTACTTTATGTTTTTGTGGAAAATCAAAATGTGTTAATTTTTTTCAGGATTCTTTGATAAAATTTAAAGTTAAAAGAACAGTATTTATTTTAATAAATTCATTTATTTTTAAAATAAAAAATATTTATTTTTTTAACAGTATTTATCGATTTTCTATGAAACCTTAAAATTGTATTTATTGTCACCTTTGTTGACTTTTTTGTTTCGCTGATTTAAATTGAATTGTTTTAATTGATTTAATACAAACTTGTGGAACAAAAGTATATATTTATAAAAAAATAAAATAAGAAAAGAATTAGACACAAGCCATTTGAAATAGTTTAACTGTAAAACTGCAGGACTAAAAAGGTTTAAAAAAAAAGAACAAACAATGTATATCTTTGAATAAGAAAATTTGACAAGATAATTCTACACCTTGTTGAGCTCTTGCTTCTGCATTTTCCGAAGTCTCCACATGTCTTCAGACAGATCATTGTCATCATACTTATCATCCTCCTCACCCTCCTCTCCCTCAGCTGTCTTGGATGCTACATTCTTTCTCCGCTCTGTCTCTGTTGCACAAACACAGGAATATGGGATGAAGAGTGTAAGATCGAGTAGATGAACAAATACTACCACATCATAAAACTGTCCCGATACCAAATACTATTTTTCTCCATATAATGGACTTCAATGGGAACCAAACGGTTCAAGGTCCAATAGACAGTTTCAGTAACTGTTCAAAGGGATTTAAACGATTTCAGACAACGAATAAGGGTCTTATCAAGTTTTTCTAAGGGTCTTTTCGACTGAAGAAAGAATGACATGGATATCTTGGATGACATGGGAGTAAATTATCAGCAAAAATTTTTTCAAAAGTGAACTACTCCTTTAAGAGAACAAAAAACAAAAAAAAAAAAAAACTGAGATAGCATGAGAGTGTATTACCTATAACAGCTAGTGAGGGTGGACAGGGCCAGTATTCTGTCTCTATCTTAGAGGGCTGGTTGGGATCTGGAGGCTGGGCAGCAGGAAACTTTGATGACTCGATGATTAAATCCTCCATGTGTTTAGAGTGCGGAACAGCTGATGAGACATCTACATCCATTCAAATACACATACATATACTCAATATGCTTAAGAAAATCATTTACAGTGAATCTGACATAAGAGCAGAACAGATATTTCATACCTTGTTTATATATAGGCGGCTTCTTGAACATGTTGCTTCCGTTGTCTGGAAGGAAAAATTACAGTTATTTAGTTTTCATTTGTAATCTTCCCTTAGGTTTTATTGCCATGTTTGTGAGGCGCTGTAGTACCAAACCTGGCCTGTGGAAGTGCTGTTGCTGATGTGGGACTTTTGTGCTGACGGTGATGCTTTTACTCTGCTGTGTTGAGGCAGGAGAGGAGCTGCCCGATGACTTTGGCTCTGACCAATCCCGCATGTCCTTTGATAGACTGTTCTACAATTACACGTAGTAGGAAGGTGTGATTAAGAATCATGCAAAGAGATTTTAAAGCAGATCATAAAATAGTTTGATCTTTCACCATCACCATGGTCAAATATCTGCTGCAATGGTGGTTTTTTGCTTTAGCAGAGTTTTTAAAAAGAACAAATCTGATGTTATCAACAGTGTTCCTTCAAAAACTTTTTTTTCATTTCATATTTTGTTTAATTTAAATGTGTGGTATACATATTTAGCAACACCTTGAGCATGTTCAAAATTTTCAAGGTAATAAAAAATAAATGTAACTTCTATACAATATAGCTACATTATATGTAGCCAAGTGGTGACAGTGGTCTTGCGGGCTGAATTCCAACTAAAGCTATTTAAAACAGCATTTTTCTAATTCTTGAATAATTATTATATATGAAAACACAAACTCATATTAATTGAGATACTTTTAAAAATGTACAAATTAATTTGTCACAAAATTACTATTTAAATGAATCAATTGAGTTCTACATTTACACAATCATTCAAATATTTGGGGCAATATTTACATGAATATTTAATATTCTTTAAAATAAATTAATACTTTTATTCAGAAAGGATACTAAATTGATCAAAAGTGTCAGTAAACATTTACAGTAACATTTAAAATGTTCAACGATTTCTTCAAATAAATGCTCTTTTATTAATTTCTATTTATCAAATAATTCTGAAAAAAAGTATTACCGTTTCCACAAAAAAATATTAAAAAGCAGAAACTTTTTTCATCAGAATATTAGAATGTGACACTTTGACACATGTGACACTGAAGACTGGATTAATGGCTGCTGAAAATTCGAGATGGTCCTCACTGCAGAACATGAAATTCATGGGGAGGAGTCGGATCCAGATCCAACTTACATATACCTAAACCTACCTAGTAGGGCTGTCAACTTTAGTCGTTTAGTCGACTAATCAGTCGATGCCGTCTTGGTCGACTGACATTTTTATTGGTCGACCAGTTACATTTTTTTTTTTTTTTTACCAGTAGAAAGATTTTTTTTAATGATTTACTCCTTGACATTTATTTTATAAGCAATTATTTATTTCTGTATTCTAAATATAATTAGCCTTTGTTTTACCCCATCTGTAAATGCTTTAATTTAGGCTATTTTGTAACAGCGCCACAGTTTTAGTGCACACACATTGAACACTCGGGAACGCGCCTGCCCTGTGGCCGGCTGCGCTGCTGCTTCGCGCTCGGTAAGGGATGCTGTATTCATTCAGTTAGCACGCTGCTTCTTTTGGCTTTTTGGCTACAAAATGTCCAAGAAATCTAAATCTTTTGTCTGGCTGCATTGTAAAACAAAGACGACAAGACTGTGGAGGGAGGCGACCGCGTTGCTCCATTATGAGCCCGCACAGTGCGCGCCTATATTTGAAATCGAACTTGAGTGCGCAAAAGTCATGAGCAGCCCTTTTAACGGCTATATCATGCTGATTCAATAGATTGTGTTTTCTTAATATGTTTTTCATTTTTATTTGTACACTTTACGCATTTGAAAATAGCCTAAATAATGCAACAAAACGAAAATAAACCTATATGCCTTCCAAAATACAGCCTATTATTATTCGGACTGTTTTTTAGGCTATTTGGGTTTTTTGTGTTTGTTTAAAATGCCTAGATCGGCTGGACAAAAGTTAACCCATAGCTTTGTAAGTAAAGAAGAATATAAAGCCTGTATAAACGAGAGCTTTTGTTAGGATTTTTATAATGTGGCAGATAGCAGTTATTTTTTTGTAGCGTATGGTGTGATCAGGTGCGCGATTGTGACTGCATAGACAGTGCACCTCACTGTTTTCAGTTAAAAAGTCACTTAATTCTCAAAGAATTGTATTAATATTATAGTTTTATTTATTTGTGATGTTTTTCGTTGTTGTTTTATAATTGCTCTATGACAATTGTTTAAAAAAATGTTCAATCAAAACAAGTTTTTTTTGTTTGTTTTTTTTTTGTTTTTTAGTCGACTAATCGTTGCGCAGGACAAGACTTTGGTCGACCAAGGATTTCTTTGGTTGACTACAGCCCTACTACCTAGCTCCACCCCCTGATCCCTAAACTCACCCCTAAACCTACCAACTCCACCCCTCAGATCTGGATCCGACTCCACCCCCTGGATCTTGTGTACTGCAATGAGGTGCTACTGGAAAATTCAGCTTTGCCATCACATGAATAAATAACATTTATATTAAAAAATGAAGTTTTTTAAATTATAATACTGTAATATTACTGTTATTACTGTATTTCTGATTAAATAAATGCAGCCTTGGTGAGCATAAGAGACTTCTTTCAAAAACTTTTAAAAATCTCACCAACTTGAACAGTAGTGTACATAATCTGTAACCTAAATGTCTGTTATTTGTGAATCACCCTGTTTTCATTACACAATAATTCTAATCTGATTGGACAAGCCTCATTGCAAGAGTGCTGCTAAAATATAAATAGCATATAAACTTTCATTCAGTTGACAGATATTAGACAGCATATGACTTATTTGTGATTTTTAACCTCACACACAGAGATGCACTACACAACTTACCTCTGGAGATGGAGGAGGGGAGATAGAGCGAGGAGATAATGACCTCTAGAGAGAGAAAAGAGAGAGAGAGAGAGAGAGAGAGAGAGAGAGAGAGAGAGAGAGAGAGAGAGAGAGAGAGAGAGAGTCAGTTGTTGGCAGTAAGTGAGATATCTAGGCATTTCCACAGACAGGTTTACAGAGTTAATGAAGCGTAAAGCTTCCATCACAGCGAAACAAAAAGGAAATTACTGTGGGAGAGCCGAATTAACGTGACGTGTGTTTGTGTGTGTGTACTGATCTCTGTCCAGGCACTCTGATGGGGAGACACAGTAAACACAGTCAGAACAGCCCGTCTGCCACCAACAACCATGCCACAATCAGTCACGTAAATCACCTTTTTCCCCATTCTGACACTCTAATGCTTTAGCAGATCGTCTCGACCATGTCTACATGCCTAAATGCATTGAGTGTAATGTTGAGTTGCTGCCATGTAATTGGCTGATTAGATATTTGCATTAACAAGCAATTGAACAGGTATACATACCTCTGAGCGATCCATTGGTGAATAGCTGAAGTGGGGCTCATACATCATCAAGTCAGGCCTCTCGATGTCTAGAATGGCCTTGTCTTTAGGTATAGCTGCTAGATCCTTATACCCAATCACTTGATTGTCCATTTTGGCCTGTAGAAATCCAAAATATGAAAGAAATAGGGTAAATTAATAGAAATAGGGCAACCTCATAGACATAAGGTACAGTATAACTCAATCAGCTCCCTATAGGTTAATCATATTGTGTAACCATTGTGGAACCTTGGCTCACTACACACTGGGTCACTGATGATGACAGGACAACATCCTCATTGTATAACGTTACTACTGGAACTTATGAATGAATAGCAGAACTGATATTTTTCTGACAATTTTTTTTAAATGTTATTTAAAGTACATTAGGACAAAAGCTTTAACTGTTACATTTTCCAAAATTTCAGCCATAAATTAATTCGAAATAATAGCTATATTATGTTAAGTCCTACCTGCAATGTATCTTTATGCTGAAATGTAATTAAATAGTGGTTTGTTTTTCAAAACACCTGAATAGCAATGTATCTTTCTGCTGAAATGTAATTAAATAGTGGTTTGTTTTTCAAAACACCTGAATAGCAATGTATCTTTCTGCTGAAATGTAATTAAATAGTGGTTTGTTTTTCAAAACATACATCCAACATCCATCCATGACATATATATATATATATATATATATATATATATATATATATATATATATATATATATATATGTATGTATGCATTTTTTTAGGGATTTTTATGGTACTAAATATTTAATCAAATATTTATGGAGTAGTTTTTATCCCTTTATCCATCCATCCATTCCATCTATTTATCACCTGTAAACTATTTTCTGAGCATAGACCTAAAATTTTTATTAAACTTAAACTGTCAAAAATATTGAATGCTTTGAGAAACAGACATAAGTTTGGTCTCTTTTTAAGACATTTGGCAGATTATTATACTGATGTCAGAGTTGTTTAGTTTTATTGTGTTTTGGTTTAGTTTTCCCTATACCCGTTGCCTGTGAGTCATTATTAGTTTTGCTGGTTGTTAATTAGGATACACACCTGTTCCCTGTTCTGTTGATTATCCTCCCTATGTATTTAAACCCCCCAGTTCTCCCAAATCTTTGTTCGCTTTTGTTGTTAAAGAGTAACTAAACACTTAACCAACTTTTTTTAGTTAATGATCTGTAAGAATGGATCTTTATTAATACCAGTCATTGATTCGGGCAACTTTTTTGACATTTGTTTATAAAGTGTTCTATTTCTACAATATATGGTGTAAAAGCGTCTTAGTGCTGCCCTCTTCAGGTTGAACGGTGGCTACTGCAGTTGAATTTTCGTATTGGATTTTAGTGGTTCTTCGTGACGTACGTAGGTTTCAGCTCACCACGCGAGCTACGCCCTTGGCAATATAAAAAACGTCTCGGTTACAGATATAACCCTCGTTCCCTGAGTAGGGAACGGAGACGTTACGTCAAGGAGTGACGGAGAATGGGGGTTTCGCACAGAAAGCCAATCCTCTTCGAGTATTTAACAACGAGCCAATGGCGTGAAAATGCCATGGGTCTGCGGAATTTGCATAGCGTACTCCGCCCACCCATGTGGGTATAAAAGGAGGAAGCAGACGCAACCGCAGTATGTCTTCGCTGAGGAGCCAAGACTGATCTCAGGCGTCACCCAGCGGTACAGCAGAAGTGGCAAGGAGACGTAACGTCTCCGTTCCCTACTCAGGGAACGAGGGTTACATCTGTAACCGAGACGTTCCCTTTCGTAGTCACTCCGAGTTACGTCAAGGAGTGACGGAGAATGGGGGTCTATGCCATCACGCCATCTTCCAGCTGTCTTCCAGTGCTCTGCGAAAGTCTAGACCTCTAACACAATATTACAAAAAGGTCCCACTTTGACACAGAATTACCAAGGTACACTGGGAAACATATCCCGGGAGGGACATGCTACCAGATGCCTACCGAAGGGAGGACTTATAAAACACATATGGCCACTGGGGCTGCATATGGAGAATACTGGAGCGCCAACCGCAGGTGGCAACTAGCTCCAGGGGTGGCAGATGGCTTGCCAAGGGAAGACACATGCTCAGAGAGGCTTACAGTGGATAATACACGTGAGGCAGTTACCAAAGGGGAACCGTGCACACGGAGGCACCTAGCCGGCACCAGAGCAAGCGCAGTGGTGCCCGCATCATAAGTGCTGGAGGACTCAGGGCTTCAAAGAAGGACAACTGAGGAAATATCGCACTTATCCAATCTGAGGAGTGGAGTGGCGAGCAAGCGAAGACACTTAAGCGGTTCCAGCACTAGCGGAGGCGAGTACGTGAGAGGAAACCGGCTCAATTCGCAAATTATAAAATCTTGCGAAGGTGTTAGGTGTCGCCCAGCCTGCAGCTCTGCAGATGTCTGTTAACGAGGCGCCACGCGCTAAAGCCCAAGAGGAAGCCACACTCCGAGTGGAGTGGGCTGTCACACCAAGGGGGCACGGTCGACCTTGCTGCTGGTAAGACAAAACAAAGGCGTCCACTAACCAGTGAGACAGCCGCTGTTTTGAGAGAGCCCTTCCCTTCTGGCTCCCCCCATGACAGACAAAGAGCTGATCTGAGGTCCTGAAACACCGCGTTCTGTCAACGTAGGTGCGGAGTGCACGCACCGGACAGAGCAGTGCCAAGGCTGGGTCTGCCTCCTCCAGGGGCAGCGCTTGCAAGGTCACCATCTGATCCCGGAAGGGAGTAGTGGGGACCTTGGGCACGTAACCGAGCCGGGGTCTCAGAACAACGTGAGAGTAAGCCGGCCCGAACTCTAGGCACGCTTCGTCAACGGAGAATGCGTGCAGGTCCCCTACCCTCTTGATGGAGGCCAATGCAACCAGGAGAGCTGTCTTCATAGACAGGAACTTAAACTCAACCGATTGCAAAGGCTCAAAGGGAGGCCTCTGCAGAGCACTTAACACTACGGAGAGGTCCCAAGAGGGCACGAGGGGAGGACGAGACGGATTTAGCCTCCTCGCTCCCCTCAGGAACCTGATGACCAGGTCGTGCTTTCCATCGGACTTACCTTCAACTGCATCATGAGAGGCGGAAATAGCCGCGACGTAAACTTTGAGGGTGGAGGGCGACAGCCTACGCTCCAACCCATCCTGCAGGAAGGAAAGCACAACACTGATCGAGCATCTCCTGGGGTCCTCTCAGCGAGAAGAGCACCAGTTGACGAAGAGGTTCCACTTCAACGCATACAGGTGTCTCGTAGACGACGCTCTAGCGGAAGTGATGGTTGCTGCCACCGCAGGTGGTAGCGAACTCAAACCTGCCTCGTGCCGTCCAGGAGCCACACATGTACTGTAGCCTCCATAGATCGGGACGAGGGTGCCACAGAGTGCCCCGTCTCTGAGTGAGCAGATCTTGTCTCAGAGGAATAGGCCAAGGAGGTGCTGTCGCGAGGAGCATGAGTTCGGAGAACCACGTCTTGGTGGGCCAATAGGGGGCTACCAGCAGGACCTGCTCCTCGTCCTCCTTGATCTTGCACAACACCCGTGCAAGGAGGCTCACTGGGGGAAACGCATACCTGCGTGGGCCCCGCGGCCAGCTGTGCGCCAGCGCATCTGTACCGAGCGTGCCCTCGGACAGGGAATAAAACTGGACGCAGTGGGAAGAGTCCCGGGAGGCGAACAGATCTATCTGAGCTTCCCCGAACTGGTCCCAGATCAGCTGGACCGTCTGGGGATGGAGTCGCCATTCGCCGGAGACAGGGCGGATCCGCGACAGCTCGTCGGCTGCCAGGTTCCGGGCTCCAGGAATGTACACAGCACGAAGGGACCTCAGGTGCTTCTGACTCCATAGTAGGAGGTGGCGAGCGAGCTGCGACATCCGACGTGAGCGTAGACCCCCCTGGTGGTTGATGTACGCTACTGTAGCGGTATTGTCTGAGCGGACAAGTACGTGTTGACCCCTGAGCAGTGCTCGAAAGCGGTGCAGGGCCAGGCGTACTGCCAGCAGCTCGAGGCAATTGATGTGCATGAGGCGCTGGGGTCCTGTCCAGGAACCCGCGGCTGCATGCCCATTGCACATGGCACCCCAACCCGTGGTAGATGCATCCGTGGAGACAACGAGATGCCTGGAAACTCGCTGGAGAGGGACACCTGCCCGAAGAAAGCTGAGGTTCAACCACGGAAAGAAGGTTCGGCGGCACGCTGGAGTTACTGGAACCCGGAGCGAGCCACGATGCCATGCCCACCTCGGGACTCGATCGCGAAGCCAGAGCTGAAGCGGTCTCATATGAAGCAATCCGAGTGGCGTAGCCGCGGCTGCGGATGCCATATGCCCCAGGAGCCTCTGAAAGAGTTTCAGTGGAACCGCACTCTTGCCGTCGAACTGTCGAAGACAAGTCAGCAGTGAGTGTGCGCGCTCGCTCGTAAGCTGCGCGGACATGGCGACCGAGTCTATCTCCATGCTGAGAAAAGAGATCCTCTGCACGGGGCAAAGTTTGCTCTTCTCCCGGTTGACCCGAAGGCCCAGACGGGCTAAGTGCTGAAGCACTAGATCTCTGTGTACGCAAACCTGTTCTCGAGAGTGAGCCAAAATTAGCCAATCGTCGAGATAGTTCAGGATGCGAACCCCGTGTTCGCGAAGGGGAACAAGGGCTGCCTCGGCGATCTTCGTGAAGACGCGAGGGGACAGAGCTAACCCGAATGGGAGAACCGTGTACTGATATGCCTGGCCTTCGAAAGCGAACCGAAGAAACGGTCTGTGTCGAGGCAATATGGAGACATGAAAGTACGCATCCTTCAGGTCGATCGCTGCAAACCAATCCTGATGCCGAACAATGCGTTTGGCCGTGAGCACAAAACGTGCAGGTCCAGGATCGGTCGTAACCCACCGGTCTTCTTGGGGACAATGAAGTAGGGGCCGTAAAAGCCGGACTTCACCTCGGCTGGAGGGACCGTCTCGATTGCACCCTTCGCCAGCAGGGTCGCAATCTCCGCTCTCAAAACCGGGGCATTGCCACCGATTATAGTGGAGCGAACTCCCCTGAAACGGGGAGGAGATCGTGCGAACTGAATCGCGTAGCCGAATCTGATCGTTCTGATGACCCAGCGGGACAGACCGGAGAGCTCGAGCCAAGCTCCGAGGAACCGAACCAGCGGGGTCATACGAGCCACAGACGTCCCCCCGGAGGGGCAGCGGGGCGGAGTGACTGGCATGCGCACGGGAGATACCACATGCGGGTGCGTAGTCGAGCTCCGCTCCCCGACAGAAGAGACCAGGGAAGGACCAGCGTTCCACGGGGGTCTGTTCTGCCGGGGGTCTGGCGACAGAGGGGGAGAGGAGCGGTGCGGTCCGGGGACGACGCACGCTCCTCTCCGCGCCCTCAGAGACAGAGGGGAATGAGCGGGGCGACACTGTGGAGCGTCGTGCGCGCTCATTCCGGTCTGCGTGCTCAGTGATAGTATAAAGTCTTTCTTTAACGCACTCAACCCGTCTTATTATTATATATATATATATATATATATTTTATTTTTTTTTAGCAGCGGGGAGCGGAGAACAAAAGATTCTCCCCCGGCCCTCTACGGGGGGAAGGAGGGGCCCTGCTACCTCCTCCTGAGAAAGACTCGATGCCACCACTGAGCAGCCCATAGGGGGCTGTGACGCTCCTCTGCGACCGCCTCTACGGCGCGACCTGGGTGAAGGCTGCTGCTGGGGTCGCTCCGGAGGGAAGGGCGCAGAGGCTCGTCCTCGGCGGCAAACAGACTGAGGCGGCTACACCGGCGGCTGGGTGAAGGCAGCAGCTGGCCGTCGGGGCAGCCTCAGCCTGTTTCTGGGCGGTAGAGAACTGCTGGGCAAAGTCCTCAACCGCACCGCCGAAAAGGCAAAGATGACGCTCCTGGACCACACTAGTGGCCATCACCTGATCCAAGGGAATCAGTCCCGCCCTCGTGCATACCTCTGAGCAGTCTGGCTTGGCAGACCTAAAAAAACGCCCATCATATGCATAGCGGCGGCCGCCCGCCGCGCTATAGGATCGCGCCGTCATAGACGACGAAAACCTACAGGCTCTGGGGGGATGCTCGGGGGGCCCCCGAGAGGAGGCGCTCCGCGGACACAGTTGCATCGCGACAGAGCGCTCCACCGGAGGCACCCCAGCATACCCACGGGCAGCTGCGCCGTCGAGGGGAGGAAAGGCGGGGGAAGCTGACGAGCGCGTCCTCGTCAGTTCCGCATGCAGCTCGGGGACGAATGGCATTGGGGTCGGCTGTGGCCTCGCGGCGGCGGCTTTGCCCAAAAACCATTCATCCATCCGTGAGTGATCGGGGTGGGCCGGAAGATTCCAGTGCAACCCGATACTCACGGCGACCCGAGAGAGCATAGCCGTCATCTCGGGATCCGACACGGGCAACAGGCGCTCCCGAAGGAGGTCGTGCATCCGCATCTTCACTTCCCGAGGAATCAAGCCCGCCATGTGATGCCGCGATCGATAACGCGTCTTCCTCTGGAGCGCCAAACGATCCAGACGGTACCCGCGAACAGGCAGACGTCTGAACCGTTTCGGCGCTCGCTGGCTACAACACTGTTGCGGTGGGTGGGACCCGAGGAGCTAGCGTCGGGGGTTTGTTCCACACCGTCACCGACAGATCACCCTGGCCGCGAGCCGAAGAGCTTCCCCGGGTAGAGGAAGCTGAACGGGTAGCGGAGGCGGGGACTCTCACAGTAAGATCATTGAGTCTCGATCTAAGTGTTGAGATGGTCATATTACCACAAAAGGCACATGACTCAACCACGAAAGCTGCTTTAGCATGACGAAGCCCAGACATACAAAGCAGCGATCGTGCCCATCAGAGAAAGACGGATATCGACCGCACCCAGAAGAACACGGGCGAACCGTCTTTAAAAAGACGTGCCGCGTGTAGCTCTTTCAGAGGAGAGGAGGAAATTCACTCTTTCAGCGCCGAGGCGACCAGGGAGAAGCGCAAAGTCTGGCAGACCACTGCACAGATCGCAGGCAATGCAGAATCTCGCTGGGTACCGCCGTCACACCAACACTGAAGAGGACGCTCGTCTCGAAGAGGCTTTTAGTGATATGGCTTGTGGAGAGAAGAATGCTCTTGGCTCCGAAGCGAAAACATACTGCGGTTGCGTCTGCTTCCTCCTTTTATACCCACATGGGTGGGCGGAGTACGCTATGCAAATTCCGCAGACCCATGGCATTTTCACGCCATTGGCTCGTTGTTAAATACTCGAAGAGGATTGGCTTTCTGTGCGAAACCCCCATTCTCCGTCACTCCTTGACGTAACTCGGAGTGACTACGAAAGGGAACATCTTGTGTCGTCAAAACCACTGTAGGGAGTCAGGAATTGGAATTGTGAGTATTGAAAACGACCAGGATGTTTTAGCATCTATTTCATCCCCTCTATCTCCGCTGGGGTCTGCCCACTTTTTCAGCATTTTCAAATATTGCCAGTGGGTGGAGTCAGGCTCTGACCAGGGGTTTAGTTACCCTTTAAAGTTAACTTTTTCTGTTTTGGAGTATTGTAGTGAAATTCTGTTTATAAAAGTTAGTTCACTTAAAAATGAAATTTCTGTCAGTAATAACTCACCATCATGTTGTTCCAATCCCGTGAGACTTTCGTTCATCTTTGGAACACAAATTAAGATATTTTTGATGAAATCTGAGAGCTATTTAAATCTCTGTCGTCATGAGTTTACCACAGCTACACCATGACAGCTGAAGTAAAGTTATAAAAAGTGAACTTAAATAAAATTATAAAATTAAATTAAGTTTATATTTATTGTTATGAAAAATGCACAAAAATCCTACAGCTTAGTACAGCTTTAGTACAGCTTCAGTAAGATTATATCAAACGTTTAGTACCAAACTAGATTTGGTTTTCCATAGATTTTTAATGCGGCCATTTTTGACAGTGAGGACTACAAGCGAGACTATTTTATTGTAGGATCATTTAATGTACATCATGTACATGATTTTTTTTTCTGTTCACACACCAGTGCCTAAACCTTTTCAGTTTCGTACAATTCCAATAAAGTAAAAAATCTAAATGTAAAGGTTTTCGTTAAAAAATGACTGAAGAGCACCAGAGAGTTAAAATGGTCGACTTCCTGATCAGTGCCCTGACTACTGAACTAAGGAGCTGATTGAGATGCACCCATAATGATACAATTTTTTCTTTGAAAGAACTTCATTAGTTGTTGCACCTACAGTAGTTATGTGTTGCCCTTGTTATGTTTATTCTTACAGTAGGCCTATGCAGTAACATCTGGAAAGCGTGCAGAGAATTATATCTCAGCATGCACTGTTCTACATACCACTATAGTGACTGCTGGGGTTCCAGGACCACCTCCTGCACGTAGAGAACAAACAGTGCCCGGGGAGGTACTGGCTGATTGCTGTTCACACACACACACAGGTCAAAGGTCAAACGTCAATCAGTTCATTTATCTTTTTACTTGTTTTATGATTATCAATTATCTTGAACAAATAGGAAATTTTATTTTGAACAAATAGGAAATCTACTTAAAAACAAATTGATATAAAACTGTTTGCTTCTTAATCACCTTATGCAGCATCATTTTGAAAGAGAAAGCGATCCCTTTATGAGGTCACTGATGAAAGAGAAGAAATTGTGGATGAGAACAAGGCTTTAGATGGATGTCAGAGGCCTCTAAAAGACTCAAAGCAGAAGTTAGATTATGTGTATAATGCATTTCACAATACACATTGTTTCAAACCAGCTTTCCAGAAAATCATTCTATTAATATTTATAATATCTTGATATATTTACAGTTTAATATGGTTTACATTTTGTGATGATGCAATAAATCAAACAGTTATGCAAGCATACTGTATGTATGCAGCTATATAATGTAAGTATATCCAACTTCTTTTTAGAGATACAGTAATAGTTTACATTTTGTGATTGTCACTTTGTGTGACCAGGATTGATTTATAGATGCTTTCCAGCATCACCTTCACCAACTTTAAGTCAAAAGAACATAGTAGTTTGCAGAGAGTTACTAATACACACAAAGTACAGAAAAGTCAGCAGTGTAAGGACCTTAAAACCTTCTGCAGTCAAAAGACTATGAGCACAATGACAGTGTTTCTCTGGGCTTTTCTGATGGATCACAATACAAACGCTTTATTCTAGCACCCTGTGAGTCTTTTGTATTCTACTGAAAAGAACACATTTCTCACAACCCTGCAGCATGCCTGTACAATAAAACACTGCTAAAAAAATAAAGGAAGCAACTGGATGGTTCATATCAGAAATATAGATAAATATGCTCATGGAGATCTTGTCAAGCCATCTTAATGGTTCCCACAATGGAGCCAACCAGACCCTGTCAGTGTGATGGTTTTTAAGATTGACAGAGGTCTGAATGGATTTCTGAGGCTAATGTATTCAATTAAGAGCTCAGTGAGCGATCTTGGCTGTATGGTGGGTTTTAGGTCAGGTCTGTTCTGGATTTGACAAAGAAAAAACAATCCATAGTCAAGGAGACCAATAGGAAAGAAAAATCACAAATAATATCTCTTTTGTCTCACAATTGATTCTCCATATATTCAACAATGTCTCAGACTGATATGTCATTTTCTTTTTAATTGTAACTATGCCATTTCTGAATATCTTTAATCTGTTTTCCTGTGGACATGATTTATAGAGAGCTATTAAAATTGCAATAATCAAACATGGTTTTAATGAAAATTAAATTTTGAACAATAATACTAACTAAAAGTACATTTTATCATGGTTTATAGTGAAACCAGTTATCGTCCCATCCCTAATGTCTCAAAAGGCTCAATTCTTGCACTACTCATGTTCAGCTGTCCCACTGACCCAAATAATCAGAAAGAACCAAATTGCTTACCACAGCTATAAAGATAAGACACCCAGATCTACCTAGCCCTATCGCCTAATGGCTAATGAAATGAACAGCTGGATGTGCCAAACCTTTCTTCAGTTAAACAAAGACAAAACTGAAGTCATTGCATTTGGAGAGAAATATACCTTGATACAATGGGGTCAAAAAACAAAACATCAAGTCAGGAACCCTTATTTTCAGTAGTCATGTCAAAGCAATAACAAAATCAGCATATTAGCATCTCAAATACAGTGCAAGAATGATATGATTTGTTTCCAAGTAAACATTTACAGAAAGTTATTCATGCTTTGATCACCAGAAGGGTAGACTATTTTAAAGGGGGGGGGGGGGTGGGGGGGGTTGACTGCTTTTTTTTCTTTGCATGATTGTGTTTATGGGGTGCAATATAACATGTGGGTACCACTTCCTTTTACAGTACAGTACTTACAGGGTACTTACAGTGTACTTACCTATAAAATACTGCTAATATAAGGTAAGTACATGGAACAGGGTTAGGTTTAGGGGTAGGTTCAGGTTTAGTACTTGTTATTACCCAGTAATTGTAATTACTAAAATAAGTACATAGTATTTACATGGGTAACTGGACTGTAAAAGGAAGCGTTACCAACATGTGTTCATGGTTTTTCGTTTTTAAAAAGTCTTATTTTTCATAAACTTCACGTTTATTGTCAGCCGTGCTCTCCTCTGTCCTCGAACGAGCAAGGGGGTAATCCATCGACCGGAAGTTGAAGTCTGTTGGAAGTGAAGAAGTGAATAGGAGCTGTCCATGAGCTAGGAGAAGGAGACAATCTTGCTAGGTATTCTGATTAATTATTTTGCCTCCACGTTTCCCCGATTGCGCGCAAGCTTCTTCTCATACGGTAATCTCTCAACTGTGCGACAGAGAGTCGCGTGGGTATGACGCAATCATTAGCCTACTTTCACTGCTTCTCTAAAACTTTCACTAAAACTACGGGGCCATAACTTAAGCAACAAGGTAATGGAGCTATTTATACATTGTCGTGTTTCTTTAGAAATAAATAAAGGACAAATGGGGGTCTTCAAACGTCTCAGATGTAAAGTTATTCGCTGTCAAAGTGACGCCAAAATGAATGGGAGTCAATGGGAATGCTAACGCAAGTGAAGTTCTGCTACAAGATGTCAGCTCCCGCAAGGCTTCAATTTCCGGTCAATGGATTACCCCCTTGGGTAACCTAAGGTTGGGTCTCAAACCAGACTTCAAGATATCTTCAAGAATATGTAAAATATTTGGTGGTAACAATAAAATTGGCACCATACTCAAACAGTAAACCAAATACACCATGGAATCATGTACACTGTAATGGTAAAAAGGCCACAGTGGTGTAAAGGCAATTTTATTATAATTATGACTTACAGTTATTACAATCAGTAAGTCAAGTCAAGTCAAGTCACATTTATTTATATAGCGCTTTTCACAATACAGATTGTATCAAAGCAGCTTCACAGTGATAACATGAAAGTAGTACAACACAGATCGATAATATTGTTAAATATTAAGTAATCCTAAATAATCCTAAATAATCCTAAATAATCCCGACTAAGCAAGCCAAGCAAGCCAAAAGCAAGGCGACAGTGGCAAGGAACCAAAACTCCATCAGATTGGATGGAGAAAAAAACCTTGGGAGAACCCAGGCTCAGTCGGGGCCAGTTCTCCTCTGGCTTACATTCATATTGTTTTTATATAACTATTAAATATAAATATTATTTATGTCTAAAACAGCCCCATAACATATCGCAGGCGTTGAGTCGTCTCTTCACAGGCGTTGGTCTTCTCATCACAGGCGGTGGGGCATCCGAAACCCCCGTGAGATGCTGGATACAAGGCTGGACCTGACGAAACGCCATTTTTCTCGGGACAAGCGTCCCGAGATAACAGCAGAAAGGCAGATGGGAAATAATTAGCATAGCTGATGTTCATATTTAGCATAGCTGATGTTCATAATAATTTCCATTGTACGGGTGTCGGTGTTAGAAAACCACTATCTCACGAACTCTCCGCAACGCAACTCAGCCATACGGACCGACCCGTTTGTCTAAAAGGCTATCGAGCCCCACTGGTGCGTTAAGCAATTTCAGTGGCAAACGGTTCGGTATGGCATAAAAGAGGACTGACAGGTGAGCATTATGTGAATGCTTGACTGAAGAGATGCGTCTTTAGTCTAGTTTTAAACTGTGTCAGCGAGTCAGAGCCCCGGACCGTATCGGGAAGGCTATTCCAGAGTTTTGGAGCTAGATGCGAGAACGCCCTCCCTCCTTTACTGGACTTAGATATCCTAGGAATGACCAGAAGCCTTGAATTTAGTGATCTTAAGGAACGCGGTGGATTGTAGGGCGAGAGAAGGTCTGTTAAGTACATAGGAGCTAAACCATTTAGGGCTTTATAGGTCAGTAGTAGTACTTTGTAGTTGATACGGAACTTAATAGGTAACCAGTGCAGAGATGATAAAATCGGTGTTATATGATCATATTTTCTTGACCTAGTAAGAACTCTAGCAGCTGCATTTTGGACTAACTGTAGCTTGTTTATTGAGGATGCAGGACAACCGGCTAATAAAGCATTACAGTAATCTAGTCTCGAGGTCATGAATGCATGAACTAACTTTTCTGCATCAGAGAGAGATAGCATGTTACGTATCTTAGCAATGTTTCTAAGGTGGAAAAAGGCTGTCCTTGTAACATATGAAACATGATTTTCGAAAGATAAGTTGGGGTCTAGTATAACACCCAGGTCTTTTACTGTAGTGGATAAAGTAACAGGACATCCGTCTATACTAAGGTTTTGTTGTAAGAGATTTTGTGAGTGGTGAGAGTAAGTGCTCTTTCACATAACATTACTGCACACAAATTCTGTGTGGCTTTTATGCAAACTGAATTATGGATGATAAGGCAGACATTTTCAATACAGAGTTGAGCTAGAGGCTCCACATCACATCTGACCTGGGTCCTGCTGCATTTGCGTGCCGCAAACGTTATAGTCTCAAGTCATGCGCAGTTGTGCACAAGAAAGTCAGCAATCATTGGACGTTTCAATCAAACAATTTAAAGAAATATTAACATACAGTAATAATCATGACATATTTGAATGGGACTCAATAAGTCCAAGTCCTAATATGTTTGAGTACGAGTCAATTCCGAGTCAAAATGCACATGAGTCCATGACAAGACTGAGACCATTAAAGTATGGTTTCGAGGCCGAGTCTGAGACCGAGTCACAACACTGCAACTAGGGGAAATGATACACTTGACCAGGTGTACACCAACAGACGGGAGGCATACAGAGCGGTGCCCAGCCCCAACCTAGGCTTTTCTGACCACATCTCCATCCTGCTGGTTCCTACTCATCATCCTGTGTCACGATTCATGAATTCACTGTTTCCTTCAGGTCTCGTGTTATTGTTGTTCTGTGAGTATGAGCGCGTGTGAGTGGGCGTTACCGCTCGTTCGGCTGATCAGCGCACCGGCTGATTTCATTATCAGGGCCAGCTGCTGCCAATTCACATCTCTATAAAGACTCATCACAATCTCCTCTCTTTGTCAGATCGTTGGTTTGGTGTCCTCTGTGTCGTGCTTCGTGTTCCTGTTGCAGTCTGTTCCAGTTGAGTTCCTGTTCAGTGTCTTCGTGTCCTGTTTCGTCTGGATGTTCACCTGCACTGGATTTATCGTCACCCACTCTGGATTCACCATCATCTGCACACTGACCACTGAGTCCCTGCGCCACCATCTGCTGTGTTCCCTGAGATTGTTTTGTGATTATCACTGTGTCTGCTGACCATGAATAAAGAGTTTTACTTGCATTTGCTTCCGCCCGATTCTTGTGACAGAACGATCTGACCACCATGGAAGCAGCAGGCGAAACTTCAACTACCTGGGAGGATTTTGTCAAAGCCAGCATTGCACGGATGAATACCCAGGAGAGGAACATGAACGATTCGGGCCGGGCTATTCAAGCTCTTGTGGCGCAAGTGTCCGAGCTCACCTAGCAAGTCCAACTTTTGCGGGGTCCCACTGCGCCACCCACACCGGTCGCTCCCCCCATACCACCGGAGGGCGCCTTCCAGTCAGAGCCCAGACTACCAGTTCCTGAAGCCTACAATGGTGAGCCAAACTTTTGCAGAGCATTTATAACACGCTGTTCAATGCACTTCTCCCTGCAACCCAGGACCTTTTCCACCGAATGAAGCAAGGTGGCGTTTGTACTCACCCTCCTGACTGGAAGGGCAGCTCTGTGGGGGACGGCGGTGTGGGAGAACCAGGATCCATGCTGCGCCTCGTTCCAGACACTCACCGACGCCATGAAAGGAGTCTTCGATCGTTCGGTCGCTGGGAAGGAGGCAGCAAGGAGGCTAGCGGATCTCAAGCAAAACGACAGATCGGTATCTGATTACTCTATTGAGTTTCGGACTTTGGTGGCGGAGTGTCAGTGGAACGAGGAGGCGCAGTGGGACATGTTCCTGCATGGGCTGGCTGACCGCATCCAGAATGAGATTTATGCGCTGGACTTACTCACTACCCTCAAGGAGTTGATCGATCTGCCACTTCGTGTAGACTCTCGACTCTCCCGAGTCGAACGTCGGAAGGGATCGGTTCGGGGTTTCGGAACGGTGGAGACGCCGAGACTCAACAGCGTGGACGCGGTCAGCCCTGTCTACGATCACGAGCCCATGCAGGTCGGTCGAGCTCGGCTTTCCCGGGAGGAGAAGGAAAGGCGGAGGTCCCAGGGCCTTTGCCTTTACTGTGGCACAGCAGGACATTTCGCTTTCAACTGCCAGGTAAAAGGGCCCGGCAGTAAATCTGACGCTACTGTCGGGTGGGATCTCCGCTGAGAAGACCTCATCAACATCTACGCTCCTCCCGGTAAGACTCAGGTGGTCAGCTCACACTCACGACTGTCAAGCACTACTGGACTCCGGGGCTGAAGGTAACTTCATGGACTACACATATGCACTCAGGATTCAGGTTCCCCTTCTACCCCTCAACTACACCATCGCAGTGCACGCACTCAACGGACAAGCACTCCCCACTATCTCTTATACCTCTGGACCCCTCACACTCAGTGTATCCGGCAACCATTCTGAAACTATATCCTTCTATATCCTGGACTCCCCCCTGGCACCCATTGTTTTAGGTCATCCATGGCTCATCAAACACAACCCCAAAATAGACTGGCAGCTGAGATCAGTGTCTGAATGGAGCAGTAAATGTCATGAGTCCTGTCTTGTGTCTGCTTGTCCGTCTGTCTCTGTTTGTACGTTTCAGGAGGAAGCAGTGGACTTGTCAAACGTGCCCACGGAGTACCGGGACCTGAAGGAGGTGTTCAGTAAGTCTTGTGCTGCTTCTCTCCCTCCGCATCGTCCCGATGACTGTGCTATAGAGTTACTGCCAGGTACGTCTCCGCCTAAGGGCAAGTTATAATCACTTTCTGTTCCAGAGAGGGAGGCTATGGAGAAATATATTTCTGATTCTCTAGCAGCGGGGTTCATCCGTCCCTCCTCTTCTCCAGCGGGGGCGGGGTTCTTTTTTGTGGGGAAGAAGGATGGGTCTTTGCGACCTTGTATTGACTACCGGGGGCTGAACAACATCACGGTAAAGAATACTTTTCCTTTGCCGTTGATGTCTTCAGCCTTCGAGAGGTTGCAAGGAGCATCTATCTTCACAAAATTGGATTTACGTAATGCTTATCATTTGGTCCGCATCAGGAGGGGGGATGAATGGAAGACTGCTTTTAATACCCCCAGGGGGCACTTTGAATACTTGGTCATGCCTTTCGGTCTGTCCAACTCCCCAGCGGTTTTCCAGGCACTCGTCAATGACTTGCTGCGAGATATGGTCGACCAATTCATATATGTCTACCTGGATGACATATTGATTTTTTCTTCTTCTCTCCAGGATCACGTGCAGCACGTTCGACGAGTGCTTCAGAGGCTGCTAGAGAATGGGCTTTTTGTCAAGGCGGAGAAATGCGCTTTTCATGCACAGTCTGTTCCTTTCCTTGGGTACATCGTGTCGTCTGGGGGAATGCGTATGGATCCTGAGAAGGTTAAGGCTGTGGTAGATTGGCCAAGTCAAGATTCCCGTAAGGCCCTACAGAGGTTTCTGGGGTTCGCCAATTTTTATCGGCAATTTATTCGCAATTTCAGCCAACTAGCCTCGCCTCTGACTGCCTTGACCTCCCCCAGAACGGCGTTCAGGTGGTCGGACGCAGCGGAAGCTGCGTTTACCAAACTGAAAGGCCGCTTTGTTTTAGCCCCCATCCTGGTTACCCCTGATTCATCACGTCAGTTCGTGGTGGAGGTCGATGCGTCAGAGGTGGGGGTAGGTGCAGTGCTATCCCAGCGCTCTCTCACAGACGACAAGATGCACCCATGCGCGTTTTTTCACATCGATTATCCCCTGCCGAACGTAACTATGCAGGGCTCTAGAGTGCGACCAATTTGGTGGCAAATGCGACCAGAATTTGAAAAGGTGCGACCAAATTTTTTCCTAGGTCGCACCCGTGCACCTAACGTTCTCGCATGATCGCATCCGCTGACTCTCCCCAAACGAAAATGTTTTTCTCCTTGCACGTATAGTAAAATGATCCGTTGCTGTGTGATACGAAATAAATTGCGACCTGAACGTGAACACCAGAGAATCAGTAACGGCAACCAGCAGCAGAAGAAACCGACGACGAAGAAAGTTTTAAAAATGTTGGCTACTTTTTATGGCTAGGTAAAATATATTCTCATATTCAAAAACTAATTCTCATTTTACGAACCCGTTGGGCTATGCTGTGTTCAGTTGATGAATGAACGGAAGATTGTAGCGCCCCATTGTAGCATCCCATCCAATACATCGCAATAATCTTTGTGCTTTGTTACTATTGATATGAAACAAAGTCTCAGATTTTAAATTAGGTCAGTTTTCTTACGAAATTCAAGAACATAGTGTATTGACGCTGTGGCGTGAGATCGCTCTGACTCAGCTCAAGTGAAGCAGCAGCGCGGAGCGCACATGAGCTTCTCTTCCGCCTTAATAAAACCATTTACAGCGTGAAATAAACATGAACGAGGATCTGAAAGTGTGTTAAAAGATAGAGTACAACTTAGCGAAATCCGTATCTTTCACATAGAATCGCTCAATCAGTGATTCATTTCAACCGTGGAAAGACGTCAGTAAAAGGCGTGTAAACAATGTAATGTAACGTCACATTTACCTCAGAGAAAAAAAAAAATCCAGTGACCATAAACTCGTTAGCCAGCTAGAAAAATTAACTCTAGATCAGCATTTTGCCAAATACATGCACCATATTACATATTCATTATAATTTTTAATGTTTTTCAATATTTAATGCATGTTGTTTGAAAAAAAAAATCTGACAAGCTTTTATGTAGCCACCATTTAAATGTTTATATTTCATATTACATTATTATTATAAAAATAAATAAAAGTGTAATTTAAGTGTTTGTGTACAAATCAGGTAATTTTTGCCTTCAATATTATAGTAGGCTAATGAAGCATATGGGCTACAACTGACTCCCAGTTTACAGCATTAGTTGAGATTTGTTTTCCTTGAGAAAATTTGCCATGTATTGTACCTACCTGATATCCAAAATAATCAATATTGAATCGAATTGTGAAATTGGTGTCAAGCCCTTACTTGAACAAAGTAAAAACAGCACTTTAAATTTTTAATTTTTTTAAAGATTTATATTTTTATATACAATATAATTGTGCTTCAAAAAAAAAACTACATCTTATTCTTTTTTAAAAGCATTTACATAATATATATGAATATACGAGCGTGATAAAAAGGTGACCTTGAAATTGTGGCGTTAAATGTGATGCGAGACGAAAAAAATTTGAGTGCACCTAAATTTTGTGCTGGTGCACCTAAATAAAAAAGTTAGGCGCACCAGTGCAACCAAGGCAAAAAGTTAGTCTGGAGCCCTGCTATGATATTGGTAATAGAGAGTTGTTGGCAGTTAAGTTTGCATTGGAAGAATGGCGCCACTGGTTAGAAGGGTCGGGGGTACCTTTTATCGTCTGGACAGACCATAAGAATTTGGAATATATCAGAACTGCTAAAAGATTGAACTCTAGGCAGGCTCGGTGGGCACTTTTTTTCGGACGTTTTGACTTTTCTCTCTCGTACCGCCCGGGTTCCAAGAACATCAAACCCGATTCTTTATCACGTATTTTTGACCGTTCCGATCGCCCGTCTACTCCCGAGTGCATTTTTCCAGAGACTCTAATTATCTCTACACTCATATGGGAGGTCGAATCGAAGGTCAAGACGGCCTTACAAGGGGTAACGCCTCCGGTCGGTTGCCCACCGAACCGTTTATTTGTGCCAGAGGAATTACGATCCGACATTGTTCAGTGGGGGCATTGTTCCAATGTGGCTTGTCATCCAGGAGTTAGTCGCACTACATCTTTAATCAAGCAACGATTCTGGTGGCCACGTATGGCTCGTGACGTTCACAGTTTTGTTTTGGCTTGCTCAGTGTGTGCCACTGGTAAGACTTCCAATCGACCCAGAGATGGGCTCCTTCAACCGCTGCCGGTCCCTTCGAGACCCTGGTCCCACATCGCTCTAGATTTTGTCACCGCCCTCCCACCCTCTCAGGGTAACACGGTAGTTTTAACCGTGGTGGACCGGTTCTCGAAGGCGGCCCACTTTATTCCCTTGCCCAAATTGCCCTCAGCCAAGGAGACAGCGGTAACAGTCGTTAACCACGTCTTTCGGTTACATGACCTCCCGACGGACGTGGTTTCCGACAGAGGTCCCCAATTTGTGTCCAAATTTTGGCAAGAATTTTGTAGATTACTGGGGGCGACGGTTAGTCTGTCCTCAGGGTTTCATCACCAGAGCAATGGCCAAACTGAGAGAGCCAACCAGGATTTGGAAAGAACGTTGCGATGTATGGTATCCAAGAATCCTTCCTCATGGAGCCAACAACTGTCAATGGTGGAGTACACCCACAATTCATTACCAGTATCATCCACGGGCCTATCTCCGTTTGAGTGTAGCATAGGATACCAGCCACCAACTTTTCCTAGTCTGGAACCCGAAGTCGCGGTTCCCTCCGCTCACGCCTTTGTCCAGAGGTGTCATCACACTTGGACTAGAGCCTGGGAGACTCTGCTCCAAGTGGGAGCGCGCACCAAGGCCAAAGCCGATCGCCACCGGCGGAGGCCTCCCATATACGTCGTCGGTTCCAAAGTGTGGCTTTCTACCAAGAACATTCCTCTCCGTTCCGTTTCGAATAAACTTGCTCCCAAATTCATTGGCCCGTTTTCTGTCACCAAAATCATTAGTCCAGTGGCAGTCCGCCTCAACCTTCCTCCAGTGTATAGGAGAATTCATCCCGTTTTTCATGTATCCAAAATTAAGCCAGTTTTTCGTTCTCGTATTAATCCGCCTGTCCCGGTTCCCCCACCGGCGCGACTCGTAGACGGGGAGACCACATATTCGGTTCATCGTATTCTGGACTCAAGGCGGAGGGGACGCGGGTTCCAGTACTTGGTGGACTGGGAAGGTTACGGTCCGGAGGAGAGAAGTTGGGATGACTGACGGAGCCATCTCTAGGAGAGGGGGTACTGTCACGATTCATGAATTCACTGTTTCCTTCAGGTCTCGTGTTATTGTTGTTCTGTGAGTATGAGCGCGTGTGAGTGGGCGTTACCGCTCGTTCGGCTGATCAGCGCACCGGCTGATTTCATTATCAGTGCCAGCTGCTGCCAATTCACATCTCTATAAAGACTCATCACAATCTCCTCTCTTTGTCAGATCGTTGGTTTGGTGTCCTCTGTGTCGTGCTTCGTGTTCCTGTTGCAGTCTGTTCCAGTTGAGTTCCTGTTCAGTGTCTTCGTGTCCTGTCTCGTCTGGATGTTCACCTGCACTGGATTTATCGTCACCCACTCTGGATTCACCATCATCTGCACACTGACCACTGAGTCCCTGCGCCACCATCTGCTGTGTTCCCTGAGATTGTTTTGTGATTATCACTGTGTCTGCTGACCGTGAATAAAGAGTTTTACTTGCATTTGCTTCCGCCCGATTCTTGTGACTCCTGTACTCAAAGTAGGGCTGGGCGATATGGACCAAAAGTCATATCCCGATATATTTTTCTGAATATCGATATACGATATATATCGCGATATTTCCGCAAAGTGAGAGCAAATTCAGTCAAAGCCAAATATGAGTCACAAGTAGCCTAGTTTTATTGAAACAAGCTATTTCAGTGAACAGGTGAAAAATCAAATGAAAAATTTCAGTGAACAGGTGAAAAATCAGGTGAAAAATTAATAAATAATAAAAAGGCTTCTTCACCTGGTTCACAATTAAATGCTCAGCTGTTCAATTAACAAGAAAATGTAAACATAAATACTGTATAACAACAGGAGTACCTTTTTATTATTATTTTTTTTTATCAAAGCTCCATAATGTGGGTGTGTGAAAATTAAGTTGCAGTGAGCTTTTTCACAGTGTTTCCTCTAGAACTTTTCCCGCTGTGGTGGCAGGGATATTCCCATGACCACACTCCCTTGCCCCCGGTGTTTAAACCTGTCTAAATATTATAGTATGAAAGGCCCTAATTTAGAGCGGCAAATCGATCATGCGCATCCCGTGCGCAAAATGAAGCACTTGAAGCAACGCGAAGTCACAGTATACAGGCGCAGCGCTTCACTTTTAAAAGTTTAAGCACAAAGTATAGAGATATTTGATGCTTATTATATCTATGCAACATTTTATTGATCCTTTTCTTTTAACAGTTTTAAATTTCAGTTTCAGTACGCGTGCTCTCTAGTCCAGCGCTGTAATAACAGACACCCAGGAGAAAGTAATATGATTTAGAAAGCACTATAAACTCCAGTAAGAAAGTCATTTTATGAAAACCATATAAATGTATCACAAATAAAGTATAATAATGGGAACATTGATCTTGAAGAGAGTTTCGTCGTGTTACTGTCGTAACAGAACGCGATGCGCTGTTTGAATGCTGCTGAATGGAGAATGATGGAGGAGAGACCAGTTTCCATTAACTTAACTATATATTCATGACTATATATTCATTTTTACCTCACATTATGCTATTGAACGACTTTAGAAGGCTTGGAATAGTGCGAAAACTTTATGGTGGTTTACATTTGTTATGCCTTTACGGGGCTAACAACACAATAGTGCGTGCACAATACCGGACTTCACTGAGAAGCTGCTGCAGCCGCGGCGGGATGATGTTTGGTGTGGCGGCCGCGGGAGAAAGAATGTAGGAAACACCGTTGCGGGTTATCGATGGCTTGCGGCTGGGGCTTCTGCAGCACACAGTTTCACGCGCGGGGAGCAGTGCAGTGGGCTCCGGTCAGCAGCTTGCTTGGAGCAAGGATCACAGCGCATATTTGAACTATATCGATATATGAGATATGGTCCAATTCCATATCGCATTTAAAAATATATCAATATATTTTTTATATCGATATATCGCCCAGCCCTAACTCAAAGACAACAACCCCACAGAGAAGCCCATCACTGTGTGGCCAAACGGAGCCATCTCCAAGTTACAGGACTGTTTTGAGTGTACTTCCTGGCAGGTAATCAGGGAGTTAGCAACAGGTGTAAATGGGGTGGACCTTGAGGAATATGTATCATCTGTTTGTGAATAGATCAGCAAATGTATCAGTGACGTCGCTTCTACCAAGAAAATAACCAGGTATCCAAAACCAGTGGAAGGCATCAAAAACTCTAAAGCTACTTAGGCCCTACTTAGACAGGGTCATTTTTCTATCAACAAGGGGGGGCATTAAGAACATCACAGGATATAAAGGTAAGGATGCAGAATGCCCTCTGGACCCATCCCTACATGCTCTAAATGCCTTCTATGCTCGCTTTGACTTATCCAAATCCTCCAAAAGTACCAGGCTCACAATATCTCCAGGCAAGCTATCTTTCAGTGAGTCTGCTGAGGATGACGCTGTGGCGGATTAACCCACACAAGGCAGCAGGCCCAGATAACATCTCTGGCCAGGTTCTGAAAGAATGTGCTCGGGAGTTTAAGGGGTTGTTAACAGACATTTTTAATCTATCACTCTCCCTAGCTACTGTGCCTGTAGTGGAAAGCATGAATGACTATCGTCCTGTGGCCCTCACTCCACTGATCAACGACTGGTTCTGGCTCACATAAAAGGCACTGTTAACATCAAGGTGGACCCCCATCAGTATGCTTATAGAAGGAACCGGTCTGTGTCTGACACAGTGGCAACCGTCGTCAACTCTGCTCTCACCCACCTAGAGAGCAGGGATTCCTATGTTCCTATGTCAGGTGGCTTTTCCTAGACTTTTCATCTGCCTTTAACACCATCATTCCGCACACATTAATTAACAAACTGCTGCTGCTGGGACTAAGACCATCCCTTTGTAATTGGGTCCTGGACTTCTTAACAAACAGGCAACAGTCAGTTAAGATCCATGGCACCTTATCTTCCACCCTTAAGGCCATTGCACACTGAGTACGAAATTTTCGTGTGCGTATTTTCGTGTTCGTCAGTCTAAAAATTCGTCACGCATAGAAACCTTGCACACCGAGTCCGTTGCGTATTTTTTAAACCTTTGCGGGAAAAAACGCAAAAATACCAAATGGATTCGTCAAGCAGTGAGGATCATTTTGTTGCCCTCTCTCTTATTGAAAAGAGAACCATATTGAATATTATATGAATGTTTCGTCCATCCTGAAATTGCGCCGAGAGGAAGGAGAGTTCTTATCAAGCATTCTTATCACCTTATCAAGGAGTTGCGAATTTATCCTGAGCGATTCAAAATTTACCTCAGAATGTCAGTGGGACAGTTTGATGCTTTGCGATTCTGGAGCCACATATTAAAAACAAGACCACCAATTTCCGTGAACCAACCGATTCTGAACGGAGACTGACAGTGTGTCTAATAAGGTATGGACACACACACAAACACACACATGCCCGCGCGCGGCCCGGTGGAAGCGCTGGGCAGACAGAACAGCTGTGTAGGCTGTGTATATTGTGTATATATTGTACCCAAATAATACATTAGTTATCGAATTGGCTGCTCAATCACACCTTATTCGATCCTTTCAATCTGATTGAAAGGGGAGGTTTATTAATTTCATAACCCAATATAGAGAAGAGAACATAAACACTTGATCGATTTGAAAACCGAAACTGAAAGCACGGCGCATATGTGCAATGATTTGAGGACAAGCTTCCCCCGGCCCTGAATTGTCAAAAGACCTCTCAAAATGCTGGCTCTGGATGCGAAAAACGCAGAAAATCGAACCCGATTCGATTAATTTTATTACGGACGAAAGTTTCGGAGGCGGTGTGCAAGCGTGATTGACATAACGTGAGCTCGAATTTTTTTTTTAACGTGCGAAAATTTCGGATGCGAATTTCGCACTCAGTGTGCAATGGCCTTTACACTCAACACTGGCTCCCCACAAGGATGTGTCTTGTGCTCTTTGCTTTATACACTCCTCCTCACATATGATTGCTCTGTAACACGTCTTAGCAATCACATAGTTAAGTAAACAATCTCTGCATGGTTGTGGACTTTAGGAGGAGAGGTCATACCCTACCTCCTCCCCTCTTCATTGATAGAGAAACTGTGGTGAATGGAGATGGTAACCAATTTTTATTATCTGGGCCTGTACATCTCCAATGACCTCACATGGGCCACCAACACAGCCAGTATTATTAAGAAGGCCCACCAACGTTTGTGCTTTTTGAGGAGGTTGAAGCAGGCTGACCTGAACCCTGCTATCCTGACCTGTTTTTACTGGTGTGTGGTGGAGAGCACACTGACATTCTCTATCACTGTCCGGTATGGCAACTGTTCTGCAGCTGACAGGAAGGCACTGCAGCGAGTAGCTAAGTCTGCTAGGAAAATAACAACAAATAACAGCCTTCCTTCCCTAGACAACATCTATGTCATCAGGTGCAGATGCAGGGCATCCCCCCTCTGGCAGAAGGCTGCACAGCCTTAAAGCAAGAACCACATGGCTAATGTGTAGCTTCTTTCAGGCTGTGAGGCTTATGAACTCCTTGGTTTAGAGCTCCTCCTGCCTTCTATTTGCTCAATGCTGCTACTGCACAAGGCACTTTAATGATGTCTATGGGTTAATTATGGTTTATGGTTTTTTATTTGTTGATTATGGTTGGCTATTTAAAGCTGAAGTCCGCAGTTTTTCCTCTTTGTCTCCATCTCTGTTCGAAATCTGCAATTGCAGTCATTCCAGGAATTATCAACTTTACGTACGCTGTAGTTCGACACCTCACAGTGCGGATGAACACAGTGTTTGAGGAGCTGTCAATCACTGTGCCGGTGTCGATACTGGCATCATTCTCTGCTGGCATTTAGAATCACAAATTATTCTTTTTGTGAGTTTGACCAACATAATCATTTTCACTTACTTTTGTTCTGGTTCTGACATTGCAGTAAATCACACTGATTAAATCTAAAAATCACTTATCATCACGCAAAACCGAGCAAATTATACTTTCTTCTCAAATTGTTAATGTTAGCAACGTCAGCATTGTGTGACTACATGTAATGTCCTTCCGATATTTATTATTTTTTTTGCATGGGCCGGTTACTTTTTCTGTAGCCACTCCAAAGTCCAAACGAAGTCTTTTGCATTTTACAACGGTTGTTCATCCAATCAGTTAGAAATACTAAGGGTTCACTCAAAGCACGGCGAGTCCACTTAATAATTATTACTGTGTGCCCCCCATAGCTGGAATCTTCTTCCAGAAAGATCAGATGTGCTTCAACAGTAGTCACATTCAATTCAGTCTCAGGGCCCTATCTTGCACAAAATGTAGCAGGTGCATACACTTTGATTCTCTCATCAACACAGATGCAGCAGTTTTTTTGCAAATCATACATTATAACAAGGAAAAATATTAACACATGAGGGAAATCATTGTGGTGTCCATGAAGATGTAAAAGAAATGCATTTTTCCCCCCTCCCATGCCTGTTTAACCGACGCTGATTTGGGTGAGTTTCTCCCATCCCCATACAATGTCACTTCTCTGTCTTTCACTGCCCTGACACGAACGTCGGTCTCCTCATCAGTGAACCGCTCATGGCGTGCGCCTCGTAAATTCGCCACATTAATAACAATCCGTCATGCAACATGCACACCTGCTCTTAAAGGGTTTGTTGGATGACGCTCTGATGGGTTAATCTCACGTTACGCCCACACCGTTACACCCACACCACTAATGAAGCTATTTCAGACCAACTCCTTTTAAACTTGCGTCGGGCACAAGAGTCATTTATTCTGCCGGTAAAATAGCAACAGCGCCCAAGTCCCGCCCACAAAGTTACTTTTTAAAGTTATAAGTGCTTTACGCTTGTTCCTTAAAATAGGGCCCTCAGACTTATTGCACTTTATTTGATCCTTTTGTATTATTTTGATTCTGTTTTAATACATTTTAAATTAAGGTTTAATCAATGTATTCTCCTATGTAATTGTGATTATTTTATGATTCTTAAAAAAAATAAAAAATAAAAAATGTACTGTATGTAAAGCACTTTGAATTACTACCGTGTATGAAATGTGCTATATAAATAAAATTGCCTTGCCCTCAATAAAACAAACCTTTACTCCATTAGGGTCTTCAAAACCATGTTTACTTTGGAAAGGGAGCAAGAAGATACAGATTCAGAGGTGTACACAAAAAAAAGAGTAGCGGTCAGGGGTGGCAGAGAGGGGGGAGGGCAGATAAATAGAAAGGATAGAGACGATGGATAAAGAGAGATGGTTGGGGGAGGGATGTAATGGAGATGGAGAGAGATGATAAAACACATTACATTCCTGCCGTCAGCACAGACGGATAGCATGACAGACGACTGTGCCTCCCTTCCCCCATTTAACCAGGAACTATGTCAAGTGTAAGCTACCAATCCTGTCAGCTGTCTTAAAATGAGTAAAGTCAGTGTTAGCACTGAGACTGAGGATTAGCGTGAGGAACTAAAAATCCAGAAAATTACAGGAAAAACATATTTACAACATTTATTCCATTATCCCATCACTCAAAATTAATTTTTTGCTTCATTAAAATTAGCTAATATGACACAAAGATTATTGTGTGCAATAAGTTTATATTTTCAAAATTAATTTTAAGGGTTTGTTAATCCCAAACATGAAAATTCTGCCACCTTTTATTCACCCTCATGTCCTTCTTTCCTCTCTGGAACACAAAAGATGATTCTTTTTATATTTAAAAAAAGACTTTTTTAGATGTGATGAAATGAACAGTGACATCTTACCTCAGGGGGTGAAAAGGTTCATGACACACATTTACAGGGTCTCCTCGCCCTAGACCATTCCTGAAACACCCAAATACAGAATTTCATTACTCATCATGACATGACAGTTGAACATCAAGTAAATAGTACTGTTCAGTGCAAATAATTCAAAGTGCTTTAAATGCATTTGAAATATATTTTTCAGCATGATAAAGCTGCTTATTCTAGTAGTCCATAAAAATAAAAAGCGAGGTCTGTGACAGCCAATAAATGTGACGGAGAATGACAGCGCTCTCTAAAGTGCTTCCTCTTCAGGCAGTGTCTCTGAGTTATTGATCTACAGGCTGGGCTTCTGAATTCACAAAAGTCAAAATCACTCAATTATTCATGCCTCAAAGAACTCTGGCGTTGAACTGGAATGTGGATCTCTCAAAAAGAAAAATATGTAGCTCATATTTAATTCAGACCACCAAATAATAATAATAATACATTTTATTTATAATGCACTTTTCTTATGCCCAAAGCGCTACAAGAAGTGCAATACAAAAGTGCATCCGTAAAATAAAATTAAAAAAACCAAAGTGCAACAACAGGTAGAGTACAATATACATTGAGTGTCTCCAATTAAGACACAAACACTATGTTAAAAAGAATGTTGGGGCATTCATAACAGTTAAAGGAAGTTCCACAACCTAAGGGCTGCCACAGAGAAGGCTCCTTCACCCATAGTTTTTAGTCTGCAAGAAGGCTGTTTAGGGAGAAAAGAGTTGGCGGACGGCAGAAATCGAGAGGGCATAAAGCATAATTAAACCACATATAGTGCAGTTCCGTGTTCAGCTTTGTATGTTAAAATAAGAATTTTAAAATCAATGCAGGTATGGACCGAAAGCCAATGCAGGTTCCTAAGCACGCCAGAGATATGCTGACAACAAGGAGTATGTGTAAGAGTTCTGAATGTGTAGCAGGCGCTTAATAGACTTTGCAGGTAGGCCAAGATAAAGGGCATTACAATAATTAAACCTAGAGGTAACGAGTGCATGGACAAGCCTTTCCGCATCAGGCAATATTCCTGAGAGGCAAATTTTGAAATATTCTTGATACAGTATGTGCATCAAGTGTCAAATGAGAGTAAAAAATTACAAACTGGATGGAAATACTATATTATGTTCAAGGTGTAAACTGAAATTCCTAACATTACATGCAGCTGCAGGGATACCAACAAAAAAGGACCTCTGACTTTGTACCATTGGGAACGCCATGTACCAGCAAACAGTCAGAAAGTGTTGCCGAGATACCAGTGATATTAGTTTCTGTGCTAATATAGATTTTGGTTTCATCAGCATGAAAGTGGAACCCCAAAACATGCTTTCTAATAAATACAAAGAATACAAAAATTTCTGCACGGGGTGTAACTTCAGCATCTCTGTACTCTTTGGGTGTAGGGATGGTTCTGCTCATTAGAAAAAACAATCCAAGGCACTCAAGTGATTTAAAAAAATAAATAAATAAAACTCACAAGCTACGGCACACCTAACTAGGTGATTGTCGTTTGACTAATGTTATTTAAAAGAACTGATTGTGTTTGTCACTCACACCTTGATAAAAGCTCATTGGCCGCAACGCGTAAGTGTGCCGTTGCTTGTCGTCTGTTTTTTTTTTTTTTTTTTTCAAATCTAAGGCATGAAAGAATAAAGGAATTTTATATTTTTCTAAAAACAAATCACTCATGTGCCTTGGAGTGTTTTTACTTATATGCTTTTTAATAATATGCCCAGGAGGAAGCATAATTGTTAAAAAGTATTGGGCTAAGGACAGACCCTTAGGAACACCATGACATATCTGTCCGACGTTAGATTTATTGTTTTCTAAAACAACAAACTGTGTTCGAGTTATTTTGTGTACAAGTTATTTTTTAACCTTCAAATGGTCTTTGTTTCCTGTTTACACTTCTGGGCTCCAGGGTCTATACGACCCCAACAATTGATTGAGTAATGGTACAAAAAATATTCATTTTTAATCATACAAATAATATATAATTTTTTGTTAGCTTCTTATCTATTTATTAATGCTGTGTTTTTGGAGTTATAAAGTACTTTTGTATCCATATACCACACAATAGCCTCTATGCACGATCGCTTCCGGGTTTGTCTCAGCACACCCAGTTACATCCGGTGCTGAGTCAGTCTATGGTCAGAAGCCGGTTTTGCGTTAGGTGGAGATAGTGTCAAATTACACTTGCTGTTTATAAAAACGTCTCGCGGTTAACGTGAATGATGTTAACAACACTGTGAGGCAGTTAGCTGTCACACAAGAGTAAAAAAGAGAAGTTATTTAAATTATATATTTCGAGCTACATCAACAACTTTGAGCTACATCAACAACAAATTCGACTAGCGAATTAGCGTTTCTAAAATCATTGTCTCCGTTTCTGAGAAAATGGATTTTATTAAAGTTTTGCCGCTGTACACTTGGCCTGCAGAACGCGCTTCCGGAAGTACAGATGCTGACTGAGATTCTTTCGGACACACGTCAGCGGGGTTCGTGCATAGAGGCTATTTCTCAACTACACCATTAGCTTGCATATGATTTTTTTTTTTTTAATGATACATTACATTTATGCTCTAATACTAGGCCTTCATTTCTGTGTAAAAATTTTCAGATTTATGCCGGATTTTTTTTTTTTTTGGACACAAAGAAAATATGTTTAGGTTTTTTTTTCACATTTCCCATTCATTTCAATGTGGGGTCATGTTGACCGTGAAGACCAGAGGTGTAAACATTTTTTTTGACATACCTTCAGAACAACCGAATTAAGCCCGTTTTTTGTGTGTGTGTGTATAGATAGATAATGTATGAAAAGTCACAAAATCTTATTCCACTGAGATGAAGGGAACCTTTTTTTTTATTATTAAGTAAAAGTCGATTGGGGTCGTATAGACCCCATGACCCGATTGAGAGCTACACTGTGTTATTTGTTATTTTTTAATTATTATTTTATTGTTTTATTTAATATGGACCATGCATATTCATGAACGTTGTTGTATAAAAATGCACCATGTAAATATGCCAGAATTAGGAAAAATACTAAAATAACTACCTAGTAGGCCGGTAACATAAACTAACATAAAGACAGCCAACAATCAAAATTATGTAACACTTTACATACCAAACAAGCACTTGAAACGTTTAAAATTGTCAAAGCTTAAAAATGTAGGCTATGTTTCTCTAAAATATCACAATGGTGAAATGACAATACCTATTTAACAAAAGTTGTTATGGCTGTCTTAAATAGAGATTCAATGCTTTTAAGAGTATGAAAGTATTTTTATTTGCCAACTTTTTTACATGATGTTTGAATGTTAGGGTTGAGTCATATATGACTCCTAAATACTTGAATTCATTAACAATGGCTATGTTCACACTGCAGGCTGAAACGTCCTAATTCCGATTTTTTTGCCCCTATGCGACCTGTATCTGATTTTTTCATGACAGTCTGAACGACACAGATCCGATCTTTTCAAATGCGACCCAGGCCACTTGGGTATGTGGTCCAAATCCGATATGTATCCGATCTTTTGAAATGCGACTTGAATCTGAACGGCCAGGTCACATATATCCGACACGCACGTCATTGCACGCACCTGTAGCTAGCCAATACACGCTAACTCCAACGCGTTTCTGCACTGTTATGGGCTGCTGCAGACGTGTCTCTTCCCCAGTGTTGTGCCTGAACTCATTCAATGAACGATAATGCATGAATGCGTTCATATTTTGAAATATGAGAATGAGAAAAGTGAGAAGCACCTGGCTGCAGCCTGCAGATCGGGGTGGGGCTACACCTGGGGCGGGGGTACACGTGTAGCCCCGCCCACAATGCTTCTCATTGGTTAGGGGCAAAGTGATGACGTCGATCGAGGTGGGGCCGCGCCCGTAAACTCATGCCCTGCGTTCCAAACCGCATACTTCCCTACTATATAGTAGGGGTAAAGAGTAGGCGAGCAAAAAAGAACGTTCGAATCCTCAGTATTCATAAAAGAGTAGGCGAGAATAACATAGCAGATGTTCGGTTCGCATTCATACTCAACTAGATTTGGCTATAAAGTACCTACTTTTTTAGCGCTCGTTGAGTAAGTACTTATTGAAATTAAGTACCTACTCACTGAGTATGCGGTTTGGAACGCAGCCATGACGTCGCTTCCTAGCTTGTTTTCATTTCCGCTGTTCATCGCTGCATGGTGATTACAGGCTACTCTTCTTTTTTTCCTCTGATTTTATTTACAATTTTTAATTCTGAAGTGGCGTTTAGTGTGATGATACAATTAAGTGGTATAACAATAAGATTGTGTAACTTTACTCACCACAAATAACTGGGGCAGCGTTTCCCAAAAGCATCGTGGCCTGTGTGTGTGCGCGATGTATATTAGTGTGGTTTTGGTGGGATTGGGACTGGGAGGATATTAGTGATAAAAATGAACCAGAAGAAAAACATGATTTAACAGTTAATAGTAACAATATACAAATTATATTGTAAGACTTTTTTTCTATAAAAAAATTGATTAAATGTAAACTATTTTGTAATTAATAAGATTACATTTATTTAATTGAACATGTAAAAAATATGCTTAGTCTATTCTTATGCTCTATACTTCATTCTCTTTGCTTATCCTTGGCATTGTCATCCTTATATATATTCCCTGGGTACTACTTTTGCTATTTTACTTTATATATTTTTTGGTGTTTGCTGATAATTATTCTCTAACACATACTCTAGTCCTCCATCTCTCTCACCTATTTTTTGTTGTTGTTTACTTTATAAATCCAAGGTTTTAAGAGCCATTCCCTCCTGCAAAAATGTACACAACTGTCTTAAGCAAGAGGGGGGTATGAGCAGTAGTAGGTGCCCATTCTGTCAGTACACCAGCATGCCATGTGGCTGATGTATTACCACATCAAAAATAATTTTCTATCCTATCCTAATCTATCTATTCATCTCTGTGTGCCTATCTATCTCTACCTATCTGTCATATCCATATATCTGTCTGTGCTTGATAAACTACTGTATATTGCCCTCAAAACTTTTAGGATCGGCTTGCTCAAGCCAAATTAAAGTTTTTATTTAGAGTTTATATTCTTCATAAACAATTAAGTCTCTTAGGTACTTGGGTACTTCAGACAAAGCCAATAACACTTGTGTATCTTGTCTAACATTTTCCTATATAATATGTTTAAAATGTATAAAAAAAGAAATTCCTTGTATGACTCTGTACTGATAATGCCATTCTTCAAAATGATTCAATATTGTTTGTTCTGTATTTTATCTAAATTAGGTGTTGTGAACTGAAGTGCAAGAGTTCCAGGTGCCCTCGTTGACTGTGCTTTCACTGTACTGAAATACACAAGGACTGCCCACCTGGGTGTGTAGGTGATGGCAGAAGGGGAGTCCTGCATGCATTTTCTTCCGTGAAGGAGGTTGAGGGCTAGTTTTTTTTCAATGATGGAGGGGAATTTCAGGCTGAGTAGATTGTGTGAGAGAGTACGTGTGTGAGAGTGAGTGTACGTGTGTGTGTACATGACGAGTGTGAGTTAGTGTGTGTGTGTGTGTGTGTGTGTGGGTGTGGGTGTGTGTGTGTGTGTGTGTTTGTGTGTGCATGTATTTGTGTGTAGGTGATTATCTGAATATCTCTTTACACAATTTTTCAAACTTGTTTTGAAATAAAAGTTATCACTGGTATGAGGGTTTTTTTTTGAGTTTGCATGCATAATATGGTTTGCAGAGATTGACAATGTACTGTATGTAGTTATTTTAACTTCAAACTTTATTGGCATAAATGTTTTATAATAACCTATATAATGCACATAGAACTATTAAAGAGGAATGCTTAAAATAAGAAATATATTTAGGTGCCATTAATGTTTACAGTTGTTTTGTTATTTACATGGTGAAGTGCAACAGAATGTGAAAAACTTTTAAAAACTACAAAGATATTACACAATACTCTGTAATTCCTTCTATGCTGAACTTGGATCAGGCATGGTTAAAACTATGGATATGTGCTCCACTCCTTTTTGCTGCTTTCATTATTACTTTAGAGATTTTTAATACTTAATCATTTTATTAAAAGTATTATTTCAAATTTGCACATGCGTTTTGAAGCATCGACATCATTACTGTACCACTTAACTCAAATGCGATGCACGTGCTTTCAGTGTGATATATATATATATATATATAGCACAAAAAACTTATGTATCACTTTATCACCTCCCATATATATATATATATATATATATATATATATATATATATATATATATATATACTGTATATGAAGAGTTCAGATGCAAAAGCCTCTAAATGTCATTTGAAATTTTCTTCTAAAATGATCATTTTTATCAAGCTTGTATATTTAAGTTCAGTAATTTCACTTAAATGGCAATGAAGATTGGACTGCACATGCAGCCCCGCCCTAGTGCGGCCCCGCCTCGATCGACGTCATCACTTTGTTAGTAACCAATGAGAATTGTTATGGGCGGAGCTGCACGTGTAGCCCTGCCCCAGGTGTAGCCCCACCCCGATCTGCAGGCTGCAGCCAGGTGTACTTGTAAAATGTAGCGAAAAAACACCCAATCTGGCAACAAAGCAAGGAGCGGGTTTTATGACGAGGTCGGTGAGGATCGGAAAAATTTTACATTTATGTGCAAACTTTGCCCGTCGATAAAATAATTGTTGTCTGTGTTTGTATATGGGCTGTGGCAATAATAATAATAAAACAAAAGCTCGCAACATATGGAAAAAAAGAACTATTCCGCAAACAACCAGTGACGTCGTTGACCGTTGATTACTCTTCTGTGCATGCGGGTCACTTCTGGGTCATTTCACGTTCAGACAGGAGATCACAAAAGGTCGCATTTAATTGGAAATTAACGGCCTTGCAAACGGCCTTGCAAAAAAATCTAATTTTTTCAAAAAATCGGAATTGAGCATTAAGCCCTGCAGTGTGAACGTAGCCAATATCTAGCTCCTGTCCTCTGAGGAACACTATACTGCCCTACAATGGCAAAGTGCAGTAACTATGCAAACAAAGAAACTGAGAAAAAGGCCTTTTTTATACCAGCCAGTCAAACATGTTATGGGTAGATTAGTGATAATGCATCTCCGAAACGGGACATAATTTAACTCAGATATTTTTTCACAAGACAGAACACGTCATAAAGCCCATTACAAGTCTTAACTCATTTTTGATCGAATGTGTAGTTACTGCGCTTTGCCTTTGTAGGGCAGAATAGAATGTGACACTTTCATATTTCATTTGGAAATGCCATACAGACAGTTTTTTTTGGTGTTTAGGTAGAGACATGACAGTAAGCAGTCGTCAATGTGCGCCATTGATAATACAAGAATGATTAACACAAGAAATGCATGATTGATGACTGATTGTTCAGAAAACAGCAGACAAGCAGTCAAGTGGTGTCTTAAAGTTAAGTTGCCAACTAGTTACCAGTGCAGTGGTGGCATGAGTCTGTTGAATGGTGATTTAACGCTAAGTTATGTTGTCACCAGGTGAGATGCAATGCTATAAAGTAAATAGACAATGTCCCCGTCTTTTACTCTCACAACTAGCTTATCAAACTCGTTTGCTACATTAGCTAGCTATTTTATACATTGTGAGTTGAGTGGAAGCTAAGGTGTGTGCTTATCTTACACCTGTAAAAGTTCTTCTTTTGGGTGCAAACGCGCATACCTATGGAACATGATGTGCATGTGCTGCACGCCATCTGCGTTTGTTTGTTGCCATGGTGGGTTTGCGTTTTTGAGGTTTGTGCAAAGATAACGGATAATCGTTTGCACCTTCGAACCTATTTCAGGGAGTGCATTAGCAGCCCCTAAGTTAATAACTAATGATCTTAGCAATGGAAGTGAATCAATCAAAACTAACTTTAGCTGGACAATAACTTTATCCTAATACTGCTGTAAAGCCTAAACAATCTTTTGCGGTAATTTCTACTATAACCTTGCTTTAACCTATAACCTGCTTTAAAACAATCAATACTGTTAAAAGCGCTTTATAAATGAAGGTCACTTGACTTCAGTAACAGCCTTTATTCATATTTATTAATAGATTATGTAAGTAATGACACGTGAACGACTATTATTTATATAGACTAAATATTTGTATTGCCTTATGGTTTTCATAACACAAACTGAATTATTATTTGAAATAATAAAAAATGGCTGGGTCGTCTGGGACGCAATTTGCAGATTTTCCACCTTTTGACCACAAGATGACAATTTAGTGGGCACAGTGTTGAAAAGCTCAGAGTATGAATCAGTTTTGATACAGTTGAGGGGAAAGCCTGGATGCCAGCCCGAACTCCGCCCACAACATTTTTTGGACGGGAAGTTCGGTCTGGACTCAATCCATTGAGGAGTAATTATGAACGGTTCAGAGATCATCGGGCCAATCAAATTGCCAGGGCGGGCTTTATACGATGATTGACAGGTGGTCTTTAGTAACGTAATCCTCACGTCTTCAAAGAGCGCTTGTCAAAGATGAGTGCAGCTGGAGAATTGAGATGTATAGATTCCGCTGTCGCGTCTTTTGTAAAATAAATCAACAGCGCATTCATTTTAATAAACAAACAGAGAACTGCAATCAAGGCATTTGTCGATCGGAAATATATTTTTGGCGTCCTTCCTACATGATTCGGGAAAAGTGTAACTTATCAGCTGGCTCTGACGGTCGCTAAGAAGATGGGACGTAATGAAAAGCCTGTGGTCGTTGTGGCTTCACCTTTGGTGGCACTCATGGAGAAGTAAGTAAAAGAAGTAACACTCGTTATTTAACTTCTAAAATAAATAAAGTAGGCTACGTTCTGTATTTGAAAACTGCGCTATGCAAAGGAGTTGACTTATGCGTTGCTCTGATTGGTTGGTAGGTCTACCGACTATCCAATTGAGTGCAGAGGGTTTTTTTTGTCCTGGTTCGGTTACGACACGCCTCATAATTAAAGTTCAATTGAGTGATTTCAGACTCATATTCTCATTAGAATATGAGTATGACGAAGTCAGGCTAGGGAAAGCCTCAATGCTTCACAAAGTTCCATTTCACCATCACTAATCCAAATACAAATCCAATACAAAAGAAAAACAAACACTTGACTTGAACTTGATTATGATCAGAACTTAAAACTGGACTAGGCATGGACTCACCAAACAGTGGTTACACAAACAAAGCTAGACGAGAGATTATAGGCCTGTTCGACTTCATGCAGCTCTGCACAGACCGATCGGCGGCTGACTTGAAGCAGTGCATGCCGGTTAGAAATTTTGTCTGACTTGATGCAGCGCTAACTCCACGTGACTGTGACGTATGCCATCAAAGTACCGCGAGAGCGTTTCGAGAGTAGCCGGAGGACTCAGCCACAAGGGGGTAATCCATCGACCGGAAGTTGAAGCCTTGCGGGAGCTGCCATCTTGTAGCAGAACTTCACTTGCGTTAACATTCCCATTGACTCCCATTCATTTTGGCGTCACTTTGACAGAGAATAACTTTACATCTGAGGCGTTGTATACGTTGTACACGACAATGTATAAAATGCTCCATTACCTTGTAGCTTATGTTATGGCCCCGCAGAAGCAGTTTTAGTGAAAGTAGGCTAGGATTGCATCATACCCACGCGACTCTCTGTCGCACAGTAGAGAGATTACCGTATGGACAGGAGCAGAAGCTCGCGCGCAGTTGGGGAAACGTGGAGGCAAATTGACAAAATAATTAATCAGAATACCTAGCAAAATTGTCTCCTTCTCCTCATGGACAGCTCCTACTCACACTCTCCGCCTCTGCATGTTTCGGAAGAGAATGACTCAGATTTCTCATGCCACAGCCACTAGAAGACAGAAGATAGACGGGTCGCTTTTGTCACATCTACGTCGTCAAGCTCTGTTTGAGTCAGTGCGTCAGGGACGGAAGTGCTAAAAAAAACGCCAAAAACGGGCTTCAATCGTCTCAATGGAGTTCCAATGAGATCGCTCTGTCCACATCTTATACTGTCTATGCTCAGCCAGCGCAGTTTCTCTTTTTTTATTTTTTATTTTTTTTACCAGCGCAGTTTCTCAAGAGCGGCTACACAAGCTCTGATGACGACACAGCTGTTCCATGATTGGCCGGATTCACTGCATGACAACGATCACGTGCGTTTCGTGTTTATTCTCACATCTTTAGTTCCACTAAAGCCCACAAATCAGTTTTTTATAACAGTAAACATTTTTTTCATCTATTCGCGATGTTATATTGTGTCATGTTTATCAAAATAAAACTTCAAAACATTAACTCCACTTCATTGCTATAGGCTTATTTTGAACTTTATTCTACTGTAGTTCACACAGATGCTGTATGAAACAGTAAAGTATTGAATGAAAATGTGTCTGAAATATCTGTGTATTTGGCAAATATTGCATTTAATTCACTTCAGCTGTGGTAGAGTATGCAAACACCACGTCAGCGATCATTACGGGAACCAGAAAATGTCGGACTTCACGTCTCTGTTTGCAGCTCCTCCCCGCCTGTATGCGGCTACTCTCGCCGATCGCTTACGTCCAGCCACAGCCGATGTCGAACACACTTTAAGGGAACATGAGGGCTGTATAGACCATTGTGCAAGATGTAAACAACACCGGTCCAGAAGCACTTCCTGTTTCAGTTTTTTAACACTACATAAAAGCTGGGATAAAATACAAACACCAGAACATGTAAAACTGAATCAAAAAGTTAAACAACATCTTTAAGATGTTTTCTTTAATGTGAAATAAAGAAAACAGTTACAAACTGAAACAGGAAGTGTTTCTGGATCAGTGTTGTTCTTGCAAAATGGTCTATACACAAGGACTAATGACAAGCAAGAAACACATGTGAGCAATCAAACAATGAACCAATGAGAACAAGACACAAGGTTGTGGCGAGGGGTGCGTGCATAGATATCATATAGAGACTAGATACCCTATTGGCCTCTGAAAAACGAGAAATACGGCCGCCATCTTGAACCGGTCGTACTCTTGTCTCGTTGCGTGGCAGCAGATAGGATGCCAGAGCACTGTGGAGCATTTTTCTGTTCTAATCGCCGGACCACCGAAAATAGTGATTTTCACAAGTAAGTCTTAACATTACCGTACTATTGGTTGTATTTTGTGAATAGAATATTACCAGATAATCGAGAAGGAGCAAGGATATTTGCTATTACTGTACTGAAATCGTTGTGAAATGCTGTTTACTGCATCAGCCGGTGTTCACCCGGCACGAAGAGGCGGGGTAACTGTTAAAGTAATAATTACAAGAGCTTCTAGGTTATCAGATAAGCATTCAACTGGCCTGTTTTATAGGTTATTTGTGTTTGCGCACATCAGGTGGCAACGTTATGTACACGCATGACAGCGATGCGAAAATTGAGTTACCCCTCTAACTTCTAGTTTTATTGATAACCTATATCTTATCACATGCGATTTGGCTATTGATATTACTGAAGTCCTGTGGTAAAATTACATTAATTTACTTCAGCCTAAAGTTAATCCGTAAAGGGCTTTAATCTAGACATGTTCCCCTCCAAAAATCCACATATAATAAAAATGTATAGGCTTAATGTTGTACGAATTTAGAAATTACTGATGCTAACACGATGAAAAGCTTCTTCTCGATTTTTATTACAAGTGGCTGCGTTCGGCGGATTCGGTGGCTGCGTTCTGTGTGTGTGAAAGTGTGTGCGTGTGTGTGTGCGTGTGTGTGTGTGTGAGAGAGAGAGAGAGAGAGTATGTGTTCGTGTGTGTGTGTGTGTGTGTGTGTTCGTGTGTCTGTTCGTATGTGCGTGTGTATGTCCGTATAGACCATTTCAAAAGATGTAAACAACACTGGTCCAGAAGCACTTCCTGTTTCAGTTTGTAACTGTTTTCTTTATTTCACATGTAAAGAAAACTTCTTAAAGATGTTTGTTTAACTTTTGATTCAGTTTTAAATGTTCTGTTGGTTTTATTTTATCCCAGCTTTTATGTAGTGTTAAAAAACTGAAACAGGAAGTGCTTCTGGGCCGGTGTTGTTTACATCTTTTGAAATGGTCTATATTATACGGACATGTCAATTATAAATTGTTTCTTCAACTTATTAAAATATCTTACTTTACTGCTGCTACTATCGGTTTCTGCTTCTTTATTATTTTTTATAGTGTGTGATTTATAAAATACATGATATCCTTCATCATCACATATATTGTGTTTGGTCACTTTTATCTTATTTCAGAATATTATATTATTGTTAAACCTACAATGGATATTAAAATACGCCGAACTATGTGTCCTATATCATAGCTACATGAATGACCTTTGCAGCAAAAAAAAAACGCGTGAAAATCAGTTCAGTATTCAGTGAGATATGATTAATTTAATGCGCTGACAGCTCATTTCACCTGCCATTCAGATTACACTGAGCGGAGCGGATGACCGGTTTAAGATGGCGGCTCCAATTCTCGTCCGTGCCAATAGGCAGTAGCGGTCGATAGGGCGTCTACCTATATGGCCCTGTCCCAAATCGCGCACTTCACGCGGACTTGCGGTCTCATGGACTTCGATTGCGCGTGCTCGCCGAGTCCACGAGTCCGTAGGGTGTCCCATTTGGCATTTTAACGCTCTGAAGTGTGCTCAGCAGCGCCCCCTTTGTACCCTTGAAGCGGTCTTCCGCGAAGCCCGCATAGATGCAGGCTCCGCGCACTTCAACTACCCAGGAATCCTTGCGAAAGGCCAATCAGACAACAGATGGGAGGAGATTTCACTCACGGACTGTAAACATGACTGAGAAGAGAATATTTAAGAGTTTAATTATGTTTTTTTATGACATAGGCGTACATTTTACCAGTTGTTACTTACAGTTTATACAAACATATTATCAACCAGTGGTTGTATCTCAAACGTAATAATAGCTGTTGAATATACGATTGCATTATGATTCATTACATAAATAGAACCGTCATATAACATAGTATACATTTTGAAACCTATTAATTTTTCTTAAACTCGTCTTCATTTTGTATTAAATTGAATATTATGTAGGCTATTATTATGTTCATCTGTATTTATCATTTACATAACCATGACATCTACTCTAATGCCCAGGTGGCATATACAATTATAGAACTGTAAAAGCAGGCTGTTTAGTTCACATGGATACGATTTTGGAAAATAAAATAAACCCTGTTTTCGATGCTAAAGAATGGAATTTTTTTAATGATATGTTTGTGTCATTAAAAAAATAAATATTATATATTTCTAATAAAGGGACTGATGAGATGATCTTTAAGTTTATTCAGCTCCGTATGGAGAGGGATAACTGTTAGGGCTTTCACAGGCGTGAGGAACGAGTTCCTGTTTCCGGCGTGACGATCGAGTCTGTCCCAAAAATACCTCTCAATGCACCCTCGCGGACTCGCGCTAAGGGCCCTATAGGTCTGCACTGCATGACGTCACCAAAGTGTGGACTCTGAGGAAGTCCACAAGTCCGGAGTGTGCCATTTGGGACAGGGCCATTGATGTCTATGGGTGCGTGGTTTGGCGAGATCTGCAGCGGGAGAGCGGGGGCGGAGCCAGGCGGTGAGTAAGCGGGTCAAGTTCAAATGACGAACACCTGTCTGTGATTGCAGTAATTGGTAGAGGTGTGCGATACCGCTAGATTTGGTATCGATCCGATACCAAGTAAATACAGGGCGAGTATCGCCGATACCGATACCAATACCGATACTTTTTAATAATTAAGGTGGATGCCTCTTAAACCTAAATCTAAATGAATTTTCATGACTTTTATTTTTTTGATTTGCATTTTGGGTTATTAATCAGTTAAAATCAGTACTACAAAAGCTTTTGTTCAGAAACTTTTGGTTACTTCTGTTCTATTTAAACAAAGTTACAAAATTATTACTTCACAAATATAAAAAATGTAAAAAACAAATTATCTTTTCAAGTAGCATGTTAAAAAAATGTTTCTCTTCTTTAGTGCACTTCTTTTCAGGATTTTTTTTCTTAAATAAACAAAGTCACAAGTTCTCCATCTGATTGTGCTGCTGTAGACTAGAAATGCGCGGCCGCGCGCGCCTGGTGGTAGTCCCGGAGCGCGCTTGTGGTGAGTCACGTGACGGTACAACACAGGAGAGGGGGACGAGAGCAGCACTAGGATTACAGAGAGCTTGCTCTGCTCTGTGACAGCAGCAGCATTTTGACAAACACGGTCAGGTCGCAAAACGAGAGAAACTGAAACTTAAGTATCGATATTTTCACGTGGGTATCGATCAATACCGATACCAACGTTGGTATCGATATTATCGATATTAGTATCGATCTGCCCACCTCTAGTAATTGGCGTGAGGAGACCGCATATAAGCAACCCAGGCTGACAGCGAAGTGAGAGAGACTGGGAGCTCGTGCACGGACCGGCAAGACAAGACGCTACCTATTGAGAGTGAGCCAAACGTGAAGCTGTAGCCAGCGGGAAGAGTGTGAGAACAGAAGCAAGCGAAGCTGTAGCCAGCAGGAAGAGTTCTATTGCATATTTAATTTCTGTTTATGATTTTCTGAGTTAAGTGATTGTGAGCGCCGAGGTCGCTGTGGGGAGAGTAAAAATAAAAGTGCACGAGCCCCAGATATCGCCGACCCTGTGTCTCCATCACCCACACTTGCACAGAACCTGAACCGTATCACAAAGGTGAACAGGGGAAGCACATGACATGATAACATGAGGGCAAGGAAGTCATATGGCAAGAAACCAAAAAACATGATTATGAACATTTCTAAATAAAAAAGACATGAAGACAAACAAAACAGGAACCAATGTGACAATCATGCACAATTAAAAATCAAATGTTGGCAGCTAAATATATCCTGATAATGGAGATTTCATGGTAGGATCTTTAGTCAGTTTATATTCACTCAGAAAACCCTAATAGCAGCATTGTAATGTACTAAAACCCACTTAGAACGCATTGGCAACTGCCCGTGGCAATCACCAACAGCTCTGTTGCAATTTTGCACATTCATGTGCACACATGTTTCTGATTTCTCTTGAGGATCCTGACAAGTTTGGATCCCAATAGACAAGAATCAGGCCCACTACATCATAAACGGGAAGACAAAAATGAAGGTCCTGTGTGCTTGTGTGTAGTGTAGTTTGTGACCACAAGCTTAGTCTTATCTTTGTCTTAATTATAGTAATTATTATTGGTCTAATATTCCAAGAAATATCTTTCTGTTAGCATTCCTGTTCATCTCAGTGGAAACTGTTAATATAATACTTTCAACACAGACCTACCATGTTCTGTTTTGAATAGTCTTCTTTTAATATGGCAAAGGAGAAAATTAATAATAATAATAATAAGTTTCAAGCATATCAGAATCATCAGCAAACAATTTACCAATAATTTGAAAAATGAAGTAATGATGCTGAAAAATCAGCTTTGCCATCACTGTAATAAATAACAGTTATAAATATATTAAAATAAAAAACAGTTATTTTAAATTGTAATAATATTTCACAATATTACTGATTTTACTGTATTTTTGATTAAATACATGCAGCCTTAATGAGCATAGGATATTTCTTCAACAAAAAAATGATGCTTTAATCATAATATGTTTAATTAAACTAAAAAAGATAATTTCACAGACATAAAGCAAATTATACATTTCTGCAGTTATGAAACAATCTTAATATAACAGGCATTGTACTGGGATGTATATAATAACATGAGAGTAATTAGATGTGTTATTTGGCTTTATACTGTTATCAAAATTTTGCTTGAAACAATGTGGTTAAGTAATTTTACAAAATGCAATTTGTTCTCTGGCTGAGTTCAACTTTACTTTGAATATGTGTCACACCAGGATCAAAGCAGCTTACAAACCAACCAGCTCTCGCCCCCTACTAGCACAAAATCTTCAGTATGTTCATCAACATTACTGACTGCTTCTATGTTAAAACTTCAAAGACATAAGATACAATAAAGACATAAAATACAATTCTGAGTGAAACAGAAATAATTTCAGTGGGACCAAATTTTCGAGTGGTCTGTATTATCGGTAAATTTCGCCGCACCTCTGTGGCCTCTGTCAATATAAAATGGGGAAAAGGCCCATAGAAGCATGTGTATCTGTAAAGATTGACTAAATTCAGCCTTTTTCAGATGTGTGGATTGCAAAGTGCTGTTTGCCATAGCAACAGATCCAATGTTACATAATGCATTAGGAATAGGAAGAGGGCGAGAGGTCTGGCTGGCTTAATGTGGGAGATGCTGCAGGGTATTTTTAGGCTTCTTGTCTTCTTCCTCCTCTCTTGAACTGCAAGTGATTTGAGAAGGATGAAAAAAAGAGGAGGGTACAGGATACACACCAAACTGCATGTTTTTGCTGTGTGCATACAGTATTGATCCTTTTTTGTGTGACTACTGACAACTCTATGCTTATGTGTTGCTATCATAAATATGCCACCACATAAATGTAAAGACAAGCATGTCTTCCCCATGATTCAGATATATCCAATGGCCTACATGGATAGATGTAGATAGATTCAATGACTCTACATAGTTTATTCACTGACTACGTTTACATGCAGCCAATTTTCGGGTTATGGTCGGGTTAAGGTCACTATTCGGGTTTCTGAAACATTAAGAATACCCCGTTTACATGTGTGAGCAGAGAGAGAGTTTGGTACCGCTTCCTTTTACAGTACAGTACTTACAGGGTACTTACAGTGTACTTACCTAGAAAGTACTGACTAATATAAGGTAAGTACATGGAACAGGGTTAGGTTTAGGGGTAGGTTCAGGGTTAGTACTAGTTATTACCCAGTAATTGTAGTTACTAAAATAAGTACATAGTATTTACATAACTGGTAACTGGACTGTAAAAGGAAGCGTTACTGAGAGTTTCTCCTGTATACATGGAATTGCAATATCCCGATTTAAACGGCGACGCACGGTTAGACGTACGGACAACCTTTAGAAGCAATATGCGTCATTTCCGATTCTTCTTCCTGTATCCAAAGACAACAGCAACAGCAGCACGTGGATAATGAATAGTTAGGGGCATATAGCGATCGTCTTTGTTTGCGCTTTGATGCTGGAAACGTTACTGACCTCGCTCCAAAAGTATGCTCTGTTGTGTCTCGCCTGCTCTTATCATGTTTACTTCCGGTATACAAATTTTTGTATGCGGCGAGAAGTTTCTCTACTCAAAAGACCAAGATTCCTTGCGAATAGAACATGCACAGAACACAAAACACAATGGGGATATACCGATTCGCGTTTACATGACAAAAATTCGAGTTAGAAAAGGGGTACCCCATAATATCCCGGGTTTTAAAATCCAGGATATGAGCATATTTGGGTTTTTGCCGGTGTTCACATGGCCATTCGCGACCGGGTTATTGCTAATATCCTGGTTTTGAACGGGTTATTGGCTGCAAACATAGTCACTGTTGCACAACGGTTTCTTGTCTGCCTGAGTGGATTGCGTTTGTGGGTTTGTATAGCTTTTTAACCTAAACCATTTTCGCTAGTACAACACACTAGTATTTCGCTAGCCTTTTAACCTGCCATTAGATTAAATTTGGCCGATTAATAGGCAGCAATCTACGAGCAACTAAGCATTGTTATGGAACACCTGATGCTGCCGCGGGTACTCACATGTGCTGCTAATATAGTAGCCTGCGTTGTAAAGATAAGCTCCGACGTAATCAATTCTGTTGCTGTACCGGAGAATTTCTCTCCCTCTGAGGCTGCATGTGAGCAACTCACACCGCGCCTTGTTCACATACAGCTTTAGCCAGTCAAGGTTCTACGGATGAGGCTCACCCTGAAAAGAGCACCCTTAGGTGATAATGTAATAATTTATATTGGCAAAACAGATTTGGCAAAGGCTCGCATGCATTTGTGTTTGCGGGGAACAACCTAATGCATTTTGGTTTTGGCTCAATTAATTAAAAAATAATTAGGTTAGTTTAATATTTTTTTACACAAGCAACAAACACATCTCTGCTACAAATGAACACTAAAAAGTTTTTTCTAGGACCTACAGTACCATTTTCGTACAGTTGCACTGAAAGTGACAGAAGTGCAAATGTTACAACTTACCCTATATGCGGGGTTAATTGTAACAGACAGAGGGGTTAGTTGTAACACTTGTGTGTAACACACATAATTCAGTAATATTTTATTTGTATAGTTTGATATTGTTTGTGCATCTGTATATACAGATATCCATCCATCCATCCATCATCCAATCATCCTTCTATTGTGGATCAATATCATGGATAGACATAGAAAAGGGCTGCACAGTTTTACAATAAATAATAATAAATAAAATATTGTAATTGCAATTAAATTAGATTTGTGTGTGGCAGCTACTTGTACAATAATTATTACTACTAATAATAACAGTAATAATAATAATACAAATGAGCTTAAAATAAAAATTTAAAGGGTTTATTGCATTAAAAACAGGCCATATTTTTAATAAATAAACAAGTTATCATTCATAGTACACTAAATTTTAAATATTTTAAATTCCAACATTGTTTGTGAAAGTCCAACAAAGTTAAATGTATAAATAAATACTGAAACCTGAAAAGTTGTGTGGTTCCGTTTTCATTTGATTATCATTGTACACTTGGAGGCTTAGTTGTAACACTGTATTACAACTAACCCCGCTGTGTATTACATATTTTAACCCTAGCTAATAGTCGCTTGGAATTGCTGACATGTTTCAAAACGGTGCTTTGTTTGAGCCAACAAGACAGTGATTAAGTCAATATAAAGTTAGATTTGGAAACGTTTACACCCAACTCAGAAACCGGAAAAAATCTATGATGAAAAAATGTACTTGCATGGTGTCAATACACTCTTTGTCCAGTATCTTCACGAAATATAATCAAAACTTTCCGCAAATTCGTGGGGAGACCGTCGTCTGACAGCAAGAGAAAAAGAGCAGAAAGACAACCTGCTTGATCCTAACTGAATATGTAAAAGGTCCGTGTTACATTTAACCCTGTGTTAGGTTGTGCCCCACGCTCCCCTATCTATTCGCATCCTGACGAAACTTACCAATTTAGTTTAAATATAATATATATAAAAACTGGGTTGCATTTGAATGAATTAAACTGAACAAGAGGGTAAGATAATTTTTTTGTGAATTAAATTCATTTTTTATACTGACTGAACATCCATTTTCACACATAACGTGCCGCTTAAATTAATTTGAAAACAACTGTATTAGTGTTTTATTATTCATTTATTTAGACAAAATACAGTGTAGAATTTTAATATTAACCATTTACCCATTATTGGCCAAAAAATAATAATTAAAAATAATTATTGGTATTAGACAATCATTTTGTGCATCAAATCTGTGCATCCCTTCACAAGCACACTAATTATTAATATATATATATATATATATATATATATATATATATAGCCTATATATATATATATATATATATATATATATATATATATATTATTATTTTTTTTTTTAAATGTATACAGACTTGTATAGTGCACATTTAATCTGGTCGAGGCTGAAAATTAGGTACAGGTAGGCACAGAACCAGGCTTTAAATGCATTTTTAACAATTAATGTTATTGCAGACAGAAGGCCGTGTGTGGGCCTGGTTTTGTGAAGGGCAACTCTCTCTCTCTCTCTCTCTCTCGCATGCACACACACACACACATAATGTGAGGGATTAAGTGTTTTGAGCCCAGCTATTGTGCTGTTGCCCATGGGCGGCACACTGCACAGATTTATTGGATGATGCCTGGGTGTTTAAATCTATGTTCATGAGCATGTTGTTATTGTGTGTGAATGTGTTTGGAAACACATTTAAGTATCATTTTCAATTCAAGTACAGTTGCTTAAAGTATACTGTCAATAATGTTGGTATGTGGGCGTTTTTCTTTAAAAACCCAAACTGAAACATGAGTGCAAATTTGAAAGCTAATGGCCTCACTGATGGATGTTTATGGAAGCATCCATTTTGGCTTTATTGTGTTAGGATGCTGTACTGGCAGCATGACAGGGCATAAAACACTGAAACACATTACAGATCTCCAGCCAGCAGCACCATGGAATCCTGGTATAACCACCAGAAAAGGATGACCTTATGGAAAGAGTCCTTTTGGAAAGAAACAGCTGCATTTAAGAAGGTTAATATACACTGTATGCTATCTACTCTGGTGTGTGGAACCACTGGTACTTTCTGTAGATCATTGTGATAAATGATTTGTACAGAAATCTAGCACAGCGTCGGTTGAGACAAGCCACATAGGCATAGGCTGCGATCAGCTGAATCGCTACCGCTCTCCTATTGGTTCGGAGAAGGATATACGCTACACTTCCGCCTGGGAAATATGCTTAAACTGCTCGCAACAGTAGTTTTTCTGTGCACCTTTTGGCTGTCGTCTTCTTTGTTTCAGATTATGAAGTTCTAGAGTTCTAAGTCCAAGTTCTACGGAGTCACGGACATCATCATGAGAGACACACCGTTCAAATACTTATTTTCCTCACTGTATCTAGCAGGCCCCATATCTCGAGCTCCAAACATAGAACTCCCTCCGGACACTGAAAGGTCACATTTGAGGACATGTCTGTCATTCTCCACTGCTCGACTGGAGGAACTTAGAACGCATAAGGCGGAGGATGAAGTGTTACATACAGGCTCTCTCCAGTGTGATCCAATGAGGTTGGCCAATTAAAGAACATAGCTTGTGGCCCACTATGGGTCCATACCTTCCCTACATAGATTAGCTAGCTGTGGAAAATGGAATATTGATGAAAGGCAAAACAGTCATTCCTCACTCATCCCAGAGAAAATACATCAGCATAGACCACACCCTGGTATGGATGCTACCAAGCACAGAGCAAGAGGTATCATTTTCTGCCCAAAAATGTCAGCTATCACAGAGGAACTCCTCTCATGCTCACTCTGCAACAGCACAAAACCATATCAACAGAAAGTGTTGAAGGGTTAGTTCACCCAAAAATGAAAATTCTGTCAGTATTTACTCGATACTACAACACATCAAGTCGCCTACTACAGCCATTGGTAGAGGGACAAGTTGTAAGAATGCAAACCCCGAAAGGATACGAGCACCTTTGGATGGTAAAATAGCTGAATAAGGAACCTAAGTCATACATTTTCCAATGCAATGGGAGAACATACAGGAGGAACTGACACTTACTGTTGCATAGTCCCCTTCATCACGGCTCACCCCTGAAAACCTTGACTCTCAAAATACCACTACACAGAAGACTTTCCTCCCACTTCACCACACTCAATAACACTAATAAAGCTTCCACAACCAGAATCCATACTGACCAGCCAAAACACGTAGTACAGTCTCCGACTAAGTAATGCACCTTACAGAACACAGACTGATCTCATGAAGTAGCGTGTATATGACACGCCAATTCGTATTTGCATTTTTGGCGTGCTATCAAGACGCATAATCGCTTTTCCGCGTGTTTATGAACGCCGTTGACTTAACGTTATATAAATATATGACTTACCTCAACCCTGTCCCTAAACTTAACCATCACTGGGGTTAATGGCATTTATGACTGTTCCCTTACCATCCTAGTGAAAAAAAGATATGACTTACCTCAACCCTATCCCTAAACTTAACCGTCACTGGGGTTAATGGCATTTATGACTGGACATTTGACGCGCGTGTACAGACACGCGGAATGACGCGGACGTTAATGGCGTAGACATACACGCATACACGCGGATAGCTCAAAATGCGTAGAGATAACACGCCACTTGACTCGAAAGTGGCGTGTATGTTTACGCAAAAGTCGTGATGTCATGTTGCAGAACATGTTCCACCCTCCTGAAACAGACAGACTAAGCTGAAACAACCTCCTCCTGAAAAAAAACCCCCATCTCATTGGAGGGGATTTGTTATAAAATGTCAATTTAGTGTTATTATTAAAGAAAAATATATTTAAATTTTATAAAGAAATGTGTAGCATTTTGTCTGAGAAAGAAAAGGACACTTTTTCATTTCTAATTTGCCTTAAATCCTAATTTGAAAGAAAAAAAGTGTGAGTAAATCGTATTATGAAACCAGTATTGTGAATCGTGTCGGACTGTGAGTTGAATCGTAAGGCTACACATCCCTACCTGTTAAACATGTTTATTATAGTCATTTCCATGTTGTCAGAATCATTCTTTGTGAATCTTTTTTCCACCTGCATACAGAGATCATCTTGAGATTTGTATCTGTTATCGTTCTGATTACGAGTTCACACTTACAAATAAGTCAGATAGAATGGTATGCGTATTTGGCGTGCTGTCCAAGGAGAGAGATGATGTGGGATTTTGTAGGATGAACGAGCACATTGAGCCCCGTTATGTCATGCCGAGCAGATGACATTTCTCAGAGGTGTATTTACCTGAGCTGTTTAATGTTGCTGCAACTCACGTCCATGTGCATATAGCTGCAGACATTTCAGAAATTAGTTTCACGCCAACATATGGAGCACAGAACTTAGCATTACCAGTATGCTCAGTCTATCCGCACAATGGATCGACGCTGATTTCCAGCTGCAAAAGATTCTGCTCCATTCACAAGAGTTTCGAGGGTCAGCAGCAGCCATTTCTGACGCATTCATCAATATGTTCGACACCTGGGCCTGGCATATCGACCAATCTAAAGTGTGACTATACTATCCAGAATTAAAGCAGCGTGCACAAGAAATGATCCAGGCCACGATGAATGCTGAGAACCCGCGTGAAGACGGAGCGCCTAGCGCAGGAGAAGGAGATCAGAGCCCAGAAAAAAAGACTTGTCTCTCTGCACAAGCTGAGGGGCATGGACCCATGTTGTCTGATATGTTCAGTGAAATCATGCAAGAAAGTGCCACAAATAATAATAATATGTAGGCTATTCTGTTAGACTACTATATATGTATATATGTGATCAGATTGTAGCCATATTTCTGCTAGATTATGCACTGGCTCTATTTAAATACACTCTCACGAATCTTTCTCAAATGTCAGGCAGATGACAAGCTCAACAGCTAGATGGTTATCTGTCTGAAGTTTCCATCCCCAGAAGTGATAAACCTCTTGCCTACTGGAGTAGTCATCACGGCCGCTTTCCTGACCTGGCAAAGATGGCACGCAAGTACTCGTCTGCTCCGTGCACAAGCACTGACAGCGAGAGACTGTTCAGTGCAGCAGCTTATGTTCTCGATGAGAAGAGGAACAGACTTCACTGTGATAAAGTAGAGAAGCTACTCTTCATCGAGAAAAACCGCCCACTTTACCTCAAGAAGTAGAATGGGCTTGTCTAGTGTTTACATATTTAATGCACATCAGCAATTCTTGGTGCATTTGTTGTTGTTAAAGTTCTACAGATAACATATGGCAGTCTTTGTTTTGATACTCTGTTGATGTTGAAGGCCTACAGAGAAAATATTGTTGTATCTTTAAGCAGTTGCACTTGTTCTGAATGCACTTTCTTGTAGTAGTCCTACAGAGAAAAAATTTAAATGCACTTGACCTAAATGCAATTTGTTTTAACGGGAGAACCTTTCTGCAGGCCAATAGGCCTGTACATTAATATTTAATGTGCACATGAGTGGGGTCATGTTAACATTTTAGTTTGAATTTGATTTTATACTGTGCATTGTTGCAATGTGCTAAATAAATATTAGAATAATCTGTAATTGATTTATTCTTTGAAACTTTAATATTAATGTATGCAATTGCAATGCTTTGATTTTAGTAAAGTTAGTACACAGTCAAAGCCATAAATGAAATAGTACTAAAAATTGCCCTAATTTCTTTCGGTTGGTTTCCTCTTTTTCGGTTTTCAGTTTCGGCCAAGAATTTTCATTTCGGTGCAAGTACAATATGATGTGTGTATTCTAATTTGCTGCACTCTGTGTTAGTGTGTTGGGTACAGGTTCGGTATGTGAGGCTCTTTAAGAACGTCCTTTCCTCCTCTGTGAGCATGTACTTAACACGTGTAAATTATGTTAACGAAATGTATTGTTTGTGACACGAGCTGTTAATAAAATATCATTGCATTCGTTGCTTTTAACTCATTGCTTTTAATCGTGTCATGCACAAAATCCTGCCCAAGTACCAAGACATGAATGCAAATGGTAAAAAAATGTCTTCCTAGCGCATGTCTAGAAAAACAATGAATTGAGATGTCAAAAATGTGTTCAGTGTAAAAGGCCCTTTAGAACATGTTTCTTGTTGTTGTTCAAAATTGCAAACCGCAAAGTACTGGAATGAAAAAAAAAAAACCTGCAAGGTCCAGAACTTGTTTTTTTAAAAGTTCTTTTAACTTAAAGGTGCTCTAAGCGATGTCGGGTGACGTGACTTCTTGTTGACGTTTAAAGTATTTTCAAACAAAACCAAGGCTAGATAGACCCTCCCTCCTCCCTCATCTGCGCACTAACCCCCCAAACCCCACCCCCAGGGCCTTCTTGTCAGTTATTGGCAGGAACATTTTGTTATGTTTCGTGGAGTGGGTTGCCGCAGTTGTTTTTGTTGCCATTTGTGGAGCCTGGGTTGTCTGCATAGACCGCGTTTTACAGTGTGTTTAGGGGACAGGCAGCTAGCGGATAGTGAGGAGATGTTTGCTGTATGTGACAAACAATGTTTTGGCCTAAAAAAACGTGTGACATCGTTTTTAGATATTAACACAGACAACAGTACAATGCAAAATGTGCTGTGTGTGAATGGCCCAACTCCATTACTAATTATATAATGTCACAATGTAGCTAGCAATGAAGGCTGGTTCTGAGAACTTACTGGAGTAATGCCAGTTACTCTGTCTGTTATTGCTCCACTAATGAAAATAATTCCAAACAAAGCCACAACAAAACCACTGCAACACTCAAGAGTGGTATTTTGATCCAGAATAAGCCATGCTTTTAAGCCAGTTAGTTGAATGAATGATTCAATGACTCACTGGTATAGACAGTCACTTGTCGCCACCTACTGGTACAACAACGCAACTTGCAGAAAGAGATAAATCCCTACTTTTGATACCAGTCATATTGTGTGATGGTAGCAGACAGTGCACAATGAAAACAAGGAAAATCTCAATAATAGTATTTATGAAGCTAAACAAAACTCAGAAACACTGGAAAAATCACAGAAGCAAAATAACACAATGCATCAACAAGAATCGACCAGGAAGGCTTAAATAAAATGGGCTTAAATACACTGAGCAAACAAAGAGAGCCATCTAACTGATGATGAAATTGGCTTCAGTGAGTTGCCGATGAAAAAAATAAAAATCAATGAGTTGACCAATAAATTCTACATAACAACCAACCACAGAAATTAAAATGAATCAATTGCTTATTTGCATTTGAATTACTTTAAATGACCTCTTAGTAAACCCATTTCTAAAAGCCTGTAAAATAAAATTTACATGGGAATTTAAAATTAATCTTTTACTGCAGTCCCAAATCAGGCTAGCTACACTGTAAAAAATATTTACATGATTTGTAATCACAACATTTTTTTCTTTTGTCAAATCAAGTTAAATAATTTATGTAGTTCAGGTAACATGATATTTTGAGTTTCTATATGATTAAATCCATCTCCTTTAATATTTTAACTTAATATTTCAATGACTCAATGACTCAATGAACTTAAAATTTTAAGGCAACCATGTTACTTCATTTTGTAAGTTAAACCAACAATATTTTTTTTTACAGTGTACACCAGCTTAGATAGCTATATCCGATAACTCTCTGGAAGTTATTACATAAATCATGTTGTCACATGAGGCTTCATAACGTGTTTGTCTCTATTTGCTGCCTGTCATTTTCAGGCTATCCTCCAAAACAGATCCTTGCGTTTCATCTCAGAGAGAAACACACTTATCTTAGTTCAGTAAAAACACATGACCAGCAAGCTGCTGTGAAAGATAAGAGAGGATATAGTGTGACCTGCTCACACACTCTCACTCACACACACAGTCAGGAGACATGCTGTATGCCTAAAGTCAGTTTCATAGAAATAAATGCACAAACTGTTATGTGGATGGCTGATGAACCCAATAGCAGACAGCAACTGATTCTCAACAGGACAGGGTATAACACACTAGACTAAGACTATAAACTAACAACTAAGACAGGAACAAACTCTTCTTGACAAGACTCTCAACAGGTTACTCACAGCTTGATACAAACACAAAGTATGACAAAGTCAATCAATGAACCGACACAGGACAGCAAACACAAGGGGATTAAATAGGGAACACTAATGACGAGGACAGGTGAAACTGACTAGACGATAAATCACAAGACGAGGATAACAAGGGGCGGGGTAACTTAACGAGACAACACAAGCACATGGCCCAGACAGGCCATGCGCTTGGACACAAAACATGATTCTGTCATGATCCTGCCTCACAACTAGAGAAAATCAAGGACAAGAAGGCAGAATCATGACACAAACGTATCTTACTTTTATATAAAACTTGTGACCTTTTGCTTGATTATTTTAACATGACCTTCTTGTTGGACCACTGGTCAACAAATTCTCTGTAGCAGGTGATGGCCACAGGCACAGAGGTGTAGCTTTAATTTAACTGAGGCAAATGCTATCTAATGAACTTATACATTGAGACAAACCATCACTTTCCTAAACACCTGTTTACGCAGTAAATTTTTCCTGATTTATCATAATATTTGCAGTCTTGAGGTTTGGCAAAGTGAGTTTACAATGGCTGCTCCATGAAAGTTGACCCAAGGGCCTTCGCGGTGCAGTTAAAGTGTTACTTCACCCCAAAATGAAAATTCTGTCAGTAATTACTCACCCTCATGTTGTTCCAGCCCCGTAAGACTTTAGTTCATCCTCGGAAGACAAATTAAGATATTTCTGATTAAATCTGAGAGCTGGATCACTCCTCGGCTTCTCAAGGGATCGAAACTGGCCGGCCCAAAAGTTATTAAAGGGGTGATGAACTGAGAAATCAAATTTTCCTTGAGCTTTTAACATCAAAGAGGTCATCATATTATAAGAATATCCGGTAAGAACTGAAAACATCCTTGTAACTCCAATAAAAGCTTTTACTGACATCAGCCTTAGCAAACGACTCGTTTTTCAAAGTGGGGAACTATGACGTCAAAGAAGATAAAAAAACACCCCCGCAGAAGAAGATCAACGCCTACTGTAACTGCATAAGCTTCCTCTGGATTCTAATAGGACTGCATGGATAAACTTTATTTTTAATGACGTTCAAGCTGATGAGGTAAAACATTGTCCTTCTGTTCGCTTCATTTCACTGAGGATTGTTTTGTAAACAAGACTGGATTTGCAGACCGATTAAGAGTAAAGAACTGCGCTGTTCCGTCTATATTGGATCTGACAGGAATTGTGCAACACACGGACTCTGGGTCGAACAAGTATGGGCGAATCATTCCGGTTGCCATTTTACAACACTGGATTTCAACACTGGACAATTTCCCCCAAGTGCATCGACAGGCGAGTTGAAACTCATTATAATATGCAAAACTGTTATCCACTCACAGCTAGGGCTGCAACAAATGATTATTTTGATAATCGATTAATTGATCTGTCACGGTGTGGTGCAGGCTGAAGAACAAGATGAGTCCAGATTCAAACGAAGATAATATTTAATTCCAAATACAGGCAAGAAGACAGGTAAACAGGTGCAACACAGGGTAACTTTAAACATTGACCGACAAAGACAGAATGAACTGAACTAAATACACAGATGAATCAAACATAACGAGGTGGAAAACAGGTGAAACAGATGACGGTGATTAAAACTGAAGAGTGACGGGAAAACAGAACAGGACTAAACCAAACAACTTTTGAAATAGTGGTTTTAATGAACTTAGAGCCAACTAAACAGGTAATTCTCTTTAAGTTTAACTCAAATCACACACAAATGCTCTCTAAGCATTGTTTAATAAGCCCACTGCTTTTCATAGAACTGAAACAGAAAAAGGGTGATTACTTCAGGACACAAAAAGGGTAAAATATTAATCTGCAAACCATTATTATAGATATAAAATTACAATAGTTTTTTACATGAGAATTGAGTTGACAGAGATGTTCTCATTCACCTTTTAATTTACAGAATGAAAAAGTAACTGCCACGATATTATTCCTAACATCTCCTTATGTAAGTCTTCATGATTATGGAACAAAATACAGGCAAATAAGACTATAATACCAAATAGTGTTACAATAAAAAAACAGCCCTGACTCCTAAGCTCAATCAAGCTTTATTCTATGCAAAATAAATCATCACATTACTGTAATTATATTATTATTGATGATATTATTACTGTTAATAGTATTGCATGATCTAATAAAGGGATACGTTACCACTACAGTTAACGTTAGCTCCAGCTCGAGAGCACTCAGTTCTCACCGTCTACTCTTTAGCCGGGATGTTTCCTCTTTAAGGCCGTGTGTCCACCAAAGCGTTTTTCCACGCACCTGGCGTATGTTTTCAATTGTTTCCAATGGGAGCGCCGCGTTTTTTAAAAGCCATGAGCGTGACGAGGCGCTGAGCGTTTTTTTCACGCTGAAGCGCCGAGCGCCCGGCGTTTTTTACTGGTCGCCGAGAGTTGAAAAATGTTCAACTTTGGAAAAAATGCAGCGCTCATCACTGTCAGTTCTTACCCAGCCGTCCAATCACAGTGGAGGAGGGGCGGGACTAAACCACACCGACCAACAGTCACAACGTTTAAACTGCTGCGGATATTCTGTATCATAGCAACGAAACGTCTCAACGGAAAAAACGCTGCGCTGCCAAAACGCTCTCAAGCGCCCAAAGCACGGCGTCTTCTGCAGAGCGTGTAGCGTTTTTAGCTGGATAAAAACGCTTTGGTGGACACACGGCCTAAGGCCGTGTGTCCACCAAAGCGTTTTTCCACGCGCCTGGCGTATGTTTTCAATTGTTTCCAATGGGAGCGCCGCGTTTTTTAAAAGCCATGAGCGTGACGAGGCGCTGAGCGTTTTTTTCACGCTGAAGCGCCGAGCGCCCGGCGTTTTTTACTGGTCGCCGAGAGTTGAAAAATGTTCAACTTTGGAAAAAACGCAGCGCTCATCACTGTCAGTTCTTACCCAGCCGTCCAATCACAGTGGAGGAGGGGCGGGACTAAACCACACCGACCAACAGTCACAACGTTTAAACTGCTGCGGATATTCTGTATCATAGCAACGAAACGTCTCAGCGGAAAAAACGCTGCGCTGCCAAAACGCTCTCAAGCGCCCAAAGCACGGCGTCTTCAGCAGAGCGTGTAGCGTTTTTAGCTGGATAAAAACGCTTTGGTGGACACACGGCCTAAGTGCTCCAACATGCATGTGGTGCTCCCGTGAAAAGCAAGTTCTGCCTTGCATGTATTGCACATGACAGCATTGTTGGTTTTAAGTTTTGTAAAACTTTGCCAAACCTTGCTATTTCGGATTCGTTTGCACTCCGTCATAATTCGCGCTGTTTTTTCTTTTACCGCACTTGCATTTATAAAGGGCTGCATTACACTCTAGCGCCAAAGCGCCGTAGCGGTCAAATCGCGATATTGCACGCCCTTACATTAGGTCACGTGTGATCAAACGACTACCCAACAACAAAGATATTTGTCGACAATTTTTTATTGTCGACATTGTCGACAATGTCGACTAATCGTTGCAGCCCTACTCACAGCAGTGGGCGTTTACTTCCAAGTCTTCAGTGAGAGATGCCCATAAAAACCGAGCATTTCTGAGCTGGGCTCAAAACTAGGGTAAAAAATAACCTATTACTCATTCATTTCGATGTTTTTGAATGCAAAAACCAAGCGAACATCATAAATTGACCTCAGACAACAATTTAATAAAATTTAAAAAGCCAGTTCATGACCCCTTTAAAGACATTGTTAAAAAAGTCCGAGTGACTACAATGGCTCAGTCTTAAGTTTATCAAGCAACAAGAATACTTTTTGTGCACAAAAATAAATAAATAAAATAACGACTTTATTCAACTATTCATTTCTTTGTCTGTTGACCTCGAGATTAAATGTAGTGGAACTGCGCAACGGTTCTGTGTTGTACGTCACACATAGGCTCACTATTGGCCGACGCTGGTCATATGTGTGATGCGTGTGATGTACAACCTAGAAGCTTCGCGCAATTTCACTACGTGAAATCTCGAGGCCAACTTCTGGGGGTTTATTTTACCTTTTGAAGGGCTTAATCAGGGGCTGGTTTCACAAAGATAGAATTTGTTTATTGCTTAGATAAAGATAGTCAGACTTCAGACAGACATCTAAATCAGACCATTGCACAAAGCACTTAAGACTCTGACTATCTTAAGTAGGACTACACTGCAATGCTTTCTGGGTAAAATAAGACACTTTTCAAAACAAAAAACATGGCGGATCGAGTAAGCGCATTGAACCACTCATTGCAGTTGAGTTTACCCCAGCAGAAAAGTATAACAGTTACAAGGACATTTTACTTGGGAAATTTAGTGGAGAATGTAGTAACAAGAAGAAATGTTTTATTTGGAAAAAGATTGCTACGACAGTTAACGGCATTAATCCGACCGTTGTGCAGAGCGTTATACAGAAAAAAAACAAAAAAAAAACATGTTGCAACAAGATGCCAAAAAAGAAATATTTAAAAGGAAATATCCAAAAAACAGGAGGGGGACCCAAAAGAAACTTAAAGACATCACTGAAATGGTGATGAATATGGAACTCGCTCTGTTTTCTCTCTATAGTCCCCACTCCCATCCTATCTGTCGTCCCTAAACTTAAGCGTTTGCCACCATTCCTCTAATTACCACTTCAGGAATCAATCTATCTCACGCAACCTATTACACCAGGCTAAAGCTTGACACTCCTTATAAACAGTCAATAATATCTAAATGAGGATGCCAATAATCCAGTAAAGAAATGCTCAAATCAATTCATGAAATGCTCATCATTACTGAATATTGTAACTGAACCCTTAAAAAAACAATTATGAATGGAATAATCAACTACACAATCTGTTGCCTTCACTTATCCATCAACACACCCACATTCCCTTTGTAAACATCTCTTATTCCTATACATTCATGCATGCACAGATCAGATTGCAATGGTTGGTCACATTTTAATTAAAATCCTCTAGAAGGGTCCTATGTAATCCCTCCCTGGTTAAGAAGCTTGAAGAGCGAGTACAAAAGACTACACATAAATCTTTGCTTCATTCTGTCCTAAGGCTGTAATCAAATCCATCCGGTGGGAGAACTTGACAAGAAGGCTCATGTCTCTTCAAACAAATCTTAGACTTCATCTAACACCAAACCCATGTTTACACTAAACAAACACACTATTTATGCAATATCCCAGCACCAGATCATGCTTGTTAAAAAGTATAAAGTTTGTCGTCATGACAACCTGTTGCCATGGTCTACAGTGGTCCCTGTTTTAATGAGAGTGACAATGTAATACACCTTTATCTGTCCCTAGAATAAAATTGCTTATTCCGATCCATGACTCATGAATATGTATTTCACAACCTGTTTTTCAACACCTACTGATTTAGCTTCATAGTACGTACTGGGCTTATTGTCTGTGATTGATAGTGGGTTTCAGAGATGTCTTTAATAAGCGTTAAGAAGCTGGTTGATGAATCATCACACAGCAGATGGATGCTTTTCAGTAAACAGATGGCCTGCTACATGTGGTCAATTAATCCACAGATCTCCATTATATTGGCCACATACCTTCATCCTCTCAATGGTATGGATGTCAGGTGTATTACATAATCTGAAATGTGGGTGTTTGATAAAGTGATATATAAATAGATATGTTCAAGCAGATGTCTGCTTAGAAGAGCTTAGGAAGACTTTGAGGAGTAGTTGGTATTAAGGACCATCGGTTAATTGGATTCAGAAACCTCTAACAAAGAGAGTTTACTGTATGTATATTATTACATCAACTACTAATAATTAAGATCTCTCATAATCAGGAGTTTGACGGTCTCTCAGTAATTAACATCCACACATTCCTCTGAGATTTCAGATGAAATTTAAAACAACTCTGCAACTACTGGCACAAAATTGTTGATGAGCCTTACAGTAAGATTTTTTCTGTTGACAAAACTAAAAACAAAGAACTGTATGCAAAGATATTACTATTTGTAATAATAGTAATATGTTTGCAGGACATGAAACACATAAAGCAGGATGTAAAATGGTTGAGAATATTCTAAAAGATTCTAACGTCAATTATTTAAGTGCACTACTTTTTGAACGGCAAAGTAAATTTCTAGAAATCTAATAGTGACTTGTAGCTATATACATATATATTTTTAATTTAAACGTACAATATGCAATTTTTTGGCCACAAGGGATCACTCATTTAAAATAATAACAAAAGACGTACTTTGATGACGTCAGGAAAGAGCGTTGGCTCACAGGAGTTGTTGTCGCTGTCAATGACAACCAGCTCAGCTCATGACATGACATCATCGTTTCACAACATATACGGATACGGCATCTCTCTGTAGATTTAGCTTGTCAAGAAGCTTTAAATGCAACCCCAATGTTTACCAGTGTCATGCTTTTTCTCCTGTCCCAAACCCTTCTCGGGTCATATTTTTCACCCGTACGTTTGAGCTTTACTGAGCTGGCTGTAGCAGCAGAACGTGCAGGCAAAGCGTAATCGTGGTTCATAACTATAATACAGACGAATATAAATATTTATATTACGCTCCTTCAATTAATGACATATTTTAGAACATTTTTCATATATAGGGCACACCGGATTATAAAGCACATAAGATACTGCAGTCAAACGTTTGACTGGGTTTGCGTTATGCATCCACTATGTGCTAAAGGCTAAAGGGAATGTAGTGAGAGCGCGCCGCCGCAGGCGTTTATTTAGTAAGCATGAGCACGCTAAAGCGACCGGGCACGTACATTCGCAGCCTGACTCATATGAGTATTCAATGTGCACGGCTCGCTAACAGCAACAGTTGGCGGTTTTAAATGAGACGACTCGGTTACTGTGAACGGGGAGCGCTTTAAGCACGAGCAGCACCGGACAGTGCGTCTGAGTGAGCGCTCGTGAGCGGGCACGTGATTTACACAAATAAAAATACGTGTTACTTTTTTTTCTTCGTCATTTTCTTTGCTTTATTGGCGGTTGTCCAGTGTTCCCCTTTGTGTTTGGTGGTTTCGCCGGGTTCCGCAAGGAAGTTAGAGAAAATAGAGGAGTCAAAGGTTATATGACGCCATAGACAGGCGACGAAACAGAAATAAAGAAACGGCCCGTGTCTTCAAATTAAACTATAAATTTCTCCGTATTTGAAAGTTGGTGGAAACTGTCGGGATAATGTAAGTACACATCTAATAGAAATATATAACATAGATACAGTTATTTTTGCTATTTTTAAAGCAGAAAAAGTACATATTGTGGCTTTAAGTAGCTATTTATTATATACTTGTACTTATATCTATAGTGATTAATATCTATTGAAATGATTCACTAATACTTATATGGTGACGTGTAGGCTATATTCCATAGGAATCAGAGGGTCAGACACCAACATTCACTCATGAGTATTAAATAATCCTAGAAGAACTAGAATCTTTTTCAGTTTCACTAGTATCTGTTCAATTGAGACTTTTGCTGCAATTCATAATCCCTGGCTGTAACCAGTAACAAAATATGTATTCACAACACAATTTGGCAAATATTTTAACTTATATAACAAATATAAGTATTTGTTTATATCATTAGTTGTTAACTATTCACATAGTTATCTGTAACTGGATAGACATTAGCATGTATTAGACTAGTGTAGTAGATTCCTATTGTTACAATCACATTTTAGTGGGACCGTAATATAATTCTAGGAACACATTTTCTGTCTCATAAACAAGCACTAGCATTGAATAGATATGATGTGTAAGTACACGTACTAGTAAATATAAAGCTTGAATATAGGCTAGCAACTCTTGAGTTACTAGCATAATGAATAAAAAATGCATACTAGCCAGAACCAAGTTAAAATATCAGCCAAATCGTGAAAACATATATTTTGTTACTGATTACAACAAAGATATTGAATCGCAGCAAAAGTCTCTAGTGAACAGATGGCTACTAGAAACGGAGAAAGATTCAAGTTATTTTAGGATTATTTAATAATAACATACACATAACACATTACAAGCGATAATGACATAAAACCAGATACTATTAAGTGTTCAGCCGGCTTGCCATAGGCACCTGTTCTCCTTCTCTATCGCCTGCGTTATGTAAAAGTATCGCATCATCCACTGCCATAATCTCGCCGACTGCATCAATCCTGTGGCGATTTGTGATTTTAGGTTGACGAATAGCCAGACATCACCTTATATCATAACGTATACTTGCTCTGTTTTCCTTTAATATTACTGTTCGATTTTAAGTAACATGTGAAATAATTTTATAGATATGCTATAGTAACAGACTGGTGGCACTCGTGGCGGAATCGCGGTTCAATCACGTAGAATTTCTTGCGCTGACCAAAATAATTTTACTAGAATTTATTCAATACGACACTAGTATATGTGAAGTATAAACTTACCTATCCAGCAAATGTGATCCAAAAATACACAGCCTGCACCCCGCACTTCTCCCTGCGATATAATCCTCCCGTTTAATTCTACAAAAATAAATATGACTTTGTAGAACGGAGCAGGCGCGTACCCTGTATTGGCTCGGACTGGTTGGATGCCAACAACCAGCCACCAATATTTATCTGTCGTGACTCCGCATGCCGCGTGACAGATAGCGAGAACGTGCTCGCTGCCGTTGACCGCTGGTTCAATCCATTCGCCGCACCGAGGGGTATTCGGAAAACATGACACTGCACAATTGCACTACACTGGGATTAAACCACACCAAAACAATATTACATGATAGGCCTTACGATACAAGCATTTCAGTTACACACGCAAATTAAAATATTTGCTGTGCAGCTTATCTATAAAAAGATTTTGCACTTTGAACAAACATAAACGTCACATCCTACCGAATTCTTCATTATTATTTTTATTCTGTTCTATTAACTTAATACTCAAGACATTTTCTTAAATTGGTGTGTTTTAAGTGGTTACTCATTTAGTTTTATTTACATCAGGTCTGGCTTATATCAGGAGAACTCTTGTTTTCCTCATGGTTTCCAGGAGATGACTTCAATGGCAGTGGAGGCAGCTCTCTGGATGATGGAGTTAGGGTGTGTGAGTCTAGACTTCAGCAGAGGCACATGCTCCAGCATCTGTGCCCGGGCCCTAGGAACCTCTGCCAGGACTGTAAGGGCACGGAGGGCATTGGCACACACTGCTATATTCTCACTCACCACCAGCTGCATCAGAGGGTCAATGGCACCTGCATCCAGTGCCTCGTACTTACCTATAAATAAGTAGAAAATAAGATCTTGCATGTTTAATCTAATACAGAGGTTTTCAAGTGAGTGTTAATGGGTCAGCTGGAAAGTTCAGAGAAAAAATAGTGTAAAAATACATTAAAAAAATGATAACAAAAAAAACGAACAAAAAAAATTAATACAATAATTGAAATCTACAGCATTTGATATTCCCACTGCTTCTATAATTATTTTATTCAATATTCAACACTGTTTCTTCTTGGGTTCATGATCTAAATTTACTTTGATGGAGAGTAGAAAAAAGCTATGTAATAGAACATCAGTTTGAGACACAGGACTAGGTAAACTTTCTGATTTTCTTTAGAAAATCATTCTATAGAAAATTTTCACTCTCAGAAAAAAAAGGTAAAAAAGCTGTCACTGTGGCGGTACCTTTTCAAAAGGTACACCTTTGTACCTAAAGTGTGCATTTTAGTCCCTAAAAGGGTATTGGTGTACTATGTACTAACAGTGTTATGCACTTGAGACTCGGACTCGGTCTCGAAACCACATTTTAATGGACTCGGTCTTGTCATGGACTCGTGTGCATTTTGACTCGGAATTGACTCGTACTCAAACATATTGGGAGTCGGGACTCAGACTAATTCCCGAGTCCACTCGAGTCCCATTCAAAATATGTCATGATTATTACTGTATGTTAATATTTCTTTAAATTGTTGTTTGAAACGTCCAATGATTGCTGACTTTCTTGTGCGCAACTGCGCATGACTTGAGACTATAATGTTCGCGGCACACAAATGCAGCAGGACCCAGGTCAGATGTGATGTTGAGCCTCTAGCTCAACTATGTATTGAAAATGTCTGCCTTAGTGCCTTATCATCCCTAATTCAGTTTGCATATAAGAGCCACACAAAATTTGTGTGCAATAATGTTATGTGAAAGAGCACTTACTGATTGTAATAATTGTAAGTCATATTTATAATAAAATTGCCTTTACACCACTATGTGGCCTTTTTACCATTACAGTGTAAATTCCATGGTATATTTGGTTTACTGTTTGAGTATGGTGCCAATTTTATTGTTACCACCAAATATTTTACATATTCTTGAAGATATCTTTAAGCCTGGTTTGAGACCCAACCTTAGGTTATCTAACCTCTCTGGTCTCGACCTCGACTTGGACTCGACTGTCTTTGGTCTCGGTCTCGACTCGGGCTCGAGTCTCTTTGGTCTCGGTCTCAACTCGGACTCTCGAGTGAGCTGGTCTCGACTACAACATTGTGTACTAATGTACTACAGTACACTATGTACTAATTAGGTACTAATTGGTAACAAAAGTGTACATATTTGTACCTAAATGGTACATATTATGGCGCTTTTCCACTGCACGCTTTGGCGCTTTTCCACTGCATGGTTCGGTATGGTACGGCTCGCATGTGGCGCTTTTCCACTGCATGGTACGGTACGGTACGGTTCGCTTCGGTTCGCTTTAAATGGTACCTGGTCTGTTGAGGTTCCAAGCGTACCATACCGGTACTAAATGTGACATGAAATACTGCAGATCACTGATTAGTCAGACAGAATCGTCAGTACCAGCGCCATTGTATTTGCGACAAATAAACATCAACATGAGAAACCAAACCCGCTAGATTTAAATAGCCAGTAACAGCCACCGCTGTTATCGATCAGTCTATAATCCCAACCACTTAAAAGCGGTACTAACTGCAGTGGAAAAGCAACCGAGCTAAAGCGAACCGAGCCATGCCATGTCGAGCCGAGTCATACCACACAGTGGAAAAGCGAAGCGAGCCAAACCGTGCCGCGCCGAGCCGAACCGTATTGAACCGTACCAGCAGTGGAAAGCGCCATAAGAACCCTTTTGAAGGGTACTGTCCAAGTGACAGCTTTTGTACCTTTTTTCCTGAGAGTGTAGATACATTGTTTCACTATGTATTAAAAGACATTTTTTTCGAAATATCTATTAACATTCCACAGAATAAAGAACTCAAAGAGGTTTGGGGCAACATGATGGTGAATAGATTATTACAGAATTTTCATTTTGGGGTGAATTATCCCTACTTAAGTATTAAGTGTCTATAACAGATGTTAAAGTGTTTCTAACTTCATTCATTGATTGATCAAAAAATTACAAACATCTACAAAGTTGAATTTGTCCTGACCCTTAGTGATAACAGCTGTGTACATAATTGTCCCTGCAGCATTAGCGACAACCCCTTGGTCCTCATCTGACAACAACTTGACCAACATGGGCAGAAGATCCTCCTCACACACCTTCATCTTCCCATCTGCAGGCACACTGAGAACAGGAGAGATATTCCAGGGTTTCTTTTTTTACCTTTTAGTGAACTTAACCCAAACTAGCTTGTTGGGTGCCATGCTACCTACCTGATTCCCATTAAGGCAGATGTGGCTGCCTGGCGGATGGCAGGGGACGGGTGAGACAGCTGATCTTTCAGGACCGGGATCACATCACTCTCCAGTGCAGGCAGGGCATTCACACTCACACAGGAGCTTAATGTGGAGAGAATTAAAGCACGGATATTCTCTTCTTCATCTGAGACCTTCAGCACCAATCTGGGCACCAGCCCCATACACACCATAAATACTGCTCCTAGAGGATATAACAGAGGACTCTTCAAATGAAAAGCTTCGGCAATAAATTGACTGTGAAACAGAAGTATTAAGAAACAATAGTCACCTGAGGGAAATTCAGCGATCCTATTGAATGCCTGGTGCACATTTTTACGACAGGCATTCTCAGGGTCCTCTAACAGGTTTGCAAGGGGAGCCACAATGTCAAATTTCAAAAAGGCATCTCTGTGTGAACACAATTACATTTAGTCAAACTTGCCAAAACGACTTGTGTTGCAAGTATTTCAGTCGTATTTTAAAGCCATTCACATCCATTGTTGTGATATTAAATATTCAAAAAGTGTTGGACAATAAAATATCCTTTGATCAGAAATAACTGTTATTGGAAATAACAATCCTTTCTTTATATTTTGTTATTAAAGCATCAAGAGCATAGTCATATTTTTTTTTTTGGCTGCAAAAGTGTGCTTCAGATGTTTTTGAAGAAGTCTCTTCTGCTCACCAACACTGCGTTTATTTGATAAAAAATGCAGCAAATGAAGTAATATTTTGAAATGTTTTTTTTACAATTTAAAATAACTGTTTCATATTTTAATGTATTTCATTTGTAATATATTCTTCTGATGCAAAGCTGAATTTTCAGTATTACTCGGTACATTATTCTAAAATGCTTATTTAGTACAGTTGTGCAGATTAATATTTTTGTGGAAACCATGATAATAATGAATAAAGTTTCAGGATTGATGAACAGAAAGCTCAAAAGAACAACACTTATTTCAAATATATTTATTTTTGTAATATTCTGTTTTTAGTTTCAATTTAATTTAAATTTACAGTCAATTTATCAATTCAATGAGTCCTTGTTGAATAAAAGTATTAAAAGTATCTTTAAATAGTACCTTTGTGATCCAAACTTTTGAACGGTAGTTAAATTACATTTTAGCTGTAAACTAGTTATATGTTTACATAATTTATTTTTGTACAACTGATGTAAAGACCTAACATCTAATTAAATGATGAATATTCTACATATAATATAAATATACCTAAATAAATATTAGTCACTGTCGTTGAATCCTGTTAAGGATCCACTTACTCTGTAACAACATAGAAAATATAATATATATATATATATATAAATTTGTATATATATATATATATATTAATTTATATTAAAAAAAACACAGGCTACTACAGGCCAAGCACATTCACATGCCAAAAGCTTACACAAACTACAACACAAGAAAAATATGCCCACGGACTCTTGTATGACTCACCTTCCCAAGCTGTGTGAAGCAAGCACATAAAGCACTTCAGTAGTTTTGACCCTGACTAAGTTATCCTCATCTTGCAGCAAAACCTTGAGTCTTTCCATACATCCTATGATGAGGTCAAGAAATGTTATGGTTGATATACACCAGGGCATAAAAAAAGTGTTTAATATCCTCAAAAAAATTGAATAAATGCACAAATTTCTAATTATAATGTTCCCTTCAATATACTTTTATTTTTTTTGGACAAAAGGGTCATTAAAGATGTGTTTACCACTGAGAATGGCTTCATATGCGTGCTCGTGGTCATGGACGAGTTCGCAGAGAGCAGCGAGCGCCCTCTGCCGGGTAAACAGCTCGACGTCCTGCAGCTCCATGATCAGCTTCGGAAGTGCCCAGTTCCCGAAAGCAACCGGTGCTTGTGTCGGGTCAATATGCGGCGGGGGCTGTTCGGTTGTTTGTGGACTTGCCATCTTCGTCGACAGGGTGATTCAAATGCGATTTCGTTAAATGTGTTTATAATAATATCAAAAAGTTATTTGTTTTAATGGCCGACTCAAGATTACAGGATTTTTAAGGGTTCATCATGTAATTATATATTCAAAATGTAAAACTAGTATTCCTAATTTATTTGCATGTTCAAAATCAGAAGCGTTAAGGATGATATTACCTTATTCGCTGGTTATAAAATAACGTCCTCTGCTTTCCCCCTTGTATAGTTAGTTTGCTATGGTAACTACGGAATTAACGCATCGCTCTTCAAGTAGTAACGTAAACTCCGTAATTCCTTCAACAAGAGAAATGATAGACCCTACACATTTATCACTGAAAATATTCGGTATTCAAGACCTCTATCACTTTTATGGCATAGTGTTCTTTTAGGCGTCACATGTTTAATTAATCTACTTTTATTTTTTAACTTATAAATAAATTTCAGATTTTTTACAAGTTTACTAATTAAAAACCCAACTTAGTGGTTTAGTTTACTGAATAAAGCCTGTAGCCCTACACACAGTAAAAGAGACTCTTTGAAAAAAAACAAAACTAAAAAACTAAAAACGTTTGTGAGCTCTACATTGTATTTATTTGATTTTTATATATTTATTTGGTAACACTTTACAATAAGGTTGCATAAGCTACTTCTTAATTAATGTTAACTTCAACATTTACTAATACATTATTGAAATCAAAAGTTGTATTTGTGATGAGACCTTATTGTAAAGTGTTATATTATGCAGATGGTTTTCACTTTTTTTATGCACAATCGTTCATATGTTGAATATTTGTTTTTTGATCTATTAAAAAAAAAAGCTAAAGATGAAAACAAAAGTTGTCAGGTGTGTTAATTTTAATACACTCATTTAACTTATTTTAAAGACCCGTACAAAGTAGGACCACCGAATGCATTTCAAATGAACAAGCTGCACAAAGTTAGCCTGGCTGCGCCCTCCTACGCACTTCCGCTCAATTTCATTTTCCTATGTGCAAATGAAATGTACTAGGAGTCTGGTTGAACCAGGCTAGCACAAAGTTACTGCCCTAAAATTATTAAAACCTACATTGTTCCATATTTCTTTTATCCCCTCGATTTTCTTTTTAACTTATGGTGATAGTGCGTCTTATTCATATAATTTAATGTGAATGTTCATAAGTTGTCTGAGGAAGCCTGGGTTGGGGTAGATGCCTCTTCTTTCTTTCACCTTCTTGATCCTCTGTCAGCGTCATGTTTTGTTTTAGCATGAGATATGCCAAAACTAGTTGCAGACCGACTCACTCCAACTTGACAGTGAACCAGGATTTTGCCTTTGATTGAAAAATATAGGTAGCTGCTTATTTCTTCTAAGGCAGGTTAGGTTTTGTACACACAACCACTTACCTCCCTCTTCCAGCGCTGTATGTATAAACTCAACCCCATCGTTAAAGTGGGCACTTGTCATACATGGGTGAATCATAATTGTGCCCATGTGCCTATGCCCATGTGCATGATGCCCATCTGTCATGACCGGCTTTGCCGTGTTATGGGACAGTTTGTGTTTGTCGGTGTTTGATGGTTGCCGTCTGTTTGTCTGTTTTAGTCCTACAGGTGGCGATGTAGGCTAACGGGTTAAAAGAGGCTTTCCGGGAGCTGACGTCCTCTCTCTTTCCTCTCCGGGCCGTCGGTCTGGGCGGCTGGTGGTTGCCTCGCTCGTCGCATTTTCCTCCTTTCCCCTCCCGTTTCATTCTACTGATCTACCCTACACCTTTGGTTAACCATGACATTTACTGATACACTCTTATATTATGTTAAATAAACATTCCCTGTTAACTGCAGTAATCTGTGTGGTCTCCCCTTTTTATGTTGCGATCGCTGTATGAGCCCAGTGGTCGTAACATATGGGGGCTCGTCCGATTAATCTCTGAGTTTAATAAGTAACGTCAGGCTGCTGTAATTCCTAGTAGTGGGCTACTAGTGTGTGTAGTGCTGCGTGATGTAGGTCGGCTGGTTTAACAATAAGGGAGTAGTGTTAAGTTGAGTTTGCGTTATTAGCTCGTTGATTGTTTTGGGGGGAGAGCCGCACTGATTTTGGCGTGGGGCGTTGTTTTCAGCCGTTCGGTGAGTGGGGTTCGGTATCAGTTGGGTGGCTGGACGGAAATTTTGTGGAGTTTTGTTTTATCCCCAATTAGTGCGCCGTGGCGTTGTGGGTCTAGCTTACGGTCACCGAGGTCTGAACGAGGGCACCGCCGTGGAGCACCGGCTGGAGTGACTTTGTCGGGACAGTACGACTCCAGCGGTATGGGTGAGTGAATTATCCTTGTTCTTGGACCTTGGTGTGAAGATAGGTTAGGATAGTGGGGGGTAAATGTTAGGGGGATGCTCCAGCATTAGTCCGTCTGGTTACCTGAACTGTATCGACTTTAGAACCGGGTTGGCTGGATTTGTGGTGCGTTGAAAAAGGGTCATGTTAGAGGAGTTTCTAGCAGCTCCGTCTGAGCGTTTGTTGGTGGGGTTAACGAGGGAACAATTGGTAAAGGTGGCCGAGTATTATGCGATCGAATTACCGGCTGTAATTAAATCTGCTAAGAAGAAGGAATTTGTGGGTTTTATTCGCGAGTTTTTAAAGGAGAAGCAGGTTTTGCCAGAAGTAACCCCAATTAGTCCTACTCCAGAAATACAAATAAACGAGATTGCTGATATTTCTGAGTCTGTCGTTAAGCCAAAAATGCAGCGTAAATCCAGTGATTTAACCTTTGAACAGCAAAAACAACTGTTGAAGATAGAGATGGATATAGAATTGGAGAAAAAGAAGTTAGACTTGGAGCAAAAGAAATTAGAATTTGAACGATTTAAATTGGAGAAGGAACAGGAGATGCTGGAGAAGCGTTTAGAGCAGGAAAATGAGCAAAAACGTTTGGAAGGATATGAAAAAGAGAAAGACCGTTTGTTGGAATTAGAAAAACTTAGAAGTGGAGAACAGGAACGAGAGGTGGAAAGGACTAGACTGAGATTGATTTCTGAGGGGAGAATTGATCAAAATCCTATGGGTAAATCAGATTTAGCTGGGATGATAAGGTTCCTGCCAAAATTTAACGAACGTGAGCCGGATATATTTTTTTCGTTATTCGAGAACATAGCCACAGATCGTGATTGGGATGATGAAGATAAGACAGTGCTTTTGCAAACTGTATTAGTGGGTCGCGCTCAGGAGGCGTTTGTGGCTTTGGCACCGGGCGACAGAAAAAAATATAACAGCGTAAAGCAGGCAGTCTTAAAATGTTATGAACTCGTTCCAGAAGCTTATCGGCAACGTTTCAGAAATTGGCGAAAAGGTGAGAGACAAACCCATACTGAAGTGGCAAGGGATTTGAGTAGTTTTTTTAATCGTTGGCTTGCCGCTGAGGGTGTGGAAACATTTGATGCGCTGCGAGAATTGCTCATTCTGGAACAGTTTAAAAATATCTTGCCTGAGAGAATAGCTGTTTATGTGAATGAGCATGAAGTTAAGACTGTTGGGGAGGCTGCTGTTCTCGCCGACGGTTTTGTGTTGACGCATAAAAGTAAAGCACGTGAATATTTTCCACGTAAGGAATATGACCCTAGGGAATATCGATCAGGTCGCGTTAGATTTGATCATTTAATGAAGAATAAGACACGAGAAACTGAGGGTGATAGTGACAAGTGCAATTATTGTTCGGAAAGAGGACATTGGAAGCGAGAGTGTCCAGTGTTGGGTGCGCGAAATAAGATTAGAACTATGAATGGAAAACCTGTTGGATGCGTGTCTTCTGTTGTTGTGCGTTCAGATGGGCCTGTGGTGTTTCATGGGGATCAGTTCGTGAGTTCGGAAATTAAAAACGTCGTTCAGCCTGACGTTGGTGAGAGGGAAAATCTGGAAGCTGTGTCTGGGGGTGAGAGTGGGACTTCTAGGGTGTCGGATGTCTCTAATTATGCACCATTCATAAGTTTTGTCTCGTTGGTAGGGGATGCGCACAGGGTCCCAGTGAAAATCTTGAGGGACACAGGAGCCTCGGAGAGCTTTATCTGTGCTTCAGCTTTGCCATTTTCTTCAGTATCAGATACTGGGAAGTGTGTTTTAATTTGGGGAATAGGCCTTCAGTCTTTCCCGGTGCCTTTGCACAGAGTTCAATTATTTTCAGGATTTGTGAATGGCGAGATTACAATTGCTGTGAGACCTTCTTTACCAGTAGATGGCATTGATATCATTTTGGGCAATAATTTGGGGGGGTGTTTAGTGTCCCCACCGCCTGTGGTTACAGTTGCGCCTTTGCCATTAGAGGAGTCGGATAAGTTTTTGCAAGATTTTCCAGACGTTTTTACTGCCTGCGCTGTGACGCGTGCAATGGCTCGCGCGCAAATAGGGTCACCAGCTGATGTGTCGAAAAAGTCTTGGGTTGTTTATTCCAGAATTACCTGCGCCGTTGTCTTATGATGAGCTGGTGGAAGCTCAAGGAAAAGAGCAGAGTTTGAAAATTTTTTTTGCTCTAGCTGCAGCTGACCCAGATAAAGGTTATCTGGTACAAAATGGTCTTTTGCTCCGAAAGTGGTCATCGTGTGTTGATCCTGATGTGGCAGATCAGGTGTTGCAGGTCATGGTACCTGAGAAGTATCGTGATTTAGTTTTAAAAACAGCACATGGGGTAGAGTCTGGACATTTTGGGGTTAAAAAGACCTATAATCAAATACTGCAGCATTTTTATTGGCCACGCATCAAGCAGGACGTAAGGAGGTTTGTGAGAACTTGTCATTCTTGTCAAGTGGCAGGGAAGTCAAATGATAAAATCAAGCCTGCCCCCTTACAGCCCATTCAGTCAGTAGGTACGCCGTTTGAGCACATCATTATTGATTGTGTAGGTCCGTTAACTCCATCAAAAACTGGAAGTAAATATCTGCTTACGGTAATGTGCCAGGCGACACGGTATCCGGCTGCATATGCATTAAGGGCAATAACCACAAAGTCCATTATGAAGTGTTTGTCGCAGTTTATTTCTGTTTTTGGGATCCCAAAGGTAATTCAAAGCGACAGAGGTTCGAACTTCACCTCCAAGACGTTTGCGGCTGCGTTGAAATAGTTACGTGTGAAGCACAATTTGAGCAGTGCCTATCATGCTCAAAGCCAGGGGGTGTTGGAACGTTTTCATGCAACCTTGAAGTCTTTGTTACGCGCATATTGTATTGAAATGAGGAAGGATTGGGAGGAGGCTTTGCCATGGCTTTTGTTGGCGGCCCGTGGAGTGGTTCAAGAGAGCACAGGGTTTTGTCCGAATGACTTAATTTTTGGTCATAAAGTACGAACACCTTTATCTGTGTTGAGCACTGAATTAGATCAGTCAAAAACCCCTGCTAGTTTGGTGGAATATGTGAATGGTTTCCGTCGTAAATTATTTTTGTCTTGGAAGTTGGCTAGGGAACATCTGAGTGTGGCTCAGGACAAAATGAAACAGCGGTATGATCGTAAGGCAGAGGCCAGGGTGTTTAATCCTGGTGATCAGGTGTTAGCGTTGCTGCCAATCCCAGGTTCGACTTTTACAGCAAAGTACTCTGGCCCTTTTACGATCATACGTAAAGTCTCTGAGACAAATTATTTGGTGTCTACTCCTGAACGTCGGAGATCAACGCAGCTTTGCCATATTAATTTGCTGAAGCCGTACTATTCCACATCTTCGGGGGTAATGGGTGGTCACACGGACAGTCCTGTGGGATTGGCTGTGGGGGAGCAGCTGACGAACGTCGATCAGGGGGCAGCTGAGGATGGGGTGCAGTTTCCGGATGATGCGGTTTTACATGGGTGCTTGAATAACACGCAGAAGCTGGCAGAACTGGATAGTATGTTGGGGCATTTAAGTGGGAAACAGCGCGATGAGTTGAAGGCTTTGGTTTCTGAATTTTTGTCTTTATTTTCTGACACTCCGACCTGTACAAGTTGGATCGAGCATGATATTGATACACAGGGTGCCCGTCCAGTTAAGCAGAGGTTTTATCGATTGCCTCTAGATAAGAATAAAATTATGGAGGCCAGTGTTCAATATCTTCTCGATAATGGTCTGGCGAAACCATCCTATTCCAGCTGGGCATCGCCGTGTTTGTTGGTTAAGAAATCGGATCAAACATATAGATTTTGTACAGATTATAGGAAGGTTAATGCATTGACAAAGCCCGATTCCTTTCCATTACCTCGTATAGAGGATTGTGTAGACCAGGTTGGTAGCGCACGGTACGTTAGTAAGTTTGATTTGTTAAAAGGGTATTACCAAGTACCACTAACATCGAGGGCGCAGGAAGTGTCTGCATTTGTTACATCTTCTGGGTTGTACTCCTATTCTAGGATGAGTTTTGGTCTGCGGAACGCCCCCTCAACCTTTCAACGTCTCATGAATAGGGTAGTTGCTGGGCTTGAGGGATGTGCCGTTTATTTAGACGACGTGGTCTGTTATGCCGATACGTGGGAGGACCATCTGGCACGTATTCGTGCATTGTTCCAGAGGTTGGAGGCAGCAACTCTTACTGTTAATCTTGCTAAATGTGAGTTTGCTCAGGCCACTGTCATTTATTTAGGTAAGGTAGTGGGCCAAGGTAAAGTGCGTCCAGTTAATGCAAAGGTTGTGGCCATAGAGAATTTTCCCCCGCCGGTTACTAAGAAGGAATTGATGCGTTTTTTGGGGATGATCGGTTATTATCGTAGTTTTTGTTGTAATTTTTCTACGGTAGTTTCCCCGTTGACCGATTTATTAAAGGGTACAGCCAAGTTCGTTTGGTCAGCCGAGTGTCAACAGGCATTTCAAAATGCCAAGCTGTTATTGAGTTCGGCGCCGGTCTTGGCTGCTCCCAGATTGGATCAGCCATTCCAGCTCCAGGTGGACGCGAGTCAGGTGGGGGCGGGGGCCGTTCTTTTGCAGAGTGATGAAAACGGAGTTGATAAACCTGTTTGTTATTTTTCACGGAAATTTAACAAACATCAGTTTAATTACTCTGTAATCGAGAAGGAGGCTTTGGCTTTAATTTGGGCACTGCAACATTTTGAAGTTTATGTGGGTGGGGGGTTACATCCAATTGTGGTTTACTCTGACCATAACCCCCTCACGTTTCTGCAGTCATTGAAGAGTTCTACCAATCAACGTCTTTTACGTTGGGCATTATTTTTACAACCTTTTCGTTTATTCATTCGGCACATCCGCGGCGTGGAGAATGTGTTAGCTGACGCACTCTCGCGCGCTCCGGATGGGTCAGGTTAATGGTGTCTGTTTTTTCCCGCTCAGTCTGTGTCTGTTCTGCTTGCCTTAAATTGCTGTCCATGGTACCGGGATTTGCTGGTTGCAGGATGTGGTAAGGGTGGTGGGGTAAGAATGGTCAATGTTGGTCCAGTTGTTTTTGTTACGAGGTACACTTCGGGAAGGTGGTATGAGTGATTTTTTTTTTTTTTTTTTTTTTGGGTGTGAGTGTTGGTTAAATTGATTTATTTGTTTGTTTGTTTTTTAGCGTTTTTGGGAGTTTGGTGGCCTTTTTCAGAGTCCCATTAAAATGGGTCTCTGTCATTAAGGGGGGGAGTGATGTCATGACCGGCTTTGCCGTGTTATGGGACAGTTTGTGTTTGTCGGTGTTTGATGGTTGCCGTCTGTTTGTCTGTTTTAGTCCTACAGGTGGCGATGTAGGCTAACGGGTTAAAAGAGGCTTTCCGGGAGCTGACGTCCTCTCTCTTTCCTCTCCGGGCCGTCGGTCTGGGCGGCTGGTGGTTGCCTCGCTCGTCGCATTTTCCTCCTTTCCCCTCCCGTTTCATTCTACTGATCTACCCTACACCTTTGGTTAACCATGACATTTACTGATACACTCTTATATTATGTTAAATAAACATTCCCTGTTAACTGCAGTAATCTGTGTGGTCTCCCCTTTTTATGTTGCGATCGCTGTATGAGCCCAGTGGTCGTAACACATCCCATAATAAATCTCAACATCATGTCTGGAGCTTTGGGCGCAGTTCAGGACACGGGTGAATTGCATACTTCTTAGCTCTGCTTAATTCACAGCTATACCCCTAACAAAGAGAAAATGCATCACACAGCATTGTTGTTGCATTATTCTTCAACGTGTGAATTATAAAATGTCACCAGAACACTTGTTTTGCAGGTATTACATTTGATTTGTAGATGCATTGATCTTGTTAATGGAACTAACAGTTTCATAAAACTGTTCAGGCCTATGCCTAGGCCTATGTAAAACTGCCATAGGCGGAGAAGGCAGGGCGGAGTAGGCAGTTCAGGGGGGCAGAACACCGGCTCAGGAACAGACACCCGCTCAGGAACAGACACTGGCTCAGCGGCGGCCATCTTGTCCGGAGACACCAACTCACCGGTGGACATCTTGTCCGGAGACACCGGCTGGACGCAATTGGCCTATGGCTAAGCCAGGCCCCAAACGTGATGAGCCAATCACAGTGCACATAGCTAACCCAATACACTCGGACATTCTCTGCTTTCACGTCCATTGAAATGCATTGCAGTTAGTGAGTTTTCATTTGTTTTTATATATTTTTTTCTTGTCATTTTAACTTTAAAATGGTCAAATGGTGTGCATGTGTAGCAGATTTACTCTGGTTGTGTTTATTTTCTATTGAATGAAGACAACGCCGCTTGAAGAGGTCTCAGGATCTTTATTCTGCAGAAATACAGGGCACAATTAATACTTTTTTCCCGTGGGATACACGTCTCTCCCTCTCAGTCTCATACAGCTCATACAGCACGGAGAAAGCAGCACGCTCGTCAGATGAGCGAGAGAGAGCACACCCGACCCCGTCAGCGGAAAATGTGCTTCTCTAGATGTTAATTTAATCAGCTAATAGTTACAAAACATAGGGCAAATAATAAAATTAAATAAAATCACAAAATACAGTACGCCACAAAGCATAGGTCACCCTTAAATGACATACAAAATAATATAAAAGGGAAAACATAATGTCTTCACCACTTACATGCAGAAGTAAACACATTAAATGGAGAAAAATGTCAAATTTGGGGTTAATTACATAAAACACAGGTTAATTGCACAATCACATTACTTTTGCACACAGACCTAACTTTTTTGTATGTATCAAACACATTTAAACCTGATATCAAACGCATTTCAAACAGTTCTCAACATAAAACAATAAACAGTTTAACATACCTGCAGAAATACAGGGCACAATTAATACTTTTTCCCGTGGGATACACGTCTCTCCCTCTCAGTCTCATAGCTACAGCTCATACAGCACGGAGAAAGCTAGTAAGCAAAACCAGTCTCGGTAAAACACTCAAGCAATTAACTACATTCAATTTCATGACATCACAGCTTTTCATTTCACTTAAACATTGTTTATATCATGAAATAAGTCGATTACATAGTTAAATATACTTCAAAATGTTCTTACCAGCACGCTCGTCAGATGAGCGAGAGCAGGGCCGTGCACAGACCTTTTGCATAGACACTGTTGTGGTAAGAGATGACTGGCAAGGATTTTTGAGCTCAAAAACGGACGGACGTCCTTCCGACCGTCATATTAAAAGACCACATTCATTAACAAAAGCTAGTATAGACCATTACAACACAAGCCTACATTTTTTCATTTTATCTTTAAGTCATGTACCAATTTCTAGAGCAAGAATCAAACTAACAGACATACCGGCACTAAAGTTGTGATAAAAATTTAGGCCCTTGTACTTCAGACACTAGGGTAAACTGAAGTGGCATTCTAATCAGAAGTGCCACACACTGAAATATTCAGATTAAAAGCCCAAACAAAAACCTGATTGCGGCACACAGACACCCTCTCAGCACTCAGACGTCTTCCTGGCTCCATGATCCAGACACTCCGATCAACAGTACTGAGGCCAACAGCCGTAGCTGGAGAAAACAGCAGAGACACCTGGAACAAGGACCAACACGCTGTAGGACACACACCAACATTCCCAAATTGAAAAATAGTCACATCATACAGTACCTGGTTCTGGAAACACATATCGGTGTCAAACGGCACACTAGCAGCAACTACATTCTCACTGGGAAGAATGCTGTAGACCAGAATCTGTACTGCTGGAGCCATATCGACGCTGACAGAACGTCACAGAGCCACTTGTGTCTCCATCACCAGCCTTTGCTTTAACCGTCTGAAATCCATGGAGGACGATCACTCCTTTGGATAAGACCTGACAGAAGACATAGGTGTGCAAGTTACGGAACAAATAGACCAGCACACTTAACTACAAAACTAATGTCCACTCACCATATAGATTATGTCAGCGCTGTAGCTACCAGCCTCTCCAACAAATGAATACTCCACAGTCACTGGAAACGAAGCACCACATTTGAGCGGCTGATTGAGGTTCATTATAGTCAGTTCACTAAACGATGGGTTGTCGGGAGAAACAGGTAGGAGAAGCTGAACAAACCTTGTATCTGTAGTGAAGTATGGCGATTTACAACCATAAAAAAACTCGCCTGGGGAAGATCAAACTTATTCAGTATCATGCTAGAGAAAGTCTTAATTTTTACAAAATACAAGTCGTACCACCAGATTCAGATCGGCCTTAAGATTAGCAGTGTTTAGGGAGAACGCAGCCCGTCCATTCTTGTTTGTGGTTAGATTCAACAGCAGTTTGTTGGGCCAGTTGCTCCCCTCCAAGAGATATACAGCTTTGTTTGTAAAGGACACCATTGCAGATTTTGACACCATTACATCTGCGAGAGAAAGTCCAAACAAACAGTGAAGAATATCAACTTTGTGGCTTAAAGTACATGTCTTGTAAAGGTGATAAAGAGTACATGGTTCAGATCAGCCAATAGCTCACCTGTTCCCTCCTCAGTAACGTTTACAAGAAATGTGTCTTGCATTTGGTCTTCAAATTTGGTGTTAAAAAAACACTGACGTATCAACAGTAAGAGAGGCACAGCCCGTGGCATTCACCTGGTAGGAGAACAAAGACAATTAAGTCAAGCACAGGCAAAAGGAAAACCCTCGGCAAAAGGAAAACCCTCAGCAATAAGGCAGGAGTCACACACATTTGCGGTTTGAGTCAGGCACTGTCTGGTCAAATTATGAAGCAGACTGTATGGAAATGGATCAGGGCACACTTCCACTAAGGCTTGACCAGGTACAGGTTGGCCATATGTACATCTGGGAAACATCATAACAAGATAAAGAACTGACCAACCACAAGACAAGAAAATAAAGAGTCACTCACTTGGCACAAGACTCAACTTCCAGTCCCAAAACTGCAACGTTGTAGGTCTGCGGTGCGTTTAAGGTCACGTCAAACTTAGGCAAAACTAAGCCAGAAACAAAGCGCTTTAAATTAAGGCCTCAGATCTGTCATTGAACTGCCCTTACACAACAACTTACCGTATTTTTTCACCTCAAAGACTTGGGAGACTAGTGTTGGCACTCTTCACTCCATGGCTACTCCATTCTGCGACACCGCGGCCTAGTCGCAGTCGCCTAGGTCTTTGTGTCTCACTGCCTCATCGCTTCTCTGGCTACGTGGCGTGCTCCACCTCCATCACCTCTGGTAATCCCCTTGGTAATGATGGGACTCTTCACTCCATGGCTACTCCATTCTGCGACGCCGCCATGGGATGCAGTCCTGACTGTGGGCTTGGGCTCAGTCAGCTTTTCCCTGCTCAAGGCCATCCCCCCTGGCTGTCACCACCACCTGCACCAACCTTTCCTCCAGCTACGTATGGACGGCCGCTGTGGGATGTAGTCCTGACTGTGGACTGGGTGTCTGGGTGTGGACGGCTTAGGCGGACGGACGGCTTGGACGGACGGACGGCTTGGACTGACGGCTTGGACTGACGGCTTGGACGGACAGACGGCTCGGGTGGGCGGACGGCTTGGGCAGACGGACAGACGGCTTGGTGGACGGACAGTTTGGGCGGACGGACGGCTTGAGCGGACGGCGTGGGCGGACGGACGGCTTGGACTGACGGACGGCTTGGGCGGGCGGGCGGGCGGACGGCTTGGGCGGACGGACGGCTTGGCCTGACGGACGGACGGCTTGAGCGGACAGCTTGGACGGACGGACGGACGGACGGCTTGGACTGACGGACGGCTTGGGCGGGTGGGCGGGCGGACGGACGGCTTGGACTGACGGACGGATGGCTTGAGCGGACAGCTTGGGTGGACGGACGGCTTGAGCGGACGGCTTGGGCGGACGGACGGACGGACGGCTTGGACGGACGGCTTGGACGGACTGACGGCTTGGACGGACGGACGGCTTGGGCGGACGGACGGACGGCTTGGACTGACGGCTTGGACGGACGGACGGCTTGGGCGGACGGACAGACGGCTTGGACGGAGGAGTCCGTACGGAAGGAATGCGGCTTAGCTGGAGGACAATAAAAAGCAGAAGAGAACCATGAAAAAAGGTTGGTGCAGATGGTGGTGACAGCCAGGGGGGATGGCCTTGAGCAGGGAAGGGCAGACTAAGACCAAGCCCACAGTCAGGACTGCATCCCACGGCGGCGTCGCAGAATGGAGTAGCCATGGAGTGAAGAGTCCCAACATTACCAAGGGGATTACCGGAGGTGATGGAGGTGGAGCACACCACGTAGCCAGAGAAGCAATAAGGCAGTGAGACACAAAGACCTAGGCGACCGCGACTAGGCCACAGCGCCGACCCCCTGAATAGGAAGCAGCGATCCTGAGGTTAGAGGCAGAGCTGCAGCAACCATAGATGGAGGTGGAACCTGAGGGAGGGCGGAGCTATTCAAAGGCGAAAGATGTGGAGAGCCGTAGGGCAGCGAATGGGCCGCAAGTCCATGGCGAAGAAGATGTAATGTCCAACAGAGGGAGGCCGAATGGCCAATGGTCCATGCTGGAGTCAAGGGTGGTAAGAGAGCACAGCTGCATTCTCACTGGGAAGAACGCTGTAGACCAGAATCTGCATTGCTGGAGCCATATCGACGCAGTGACTTTGTTTGCAACTGGAGTCTTATCAAAACGAGTCACGGATATCTGTCAGGAATGGTCAAGGTTAGGAAAGGGGAAACAAACAAAAAAAAACACATGAACATCATCCATTTGATCACTGGATGGCAAACAAACCAAGAGTAGTAATGGTGTTAAAGGAAAGCTTCAATGGTTCACAAAGCTTATTTTCACCATCTGTAAAGTTTAGTAAACAACTCCAACATAAAAAGAGAATGCTTCTGTTCACTTCAAAGCCTAATGGTACTTACCTGGTTCTTTAAGTCCATCAACAGCGAAGAGAAAAAGGGTGACAATGAGCTTCTTCCAAACACAAATCTCCCTCACAGCCATGAGGACAGATCACCCAAGACTCAAGCCACTCTTCAGACTCTAATATATCAGGAACGCATTCATCTTGTTAATTCAATTAATTAACCACCACCTGGCAGTAATTAATGTTATCATTTGATTAGGAGTTCCAACTAACATTGATTTGAAACACAACACATTATGGAGGTTATAGCGGACGAATTTTCTAGTTGCCATATCAACACTATAGAATTTTAAAAATATATAGCCTATGTATTGAAGAAATTACAGAACATTTATTTAACCATAGCAGAAGTAGGCTAAGTTTCTTGTGTTAATTTTAAACAAGTCTGATATTATTTTATCTTATATCTGTTAATTAACAGTTGAGATAGTTCTTGAATGCTGGTGTGACAGCAGAAGATAGACTAGCCGGGTTTAAATCCTATATTTAAGAGAACTTTGTCCCAGTTATGCAGGAGGGGCATGTTGTCACACTGCGTTGCAATGAGCAAATGATTAGAATTATTGCTTCTCTACTCTATACTTGTATGAATTCTATTGAGAAAAGGGTGAATAAATACTGAAATTCAATGTTCAGAAATTATAAATAGAGGGTATGCGCGTGACGTCACCGTTGGCCGGAGTGCCAGCAGTTCCTCACAGTGAGTCTCATTCATGAAACATTCGTAAATATACGAGTAAATATGAGAGTGATTTGCGCGTAAAGAGACCTTCCCGAAAACTCTTCTCATGATTTGCAAATACATCGTAAACGTCAGATATCATAGTGAAATGTGTGTGTTAATGAATTCCAACCTACGTCGTAAAATGGGATGCGCGTGCACATTCATTCTCAATTACCATCAAGTCCATCGACTGACAACTATATATAGGCATATAATAACATGAATGCGAATTTGATTTAACTTGTCTGTTCGGATGTACTGTTCCGAAGGTGTAGCACGCACATCCAAAACAATAAAACTGGGTGCTGGGCAGTAAGGTAGTAACAGAAGTAAGCAATAAGTCCGCACACCAGGAGATGCTCCTACATAAATGTAATGGTTGCTCACCACGTGTACATGCAACGTTTCGGGCCACATGCCCTTCAACAGACAGTGTGCAAACACACAACGTTTATTGATAACAGAAAACTGGGAAAACAAAACCCACGAGGGGGCAACAACACTGGTCGGGAAAATAAAGACTAATAACACTAGACTAAGACTTTGACATTAAACTATACAGGAACAAGACAGGATTTTACAAGATCACAACTTCGTTAAGACAAGGTACAGACATGGCACGTGGCACAGGACAGCAAACACACGGGGATCAAATAGAGAGAAACAGACATTGACAGCAGGTGACATAGATGAAGCAATGATGACCAAACGAGGGTAACAAGCACAAGGGGGTGGGGCCAGAGAACGAGCCATGTGCCTGCAAACAAAACAAGGATCTGTCATGATCCTGCCTCAAGAGTAGGACAAGAGGGCAGAATCATGACACATACAGAAGTTAAATTAATACAGCAAATTCACACACCTCAATTGAGAATTGAGTTTAAAACAGTCACCACCAATGGAACAAATGATCTGTTTTAAATATTCCTCTTGGCGAGCGGTATCCGTAGCCTGCGCCCCGAAGGAAGGATCTTGAAGAAGGAATGGAGGGGATGAGTCTGGTCTGAATATATAGATGATGCCATTTTCTCCCCCCAAAAAATTGTGAATAGCTCTTGTAATGTGCTCTGTTTTTGGCCGATGATCTTATTTGCTTCATTGATTACTCGTGTTAGTTTATTCTTTTGTTTCACTGTAATACCATGAAACAATATTATAAGTTAAAAACACTTTCAATCATTGATCTATAAACAATGGTTAAGAGCCCCCTTTCAATGTCAAAATTTCTTAACTTCCTAAGTAGACTTGTAACGTAGTAACGCTGTCTAGTTTTCTTATGTAGCCCATAAAATCCAAAGGGAAAGTTTATCATCAATGATTGTACCACCATATTTTGCTCTATCTTTACGCCTTTTAACATTATTACTATTCCTATTTAACACAGATGTCATTTGCTAATTACATAAACTATAATATATATATAATATATAATATACTATAATATATATTTAGAATGTGTGTGTGTATATATATATATAATCCTTGAAAGAGTTCTCATTAAGGCCATTCCTATTTGATATGTGATTGTGGATTGTCAACAATAAGCAGAAACATTCTGCATTTGCATCCAAGCGTGGATCATTCATTTCAACATCCTCATTCTCATATTTAAGAATCTGTAATCTTTTATGCTACTGCCCACTGACATGCTTTTAAAGCTATTGTTATACCATTTTTATGACCTTCAAACACCTTAAAATGCACAAATGTAGGTCTGCTACCTCACCTTTGCATGTGTTTGACTGTGTGGTAATGTGGGCTAGCGTGGTTACAGTGCCAGGGATGTTTTTTTCTTAACCAGTCTGCCCCCCGTGTATAGGCCTGCAATATACATTATTCTCTGTATCGAATCATGTTATCTTATTACCCACCCCAGCCCCTGATGTTTCGGGTTCAGCCCCTGCTGTTTTTAAAACCTAGAAACACCCCTGTTAATATACCAATATAATAATAATAATAATAATAATAATAATAATAATAATAATAATAATATAGATAATATACAGGGTTTAAGGGCTTCTTTAAACCTAATGGGCTCTATGCACAACTGCACTACTTCCTGAACTTCAGCCAGCTCCTTGTTTCCTGTTTACCATTATTGGACAATTTGATTAATTCAGGTGTGCTTGACCTCAGTAGTCACGGCAACAATAATCAAACACACCTGAATTAATCAATGTGTCCAATAATGCCAGACAGGAAACAAGAAGCTGGCTGAAGTTCAGGAAGTAGTGGAGCTGTGAGTCAAGTTTATGACTTCACTGTGATCCAATGTGTTGTGGAGAAGACTCTCCTCTAAGCAAAGGCTTCAGAGTTGGTTCAAACTCTGGCTCAAGAACAGAAAAAAAATGAAATAGTGTGAAAAGTACAGTTGCAGTAAAAAGCATTTCTGAAGGATCACGTGACACTGAAGAGTACTGACCTGGAGTAATGATGCTGAAAATTCAGCTTATACCACAGAATTAAATTATATTTTAAAATATATTCAAATAGAAAACAAGCATTTTAAATTGTTAAAATATTAAAAAAAAAAAAAAAACTGAAAAACTGTTTTTGCTTATTTTGGATCAAATAAATTAAGCCTTGGAATGAATTAAATCATGAATTACATTCTGCATTATAAAATATAAAGATTTCACAGTGATCTTCTTTGCTGTTTTTTTTTTAGTTACTGCTACAACATTACTGTAGTAAAACCATGTTTTACTACATTTATATATGTGAGGATGACCGGAGAGTATAGAATACTATAGAATAAAACAAATTACATAGCGATTACGTGCATATTAACAGCTTTGAATTAACCATAATTTAATATTATAACCTGATTAAATGTTAATAAATTAAGTGTATCTGCAAATATAAATCAAGAAATATAGAAATATATGTTACTTAGGAGATGAGGTGGTTCCAGTCGCTCAGTTATGATTTATATAAGATGCCGGCGGCATCATTACATTTTCATCAACAGCTTACCAACTAGATTGTTATAGCTATATATAGGCGCTCAGTTTTTCCTGTTGTAAAACGCATCTGGTCAAAATCGCATTTTATAAAAAAAAAAATAAATGCTACTGAATGCAATTTAAGTGCAGGCTATAGGCTCTATGCACGATCGCTTCCATATTTGTCTCAGCACGCCCACTCACTTCCGGTGCTGCGTCAGTCTATGGTCATAAGCCGGTTTTGCGATAGGTGGATATAGTGTCAAATTACACTCGCTGTTTATAAAAACGTCCTCCGGTTAACGTGAATGATGTTAACAACACTGTGAGGCAGTTAGCTGTCACGCAAGAGTAAAAAATAGAAGTTATTTAAATTATATATTTCGAGCCAAATCAACAACTTTGAGTGTTAGTATTCTCTCATATCATACGAAATTCGACTAGCGAATCAGCGTTTCTAAAATCGTTGTCTCCGTTTCTGAGAAAACAGATTTTATTACAGTTTTGCCGCCTATACACTTGGCCTGCAGAACGCGGTTCCGGAAGTAAAGACGCTGACTGAGATTCGTTCGAACACACGTCAGCAGGGTTCGTGCATAGAGACAATTGGCTATGACTATGTCAAATGCTAGCGTAGAGCTCTCTCAGCTCCCACAATTCTTAACCAGGCATCAAATAAATAAAATATAGGTTAATGTCCGACGAGGTGTCGCGGAGGCCGGTTGCCTCCGCCGAAGTCCATTAAAACCTGACAACGGACACCTCGGAGGGCATTAACCCGCTTATACCATGGTCACTTGCCAAATAAAACATTTTTAAAACATTAGTTTATATTTTAATTAGGCTAAATCTAGTTTTTACAAATAATAATTGCCTTGCTTGACTGTTTAGCAACCAGAGATATTTATAGTCCGCTTAGCTCGTATCCCTTCAGGTTCACAAATGCATTTTTTTTTCATGAAACATAGGCATAGTTTTTTTTATTACACATAAAACAATTAATCAAACAACAATAAAAAAAACAATTAGCTCTGAGCTCCAGCGATTTGCGCTTAACGTTGTAGAGGGCAATAAATTAATCAGATCAAAGAGAGGGTCATTTGCCCATTTCCCCCTCCTTAGGCTTGAAACGCTGTAACGTTCAGCCTTCTCCTGCCTTGGTTGTCTGGACAGCTGCGTAAAACTCCCGCAGGGTCTCATCAGGGGTGCGTTTCCCCGAAAGCATCGTTAGCCAACTATGGTCGCAAGTTACGTCGTTACCAATAGAGTTAAATGGAGCAGAGCAGCAGCGGTGTAATTTTCTCCGTTTTATTTACTTTTTTTTCTTTCTTCAGCAGCATACCAGTCGTCAAAGTTGCCATATTCTCCATAAATGTTAAAAGAAATAGCACGAAGTCGCTCATTGTTGTATTAGGCTAATATCTAACGTTAGATGATAGAGCATGTGACTGCCTGTTGCTATGGTTACTCACAGCCGTTGTAGGCAGCGCATTTATTTATTAATTTCGAATGGTAAACAGGCAGTTTCACCGGAACTACTTTACTAGGTGTCCTATCACTTTTTAACGGACACCCTGCAGCCAATCAGAATCGAGTATTCACCCAGACCATGGTATAGAGAGCCTAAGTCCCTCCCCTTCCGGTCGACCACCATGGGACCTAACTTCGAAAAAATATTGAATGGTAGTCAACGGCAAGAGACAACAAATATTTTGATCTGGTTTGAATTGTGCCCTGAATTACACATATGATGTTTGTCAATTTAAAAGATACATTTTAAAGTAAAGAAAGTCGCAGTTTGATGTAAAACCGTTGAGGTATAAGACTGTGAAAATACGTAATTACAAAGACTACAAACCCCAAAGGCGCACATTTTCTCTCAATGAATAAAGCTAACTTTACTGAGGCTGTCTGTCATTATTTCTACAGTCTTACGTTATAATCGTAATGTTACGCCGTCCTACCTGAGTGTTTTGTACCAGACTGCACACACACGAGCAGCGGATCTCGTTTCTCTTCCAGAGAGATGTAGTTCACAGAGCGATTTTCACATAAAACTAAATGTTACTCTTCTGCTGTATGACAAACTGCGACGTTTTTGACTTTGAGAATCATCTTTTAAATTGACAAACATCATATGTGTAATTCAGGGCACAGTTCAGACGGAATAAAAAGATAAGTTGTCTCTCGCCATTGACTACCATTCATATTTTTTCCGAAATAAGGTCCCATGAGCCGGAAGCGAAGGGGCGGGACTTAGGCTCTCTATAAGAACTTTTAGACAACGTGCTTGGTAACAGAGAGCGCAGCTGATGGTTGCTTAGCAACGACAGACGCCTCTGGAGCGCAACCGCCCTAGCGCTTCTTTGGAAAAAGGATAAAACGCGCGCGCCTAGCGTTTTCTACGCGTTTTTAGGTGCGATATGTGAATACACAGCTCTTTTTAAGATCTTTCGTTTTAAAACAGACAGATAGACTTAAAGGGTGACCAATAGCATTGATTTATTGAAGAAGAAAAAAATACCACCACCAAAAAAGGGCACTTCGACAAAAAGGGCATGTGCCCTGCACAGGTGGAGCCCTACCTGTGCACGTGCCTGGTTATCAATAAAACTAGAAGTTAGAGGGGTAAATCAATTTACGCATCGCTGTCATGCTTGTATATTACTTTGCTTCCTGATGTGCGCAAACACAAATAACCTATAGAACAGGGCAGTTGAATGCTTATCTGATCCAACAATAAAATTATTAATATAACCCTTCAATGCATAGTTAATGGGTTAGTTCACCCAAAAATGAAAATTAAGTCATTATTTACTCACCCCCATGCTGTTCCAACCCCATAAGACCTTCGTTCATCTTCGGAACACAAATAAAGATATTTTTGATTTAATCTGAGAGCTGGATCACTCTTCCATAGACTGCCTAAGGGACTGGCTCTTGACGGCCCAAAAGTCATTAAAGAAAAGGTTTAAATATTCCATGTGCCTACAGCGGCTCAATTATAAGTTTATCAAGCGAAGAGACTACTTTTTGTGCGAAAAAAACATAAATAACAACTTTATTCGACTATTCCATTACTTCCTTATTAGACTCGCGATAGGCATACGAGGAGGGAGACGCATATAGTAAGTGTTTTATCGCATTTATATAACTTACCGGTATGCGTTTTTATAACAATATGTACGTGCTGTGCACGGCTAGCAAACCGCTCTCATAGGGGCATTTCCATTGACGCGCGATGCAGAGCAGCCAGACCAGACCAGACCAGACACGGATGAGGTTTGCTTTTTAACAGGGAAACGACGAAAGTAAGTGTTTTATCTTTACAATGTATTTTATAATATATCAATTTATAGCGATATTTAAATGCTCTGCGCGCTTAAACGAGCCAAAACTTTTTCTCAAAGGCTTCTTCTTCAACTCAATACGGAGCTGATGAGGAGATTTGCTTGTAACGTTTTCAGGGAAAACACCGAAAGTAAGTGTTTTTTAACCTAATTTCCAACATGTATTGCATGGCTTATACTGTTTTGTAACGATATTTTTGTGATTTGCGTGCCTCAACCTTTCTCACATAGGTCCTGGTCCTAACGTTAGCTAACCTTAGCAGCTAACGTTAGCTGCTACATCTTCTTTGACTCATCATGATACAGTGCAAAGTGCATCATGTAAGTTGTTAATTGTTTTAACTCATTTACAGTACGTGTTTTATAATGTTATATTGTTTAATGACAATATCTGTGATGTGCAAATTATGAAGTATGTATTTATCCTCAAACTATCTTTTACACTCGTTTGTCAAACAGAACAACTCCATAAACTGCGGACCAACAATGCACTTTATTTCCTTATTTGGAGGACCTATTTTCTTAGAATGTGTATGTAATTCTTTCAGATTAAATATTTATGCATAATCTACTTATCAGATTAACTTTTGGTTGATGTATGGATATGCTTTCATGTTTAAATGTATTGATTTCGCTATTCGTGTTTGCTAGGAGCATTTCTATGATGTGCCAAGTGGCTAAGGGTACCAGGCTTGGTGTTTAAAGACTGAACAGACTAGAACCTGTTGATGGTAAGACTAAGGTTACAATTTAACTTTCTGGATGGTTTTGAAATAAAGTTTAGAAAGAGTAATATACAGTGACGTGTTTATTTCAAAGTGAATTTATTCTTTTCAGATTAAATGATTTGTCAGTTTATTTTACAGTTCTTTAAAGTAGGTAACACAGAACCCTAATAAGGTTGAGAAGATTGTGATATCCATTTTTTGAATGGATCTTAATCGTATTAACATATAATTAATCTGAAAATGTTAATACATATGTTAATACAACTCAACATGTTTAGTTTCAGCTTTTGTAAAAGGTTAGGGTTCCATGTTAATACAACTTAACATGTTTAGTTTCAGCTTGTGTAAAAGGTTAGGTTCCGTGTTAATACAACTTAACATGTTTAGTTTCAGCTTGTGTAAAAACTAAAGTGGTTTAAGGCAACGGGTTTCCACGCGATTTGCGAGTAAACTCAACTAATTCAGGTTAAGAATTTCCTGTAACCAGCTGAATCTTGCATTTCCATTTGCTTTGTTTCATTGTTTCCTCCTCTATGTAACTCCTCCCCTTTAAAAAGGTATATGAATTCAAATGTATACTGATTTTAGTCAGACTCGAGGCGAGATTTCGTTGACTATAAGTTCACTACAGAATACAAACACATGGCACAAAACAGGAAATAATAAAAGTCCACACAAGACAAGGGGAACTCAAGACAGGAATCATGACATCTATAGTCGAAACTACAAGTGTATTTAATATTAATACAGTTATATAAATCAGTCAATTAGAGAAACAGGAAAAATTGCAGTCTGCTTACATGTCCCCGACGTAAAGATGGGGAGAGACTTCATCTGCATCGTTAGTGATGATGGCTTTTCCTGGATATAGAAGATCGTCAACTCCCTTCATCGCTGAAGCGGGAGAGGTGAAAACAGTTGAACCAACTGAACTTGAGGTACCTTCTGAATATTTCGACCTAAAACATACGGAGCCCCTAAAAGGTCATGGTGAAGGGAAAAAATAGGCCTATACAATGAAGGAAAAATTATTTCTGATATTTAATCCGTGACCACAGCAATTTCAATGTGAATTTAATCCCATAATAAACACCCTCTCATGTCAAAATTTTAGTAGAACAGTAGAACAGTACACAATTCAACCAATAGGGACACCACTGGGAGTGCTCATAGCTGATAGGTGGAGATAGACCAATGAACAGACAGCTCAGGCACACCAAAATTAGCATATTGGATCAGCTCAAGCGAGCAGGCTACAATGAATACAGGGCGGAACAACAACAGTAAGCACATATGAATGTACAGTCGAGCCAAAAAGTATTTAGTCAGCCACAGCCACTGATAGCCACATCTATCCTCGATGTGGGGCATGCGTCCGTAGTCATGGGCTTCTGCTCTGTCCACATGGGAGAAGATGGCCTGTGTAGAAGTGTTGACGCACACCGACTTGAGCGCAGACCAGGACTTCAACAAATGCTAGTGGACATCAGGAAAAAAACAGGGTCTTCCTCCCCGAAGCAGCATGGTGGCAGCTTACTCCTGATGGGCTCTAAGTTGAGCTTACTCCTGGTGGGCCCTTCTGGAGCACTCCATGCAAGGACAAGCTCTTTAAGAGCCTTGTCAAAGACCCTGGTGAGCTCCTCTTGGAGGTCTGTGGGGCCTTCTGTGTCAGGGTGGTCCTGCTCCGACGTTGCCCTGTTCTTTTCTGATGCCGAGATGTACATCGAATCTTCATCTCCGTGACGGAGGAAGGGGGTTGAAAGGCCCCCTTCATTGGTTCATTGGTCTAAAAGAGGACTTGGTAATTGGGCAACATCATCAGTTTGGAGAGTTTCATTCAGAAAGCTCTGCGTATCTCTCAACGTCTTTCAGTCCACCTATTGGATCAACCTGCTTCGCATCCTCCGCCCATCTCTCCATCTATCACCCTTCCAGCACCAGAATGCATGCATGTAGACACTTACCATCTGTCCAATGCTGAGCATCAAAGAAGACTAACACAGCACTTGTGTCTGTATTGTGGGGGAGAAGGTCATATCATAACCAAATGCCCGATACGACCACCATGCCCAGTTGTGAGTACCATCCAGTTTTTGCCCAAAGTTGCATCTCTGTCTTGTCCAAATTCTAACCTCAAAACTTCAACTCCGGGTCTGCAGGGAACTTCATCTCTCATCAACTTCTCTAAAGACTCAACCTCCAGAGGAAACGCTGCTCACAATAATTAGCTATTCACACCATCCTCGGCAAGCCGCTGGGCCGTGACCCGGTACCAAGAATTGCAAGGCGGATGCCTTATCCCGTCGGTATCTTCCTGAACCTGAATCCTGTCCTCCAGAACAAGTTCTCCCTCCAGCCATGGAAGTCAGCCCAATCCAATGGTGCCTTGATGATCAGATCCTCCAAGCCTCTGCAATGAGGTCCTGAGGGACGGCTGTATGAACCATCTGCCTCTTTCTGTCCCTCACACACCTTTCCGGGCTCTGAACACCCAGGCAGCCAGCGAACCTTCTCACTCCTACAGGATCACTACTGGTGGGCCAACATGGGCCAGGATATCTCCCAATATGTCAGAAATGCACAGTATGTGCCATCACCAACACGCCAAGGAAGCTACCTGAGGGAAAGTTGGTACCTCTGCCGATACCCAGATGTCCCTGGTCCCACCTTGGCTTTGACTTCATGACAGATCTTCCTTCTCCAAGGCCTGTAAACTCATCCCTATCAAAGGCCTACCCACCGCATTCCAATCCGCAGAACTCCTGTTCCAACAAGTATTCCGTCATTATGTTCTACCAGAAGATATTGTATCAGGTAGAGGTCCCCATTTCATCCCCCAGGTGTGGAAGGCCTTTTTCAAACTCCTCAGTGAATCTACCATCAGGTTACCATCCACAAACCAACGGCCAGACTGAGCGCAATATCCAGGAGACCAACGAAGTAAGCTGACCATCGACTCAGCTGGAGCCGTAACCTCCCCTGGGTAGAGTGTGCCCAGAATTACATACCATCCTTGACGCACGGCGGCGGGGTGGCTGCCTTGAGTACCTGATCGACTGGGAGGGATATGGTCCAGAAGAACGCTCATTGGTGTATCGAGATGACCCAGTTCCACAAAGATCACCCTGACCGCTCAGCCCCCTGAGATCGAGTCCATCAGCTGTCAGGAGCCGGCCATGGAGGAGGGGGTACTCTCAAAGAGTCAGCCACACCGCCACAACCCCAATCATCACTCAAACCAGGACCCGCCCACTCGTTCACAATCACCATAGTACTGACTCACTGCATTTGCATTCCCTCATTAACACACCATTTATATGCCCTGTTCACCTTTCATTCATTGTCTGGTCTCGTTGCAGTACACTGCTTTATGTCAAACTCTTTACCAATCTACTCACCTGAGATCGTCTCGTCCTGTATCTAGTCTCCTGTCCGTCTTCCTTATCCAGATCGCCTGTCTTCATGTTAACTCATCACCTGCACAGAGAATCCACTTCAGTCAATGCCAGCAAAGTCACCATCCTCATTGTACAAGTCACCATCCTCTCACCATCATCTGGTTCCCCTTGTTCCCCCATCACTCTGCTTTTAATAAACACAGTGCACCTAAACCTGTCTGTCTCCTCCTGTGTTTGTGACAGGTGCATTAAAAGTAACTGGACGTGATGGACTGTCAGACAGGCACAACTGTGACAGGATGCCGTTAGGATGGGAAATTTAACCATAAAGGATAGCCAGGTGGACAGGTCGAGTTGCTGGCACACATACAATATAACTTTGTTCTGCTACGGAAGGATTTTACCCCAGCTCGGAAATTGCCAGCTGCAGTTGTCTTCCCCTGCACAAGTGAGCATCAGTAGCCCTGAGTCGCATATGGAGTGACATCAACTCCCCTCTTCGATTGATTGGCTAGAGGAGGAGCTGTCAACCTAGAACTAGTGGACCATTGGTGACACTTAAACACGCCCTAATTTACATGAAACACTGCAATAATTGGAAGAGCAAGTGCTGAATGTGGAAAGAAGAGCAAAGAAAGAGAAAAACAGCACAAGCACAAAAGAGCATAATATGAGCAGAAAATAGAGAGCACAGAGTAATAAAACCAGCAACTTTAAAGAAGAACACATAAACATAATTTTAAGATTTGTGCCATATAATTTGTAATGTGTATAAAGTTTTGGTTCATGTTTGTTATTTTTAAAATGCACTTTTCTTTTTTTTTCACGCTTTTCATTTTTAATCCTGACTACGTTGTTTACTATTCTGATTCTTTTTCATTATTTACATATTTTTTCAGTTTGTGCAATATATATTTTTACATGCGCTTTTACATTTTTTTTTTTTGAGAATTCATCTAGAGAATTTATGTCCAATTTTTTAACTAGGAAACTAATATCATCTAATAAGGGCTATTTACGATAATTCCAATAGCACCTCCAAAGGCACCATTAGTTGTCCACTGCTTTTGATAATATTAGCCTCAAAGTAGTTCCGTTATTCACAAAATTCATTTAAAGTTATTCAAACTGTAAATTAATTTCTGCATAAAGCCGTGTTTTGAATTTTAGTGCAGGTAGTTATTTTAGGGACCTGGATATCTTTCAACCTGGGCCTGCGCATTCACACCAGAACATACTCATGTAATGTAACAATATACTATTTTCTCGATGATTTACAGACAAATTTCAATTGATTTAATCAACAGTACTTCTATTAAAACAATATCCACAAAACCTTTTAAGGCGATGCAGGAAATAACTGTAATTTCAACATTGACATGAATTAATAAATTGTGGGCACATCACATAAGTTGGTTATTAAAATGGGCCACTGCAAGAAATATAAAGATTATAGTTTTTCAATTAAGAAATATAAAGTAAACTGACTTACATTGTTAAAATGTTCACCATTCAAAATGTCGTTATGGTCATTGATCAGTGATGTATACTGAACTGCTATTGGTACAATTATTTGCATACTGAATTGGTCCTCTAGTTCTGTATTGAATCAGCATGTGGGAAAAAGGTGTGGTGAGAATATTTTGTTCAATTGAGCAACTATAGTGAAGGTTTTTTTAAATGTTAATAAATTCATATTGTTTACAGTAAAGTTGTCATGAGCCAATGAAACAATGACACAATATGAATGTCCTGATTTTTAATATGAGAGACCCTACTGTCAATTGACCTTTATTCAGTCCTACAACATTATGGAGTAACAGCCCCAGCTTGTATTCAAAAACATGCATTACATTGGGGATTTCAGCAGGCAGGTTTTTGGTCCTTATTTGGGAACTGAGTTTTCAATATATTCGTTATACAAATATACTTTTCTTTTTTTTTGTGTAAAGATTAATCTAATAACCAATTTCAGTTATATATGAGATCATTTACAGAGAGAGAGAACGGAAAACACATACAATAAAGATAAACATGGAATCCGAGACTTCATGCAGAGCTCAGTTGATTTGCAGTTTTTTGTATTTGAGATACTTCTCTGCTGTGGTATGAAAAAGCACCTGCTGATATTATGGCACTGTTTTTCCTGGTTACAAAACAGACATAAGATCCTTGTGGTAGAAGGAAGACCTGTTGGACGGTCCGTGATGTCAGTGACTTTGGTGCAAAGTATTACATGTAGTGAATTTAAAGGGAACTTTTATTCCATAGAGAAGTCCTGATGGTCTGTCCATAGTCCGCATCCCCACTCCAGTCATTCAAATAGAAACTTTATATTATTCCTTTATGTCTTTTTAAAAAAGGTCCCCTGTTTTAATGTAAACAGGCCTGTAGATCAGCCATGTCAATGGCTGCTGCCACCTGAACACTGACACAGATGTATCCATTGCATCAGTTATAAATCGATAGTCTCACAAAGAAAAAGAAACAAACAATATCCAAAAGTCCTCCGAACTGCAGGATGTAAGCAATAACGTTAAAACAATAGCGTGTACTAAAAGGTGAACTAAGATGCAGGCGCGTCGAACAGGTGCATTGAGATGCAGGTCCATTGAACATTTTAGAAACCCCATGAAATGGTTTGATGAATGCATTTTTATCAAAGTAAAACAAATTCAAAGGGCTTTTCTTTTTACAAAATGGCCTAGTTTACATCACAGCCTTGAAAATCATGGTTTGCTACTCGATATTGCTTGTTAGAGGCAGGTGATACTGAAGGGTTGTCAACTTTTAACAGCACATTAGCATGTAGATGGTCTCAAAGCTAACTGACATGTGTAAAACCCACCAAATGGCCATTTTAATTCAAAAGGCTATTTAAACATGTAGATGTAGGCCTGGACAAATAGCGGGGAACTATGCAGTGACGGCAGTGAAAACTGGTCTAAAATCCATCTAGGTTGTGGGTTTGTAACACTCAGTTTGGACAAGATAGACCAATGATTGTGTACGAAATCTAGCATGTGTAATCAGATAAGGTCACATTTATAATTGCTCGGCAAAATTTTGCCACTGAAATCAAACCATTTCAAATGGAATCCGCACAATTGGGAGTTTTCCATAAAGGTGGAAAATTTCCTCCCGCAATATATTCCACACAAATTTAGGAGGTTGACTTCTGTGTGAGTGGTATTTTTAACAAATGGAAATGGACCTTTTTTGCTGAAGAACACATTTTCACAAAGAAGGTGACAATGAAACAAATGAAGAAACTAAAACAAAAAAGAAAATGGGTGAAATTGCATGGATTAAGAGCAAATTACCAAAAACTGACCTACCTTTATTTATTAATCAATTATATTACAATAAAATCATGAATGTATTGGTATAATAGCAGTGGGTGCTAAACAATTTTTTAAGTACAAAATGAGCAATGGAGGCTTTTATTTTTTTTTAATGAAAAGTTGTGCTACCAAAAAGCTCTGGAAAAAAATGTGGTTGAATTAGCTGTTTTATATCCTTTCTATCTAAATAGAAAAAAAAAAAATCTTAAATCCGTGTTATGCAATGAGACTTGTTTAATTGAGCTTAATCTGACATGAGCAGATGTTAGACTGCTGGATGGCAGAAGGCTGGTTCGAGTATGGCACTGCAATGATTTGGACATTTTGCGCCTGTATTTCGATTAATACCATCATTAGGATTCATGACCCAAAAACACCACAAATTTAATACAACTAACTGGCAAACTCTGAAAATCATATTCTCTGATCATGAGAAAAGATCCTTAAAAAGAAAACGCAACAAAATAACATCCAGAACCATCATCAACCCACCCAGTTATTAAAAAGCCTTTCTCTCAAGGCGGTCCAAGATGGCCTGGATCCTCTTAACGGCCTCTTTGCGAGCCTGTCGAACGACTTCCTGCCCGTTGGTCTCTACCGAATCCAATTCCAGCAGCTCTTTTGTCAAAAGTTCCTCCAGGTACCGGTAGCTCTTTTCCGTCTTTTTCCCCACAAACTCGTCCACGTCCTCTTGGAGGAGCTGAACTCTGGCCATAATCAGTTGAACTCGAGCCAGGCCAGGATTATCACTAAACGGGGCTGGGGTGGGGCGGGAAGATGCTGGAGGTTGTTCATTCTGGGCTGGTTTGGTCTCAGATCCTCCACCTCCAGAGGGACCCTTGTTGTAGATCTGAGGTGGAGCGCTGAACTGGGCTGGTTTGGGGGGCGGTGGAGTTGGGTTTGGAGTGCTGGCACGTGGTTTGGAGCCTGGAGGCTGGTTTCGAGGGTGCATTTGAGGCTGGCTGTGATATGGTGGATCCTAAGAGACAGATATTCATTTATTAGATATAAACAAATTCTCAATATTACACAATATACCAATTCTAAAACCACTTTAGATGTGTGTGGTTTTGTATGTGTTAAGTCTGAAAATCACAAACTGTTGTTTTCTAACTGTGCTTACTCTGAATGGTCAACTCACACATGCACATTGATTCTTCTTTTTTACTCAGTTGGTCCACAAAGTGGCAACACCGGTCTGGGTTGTTGTTTTACAGTCGACAAACATCAAACAACTTAATGGACAACAACAATACAGTCCATTTTTGCGAGGGGGTTAAGAAAAACCTGCAAATCCACTTTAAATAAGTAGAAAGGCATTTTTATTACTTGTAACTTCTGGAGAGAAATAGCGCATACCCTGGACAAGGATAAAACCTGTACACATGTCTAAAACTTTCGCTGTCCACGTAAGTTAAGCATTCGCTTCAAAACTGAAGTATACTTTGGGTTTTTGGTCAGGAAATTCAAGAGGTAGTCTTTTTTGAACAACTAAAATTCTGAAATTAAGATTCCTATTTAGACTTTCATTCCTTGCAGGAAAAGGGCAATTGCTTTTAAAAAGAAACTACGCAACAAACATAGTCCCCCATGACGTGTATTAAATATGCTGCCGTCTATGTTTGTGAGTTGAAAACAGGAAATCAAAGTGTTGTGATGTACAGTAACATATCCTGATAGTGGGAGAGTTGAGCGGTCTTATATAATCAGCTTTGGGAGAGAAGAAGGGTTACGTGAGGTGAACCCAGCAGTCTCTTAACTGTTAAATAAGCTTCCCACTTCGTGTTTGCCAAAGTGCCAGTCAGTACATTTACCTGCACTTTAGAAGTATATCTAGCAGGCTGAAGCAATAATTTGTCTAAAATATCAGGCAAGTGTTTTTGTCCAACTAAAATCTGAGTAACAAATTTAGATGTGAGTTTAGCCTTGCCATGGCCTTGGTGTTGCGCTTGCTCTGAAAGACAGAGTTGACGCACAATGTGTAATCATTCAATATTCAAATGCACATTGCACACTATCATGCACACTAGGAAATATAGATGAACACAGTAGCTCGACAACGCAAAAACTTGCTTTGGCTCGATTACTTGCATGCAATAGAACTTAATGGCCCTCATTTATCAAAAGTGCGTACACCAAATTTCCAGCGTACACCCAAAACCACGGTGACTTTGAGATTTATCAATACGGACGTTGGCGTACCGCACGCTCAAATCCTACACCAGCTCAGGAGGTGGTGTACGCACGTTTTGAGCATGGGTTTTAGTTAGTGTGGAAATGCGCAGAAAAATTCCTAACACTACAAAATGAACTGACAAACTAAAAGATATATGACTCACTGTAAAAAAAAAAAAAAGGTGAAAAAAAAAACTTCAGTGTATATTTTTGTGTAACGTAGACTTCAACGTTTAATTTGTGTGACTTTACCAACGCATTTTATTTGTAACCATATGTATTCCTTCAGTTGCGAGCCTGTTCTTTAACTGACGTCTCAGGGTTAGGCCCGGCATGTGCGCACGGACTGGGTTCGGTAATGAAAGACTTTCAATGACCAAAAAATAATTCAGACTGACAAAATAATAAAAAATACATTCTTCTTCTTTTAAATAATAATACAAATAATAATAACGACATTCTTCTTCTAAATAACAATAAGCGTCATTTATAATACAAATCATTATAATAATAATAAGAATATTAGCTACAAATTGTCATGCAATTATTAATGTGAATGAATGGTACATCACATCACCACTATTATACATGTGACGTGGTTCGAAATTGAATGCTAATTTCAAAAGACACGCAGTAAAATAATGCATTGTGATACTGTAGGTCATTTCGGCTCCATATCAGAGAAGTGAGAAGTTTCTCTTCGTTGCCGTCTTCCATGTGTCCATGGCGTAAAATGAAGTTGTGGGGGGAGCAGAGACTTGAATATTTAGGGGCGTGTTATTCTAATAACGATCATTTTTAGCCGCGGGATTTATCAAGGGCAGACCTTGCGTACACCTGGATTTCAAAGGTACACACAGCTTCATAAATCAGGCGGTGAGAGGAGTGTACGCATAATCTTACGCCAACATATACGCCCGTTTCTACGCAAGAATGAAAATGAGGGCAACTGTCTAAAGACAAACATTAAGATGCCAACCTGAAATATTGTAATTTCTATGACCTACCTACGAGTTTTTAATAGTAAATTAAAAATAATTACCAATTATAAATGCTCATTATACTCATTACTAAATTAGCCATTACTAACCCTCATGTTGTTCCCAACCTGCAACCTGCAAAACACTTTTCAAACACCTTCACATCAAAGTTGATTGTCTTTTGACTTATGACCTTTAACACCAGTCATTTTACTTAAAGTGTCACAATCATTTTAAAGGAAAACTCTGGCGCAAAATGAACCTTTGGTCTTATAAAACATTGGTACCTAGTCCTAGTCAACCGTTCTCTGAAATTTGTTTTCATGATAATCAAATGTAAAGAGTTTTATCTCTAAAAATTGTTTAGTGTATAATGCTAGTATATGTAGTATACAATAAGTAAAAAGAAATCGCTAGTTAATACAACTAGCAAGGCTCAAAATAGCCCCAAACTAACAAAGTAAGTGCACAGACAGTTTAATAAGAAGATACTTTATAAAGACAGTCCACTTGGTGTATACAGGCAGGAGCCATCTTTGGATAAGTCGAACCTTGACATGATGTTCATACAGTTCAGAAGTTCGCAGAACTTCATACAGTTCAGCTCACTTGGCACGTCGTTCATGGTTCGACTTATCGAGACTGTTATCCAAAGATGGCTCCTTCCTGTATACACGAAGTGGACTTTCTTTATAAAATATCTTCTTATTAAACTGTCTGTACACTTACAAAGTTCTCAATGCTTTGTTTTGCATTTAGGGATCCTCGTTACTGTTAGGGCCGTTTCATAGTCAACGCATCGGTACGCATATGCGTCCCCAAGGCTATGCATCGCTACGCGTTGGCCGCCATTATGCGTCGATGCGTAGCCAAATGTGTCGTCCTAGTTTTTGATACGCGACGCACTGACGCACGCAATACTATGCGTTATCGGTGGGGGCGACATTGCAAGAATTGTACATTAATTCAAATATATTATGTTAACAGAAGAAGAAGGTTTGAATACAATGGCAGGTGAGGAGGAAAAATTATACGAGCTTATATACGCGTTCATATGGTTCATCCGCTTTTATAGGACAGTTCATCACAATTAGTACACTCAAATAAAATTGTGTTGCAAAATGCCTGGAGAGAGGTTGCAATCGCGATGGGAAAGACAGTAAATCAGGTGAAAACGGACTGGAAAAGTGCCCGTGACAAATTTACCAGCCTGGTTATATGAATTAATGGTTTATGGATATGAATTAATGAATTAAAATACCAAATTACTTAAAATGTGTAATGTTTTTTTTACATAATTTAAATAATACCAAATTATAAAAAAGGTGTAATGGTTTTCACATAATACCAAATAAGTTAAAATGTGTAAAGTGTTAAATAAAAAATAAAAAAAACTCATGCTTCAAAGCGAACTTTTATCAATTTATTGGTCAGTGCTACCCAATCGCAGCACACTGTACTGGTGGGGAAACAAGCCAGCATCTGATAAAAAGTAATCAGCCAGCTGCTCCCTGACAAGTGACGCTCTCCGGGAGGGTCTGCTGCTGCCGACCGAAAACCGTGGTCCGTCGACCATGTTCTGGTCCCCCACAACGTGCTGCCTCCACGCTCCGGTGTCAGACGTCGCATCCACAAAGGTGGCGGGCATGTATGGCACGTTCAGTGGATGCCAGAAAGTTGTGAAGAGCCACACACGCCTTCACGAGCTTCACCGCTTTTCAGGTTTGCAGTGAAAAATCTACAACCCCCTGTTGCGTGACCGGTGTATTGCATTTTACGCATCGCTCGTGACGCTTGCGTCTGCTTTTACACTATGAAAGGGAGCGCGTCGCTTGCGTTGACTATGTAACGGCCCTTAGTGTGGGGCTATTTTGAGCCTTGTTAGTGGTATAAACTAGCGATTTATTTTTACTTATTATTTGCCCCCATATACTAGCATTATACACTAAACCGTTTTTAGAGATAAAACACTCGATTAGAGAAAATATATTTGATTATCATTAAAACAAATCTCAGAGACCGGTCGACTATGTGCCAATGTGTTATTAGACCAAACGTTCATTTTGCACCGGAGTTCTCCTTAAAAGGAAAAAGCATCAAATATTATTACATTTGCTTTGGCTGTCCAAATTTGGAAACGTTATTCAGCGACAGAACATTTGTAATATAACTTTCATTCTACTACTGAAGTGAACATGAATACAGGTTTGTAAAACATCACAAACACCTTGTGTTCATATGGAGGTGGTGCGGGTCCTTGCCACGGCGGGGGGTGAGGTGGTCGTACATGATTGCCGTAGGGGCCATGGGGTGTCTGGGTATTGGATGGCCACTGCTGTTGGGGCGGTGTAGGGCCATACCCTCCAGAGTGGGACCAGGCCTCATGCTGGGCTCTAGAGAGCATAGGCTGCTGGTTGGGGTAGGGGCCATTCGGAGGGCATCCTTCTCCATAGTGTGGGTAAGACCCTGCTGGGTAGCCAGGAGCCTAAGAGGAAAAAGAAGACCAGAGAGAACTATAAGAATGACAGATCACTTTTCAGGTGGTGCAAGAAAAACCGAGAGATTTTCTAAAGACGTCCATAAGTCTCTTAAAATATCAGATAAAATGAGATGATAGTTCATTTTGTAAAATTAGTGCGACTCCCAAAAACTTAATGACATTTATGAAATAATTCACGATTTTGTTAAAAATACTTAACTAAAAATTATATTAAAAAACAATTTGAAAGTAATGATCAAAATGTTAATGATCAAAAATACACCCATGTTATTTTAGTATTATGGTATTTACTATTATAATATTTAGTAATAATTTGAATTTAGCTTTTTTAATTTTAGTTTAAGTTTAAGTAACATGTTTTTTAATATTTCTATTTATATTTCATTTGTTTTTATTTCAGAATTTCAGTTAGTAACCAAGGCAACATTTCTCATTTTTATTTACATTAAGTTTTTCTTTTAATGTAATAATAATAATTATAATGCAAAATAATTGCAAAAATTCATTTTCAATAGTTTTAGTTAACAATAACATAGCTGGTATGGGCAATATGTAAAACATCGTATCCATAATCACCTTTACGAAAATACTGCGATATCCGATTATTGGTTCTACCCAAGCGTAGACAACACTACCAATATACACCATAAACCAGACTGATCTCATGGCGTGTGTATGATACGCCAATTCGTATTTCCATTTTTGGCATGCTATCAACACGCATAATCGCTTTTCAGCGTGTTTATGAACGCCGTTGACTTAACGTTATTACTGTATATATAAATATATGACTTACCTCAACCCCATCCCTAAACCTACCCGTCACTGGGGTTAACGGCATTTATGACTGTTCCCTTACCATCCAAGGAAAGAAAAAGATAGCTCCCCAGATGTAGATGTACATTTTGCTTCGTTTCGCTCGGACATTTGACGGCACGTACAGACACGCGGAATGACGCGGACATTAATGGCGTAGACATACACGCGGATAGCTCAAAATGCGTCGAGATAACACGCCATTTGACTCGAAAGTGGCGTGTATGTTTACGCAAAAGTCATAATGTCATGTTGCATAAACACAGATGGTGTTCAGTTTGACTGAATTTTATGTAATGATAGCTTGTGATTCTCTTAATTTATTTTAGTTATTGAAACGTTAAAGGTTTGTTTTTTCTTTTATTAGTTAGTGCTTAAATTAACAGAAAACATTAGCTTTGCTGTTATGTTGGTGTTGCTAATAATTTCCACTCTGTTCTTATCGAATTTGTGTTTGAAATGAATTTTGTTTTGTGAAGAAAACTGTTAAAGAAAATGTCTTAAATAAAATGGGCTTATTTTGTTCCCAAGGTTTTATGTTTCTCGTTCTTTTTGGCATTATCACCTGAGTAGACATTTCGTTCTGAGAAGTTTAATTTCCTTCATTTATAAAGATGATCTTAAACTTTATGCTATTCTGCATTTGGTATTTGTCATGCATGTCTAAAATCAGGGATTAAAACAAATTGAGCAAGAAGTTATTTTTCTTTTTGTCTTTGAGTTCCCAGTTATTTTTATAGTCATTTTTTTATTTTTTTCAAGTCATTTAAACTTGTCATTACAGATGTCATTTAAAAATGTTATTTTTATGAACTTTGCACACATGATCCCTTTACTAGATTTTTCTTTATCATGGAAACTATTATTTGCAATCGATTCAGAAATGTGCTTGGTGCAAAACTAAACTTGCGTTCATATATTATGTTTATATTTAAATTATTTTACCCCTTGGCAGTGAGGTACAGGGTAAGGGGGAGGAGCCGAGCCCCTCGCATTTTGTTCAGGGCAGGTCTGGCTGTGATACTGAGGTGGTCTTGAAGGAACCTGGTCACTGCAGTAGAATGGATTGGAAGGATGTAGCATACTCGCAGAGTATTGCCCTGGATTGTACACCCCGTTGGGATAAGCTGACATTGCCTGAAAAGGGCACAGCAGAGTGAAGTGGGATAAGTCTGCTGTGTATTCGACTGACATAGGGTGTTGCATAAGAATGAAGTGGCATTACCTGGTGATTATATGATGCCTGTCCGTTGACCTCTGTTCCAGGGGGGTACGAGTTGTTGTAAGGTCCGGCTGTGTGTGACTGTGGGTACCAATAATTTGAGTAGCCAGGATACTGAGATTCCTAAAATAAAAACGAGTACAAGCAGAAACAGTTATAGATGTGGTCAGACACAATATTTGTGTGCCCCTATTATGCTATTTTAAAAGGTTCCTCATTTTGTTTTGGAGGAACAATTGGTTTATATATCCTACAATAGGTTTACATGCATCTAACATCAAAGAACACAAGTTAAAGTAATTAATTAACAAGTTAAGTTTTTGTCACCATTTTTGAACAAGTTTATAATTTGGCCATATCCACAACGAGCTCACATTATATCTTGAGGTTTTCTTTTCGCTGAAAACATTGAACAATGTGTAAACAAAAAATACACATAACAAAAGCATTTAAACTCAAGCAGAGCAAAAAATAATATGCTAATAAAGTGCTTGGGATTTATCATTGATTCACTGTACTTATGGCCAGCAAAGCAACATGCAGCAAAATTTGAAAAGTATTTTTATTTTTCGAATAATTATATACGTCACACAGATCGTGCCAAAATCGGGATGATATCGTGTAGTCTGAACCCAGCATTACAGTGACTGAATAGTTGTACAATTTAGCTTACAGGTCAAAGTAGTTGTTTGCAGGCAATCAATGAAGACCATAAGTTGGTATTATGAAAATTTGTTACAAACCTACGTACTTTATTAAAACCTTATTTATAGCGCACTTTTTTATGAATAGAGGTCATGACAGTGGACAGCTGCATTTTCTTGCATTTGCATGGCTTTTGATGGCATAGTTGAACATCAATCTCTACAGCGGACCCTGGTGCATCATCCTATACATTGCCACTGTGGCGAGCAGCACGAGGCCGAGGGCCGTGTGAGAGCGGTGCAAGGCCGGTGGCGTGATTGCTGATGAGCGACACGGCCTTGCGCCGCTCTCTCACGGCCCACAGTCTCGTCCTGCTCGCCACAGCTACCAAGTGGTAAGCCGTTGTGTATTGACAATTTTCCCTCCGAACCAAGATGGCCAAATGCCAAGTTGCTCTGGAATATCCACACATGCCTTATAGGAGACTCTTGCAGGTAAAACATTTTTTTCTAGCATCAAGCAATATCAAATCACAGTTAAATTTTTCCAAGTTTTGATTTTAGATTTGGAGAAAAAAAATTATGATTAATCATCTGTCCATTATAGTGGACCTCATGCACCATGGCTATATTTCAGCTACAACTCATTCTATTACTGTGACTGTTGTTTTTGAAAATACTTAATCTGCAGTAACTTTTTGACTGCAAATAAATTTATTTGTGTTATTAGAACGTAATTTGCATTAACATCAAAAACATAATGTGATTACAAAACATATCTGACTTGTAATGCATTACTTTACTCATTAAATCAAAAAAGTAATCTGAGTACGTAATGCACATTTACTTTTAATGCATTACTTTACTAGTAAAATCAAAAAGTATATAATTACGTAATGTGCATTACTTTACTCATTACATCAAACAGTAATCTGATTACATCAAACAGTAATCTGATTACGTAATGCACATTACTTTTAATGCACTACTTTACTAGTAACAGCAAAAGGTAATCCAATTACGCAATGCACGTTACTTTTAATTCATTACTTTACTAGTAAAATCAAAAAATAATTGATTACGTAATGCACATTGTACTCATTACCTCAAAAAAGTAATCTGATTACGTAATGCACATTACTTTTAATGCATTACTACATCAAAACGTAATCTGATTACGTAATGCATGTTGCATGTAATGCATTACTTTACTCGTAACATAAAAAAAATGTGATTACATGATACACGTTACTAGTAACAAATTACTTGTAACATCAAAAAGGTAATCTGATGGTGTTATCCATATTAATTGTAAGGCGTTACCACAACACTGCTCATTTCAGATGAGATTGAAAACACCTGATCGCTAGGTTTTCTCGTAGGTGAGCTATGTTAGAAATGTGTCCATCTTGAACATAATCAGAATTATCAGCTCATACGGGTAAATTGATATACTCTGGAGGGAGCATCTGAGTTGGGTATCCACAGTTGTACCTTGACAGTAGAGATCTCTGATGGAAACACATCCTCATATTCTGATATCAAAGATGCCGTAGTTCAACTTGTATGAAGTTCAATTGCCTTTGCAATATTTTGCATTTTTATTTTTTGTATAAATTTTATAGTGTTCACGTGATTATATATTTATTGTATTGATGGGTTTGTTAAATACGCGCAATATTGCTGTGTTATTACTCTATTATTTTTTAATACAGTATCTCTTCAAATTAAACCATAAACGCTTAATGCGTCCACTCAAGTGGACTTGACCGCTTATCAAAATTCATGCATGAAAGGGTTAAAACTTTGCAGAGTTTTGTGGTTGGCACATGCTTGTTTTAAAAAAAATGTTAACCACCAACGTAATTGGTTGTAGGTAGAGAGTAATCGGTCTTGTGACTCCCGTCAAATTAAAATGCGCATTGAAAAATAAGTACCTCAACACAGTATTGTGCTAACTGCAATTAATTATGGCTGCTGAGGAAGCATCAATTCAATACAGATATCAGCATTTATCATAAATCATATTAAAGTTTGTGATGTAGCCTATCAGTTCAGATACAGATTCATATGAAAAAATATTATTATTATCATTATTATACAGGCCAAATAATAGATATTTAGATACCAAATGGATGTTCTAATGACAATACTATTATATAAAAAATAATTATGTATTCTAGGCATTTGTCGATTTTAGGGTTACCCTGACTCCAAAAACCCAGCAAACCCCTGGTCCTCACTGATATTATTGGGCTGCTGCCCAAAATATATCTTTGCCTATTTAAGTGCATTGGGTGAGGTTAACTGTTTGATAATATTAATAATTCGCATTTCTTTATCATAAAATGCTAAAACTGATGCTGTTTTGGAGAGAAATTGCCTGTCTCTCTCTTCTCATCTCTGGTGTGTGATGCTGAACTCACATGAGCGTTTTTGTATTCTTTGCACTGTTCTGAACGTTGGTATTTTATGAGGAACAATAGCTTGCTCTGAGTTCAACTCTGTTCACAACTGATTTTAAAGGGATAGTTCACCCAAAAATGAAAATTAAGTCATAAAATACTCTCAAATACCCAGCTCTCAAATTTAATCAAAAATATCTTCATTTGTGTTCCGAAGATGAACGAAGCTCTTACCGGGTTGGTACAGCATGGGGGTGAGTAATTAATGACTTAATTTTCCATTTTTGGGTCAACTAACTCTTTAAATCTAATATTTTCATGCATTATGATTCAAAATGGTGATGAGTGTATTGAAAATAACTTTTTAATCTTTTCATCTCTGTAATGGTTTTCCGTATCGTTTGGGGAAAAGATACAGTTTATCAGAGATAAATGATGGATTTGGAAAAGTTGTCTTGTCAGTAATAAAAGTTGTCAAATTAAAGCAGTTCAAGGCTATATATATTCTTTATTCTTACTGACAAACAGCAAAGGATAATGTGAATTACAGTATCAGTGTTTTCTACATTTTTAAATTGCAGTGAACAGGGTTTATTATTCACAATCACTACTCATGAGTACTTTTACAAGCTACTCTTTTACGCTTATTCAAGAACTTTTAACTTTACTGAGACTACATTTTTTACTTAAGTAATGTTACTTGAAAATACTTTTCAGTACTCTTTCCATCCCTGAGTAACTAGCAACACCAAAAAAAAAGGACAACAAATAGCTAACATTTAACACGTGTGATGTGTAGAATCATGCAGTCAGTCAAAAGCGCATGCAAATACAAAAAAAACATCGCAAATTAAGAAAAACATCTTCATCAGTTCCACAACACACGTGTGCTCCAAGTACTCACAACACAACCAAATACAGAAACGCGCTGCAAACGTTCACAACATCACCAAATACAGAAACGCGCTGCAAATAAAACGGTCCACAATGGAAATGTTTCCGGGGAACCAAATAAGTGACGGACCCAACTGGGACTTGCTTTATTGCTCGGGAGCTTCCCTATGCCCTACTCCCTTCAAAGGGCAGACGGCAAAGCTCTTCAAGTGGGAATTTGGCATGAGCATGACACCTAGTGTGTCATTTATGTAGCCGTTTGGTACTTGATGAAGGGAGCAACAACAGACAACTTAATGTAATTATTTTTACCTTGGAAGTTCCTATGACAACGCAGCACTTTGTCCATCAGCTTTATAGCTGTTCTGACGACAGAAATATAATGATTAACATAACGGTTGCAAATAAATTATTATTATTTTTTTTTTACTTTATAAAAATCTGTTAAAATATCTATATATCTGTATGTCAGTGCCATACATTACCTAACATTTTTAGGAAACTTTTCTTATGAAAATTTAAACATAAAATGAAACTATTTGTATAGTGTAACTGATGTATAGATTAATATCTTGCCTTCATGTTCTTCTAGATCTTTTTTTTATTTATTTAGTTTAGTTTTCAGATCATTGTTCTTTTCTCATTTGTATTGTGATGACATTGAACATATTGTTAACACATGTTGTATATTGTACACAAGTTGTATGTCATAATAATTTGAATCTCGGTGTTGTGCGGGGGAAAAGTCAAAAGAAATTAAATAAAACAAAGTAGAATTTTTGAGTAAGCAAGGAGTATAGAACTATAAAAAATATCATATTATAATATTATTTATATATACAATATTATTTTAATAGTATAGTTTATTTATAAAAAAAATATAGGCTTTGACTTCTTGTCAATAAAGGTTTTTTGCTGTAAGCACGTCCTGTGGTTCCAATCGGGTCCGTCACTTATTTGGTTCCCCGGAAACATTTCCGTTGTGGACCGTTTTATTTGCAGCGCGTTTCTGTATTTGGTGGTGTTGTGAACGTTTGCAGCGCGTTTCTGTATTTGGTTGTGTTGTGAGTACTTGGAGCACACGTGTGTTGTGGAACTGATGAAGATGTTTTTCTTAATTTGCGATGTTTTTTTGTATTTGCACGCGTTTTTAAAGTTGCACACGTTTTTTTTGTAATTGCATTCGTCTTCATCAGGTTGCAGCGCCGTGAGCTCTCTCGGCCACCGTAGAAAATACATATTAAATCTACCCTGTACTGTAACGTTAGTTTAAATTCATTCATTCGAAGTAGATGCCGGGGTCAATATTTTTTGACAAGTCACTGATATAGAAACACACATTTTGTCCGAACCAGTGAGTAAGTAGAAGTTATCAAGGGAATAAACCAGAGTTACTGAGAACACAGTCCAGCTTTATAAACACTGCCTTTTGAAGGTATTTAAACCCTTACTTAAAGAGGGATTACACAAGCCGTGAATGAAATCCATGTTGCAAGCGTTTCTGTAGCAGTCATACTTATTTGCGCTAGTAAACAATAATATCCAGTGTCCATTCAAACCAGAGCATGCAAGACAGAAAGCATGTGGTTTTGTCTGATGATTTAACGTTACTAACAAACCCAGCGGGCCGTACTGTTGATCAGCGGCGTATAGCTCGTTGCTTTGCAGTGTGAGCGATAGAGAAATCGTAAGAAATGCTACAACGGCTTCAATGTTATTTCTCCTCGCGACCTCTAACAGAATCAGACGACAAAAGACTCACCATTCCGTTGTTCCAGTTATTGTTGTCCGAGTTGTAGCTGGAAGGCCAAGATGACTTGGGATCAGACTGCATCTGCTGGTGCATGATCCACGCAGCCTCACCTCCGACTCTGTCGCTGCCAACTGAATCGAAAGCCATTCGTGACTAAACCACGAACTCTTTTTTGTCTTAAGTTCACTTCTGTCTATCACAGCTTGGTTGGAATGAAACAGGTCTTTTCAAAGCTGGCCTTTAATTATCTGCCACCACGGTTCACAAAATGCTGTAACTAGAGAGTGCGTCAATTGGATATATTTCCCATTTTGTTTGGTACATTCACTGCTGAGGCACGGCGCTGTCATTCAGTTCAACTCGCTAGCAGACGCACTTTGAGTGACAACTCAACTGGCTAATAGGAGACGAGTATAATGGTGACGACACACCCATGTGACAGAGTTAAAAGTTTCTAAGGGAAGTCGTTTCTTTAAAATGTTTAACGACCGTTTCATTGATTATTTTACTTCACAACGTAATAACGTCAACAAGCACTTGATTCATTCATTTTATAAAGTGTTTTTATTGTAATTTCACATGTCACAGTTCAATTGGTTGAACTCATGAAAACATCAATATTTTAGAACCTAAATATACGTTTCAGTTAAATTAAATAATACTTAAATCAATTTATATATCTTGACTGAAAATGTTTTAGGTTTCAGTCCAATTCATTCATTCAAAATTCGATTTGGTTGTCATTGTAGGTAAAGAAATAATTTAATTCAGCGCTATGGATCGTTTGGAACGAGCAGTAAGGATTCGGGGTTTAAAGGGTTAAATTGAACCGGAAGCACTCGTTTCTATGTTACATCCTGTGGAATAAGGATACACTTTTGAAATGTCCATGGCTTGATACTTTACGTTTAAAAACTTCCAAATGTCAGCAAAATGAATTACATGCCAGGGACTGCGAGCCTCATCGAGGACATTGATAGTAAGTTAATTGCGAAAAGATTTAATACATTGGTTTTACCCCGGCGAGACACACACTCACACAGTTGGCGTGTAATGATGTTCGCATAGACGCTTTTATAAAAAGCATTTATAAAAGTCACGTTGGTGTTACATGTTTTAGCTAAACAAATTATAAATCTAGTGTTCTTTGCTATTGTTCTGCAAACTGAGCAAGTCTGATGAATCTATAATAATCCAGAGTGCATAATAATTGCCTCCATACAGGTGTTCGTGTGATCAACGTTACATAAATTAATGACAGAAATCTCAAAGTTCAACAGTATGCATGTGACTCACGATGCTTTATTTTTATTTTTTTTTAAGAAAAACACCTTGTTCTCCTTCGCGATGGAAGAACATTGATTGGGATCCTTAGAAGCATAGATCAGTTTGGTATGTAAAGTGGCCTGACATTATTTTGCAAGTATCTATTTTTTTCTTTTACATTAATATATTCCACTGTTTGGTGTTTAGGTGGAGGCCTCTATCATTAAAAATATATTTGGATTTTTCATCATTATTGCCCTCTCATGAATGTTTATACTTTTATGCAATTCAATGAAAACACACTAAAAACATAGAAAAGTCTCTTTGTTTTGTCCACACCATAAAGTCGGTGATATTTGGACCCCCGCATTTAAAAAAAAAAAATTATGTTCCATAAAAGAAAGTCATGCAGGTTTGGACTATGAAGGTGACAGAATTTTTGTTTGAATTATGTGTTTAAGACTAGTAGTAATGTGAAAAGAAAAACAGACATTCCTCAGTATGAATGTTTTTTTTTTTATTGTAAAATGTACTATTATATTTCAACCTACGTAATTTCTTTTCTCTTCCACAGCCAATTTAGTTTTGCATCAAACAGTGGAACGAATCCACGTTGGTAAAAAATTTGGTGACATACCTCGTGGAATATTTGTCGTGAGAGGAGAAAATGTTGTCTTGCTTGGGGAAGTAGTAAGTACATGTGTTCATCGTCCTGCTACCCTCTGGGTGATTTTATGACTTTGTGTAATATTTGCATGTGGCGTATGATGAGACATTTTCGTGAGGGTAACAAATCAGAAATTTTGAACCACAACTCACTTTTATTTATTTTTTGGGATTTTCCAAAAAGTTGAATAATATGCTATTTTTCCCCTTCCAGGATCTGGATAAAGAATGTGATCAAATCCTCCAGCGAGTTTCCATTGAGGAAATTCTGGAGGAACAGCGGACAGAACAGCAAGCCAAGCAGGAGTCAGAGAGGCTTAAGCTACAGGCAGTGAAAGAGCGAGGTTTATCGATTCCTAAAGCTGACACGTTAGATGATTTCTGAAACTACATTTAGGTTTTTTTTTTTTGATGATTTTATTTCTGTTTTATTGTATGTTTTTTTTTTTTGGTATGAGACGACAGTCTGTCTTGACTTTGAAATCATTCTGTCCATTGACAGAGTGAGTCTGACAAGATTATGACTTCAAGATTTTGTTTCACTAGTTGCTTGTGAAGGCATGTTTTGAGAATTGCCCACCATCTTTGTTTTTTAATGGCTGAAGCCATAGTGAAATGAAGGATGGACCAAACTGAAGCACTTGTTGACGTTTAGTTTAAATTAAACAACTGTATATGTATACAAGAAAAGTTTATTTCAGTGTTCACTATGTTATGGATTTGACGCTATGGTTAAGTTGGTGTACTGTATAATGTAAAACGCAACAACACTGAAAATATTTTTGTTCTATTAAACCTGTTTTATACTGATGTCAGGCTTTTAATTAATTGTCACTCTACTTGATTCTGAGAAATCAAATATCATTTTGATGTATTATGTTTTTTGATTACTTATCTCCAGAAATGCTCTTCGTAGCCAATCAACACAGAGGGCTTGTGTTTGAAAACATCGATTTACAGTAGATTAGAACACAGATTATTACATACAAAACAATATTTTTATATGTGAATGATATAATTATTTATTATTAATAGATTTTATAATTAATTTTAAAATTACCGCACATGCATAGGTTTATTATATGCTGCTTTTGTGCCCTTATTGCTCAATAGGGATATAAGGGGTTTTTCATGTGAAACATGTCCTTGCATTAATCGGTTGCTAGGGGGTGGTTTAGCATTTGTTTGGTTTTGAGACAATAGTTCATGGAGAGAAAGAAAAAGGGTTAAAATAACTATAACAAAGCACAATAATACAGGGTACTGTATAACAGCTAATGTTTTTCGAGTTTCACTCTCAGCAAGTTTCACTACAATAAGTGTAAATGAGAAACAAAAATATACAAACTAGTTTGACAGATTTTGTTTGAAACACTATTTATTCAGTAGGCTATTAAAAGGGATAGTAGTCCACCCAAAAATGATACTCAACTTCAAGTCATCCTACGTATGTATAGGACATTCTTTTTTCAGAAGAGTGATCAGAGTTACAATGTCCTGGCTCTTCCAAGCTTTATAATGGCAGTGAATGGCTGTTTCTGTTTTGAAGTCCATCAAAGCGCATCTATCCATGATTAAAGTGCTCCACACCTCTCCTGGGGTTAATAAAGGCCTTTTGAAGAGAAGCGATGCTTTTGTGTAAGAAATATCCATATTTAAAACTTTATTAAGTAAAATAACTAGAATCTGGCCGAATTAACATACAGATTCCACGTCTAAAGCGTATGTGAGTAATGTAACGTACTGCTGATATTTACGCTACTTCCGTCACAAGTTGCACAAGTAGAATTTTACTATGTAACTTGTGGAATATGAATATTTTTCTTACACAAACTCATCACTTCGCTTCAGAAGGCCTTTATTACCACTTTAATGATGGATAGATGCACTTTTATGGATTTCAAAACAGAAACATTCAATGCCATTATAAAGCTTGGAAAAGCCAGGACTTTTTTTAATATAACTCTGATTGTACTCGTCTGAAAAAAAGAATGTCATGGCTACACTAGGATAACTTGAGGGTGTGTAAATGTGGGCTAATTTTAATTTTTGAGTGAACTATCCCTTTAATTGTTTTAAAAGCAATACCACAATCAGCATTTGTGTTGGTTGGTCTAATTATCAGCATGGCTGTGATTAACTCAGCAGAATAACGTGTTCAAAAGAATTATTGTTCATGTCATATTGGATCAAACTGAAAATAAGTCATCGTCAAATGGTCCATTAGAGTAAACAGAAAACTTGTGTTCTTAGGAAATGGACTAGAAATGGCCCCACTTAAATTAAACAAACAAAAAAGTGTAATTCGTCTTTGCTATTTATTGGCCTTGACTTTCAATCCCGGGCTATCCCACTTTCTATTATTGCGCCCAGTGCCGACTGAAAGAGCGGGAGCGGCTTGAATGCCCTGCTATCAAATATCCTTTGACAGCCATGCATGCTTGTTCTTCAAGGCTCGTGCGTCACAGCTGCATTTAAACACGCCCCCTTTCAAACGCTTGTTGAATAGGAATGACAAGGAAATATGACAAGCGCTAAAAGATGAATCTCGTACACCGTTATAACCGCGCGCGTATTCAACCTTTCGCATCGCTACGCCATTTGAGCACAGCTCTACCGCTGTAAATCTGAACGGAGCCACGGGGAAAGCCGCTTGGGACCCAGCCAAAAATTACAACTGAAAGCAGAAACCCAACCCTGCTTCGATTACGCACCGAGAGAGGGAGCACGCTGATAGTGACAGCGGCACTTCAACAACTCCTGTATGATCGACCGTACTCTACTTGATCCGTTTTCTGCCGTGCACCCTCAAAGGATGTAGACCTCGGCCTGCTGTCTTTGGCATGTACGTTTTAACGTGACTTATCGCCAGTGGCTCGACAACGCTGTGTTTCAACAGGCAATGCCTTCCTTACGCCGTTTGTGGCGCAAACTCCAACAACCACGCGCGTGTGTCGGTGATTCGTTGTTTTACGTGTGTATACGTGTGTTGATAATTTAAAATGACTAGGTTTTGATTTAAATACTTTTGTAAGGACGGAAAATAGCGTATTCTGCTGGGAGGAGCATTAAGGAGGTCTATCTACTCTTCGGCTTCCACGGCAATATCACGGTGTTTTTTTTTTGATGGAGCTGGAGAATATTGTTGCAAACACGGTACTCTTAAAGGCAAGAGAAGGTGAGTACGGAAAATGAAAAATGTGAATTATTACAATTATTTTAATCGTATGTAGTTTGCTAGTTTTTACAGCCAGGAAAAGCCCTGAAACCGCTGCTCGTGCAGCTTTTGTGATGATGTAATCTTAAACAGATGCTGTGTGAATTTATCCAGTACGACATGCAACATTGTTTCGAATACCTCCAGTGGTTCTTTCATCTGTAATCAACGTCATAACGCCAGCGTCATAATGCTATAACATTGTATATTTTTGACAGTTGGTACCGTGTTACGGGTTGAACGGCGGAAAACATCAACCACATCCGTATAATGAGCTAAAAAACGAGTCGTGATTTTTAAAAATGCAAGTTAAATGTGGAGATACTACAAAGTTCTCGCTCTGAATAGCCAGTTTTGGTGGTATTTTCTATAGGCTATCGTTCATTTCCAGTGAGGTAGGCTATAGGCTATAACGTGAGCTGTGTAAGGAAATGGTATGCTACAGCTGCCACCTTTTTAACGTTTTTCCTTTAAAACACGCACTACTGATGTTATCTCGATAGGTCCGCCAAACCAGGTCAGCAGCAGTCGATAAGGCGATGTGAAAGTAGCCTGCGCTTCTCTTCGTTACCGCGAATACCACAATAACCGCTACTTCCCTTGCTCGTGTTTTGATGTCCTCGTCAGTCAGACGACCATTATTGCACTGAAGCTTGAATGGATTTAGATTCAAAGAGAACCAAATGTACAGCTGGTCCACAATCCTAGGGGAGAAAGAGAATTGAATTAGCCTACCACTGGACATATGATAAAGGCTAGCATAAAATAAAGCTACGTTTTTAATTTTACATATTCCCCAGTTTGACAATCAGTGTGAGAAATCATTTAAGCTAAGCTGCTCTCTTGAACCTGTGTGCATCATGGAAAATTATAATGGAGTCCTGATGGGTCTTGAGATCCGGTTTTAGATATGGAACTGGCTGTCCATGTCAAAATGAACATTTTAAACAAGATTCTATTCCATTTACATTTCACACCTCTCTTTTTTGCTTAGATAGTGAATCTGAAGTGAATTGCTAAACTCTTGTATCCCAATATACAATTCAATAAGTCATTCAAAATGCCTTTTGCACTTTGTTGTGATCTCAGGTTACATGCTTTCATTCATCTTGTGTTTCTTGCCATCCGTCGTGATACTTCAGAGCTTCTGACAACGTTCAGCAAAAATGGCAAAATATGGAGCTGGTGAACCTTGTTAGCCATAGCGTCCTCAAATGTTTCGCACCATTGGCTCCATTAATTGCCCAAATTCTCTTGTTGGACTGAAGGCACTAGCCCAAACATTCAGTTCCTGTGTTCATTGTTGCTCTTAGCCCAGAGTTTACCATAAATGACCAGGTTTTGACAAGTGTAAGATTTACCGTGTCCTCACTATGTTGTTGAACAGAGGGCACTAGCCTAGGCCAATAATGTTAGCTGATCTATAGACAAATAATGTAGAGATTTTTTTAAATGATTAAGCTTGGTTTATTTTGCTTTTCCATACTTCATATAGTAGACAGAAGAGTTTCTCTCAGTGGACAGCAGGGTTTGCAGAGTGTTTGTGTGGATGGTAATGTGGGTGAGTGTACATAGTTTAATAGTTAAAGGAAGATTTCACAACACTTTGTACAAATATTGAAAAAACCTTTTTACAAACATGTTTCTTGTCATGCTGCTGCTCTTACCTTTCTGAACATACAGTGAACATCAGGAAATCAGTCTTTTTAAAGTGGTCTTGTGTTTATTGATGTGTGCAGTTGTCTGTATGTGTGCATGTGTGTGAGAGGGCACTTGTTCAGTGAGGGTCTGCTTTGTTTGTTCTATGTCCATGTGTGTGGACCCCCCCCCCCCCCCCCATTTGTTTATCACGCTGTGTTTGGAGCAGAAAATGAAGCGCAAGGCACGCAGACTCTCGTCCAAATGATCGAATAGCAGCAGATAACAGGAAAAGCAGAGTTTACAGGCCACACAGTTTGTTTACTTGGCTGAAGCCATGCTTCCGAAATCATTACAGAGTCTGGCCAGAGCCAGGCAGCCCCAAACTAAACAGAAATCCCATCTACGTCTGTTATAATATTCTGCTTGGAGATGTTCAGGAACAGACATTGAAGAAGGTAGGCCCCTTGTGTGTAGTATTAATTTGTACTGAATTTGAATGTTTAAATTCATTGAGTATACTTAATTATACATGTAGCCTATGGCAGTTTGACTAACTTTCTCTTTAAACTGTCAGTCACTTTGACGTAGTCAGAGCTCAGAAAACATGTTGCACTAATGCACATTATAATATTGTGAAAGATATTGTAGATAAGATATAATATTGTGAATAATATTGTAAGCCCAATGAAAGATAAAGTGGTAATTGTGAGAGTTTACAAAAAGAGAAATGGGGTTCTATATTATAGAGACTTCTTGTGTCACATCATGAATTGCGCTCTAACATTTAGGAATGCAGGCTCATTAAATTGAGCTAGCATTGCAGTATTTGCATGCACATTTGCGTAGAGTATGTTTTGGGCATGATCACCCTTTCCTGGCACCACTAGTGACATCATTTCCTACACTAACACCGGACACAAGCGGCATGACTTGACAAAAAAAAAAGCAATCCAATGTTATAGTAAGTCCCAATACACTTATGTCTACATTATGCAGTTCTTTAAGCCTAGTAAATTTCCAGAAACATGAGCTGAAAGAATTGATTAGATTTATGAGGGAAGTTCATTCGCAAATGGAGAAATATCAAGATGACATTAGGCAAACATATGAGTAAAGTTCATGACCTCAGATATCGGGTGTGATTATTATAGACAGAAAGGCAGATAGGTCATAAAAAATAGTCTCATTGTTTTCAGTCTAGGGTCAGCCCAGAGTAGGATGTAAAGTCATCATCTGATCCTGTTTAGTTTTTTTTATGCAATGTGAATGGTTCATTGGTGGATTTTATTCCTAAGAATTATGTTTTTCTTCCTAATCGTTGAAGGGACACTTCACCCATTTGCATTAAGCTTTGTATCTTTAGAAAGTAAACCCAGTCATATTTTTGAATGGTCATGGTTTATTCCCTTATTTTCCCCTTGAGATGGGAGAAATAAGGATTTAAGTGTTTTACTTCCTGCTTATTATGATGTACAAATCGTAATTTTGCGTCATAATAAGCAGGAAGTCACATTTCATTGAAAAGTGTAGAGACTACAAACTTAGCTCCTCATTATTCAAGGGTGTGGGACCCACTCACCCTATAGGCCTATTACAGATCAGTGGGTGGGACTTCGCTTGCAGAAACTGAAATTATAAACGCCATCTTGTTGCTAAGCTAACAAGTGCTGTGAAGATACGAAGTATGATAATGATGGAAGAAACTAAACAGGATATGGAAGAAGAGGATTTTGAAAGTCTGCTGCTTGAATCTGATGTTCGTGGCTATCTTTATGAGCCGTAGTATAGTGAAGAGCAGCTGATGGAGGAACAGGAGGCTGCTGCCTGTCGCGGTCAAGGAGCCCGGACTGGCTCGAGATGAGCCTGCTCTGCATGTGCTCTCGCTGCGTGCTACGGCCTACGGACACAGATAGAGTCCGTCTGCTGCAGAGAATTTCAACAATGCAATTTCTCCTGGACGAAATTTTTGAATCAGACAAGCACACGGACGTTTGTGTTGTGTTGTGAACCACCATAGTTTCGCCTAACTGAACATCCAGATATCATACAGTAATACACCATATTTAGAAAGAAATACAGACGAGGAGTAATTCACTAATGAGTTTGCCAATGTAACATTAACAGGGTTTTTGTTGTTGTGGGAAGAAGGAGGCAGGAACCGGCGACTATTTAAACATTTTAATAGTTAAATGAACAAATACAAAACGAAAGTATAAGCCAACAGCCCCTTATTGACGACTGATGTTCACACACATCATAAAATCAGTCCTGTTTCTCAATCTGCTGTTAATGCTGCCGCTCCTCTGTGAGAGATACGAGACCAGTCGGTGTGTCCTCTCTCGCCACAGCCAACTAACTAGAAATTTTGCGTGAGATGAATTTCAAACTCTGGTGGCAGCTAACGTTATCCTTGTTGACGAAAGAATGATTTCTCTGATGTGTGCGCAGTTCTGGATTAGTGGGTGTGGTTTCTGGAGTTGTGCTCTGTGGTGCATTATGGGTGTTGTAGTCTTTCATACAAATGCACCCTTCGTTTACTTTTGTCTTTTCTCGAGTCGAGGGCACCAAATTCAAAAATTCTTTTACATTTCAACTACATATATGATCAACTTTCAATAAAGATTAATGTTGAAATGGGCTAAAATCTTTGGTAGTATTAAATCTCAGTATAGGCATGAATTTTATCCTCATGATTCCATTTTATTATAATTCAGAGGGTAATGATTTGATTATAAAATGATGCTCAATATCACGATGTAGCTTCATTTTAATAATAATTATTACATTGATAATCACAATATAGTTATTTTAGTGTTAAAAAATTCTCTGCTATTAAAAATAAGAGCAAAGCTGCAAAAAACAACCAGCAGAACAAATACAAGAAAGAAACGTGTGATTTAACGAGTGAAACGTGTGCAAGTGCTTTACATCTATTTAACTGAAGTTTTCAAGTTTGAAATAACACAGACATTTAATGATTAATTGTAGAAATAATCACTGAATAGTCTTTAGTGCATTAATTACAAATAAAGGAGTTATTATGTAAATCTGCAAAAGTTATTCAGTTAAGAGCAGTGAGTAATTCCCTTTTCTTTTGTTGTTTGATTAGCATTGATGAATGATGCAGATAGTATCAGGTTTATTATGAAGACCTTATTGGTGGCCATTGGGTCTATGAAAGGTCTATATAGATGCAGTCCGTTTACCGTTACCGATCCAAAATAAATTAGCCTCCAAAAAAAAGAACAAGTACATAACCAGTCAGTGTTCAAAATGATCTGCTTGATTCAAAGCCGTAAGCTTGTAATAATGTTTTTAATTCCAGTGGTACTGGTGGATTTCTGCGGAAGATTCGAGCATGTCTTTGCGTCATTACGAGTCTCAGCTAGAAGCCTATGTTGCATGTGTGAGGATGTTGGAAGTGGAGATTTATAGTCTTTTCTCACAGCACTTGATATAATTAAAGTTATCAATTTGATGGCGGATGCAGAAAGGTTCAAACAACAGTCACCAGTGACAACTGGAGATTCACCTGTTGTAAAATGCAAAAGACTTTGCACTCCGGAGTGGCTACAAAAAAAGGAGATTGCAATCGGCCCATGCGAAGGGGATTAAATGTAGCCACACAATGCTGATGTTGTTAAAGGTATAGCGGAGGATTTTCTTTTTCCGGGTGGGTAGTCTATTTTATTGGTCCACCTAAGTGTCAATCATTCTGGCGATATGTTTACGTAAGGCCGTCGTACGTGCTCATCTCAATGTAGTTTTCACTTTCTGGTGTATTATGTCGGAGTTACGGTTTCAGCCATTCCTTTGAAAATGACTGAGGGTCGAAAGAGAAAAAAATGTGTACGAAGTGTATAATAAGAAGAGAAAGGCTGCAGAATATAGAAACAAGACCAGAGTGATTTTGGGTGAATATCACACGCTGGCGTGCGCTAAAAGCACAGGTTGGGCTTCTCACTGATGCCGCAGTCGCAATTCTACTAGACAGGTAAAGTTTGTCATGCTATTTGGAGAAATCCATTTAAAATCACTAGTAAAAGTTAATGCAAGCTACTTAGCAATGCTAGCCCTGGCACAAGTCATGCACCGCATAGACACGGTAAACATCTCAATTTGTCTAAAGTAGCCTTTTGACCAAATGGTAAACGGTATCGCGCTGAAATATTCTAAAACCGTTTGTGTTCATATTCTAAAACCGTGTGTGTTTATTATTACACAAACGCAACAAGCTACTTCTCTATATGCAACTATGTATAAAAATAACGTATTAATACCTACGTATAAACAATGAGACATATTAGGTCAAGGACCAACGTAATAGCACTGCTCATATGTTGCCATGTAACATAATTGCGATTTGCAAAATAGTTTCCTCAGAACGTATTTCGTGTGATACAGGGTTGCACATATGAGTCCTCGGTCACTCAACTGATCAGTATAATAAGCAGTGGTGGGCCGTCAGGGCCAGCAAGGCCTTCTCTGCTGGCCTAAACATTATCAGAATCACTGACTTGCACTTTAATATATTTTTTCCATGAATGAGTATTAAATTATTCCCAATAGTTCGTTATTTTAATATCATAGCTTTTCTCTTGGTTGCGCTGCTTCCAGTAGTGTGTGTTTTTATGTTAGAGCTTGTATCCAATCATATTGCAGCCATCATGCGTTGCCGGGTAAATAAATCTGCCTGGAGGCCTTCAGAATCGACAGAGCGGGCGTCTGTGACTAAAATGAATGCCGTTGCTTTAACCAATCAGATAATCCGTCAGATTTAATCAGCCAATCAGATTTCGCTTTGACTGGAGCGGGGCCATCTAGCTGGCATCTAGCAACGTCTGTATTTTCTCGTTCTTTGATTGGATGCTCAGAGCGCATAACGTTACTATCAGAGCCATAGCTGCGTACTATTACTAGTATCTGCATCTGTAGCGAACTGCTTAATCTAAATATTCCTGTAGATGTAATAGTTTTTAAACCCACAAATTAATGTTTATTTCCCTCCTCGACCCCCAGCAGAAAAAATCCCTTATTCAGCCCGAGCTAAACGCAGATACGGAACTCTATTCGATCTCTCCGGGTAAAAACAGAACTGACTAATGTTAAGTTATACCACGAATGGTTCTAAAGGCAAAAGTCCCGGTGATCGCGTTGATTTTGTTCAGAACTCTGTGCGAGAGCATGGGGCAGCTGTAAACATCGTCATGTTTTGCGGTGACTGTGTGTGCTTCTGTCGAGCAGGCACTCTCAGCCATAAAGTGAATTAAAACTGCTAGAAATATGACGAGACAGACACGACATTGTTGGAACTGAAACGCAGTTAGAACCTGCAGTCTTCTTGAGGAAAGAAATAAGGATGGATTCTGTGTAAAAATAATCTTGGTGAGTAATATGCTTTTTTCCCCGTGGTGAATATGATTTTCTTCTTAATTTTTCTTATAAATTTATGATCGAAACTTTTTTTCAAACATGCATACTATTGTAATGTCTAAAAAGGGACTACCCTTGAACGACAAGATAAGGGAGGCTCCGTTTCTGAACTTATAATCGGAACGCAAGAACCACTATACAAACGCACCAACCGAACTCACGCGCTCGTTTCAATAATCCAATAACTGCCGGTGCAAAATAAAAACAACAATTATATAGAGAGTCTTTGCGCTGATACACTATTAAAAGTTACTAATTCAGGTAGGACAGAAGGCCTAAGTGTGAAATGCACGGCCCGCCACTGATAATAAGTAAATAAAACACGGAAGGGCATTTGACATGTTGTCTTTTTTATGAATGTTTTTGAGTTAGTTTATAATTTGCAACATAATTGTGCAAGGCGTAATAGGCGTTCCCTCGCGGGAGCAAGAGTGTTGTGTTTGTGCATTTGCATTTTTTAAAAAAAAATTGGAGAGGGCGGGTCTTCTCTAAATTTCGGAAAGATCCTCCGCTATACCTTTAACATTAACTATTTGAGAACAAAGTAAAATTTGCACGGTTTGACGTGATATAAGCAACCGTTAGATTTAATCAGCATGATTTACTGCAGTACTTTTTTCCCCTTAGTTGGTCAGAACAAAAGTGGATACTTGTTCAGATGACATTTTTTCAGTGAAAATTCTTATGTTGGTCATACTTGCAAAAATAATAATCTATGATTCTGCTAGTATCCACACCGGTGCAGTTACTGACAGCCTCACATTCTCCTCAAAACATTGGATTCATCTGCACTGTGCCGTGCCATAACCACATAAAGTTTAGAATTCAGCGAATAACTGCATTTGCAGATTTCGAACAGAGATGGCGACAGAGGAAAAAACTACGGACTGCAGTTTTAATGTTGGTTAAATACAAATGATCATTGTACAGGTCTTAATGATTAAGACAGGTCTTAATTAACATGAACTAAGATTAGTTTATGACATTGTCAGTTTATGATAATGAAAAAATATTTCTAACGCATTTGTGTTAACTAATTAACTACTAATGAAGCCTTATTGTAAAGTGTTATCAAACAATAATAAAGAATCATAACATTTTCAATCAATATCTAGGACATAATCCAGATTAAAATATTAAAATGTTTACATTTGAAAATAAATGGCTTAATTATTTATTTATTTGATGTTTCTATGAACACCATTGTGAATACAAAAAATATGAATGGCTGTTTACAACATTCAAATACTGTTGAGAAACAGAAAGTAGTGTGACTGCTTTGTTTACGGGGTTACCAGTGTAATGCATTTATGCTATTATCTGATGTCAGTGAACTTGCTTTTTCATTCAACCACTCGTTCCGTCATGCTGCTCATGCGTGTTTGTCTTCTTTAGACAAGTGTGTGCGCATGCTTCTTTGACAATACAGCGGTGTTGAAAAAGTATTCTTAAAATGCAATCTAAAAATCAGAATAATTCATAATAAATAACTATTCACAGTATTTGAATTGCCCAGGATATTGTGCATATTCAATATTGCGATACATTGTTGGCACCTGTCTAGGGAGGAAAGAGAGTGAACAAGGGAGATTTGAAGAAAAGACTACAGAAAGATAGATGGCTGAGAGACATTATAAAAGAAAAATGGTCGGAGAAATATCACTGGAAAAAGAAGGCCTATGAGCTTTAAAACCCTAGTTAAGATTCTAAAAGATTTCCAGCTCCATACACAGAAACTTTGGTTTTGCTAAGTTTCACATTATGCTGAAATTTGGAATGTTAGTTAAAGTAACAGGACAGTTTTGAGTTTCATTGTTTGTCTGAAGCTGCTGGCGACTAACAGAGAACTCGAGTCTTGCTTGAGTAGTTGTGTACTGTATGTTAAAGGACAAGTTCGGTATTTTACAATTAAAGCCCTGTTTTAAGATCGTCCCTGATGAAATAGAATAGTTAAGATTGTTTTTGAGACAAATGCTCCTGTCACGAGGATTTTTGGATTCTGTGTTAGTACCCCCCCACCTTTACAATGAAAGCATAGGTGCACTCGAACAATCATTCATAAAAACGCATTAAACTTTAGTTTACAAAGACGTGAAACTCACCGAGTGGTCTGGGGTGTTCACTGATATGCTCACACAAAAATCGCTGCAAAATATGCTTTCCAACCGGTTTTATCATAGTTTTTGTCCAAGTCCATTTTACTTCCTATTTTCGGTTGAAGTCCACAGTAGTCAATTGTCGAGTATGCGTGGCAATCCTTAGTTATCAAGTTACCAATAATCGCGCACGTGAACTCGACAATTGACTACTGTGGACTTCAACCGAAAATAGGAAGTAAAATGGACTTGGACAAAAACTATGATAAAACCTGTTGGAAAGCATCTTTTGCAGCGATTTTTGTATGAGCATATCAGTGAACACCCCAGACCACTCGGTGAGTTTCACGTCTTTGTAAACTAAAGTTTTATGCGTTTTTATGAATGATTGTTCGAGTGCACCTATGCTTTCATTGTAAAGGTGGGGGGGTACTAACACAGAATCCAAAAATTCTCGTGACAGGAGCATTTGTCTCAAAAACAATCTTAACTATTCTATTTCATCAGGGACGATCTTAAAACAGGGCTTTAATTGTAAAATACCGAACTTGTCCTTTAATTTTTATTTTTTCCTTGTAGTTCGTTAGTAATCTTTTCTTTTTTTTGTGAAGCATTATTTGCAGTATAAAAGTTTGCAACATATGTTGAGTGTGTAAACACAATGGCTATTCAGAGACATATATTTTGTTTGTGTGAACACTATAAGCTAATCAGACATATGTTGAGCACGTGAACGCAATGGCCAACCAGAGGTGTGAAGGAATCCATTCAGCATCACTTAAAATGCTAGAGGAAAGTGCTGGTTTCGGCATAATTTTTAAATTTCAGTACTGACTTGGTCGTGATCCATCCCAATTTGTTGATTGTTTCATTATTAAGCTAACAGAATTAAAGTTAATGTACCATGGAACAATAACTAAGAGCAGCCCTGTTAACCAGGACTGTAGGTAATTTTTTTTTCCCTTTGGCATTCTCTCATGGAAGTACCATTGTATTGGTTTCTTTTCAAAGAATGAGTGAGTGACTGTGTCTGAGAAATGGTGGGGGGTGAATTCCTAATAAAGGCTGTAATCTGACCCTGGCCTCCTCAGACAGCATAGGCTATGTGGAGGACACGTCGTAACCCATGACTACGGTGGACGAGGGGGCTCTCCTCACCATTCAAGAACTCTGGATCTGGCAGACTGCTCCTCTTTACTGGAAACTGCCGTGTGAAATCCTGAAGAATAAACATCATCCAGACCCATGTAAAGAGGTAGTCAGAGGCAAATGAGGAGACTAAAGTACAGAGAGCAAAAAAAGACTGATCGAGAAAGCAAGGCAGTGGACGAAAGGCGAAAGAGCTAAGAGAAAAAAAGAAATATTGTGTCACACACTTAACAAGGGGGGAAATCTGGTGCTGCTGCTTTGGCCAGATGCTAAAAAGTTGCGCCACTGTGTTGAGAAATTACATTCTTGTGTTGTTAATAGCTTCCAGTGTTAAAATGCACTCTGTCATAATAGCATCTTCTTATGTAGTAACAATATCATAAGTGATTCTACTAGGCATTGGCAATGATTTTGTTGGCAGTATACAGTTAGGCTACTGAATATTACTGAATACAGTTATCTTTTTAAAGATAAAAACAGATAATTTAATAGTATCTAGAATACACACACACACACACACACACACACACACACACACACACATATATATATATATATATATATATATATATATACACTCACCTAAAGGATTATTAGGAACACCTGTTCTGTCTCTAATTAATGTAATTATCTAATCAACCAATCACATGGCAGTTTCTTCAATGCATTTAGGGGTGTGGTCCTGGTCAAGACAATGAACTCCAAACTGAATGTCAGAATGGGAAAGAAAGGTGATTTAAGCAATTTTGAGGGCCGGTCTGAGTATTTCACAATCTGCTCAGTTACTGGGATTTTCACGCACAACCATTTCTAGGTTTTACAAAGAATGGTGTGAAAAGGGAAAAACATCCAGTATGGGGCAGTCCTGTGGGCGAAAATGCCTTGTTGATGCTAGAGGTCAGAGGAGAATGGGCCGACTGATTCAGTCTGACAGAAGAGCAACTTTGACTGAAATAACCACTCGTTACAACCGAGGTCTGCAGTAAAGCATTTGTGAAGCCACAACACACACAACCTTGAGGCAGATGGGCAACAACAGCAGAAGACCCCACCTGGAAATTCTTGTAGATGAAATGATAGATCATGTTGCAACACAGGCATTTGTCTGATTCTCAAAGAATGCATGAAAACGTGTTATATTGTGTTAGTTGCTTTGGATAAAAATGTCTGTCAAATGCGTAAATGATTGTACATTTTATGATGTAATCTTCATTAGCTGCAGTAAGCTTATTTTTTTGTGTGAATCCATTGTTTTTTCATTAACACACAGAAATTAATCATAGAGGTGTAAGTGTGCATTATTTGTAGTTAATGAAAATATTTCATTATTTATAGTTAGTACTACCAAGAACTATGTAGGCCCTATTGATATATTGGTGCATATAGCATAACTGAAATTATTAAACATAATTCAGTGAAAAAATGTAAATATACCATGACTATTTTAGACTAAATTAGATTTTTGATAAAAATAGAGACTGTATTTACTGTACTGCTTGATCAAACCAATCTTTTATTTCTGTATACAAGAAACAATCGCTTTATGTTGGTTCATAGCTATTGTTAGTTATATTCTATGAATATAACTAACAATGGGATAGATTTCATTAACTGTCTTCTAAAGGCTAAAATTTGTAATTATTTATTGTTGCTACTTTGAGTAGGCCTGGCATACATAATTATCACATAACATTTTGCTGAACCATTGTTTATCTACACCCAGTCTAGCAATGACTGTCGCATTAGATGGATGTGTTGTGGTACAAGCAGCACAAATATGCAGCAGAAGTGCTGAAGCTTGTGTTGGGCCAAGACTGATAGGCGTGAAAATTGAATTTGACTTGCTGTAAATGGCCAGTTGGTTTGTGAGTGGACGTCTGTTGCCTTAGCTGATGTCATTTCTGTCTGATCTAATTCCACACGGTCAATATCCATACTAACTTGTTGACTGACTTGTGGCATTGGTTACATTTAGAAGTGGTCGAGGGAAAGTCGTGTGTGCTACTGAAATGGCTGGGTTATGTTTGGAGTCAGACTTAAATGTTTTATGTATCAAGAGAAGAGAAGAGTGCAGTGTGTTTGGGAAATGTATGCACATGTTAAAATCTAGAAAATGTTTGACCTCCATTGTCAAGGTCGTGTCCCTTTCTTAATTATTAGATATGGGACAAATTGCCCTTCCACAATATTTGATATTCTTGATGCTGCTCTTATACACTCTATTATGCACCACTCTGTATATTGTTTGAATGACAAAGTTTTACAAAGTTTTAAAATGCTCGTCAATGAGCATTTATCCGATTATGCTTAATAATCTGACTTATCTAATAATGCTTATATAAAAACATCAACCCTCAAGGTCATAAATGGCTTAAGCATAAACCAATCGACATTTTTGCCTCTTACCCCGATTTTGCCTGGCTTGTAAACACACTAATCTGACATCTATCGGCTTATAGACTTTATGCACCAGAGAAACATGGGCGCCGTCATCTTTAGAATATTGTCTTTGAACTTCCGGTTCTGTATATTTCTATGGCATCGCTGTCGAGGAGTAATTAGCTGGTGAAGTGGATTTACTTATTGTAGAGTTAACAAAAGTTATCATGAGCATTGTAATGTTTATCATAAACATTCTAAAGCAGCTGTCGTAACAAATGTCGAACGGGAATTTTTTTACGAGCAGTTCATTCATACCTATGCAAGATCGCTGTGGAAATACAGACCGGACAGGGGCGGGGCTACATAAGGTCTATTGAAGTGCGCATGTGTGATATGCAACATCTACACTGTGCGAGCGGGTCACGATAGGGGAGAGGGAAACATATGGCAAGCTCCGACCCAAGAAATTCTTGACCCAAGAAAGATATTAACAAATGTGTTGGAAACGCAGTTTACTTGTGTTGTTAGATTATTTGTTGACGACGCTTATTAATGACGCTTATATTTTTTATTAATGACGCTTCAGTTTTAGCGGTGAAAGAATATGAAGATAAGCTACTGTAGACATTTAGCTAAACATTTAAAAGTAGAAAGGGTAGACTCTTAAGAAGACGCATGGGCGTTGAAACTTTAGCAATTTTATTAATTAAATAATTTAAAACGTTCTGCGATCCGCTTCTACTCCTTGGTTCTAACTTAGACCTTGGGTTGTTTGATCTAAACATTTAATATTTGACAACACTTTTATGATAGAAATATTAAATGGCCAACAAAAGTAATATCCAGTCAGGCAAACTACTTGACGTTTTGTGAAATTTAGCAATTTTTAATTTAAGTAATTTTCATGTTATTCATAATTGGTATTCAGTGTGACAAGGCAAGAAACATTAACAGCTGTTTTCAACATATTAGGAATTTGTTTAAAGGGATAGTTCATCCAAAAAGTTGAGGGGCCCCATTGTCTTCCATAGTAATAAATTATTATTCATTTTTATATTTTCATATTCATTTCATAATTATTTCATTTCTGTAAATGTCATTTTACACCCATCCCCTAAACCAGTATTTAAGACATAGTTCTGGCTTCTGAACTGGCTTGAACTGGGTTTTGACAGCTGTAGCAGTATTGGGCCAATGTGCAATAAGTGAAAATCGGTGGAAAATAATCCATCTGATCTCAATTTAAGGTCTATAAATGATTGTACTTAAAAATAATGTCTATTTATTGGCATGTATGGTTCTATGAAGAACCATTAATGTCAATGGAACCTTTCCATTGCACAAAAGGTTATTATAGTGGAAAAAAAGATTTTTTACATTTAAAATTGTTCTTCACACTGACAAAGGGTTCTCTTATAAACCGTTAACTAGATGGTTCTTTAAAATTATTTAAAAAAGATTTTTTACATTTAAAATTGTTCTTCACACTGAGAAAGGGTGCTCTTATAAACCGTTAACTAGATGGTTCTTTGAAATTATTTAAATAAATAAAACAAATAATGGTGAAATTTAGACATTGATTTGCTAATTTATGTTTTATCCTAAGAAATTAATATAGTGAATATTTGAGGTTCACCTGTTGTTTACTTGCCTGTCATTGTAGAGAAAAGCTAAATGTTTCCTGTAAAGGTTAGTGTTACAGTGGAGAGAATTTGGACTTGGGACTTTTGACTTTAGAATTAGATGGTGGCTTGTAAAGGTGTAAAATAGTTCCATTGCATTTCACATCAAATTACAGAATGAACAACTTTTAATAAAAATGAAGCATGTCGCAACAAGTTTTTTTGGTGCTTGTTGTAGTTGATGTTCCACCATGAAGTGCAGCTCAGCGGTTGCATCATCAGTGAGGGCATTGACATGAAGCTAAGAATGTTCGAGTCAGAACAGCTGAACTTTTAACTACATTCTGTCCTGCTGAAGTGCAGGGAAGTTTTCTTTCATTTTCATCTGCCACATTTTCCTCTAAATGTTTTTTACAGGCTTTATTGCCTGTCCTTAAATGCAGTCTCTTGCTCTCATTTTGTGTGTGATGTAATGCAGTAAAGTTTTAAAAGCTCTTCTGAGTGGAGAGACTCTAATGGAAGGGAAGGTCCATCATCATGAAGTCTTAACCTCGCCTTCAGCCCACTCACTCTCCATGAGAGCCTGCTTGTGTTTATGTGAGAGTGAGAACAGAGCCAACTGTGAAATATTTAGTCTTAATTTGGACTGGCTGTAAAAAAAAAAAACATGCATCACCCTATGTGTTAATCCACAGCTTAAAAAAATCTTTTAGAGCTTTTTTGCCTTTCACTTTTGGAGGTAAAAGTGAGAATGATATGATTCACCCCATTACCCTGGCCTGTACCCTACCATGGCGTCAACCTTGAATGAATTTTAGGACAGGTTACTGGTAGAATATCTCATTACATGTCTGAAATTCTGCTTTGCATATTACAAACCATGAGTACATGCCATGCTTTGCATATTGCATTGTCCAAATGAATACAATGTGTCCTATTGATGCAAAATTTGAATAACCTCTAATTTTACAGTATAGAGGAAAGTAGGATAAGTTGTGGCATCCTTAATCTTGCAACACTGTGTATTTCCTGCTGTATTTCTTTAGAATGGATTCATCACACTGAGCAGTATGTGACTGAAAGATGTTCATGAGAAAAATGAAAAGCATTAAGGCTATTTTTTTCTCCTCTCAAAGTACATTTTTTACATGGCAGGAAAATATTTTTTATGAATTGACTGTATAAATCCATTGCTAAAATTATGTTACAATTTAATTAAGCATTTTTGGTAGCTGTGGGGGTAAAATGTGCCATGGAGCAGCAGTCTAAGCAGAGATGCCCAAACTTACCTTTCCCTAGACAATTCCTTCTACTCTTCTGGGGGGAGCCCGTGGCGTTCCCAGGCCAGCCGGGAGACATAAGGCCTCATTATGCTTCTGCGTCAACTCCACGGCGTAGCTACGTTGTCACTGCTACGGCGTCGTGGCCGTTTTATGCTTCTGCGTGAGGTTGTGGTGCTTCGCGGTGCATTTCACCGCCAGAACGCTAGGGGGTGTGTGGTTCGCGAATCTCTTTGGTTCCGTGCGCCGTGAGCGAAAGAGCGAGAATGTTGTTGCAGCTGCCAGCTGGAGCTAATCGACGTTGAATAACAAGACAACACAAACTTTATCCCCACAGAATCAACACGGATGTCCAGGGCCCGTTCCACCCATAGACAGTAAAAGAAAGGTTCCACCCGAGCTGCCATAACGATAGCTGTTCGGAATTTTTTCGGCTGTAGGATTTTTTTCAGTATCCACATGGAACTGTGCTATGGCAGGATAATGTGTCCCGTGGCAGACTTGGTTAGTAGGCTACTGTATTATCAATGATGTAAGTTAACCGTGAACATTGTATTGAAAATAAACAACAAACTGTGTTTCAAAAAAAACGTTGGTTTATTGATTGATTGAAGTTTATTGTGAGCAAAAAAGAAAGAAAGGAATAACAGTTATAGACATATTATCAATGAAATAAAAAACAACAGTTTATTTAGGTTTAATTCTTTATTTACTATCTTTATAAGAGCATCATAATTATCAGTACTAGGGTGCAAATGTTTAAAAGGAAACCAGAAAAGCTAAACTCCTGAATTGATGTATAATCTGACCAATCAAAGCCATTGCTGTCTGTGTCGCCTCTACGCGTAGTTACAAATTTTTGGAGGTGCACGTCGAGCTACGGCGGAGTGGTCGGAGAGGGGTTCGCGTCGTCGCAGAGAGGTCTGCGGGGGTACGCCGTCAATTCGACGCAAAAGCATAAAACAGGCTATAGTCCCTCCATCGTTTCCTAGGTCTTCCCCGGGGTCTCCTCCTGGTGGGATGCTTCTGGAACACCTTTCCAGGAAGGTGTCCAGGAGGCATCCGGAACAGATGCCCGAGCCACCTCAGTTGACCCCTCTCGATGTAGACGAGCAGCGGCTGTACTATGAGCTCTTTCTAAGTGACCGAGCTCAACAGCCCTTCATCTCTAAGAGATCACCCAGCCAACCTGCGGAGAAAGCTAATTTCGGCCTCCTGTATCTGGGATCTTGTTCTTTCAGGCATGACCCATAGCTCATGACCATCGTTGACAGTAGGAATGTAGATTGACCGCCTTCGTCTTGTGGCTCAGCTCTTTTTTTTTTCACCATGACAGACTGGTACATTGACCGCATTATTGCAGAAGCTGCACTGATCCATGTGTTAATCTCCCTTTCCATCCTTCCCTCACTAGTGAAGACCCCAAGATATTTGAACTCCTCCACTTGAGGCAGGAACTCTCCACCAACCTGAGCAAGCCACCCTTTTCACCCTTTTTCAGAGAACCTTTGCCTCGTATTTGGAGGCGCTGATTCTCATCCCAGCCGCTTCACACTCGGCTGCAGTCACAGTGCATGCTGAAGGTCCTGGTCTGATGGGGCCAGCACGACATCATCCGCAAAGATCAGAAACACCTGACACCCCTCCTGCTCCAGTCGTACAGGGACCGGACAGCTCTTAGCAAAGGGTCCCGGCCCCCATACTCCTAGAGCACCCTCCACAGGATGCCGCAAGGGACAGAGTCGAATGTCTTCTCCAAATCCACAAAGCACATGTGGATTGGTTGGGCAAACTCCCATGAACCTTCCTCCCAATCACGTGTCACTGTCGATGCGCACGTGGGCGGTGAAGTCCCCCAGTAGAACGACGGAGTCCCCAGTACCCGTCCTAGAGACGGCAAGAGGGCCAGGTACTCTGCACTGCCATCTGGCCCGTAGGTGAAAGACCTATGCCCGACCCGAAGGCGCAGGGAAGTGACCCTCCCGTTCACTGGGGTGAACTCCAACACATGGCGGCTGAGCTGGGAGGCTATTAGCAAACCCACACCAGCCTCTCACCATGGGCAACTCCAGAGTGGTAAAAAGTCCATCCTCTCTCAAGGAGTGTTCCAGAGCCCAAGCTGTGTGTGGAGGTGATCCCGACTATCTCTACCTCTCAACCTCACGCACAATCTCAGACTCTTTCCCGCAAATTAGAATTTTCAGATTTATTTCATATGTCAGGTTTTACAGGGTAAATAATGTGCTGCAAAATAAGACATCGGAATATTTTTAATAGTTCAATGAATGACCTTTAACATCCATGGAATCATTCCATTGCACAAAAGGTTCTTTATAGTGGAATAATAAAAAAAAGATTAGATTATTAAAATATTATTCACACCAAGAAAATAATGGTCCGTTTAGGAAAATATCACTGAAAGATCCTTTGGGAATCCAAAAAACGGTTCTTCGATGGCATTACTGTGAAAACCCAAAGTATGACGCTCACCCCTAATGAGGGGGACTTTTTTTCGAAGGAGAAATTTGATTTTGTTGGCCATATATTGTAGATGTTTTCTTCAAATTTCAACTGCTAACAATCGTCATATAAGGAGCATTATCGTTTAAAATTCTTCAAACAGCAACATCCCTCATTAATGGAAGGGACATGATTGGTGTTCAGAGAAATGCAAATTCTAAACCTCTCTGTTGATAAATGTCACCTGATGTCATATGTGGTGGAATGGATCGCAATATGTTGCATTGAGCAGAAGGACTACACTCCTTTTGGTAGCTGAAAGCACAAGCAAATATTTAATAGCCGATCATATTAGGCTTGGTTAGAGCTGAATAACAGCTGTTCCAATTCAGAAGAACACTTTCTTCTTTCTTTTGTTTGGTTTCCGTTAGGAAAAAGATCAATAGCATGAAACTAATTGGATTTTTGCTCCAATCATAATGAATGCAGTACTAAACTTGGCTATGCTTTTGTTCAGAATGTTCTTATTGGACAATGTTGATGTGCCAAGAAACCCCTGAACTCGTAAGAAGAGTCTATGGGTGGAATAAGAGGAGCTTGAGGGGGAAGAGAGGGAGCAACAGTGATGTAGAGGAAATCAAGAACAGCTGGCGAGGAAGCTACGAGCTCTATAAGGAATAGTGAAACCACTTTGACCCCTTGTCTAAAACAACTACTGCGAATGTTTTCCGCTTTGCCGCTTTGAAGTTCTATAACAAAACCATTGTCAGATTTCTTGATGGCATTCCATGCAACTAAAAGAAAGAATAGGAGATAATCAAGTGCCATATACCTCTCCCTGATCTATCATGTTTAGGCAGGGATCGAGAGGTATTGTAACTGGCCTCTCCTCCACTTTTTTTTCTCCATTGCTATCTATTATTTTCCTGTGGACTTTGAGATGCCTCGGTGACAGCATTGTGCGGCACACTTTGTGTGCAAATGCTATGTGATGCTTGTGTGTTATGTAATTGTAACACAAAGCATCCATGATGGCAGTCAGACCTGCATGCTTTCTCACATTCCACACTATTGCTATATATAGTGGCAAGGAGAGATACGACACCTGGCTTAAGTCTCAGAGAGAGTTTAATGATTCCTTTTGTGGTACAGGTCCTACACGGATTAAACACGGACGGATTTACATGCTCACACACCCACACACACAGGCTAATTTGAAAGGCATATCTTTCATACTCACTGAAATAGTAAAAAAAAACTGTTAGGAGTCTCTACCTTGCATTTTTAAACAGAAACGCATTCTGTGTAAACGGCCCCTTGTCACCATTTGGTTATCTTGCAAATGTGCTTTATTTAAGAATGAACAAAACTATGTTATCAAAATCGACTTATTGGTGGGTTGCCTGAATAACTAGTTGATTAAACTGCCCCTATTATGTGTTTTCAGATATTAATATCATGTAGCATGTAATATAGCTGTTTGGAATTGTGGGAAGGTCAAATTGTATGATAATTGTTATATTCCCCCAAAAGAAATAGCTAATTCTGAACTGCCTGAAACAAGTTTTTAGTAATTCCACACTGTCCTACATTGGTTTGTAACAAATTTGTTGTTCACTGGATGTCTGTGAACAGCATCTACTTTGAAACATCTTGTTGTATCTGAGGCCTGGAAGAGTTTGACGTTTTATCGAGAAGACTTTATTTTTATTTTTAATTATTTTTTATTTTTTTGCTTGCACTTCCTAAAGATGAGGCCTCTGGCACGAAGTGATGTGGTAAACCAACCTCACTGTGAATAGAAAAGCTGAGAAATCCTACAGAGCTGAAATTCAGAAATGGTAATTGGACATTTTGTTTCCGATGCACGCTGTAAGCAGTAGACCAATCAAAACAGACTTGGACATGTGAACAACCAGAGGAGAGTTGGCTTTCGGAAGGAGGGGTTTAGAGAGACTGAATTCTTTATTGAACCATTTCAGACTCTATGAGATTAAAAGTAATGCTGCAATGGATATTGAGGAAATGTGTTTTTTTTTGTTTCATTGGATGCATGTTAATTTATTGTTGGAGACCTCCAAAACAGAAACCTTAACTATTATTTTTTTTAGTTCAAGAATTCCTGAACAATTATGCTGGTTTCAAGTTCACTAATCAGATTTGTTTCTTAAGCACCTTTCACACAGAGATTCCGGAAAATATACGGATATTGTGACCCGGCATTTGTCCCGGGATTGTTTGATTTTGGTTCATTCACGGTGCCAGTGATTTGCCTGGATCTGTGAGTGCGTTCGCACACAACCCGTAAAGATCCCGGAAAGACACATGACATCAGGATGAGAAGTGTAACGTTCGCGTAAAGATGTACATGCGCATACCGTTCCACAAAGCTGGTGAACGATCTCAGCTTCAGCGCAGATAGCGAGGAGCTCCTGGTCTCTGCTTCATTCCAGTTTTCAGACATCTGTTCATTCTTTCTTTGTTGATGACAAACTCAAACTTACTGAGTCAGAGTCGCGCGATGGCACGAGCATCATCACCATGACGCACCCCTTACGGCATTGATCCTTACTTTTGTTCACACAGCGCACGTTCCGGGACTGATTCCGGCAATGTTACTAGGTCCCCAACCCGGCATCGATGCCGGTATCAATCCCGGGTCGTGTTTGCGTTCACACAGAAGGCATTCTGGCAATTTCCCGGGATCAACGCGCTGAGTGAAAGGGGCTTTAGTGGGTACTTAGTGGTGTACTAATCGTGGGCTTTACAATTAATTGCAATTTAATTAAAGAAAAAATAATCGCAATGGCTGCGCAAAATTTTTTTATGTGCCGCTTGTCATTGATGTACGGCTCTGTAAATGCTGCTCCATCTGAAAGCACTGTGAGTTCGAGTCACTTAAAACGTGCATTTAAAAAAGCAAAACGCGTCAAACATCTTTCCAAACATGAGAAGCATTTATGAAACTCTCGTCCAACAAAAGATAACATTTAATAATATCCTTTTACTCCAAACTCACTTCATAACGAGAGTTTAGCATCCTTCTGTGAGATGATGTGGCTTCTTACACAGAATAAGGCAGTCCTGTGTTGGTTAGTCATGTTTAATCAATCAAAGTGTTTCAATCTTCTGTTTATGCATCTACAGATAGTATGATGCCCAATAGGGATTTCCTGGAATGATATACGTTATGTGGCGGGGCAAATTTGGCGTGCCAGCGTGAGAGCGCCCTCTGGCATTCAGATGGAGCAGCATTTACTACCAATCAGTCGCACTGCACTGACAAGCTGCGCATTAAATAATCTCAGTCTTTGCCAAACCGCATGTGGTTTCATTGCGAATAATCGTGCACCCTTAGTGTACATAGTTCTTGGTGTGTTCAGCTATGCGAGCACTACAAAATAGAGTTGAATGCAGGTTCAACTTTTTGACTAGTCAACCATCATGACCCACTTGGGCTGTGTTGAATACGTTGATACAACAGTGTATCGTCACATATTACTTGTCGATATGAGTTTTCTTTTTCATGAGATTACTGCATCTTCTTGGTGGGGTTGCGTTTCTTCAAGCTGTGAACTCTAGGGACAAGGTTTCTAAACCGTCATTTTTAGGGGAGTGATGTTCAAATGACGATTGTTTTTCAGCCACCACATTTATCAACGTACGATGGGCAGCTTACGAACGTTTCATTGGTCATATGTGAACCCTGTCGATGATTTTTGCGCTCGGATCTGCACTCGTTTCTATGCTAAATAGATAATATGCAATAATTTTGCCAGCAAAAATGTATTTACATTATTTATTTTACCTTTATTAAAATAATAATTTTCAGCATCATTACTCCATGCTTTAGTGTCACATGATCCTTCAGAAATCATTGTAATATGCTGATTTGGAATAATTAAGATTTTTTGAAATGTATGTGTATGAATATTAGTAATTATTATATTTATTTTATTTATTTATTTTTATGGGGGAAGTACTGTCTGAACTACTGGTCTCATTGGGCCAGCAGAATGTTTTGTTAGGTTTTTTTTACAATAGGAGTGCAAAACTCCTAATTCACAAAGAATTCACAATCACTGCTGAGTTGCTCTAAGGTCACACACTAGACCGACTGTGTTCCCACTCGACGTACTTGCACCCCGTCTGACGTGTGTGTGTGTGTGTGTGTGTACCAACAGATTTTGCCCCCAAGCTCAAAAGCTATTTTTAATTCTGGTAATTATCAAATGTCACAATAAGTATGCATGGCTTCAGGAGGACCAATTGAATTTATATCAGCTGTTTGACACAAGCTGTTTTGTTTGTTAAAAATTCTGATTATTGTTAAAAAAAAACACTAATGTTGTGTCGGGTAATTATTTAATGCCCAATCAAGTGAATTATTCTGACTCTTGTTTTTACTTATAAATTAGACCTAGAATCTAAAAATTAGCTCATGCTGAAAAAAATCTGCCTTTTAAACATATTTGTTATGAGAATGCAAGAAAGATCATTTGTTAAAGTCGTGCATTATGTAAACCAATAAAATTTAGAATTCATAATGTTTGCATTTAGGTTTGCAGCAACAAAACAGCAGCTTGGCAATTTTCTAAGGCCAGAATGATGCTAGATTGTTAGGGGTGGTTGGCAGGGCATTGCTATGCTTAGTCTTGGTGTTGTTTTTAAGGCGTCAACATAATGGCTTACATGTGTGCTGATTTTACTCATAGGATAGTGGGTAACACTTTACAATAAGGTTCATTAGTTAACATTAGTTAATGTATTTAAAGAGGCTATATGCAGCTTTTTCCCCAAAATAAACATAACAATAGCCTTTTTATTTTACCATTTATGACTCAAACATCTCCGGATGAGCATACTGACACCTTGTCGGCTCACAGTGGGTGCACCTATAAGCCTGTATCCTATTTTTCCTATTTTCTGTCGGGTCCGACTTTTCTCGCGCTGTCTGCGGATGTGACGTCAAGCGCGTTCATGTTACGTATATTCCGCAAAGCATCCAGGCGGCGTTACATTTGAAAAAATGCAGCGCGTCAAAAAGCTGCCCGATGCCCATCTTTATGCAAATGAATAAGGTCCTTCTCTATATGAGTTCGCATCTACCACGGATTTTTTTTGTAACAATGTGTTCAGTCGTACATTAACAGTGCAGTCGATGCTGTTGTTTACATCCGAGTGCCTCCATAATGGCCGCTCGTCCAGGTTACCGCCCAGAACGTGACGTCGGTGAAAAACCCTCAGTCAGATCACTCTGCCAGCCCACCACTGCTAGTCAGCAAGTAGCCTACACTCGCAAACAGAACTCTTATCTCAAACAATATATGTATTTAACTGGTCTTACCTCTGTAAACATAATGTTTACCTCCTTGCAGCAGATGACTTGTGAAGTGTGCACGTACGAGCGCGCGCTGAGAGAACGAGCAGAAAGGAAGAGCAGTTCTGTTTTTTGCCCACAGGTGTCAGTCGCGAGTTTAAATTTCAGGAAATCGCATGTAGCCTCTTTAACATGCACTAACCATGAGCAATACATTTGTTACTGCATTTGTTAATCTTTGTTAATGTTAGTTCATGAAAATACAGCTGTTCATTGTTTGTTCATGTTAGTTCACGATGAATTAAAGCCACACTGCGGAACTTTTTGGCCACTAGATGGTGCTCGACATGTAATTTTCACGTCCAGCGTCCCTAGAGGCCACAAGCTCCGCAGCACTGTCGCAAATTAAACAAACAGTCAACCGGCCAGCCTCCCGTGTCTTTAGATTGTGTGTGCTTGTGCATTTACTGTCTATGGTGCTTGCAGTGTATGAGGCGGGCCGGGCAACCTTGCCGCGCTTGATTCCCTTATAGCAGCCGGCTGAGAGAGAGCGAGCGGGGTGATCCCCGTGGGGTTTATCATGTCTGTGAGTGAATGTGGGCGCAGGACAGCGGACACATTCACTGCACTGAAAACACCGTCGGCCAGAGCTGACTGTAACGTTATATGTGTTGGTTTATTTTTACAGAAACCGTGTGACATGTGGTGTGTAATGTTAGTGTTTGTGGGTACTACTGATTGTGGGCACGTTCACTACATTTAATGTAACGTTATATTTGACATGAGCCGATTTTATTAGTGCGAGCCCTGCACTGAGGCGGGCTGTGTTTGTAGAAATGAACACTGGGCTGTGGGCATTTTATTACACTCACAACACCATCGGCTGTGGCCGGAATACCAGAAAATACTACACTGCTTATATGAATTTATCTGGGTTATCTTAAAAACAGCATTTGTGTGCAGGCAAGCGTCCGCATCGGTCGAGCACTCTTCCTCCTCCGTTAACTCACGCCAGCGAGCGAAGCGAAAGCTGGACCAATGTGTTAATCCTAGTCCTGGCTTTTAATTTGTCACTCTCCCCTTTTCTTTTTTAGTTTCCTCTGATAAAACCGTTGCCTTCTTCCTTGTAGCTGTTGTTCGGCATGACGAAAACATACAGGCGGCAATCAAACGCGAGTTGAGCACTAACGTTAGATTCTGAGGAAGTTGTGGGTGGTGGGGGAAGTGATGTATGGCGTAAAGCGGTCGAATTTTGTAGTTTTTTTGTGCTCGGGTTCCTACCCGAAACCCGAAGTTACAAAGTGCAAGTAAAAGCAATACAGACACCTTCAGGAGACGGCAGACGCATCATTCAACCTATTGTAAGTCGATCTACCATCTCAATGGGTTTTGGTAATATATTATAAAGGTTGAAGAGTTCCACGGTGTGGCTTTAACTAATGTTAACAAGATTTTAATCAAGTATTAGTAAATGTTGAAATTAACATTAACATTAACAAATGCTGTATATGTGCTATTCATTATTAGTTCATGTTAACTAATGTGGTTAACTAATGTTAACTAATGAACCTTATTGTAAAGTGTTACCGGATAGTGAAACTGTCTATCAGATTCAGATACATATATTAGATTCTGGGATGGATATTTTTCACCGGCTGTTTAATGAATTCTGCCCATTTGACATACTATTCATTTGACTTACTGGTTTTGACATACTAAACAGAAGGGAAGTAGGCTTATTTAGAAGCAGTGTTGGTCTCCATAATATTCTGGTCCCAAGATATGTCTTGGGTTTCAATGCAAAAACCGTATCCCTTTTTTTAGCCTACCTATCCTGAGCAATTTGTTCCACACCCCTTACCCCTAATACAAGTAATCATAATAGTGATTCTTAACTTGGTTGTAGTTTATGTCTTGAGCATGTGTTGAGATACCGGCAGACAACAGAAGAATAGTGCTAAACCCTCAATACTATAACCAAGCTAGTTATTTCTGTTAAATATTTTTGAACTTTCAATAAAAAAAAATAAATAAATAAAAAAAAACATTTTTGATGACGCAGTCAGTCTGTAAAATAGATAACTGCCTTTTTGTTGTTCTGTAATCTGATATAAACACATTGAGGATGCTCTAGATATCAAACAAAGATCAATATTATAAATATTTGAAACCTTTGTACAGCTTTAGAAAAGGAAAGACACCATTTGTATTTATCAGAGTAGACAAGAATCCTGTCATCAACTCAAAAGGAAATTCTGTCATTAGTTACTTGTCTTCACATTGGTTCAAACCCATATGATTTTATGGTAACACTTTAACTAATGTTAACTAATGAACCTCAGTATAATGTATTAACTAACATGAACTAATCATGAGCAATACATTTGTTACTGTATTTGCTCATTGTTATTAACATTAGTTAATAAAAATACAGCTGTTCATTCATGTTTGTTCATGTTACTTCACAGTGCATTAACTAATATTAACAAGATTTTAATAAAGCATTAGTAAATGTTGATATTAATAGCATTAATAATTGCTTTATGAGTGCAGTTAAGTATTAGTTCATGCTAACTAATGTTAAAAATTAACCTTATTGTAATGCATTAACGTTTTTTATTAATCCGTGGAAAACAAGATATAATTTTTAAAGATTATTCTGGACACTTCTGGAGACTAGCCTTCAAAAAGTTTTCAACAGTACCATTTGTCTCTATAGTTGTACATCATGACTGTGCCAAAAAAAGCTTGTACCCATGTTAAAATTCTTTGTGAAAATGTTTCAAATTTTAAACCGTTCCTTACATACAACTATCAGATGACTTTAGAAGTCATGGAAGCAAAGGAATTGTATGGACTGCTTTTATAATACTTTTCTGGTGCTTTTTGTCATGTTTGAAGCTTGACTGCCCTCCTCATCCTACATTCTTCCAAAAATGACCTTTTGTGAAAAAATTCCTACAGATTTGGGTGAGTAAAATGATGACAACATGTCTATTTTTGGGTGAACTGTCCCTTTAAATGGCGCAGACTTTATGTTGAATCTTTTACAAAGCAAGCACTGTTAAGTTGAGCCAAAGTGAGCATGGCCTGATTGCTAAGTTTCTCTTGGTCATGACTCCTTGAGTCCTTTGAAAAGCTGTTTGAAGCCAGTGCCTTTAAAGTGATAATAAAAAGACACATGACCGCATCGCACTGGAACATTTCAACAAAAGGCCTCTTCCTCCAATAGTCCTGGCCTTCACCTTTGGAAAAGGCGGCACTTTTTTACATCCTGTGGCACAAAGGCTTCTGTTGTCGTTTGAGGGGCCACACCTTGGAGAAGTCCTTAAACACATAAGCACATGGACTTGAAGATCAAACTATGTATAGAGCAGGTTTGTTTTCACTTAACACAGGTAGTCATGTCACTTTTATTTTCTGTACCCAGACTGTGTTGGCTACCGTTAGTAGCCCGCGCCGTGGCAAAGCAGAGTTAAATAAACACCAGCTAGGCTGAGGTTTTGTTTGATAGTTTCTAACATGTTGGGTGTCTTTTGGAAACCAGTTCTGTGTTCTCACTTATGATGACATGGACTGACGTAAAACCTGATAAAGCCTTTGACTTTAACTTTCACGCTGTTTATCACATATTTTAAAATTTTGGTGCCTTAATATTTAACGATATTTCCACCGAAATTGATCTCCAAGGGCATTTTTTCCTAGACATGTAAAAACACACAGCTTGAGTCAATTTAGACTACTGTTCGAAGGGCAAGATTTTGCTCTTATGCATACCAAGTATGCATTTATTGGATCAACATCAACACTCTAAATGCTCTTTTTAAATGAAAAAAGACTAAAGCAATGCTTGTATTTATGGCAAGTCAAGTTTTTGATGGTTCGCAGATCCCCCCCAAATGGCTCCAGCGTGAGCAGTTAGGTAGATGCACCTGGAATACATTATTATGAAACATTGATAACGGATGTCGGATGAAAAACAGAAGTTCACTGGGAGGGCATTCATCCCCACATTTTATATATCTTGGGCATTTTTGCCCCAAGGCCTGGTTAATTTCTTACACGGGTCACAGCCCACCCCTTCTTACCCAAAAAGGCTTACCCAAAAGGGTCTACAAACTAGATTTTTGTTATGTTTTTTTCTAAAATACCAATTGAGAGAACATTGGTGTATATAAAGTGATGCTATGTTTTACCTCTGTTTTATATTTAATGGCTTTTTAAAGTTGTTTGACATTATTGTAAAAGTGCTACTCAGACAATTAAACACACATGGCGTTGTAAAAAAACAATCTCTTTTTAATGGGCATGCTATAATTATAAGTATAAACAGTATTCTCTCTTGTCTTCCAGGCAGATCCTCTTTACTTGATATAAGGCAGGATCGGCCTTTTTTTTCTGTCTCTATTCAAGTCTATGAATGCTTTGCAAACCATTCTGCTAACTCTGCAAATTCAGTGACTGTAGTTTCATTCTTAAAACATGAAAGTGAATGATCACCAGTGATGGGAATAACGGTGTTATAAATAAACAGTGTTATTTTTTTCAGTAACTAATCAAACTAATTACTGTTTCCTTCGTTACGTCATTAGAAAAATAAAACAACGTGGTTAAAAAAATAAAACAAGAATAACCTGCAGGGAACTTTCCTAGAAAACATCTTTGCTTGACAGGTTGTGAAGCTAGAATTTGGCTTAAATAACCTCTGATGATGTCGTTCTCTGTAGGTTATAAAATTAAATCCCCAAAATATTATATTTGGGGCCCAATTCCTAAAAGGGTGCAGAGCCCTATTGTTTTCTTTAGGATTTTTTTTCTTACGACTATTCCGGCACTTTTGGGGCCCTTAACATGCTCAAATTCTTCAAACTTTGCACACGGGTCAGAACCCGCGGCCATCAGGGCCGGGCTAAAGATGGTACCCGGGCGTGGCAGGGGGGCTAGACACGGCCCCTGCGGGGTCCGAAAACTTGCTCCATAAATCAAACACGCTTGCTTGTAAGAATATGAAACTCGGTACACTTATAGATCTCATATGTTCATATATACTTCACACTCTTACTTTTTACCCCAGCTCAACAGGAAGTCAGCTATTTAGGGTTGTTTGTAAAATGCATGCAATGCAATTTAAAGTACTCCTCCTAGAGCACTGATCCAAATTCGACAAAACTCGGTCAGCGTGAAGTCAAGACATTGAGGATAAAAAATTGCTAGAGTATTTTTGATATCTTGAACGTTTACAATAGCCATACCTATGACTCGAGAAGAACAATTTACTCACTGAGGTAAAACTAATACCCTTTTTTGACTAAAGGTGGCGCTACTGAATCCCTCACCATGCCCGTTTCTGAAACTTTGCACGTGTCTACTTGCTAATAAATGAGATTTCAATCATGCTAAGAGTCTCAAAATCATCAAATATTAAAGTTCGATGTGTTGCCATGGCAACATTATCATATATATTAAATAATCCTTTTACAGGTATTCATCTGCCGTGTATTTACATTATACAGATGAAGTTTGAAGCAAATCGGGTTAAAATAAGAGGGTGATTTTAAAGCATTTTGAAAGTGACACACATCCTGCTGCCAGTTGTTGGCACTATAACTTTGACTCACAATAGTCACATCCATGTGATCGGCCTCTTAAAACGAACACACTGCTGTAGTTTCATCAAGAAACTAATCTACTCGTTCATCAAAATGAACAAATATTTTTCAGAGTAAACTCATTCGTTTCGTTCATTGAAAGAACCAAATGACTCGGAAAAAGATTTGTTCATTTTGAAACAGGAGAGTCACAAACGTGCGTCACAGAACAGAGCAAGGCGAGCATTTGAGCTTATAAAACTTAAACTTTGTTATTTATTTATTAAATGAGCGATCGTTTTGCTTGATAAGACCCTTATTCATCGTCTGGAATCCTTTAAAGTCCTTTCAACAGTTTGCAGTTTGTACTGAAAGTGTCTTGGAACCGTTTGGTTCCCACTGAAGTGCATTATATGGAGAAATATGCTGCAAAGTTCTCTTTAAAAACCTTAATTTCTTTTTTACTGAAGAAAGAATGACATGGACATCATGGATGACATTATCAGCAAACGTTTTTTCAAAAGTGAACTACTCCTTTAAAAGAAGGTGGGTTGACATTGAGGTTAATAAAAGAATGCAATTCAAACGAGCACTACATATTTAACCCTAGGCTTTTGCATGATTACATGCCACTGAGGTTTGCATTTTGTGCTATTTGACTGTAATGCAAATCGCTTTCCAGAAACAGACATGGTGCGTCAGAAGAGCAGTCTGTTTTCTCTTCATTCACCTCTGCGTTTGCATGCAGCTTATTGGTGATCGTCACCTTTCAATTCATTAATTATGTGGTAGTCTTTCTGTCATTTTGTGCATACAAACCAAAGGCATCATTTGCTTATGCGTGCTTTTGATGTTAATCTCTGACATGGAGTTTATTATTTTAGTGTAGTGTGTTTGAATGTTGCCAGTGTTTCCTGTTTGACATCTGTTGTCAGCCATCAGAGCACAAGAGATGTTTGATAAGACTGTGATGTTTCATACACTGTCAACAAGCAACTGATACTGTAATATTTAGTAATGGTTTATAAAGTTAGTAAAAGCCTTTTACACGTTTAAATTGCTTCAAAATAAAAAGCATACTTCGTGTAGTTATTTAGTTAACCTATTATTAACTGTTGTTTAGCTTTTATTAATAAATAAATAAATAAATAAATAAATAAATATAAGAAATAATTTGATGACATATGAAAAATGATTACTAGTCTTCAGATGCTCTGTAAACACTTGCAGGTGTCGTGAAAGTCAGTTTTAATTTAACACTGATCATTTCATTTTGACATGTGTTTTTTTTTTTTTTTTTTTTTACCGGTTCATTGAAATTTAACTGTCCTGAAGAACAAGTTAGCAGAAAGAATCAGACTTTCTATCACCATAGCACCAGTGTGACCCTTTTAGGCTGCTTTGTAGACCATTTGTGACCATGATTGATATGCAATGGCTAATTTCTTCAAAAATATGACAATCACAGTGCCATGGAAACACTGCCTTCTCATGTGAGACTTTTCACCTGTACCTCTCCTCTTCTCAGATCAAGTTGAGGCAAAAGAGCTGGTGGTTACTCAGAAAAAAGTTCAGTGTTTATTCAGCTAAAATTACAAAATAATCAATTATTAAATTAGTTTTATTTTGGCTATAAAGCAGCTGATCATCATCGTTTTGGCTATAAACGTTGATGTCATCGTCCAGCTCAGTTCAGTTCTCATACAATTGTGTCGGTGCAGTTAGATCAGTAATATCGTTAAATATTATGTGTCCCCAACTAAGCAAGCCAGAGGCGACAGTGACAGGGAACCCAAACTCCATCAATTGACAGAATGGAGAGAAAAAATCTTGGGAGAAAACAAGGCTCAGTCTAGTTCCCCTCTAGCCAAATAAAGCAACTTGGTGTGGTTGTCAACTAACTTTCATTAGAGTATTAGTTTACTGTCTGCTTAATATCTGTTAACACTTTATTTTAATGATCCCCAACAGACATTCTACAGCTTTGCAACTGCATGTCAATGTCAACCTATTCTACTTGTCTGAACCCAAACACCTAACCTCAGAAAAACTCATTCATCCATCTTAAACATAATCCATACAGGTCCAGTGGGTTAATAAAGGCCTTCTGAAGCACACGATGCATTTTTGTAAGAAAAATAAATATTTATATCTATATCTATAGACTATGATATCATCACTGGCTATATAATCATATATACCTAGGATGGCTTGAAGGTGAATCAATTATGAGATTATTTTAATTTTTGGGTGAACTAACACTTAAAGGGTTAGTTCACCCAAAAATGAAAATTCTCTCAGTATTTACTCACCCTCATGTTGTTCCAACCCTGTAAGACCTTCGTTCATTTTCGGAACACAAATTAAGATATTAAGATCACTCCTGCATACTAGTCCATAGGCTTCTTGAGGGAATGACTTGCTGTCCTCGAAAATCATTAAAAACATAGTTAAAATAGTCCAAGTGACTACAGGGGCTCAATCTTAAGTTTATCAAACGATGAGAACACTTTTGTGCGCACAAAAACAACAAAAATAACGACTTTATTTCAACTATTCGTTTATTTCTCCCTCTGCGCGAGTCAGGTTACTTTAATAGTGTAAGCTTCTGTTATTGTACGTCACACGCATCACACACATGACCAGTGTCGGCCAATAGTGAGCCTACGTGTGACGTAGCTTTACGCAATCACGCTACATTAACTGACTACAGGCCCATGGAGAAGGAATAGTTGAAATAAAGTCGTTATTTTTGTTTGTTTTTGCGCACAAAAAGTATTCTCGTCGTTTGATAAAGTTAAAATTGAGCCACTGTAGTCACTTGAACTATTTTAACGATGTCTTTAATGACTTTTCGATGCCAGCAAGAGTCATTCCCTCAAGAAGCCTATGGGCTTGTATGCAGGAGCGATCTTAATATCTTAAATGTATTAATTTGTGTTCCGAAGATGAACGAAGGTCTTACGGGGTTGGAACAACATGAGTGTGTGTAAATACTGACAGAATTTTCATTTTTGGATGAACTAACCCTTTAAACCTAACAATCGACTAAAGTCTACTAATACTTTGGGAGTTAGTTAATTACCTTTTTTTTTTTGCATCTACTTTGTTTTTTTCTTTTTCACGTAGGCTATGTCTCTTGCCTCAGAGAAAACGCCCTTGATGTAAAAGTATACCTGCTACCTCATGTTTGCAACAATACAGTGCACATACAGTTGTGTTTTTCTGTCTGGTTGATGGGCCTGCTATTTTTCATCTGATTTGTTCCCTTCCTCAGGATGTGGTTTAATGGTGAACAGTGTGGATGAACGATTTATGCTGAATGCAGTCAGCAAAAGTATGCACTTGTGTATCTGAGTGCTGCAGCTCGTATGAGGGAAAAAAACACTCAACATGAGTGATCTGTCAGAGAGATCAAGATCTACACTATACCTGCACATACTAAGTCGGCATGAAACGGAAGTTGTGGTAGTCTTTACGTTACTTGAGACATATCGAAATGTAGGGCGGGACTTGGTTTTGTCCCTCGGAAATCGTTGATTTGTTGGATCATTGTCGTTGGATGATAATGTTAGCAGTAAACAGACTTGTATTAGCAATATTATGCATCTATTTTAGTTCAATTAAATGCTGTATAAATTACTATATAAATGATGTATTATAATACTAGGGAATTAAAATATAACAATTTAAATGTTATTTTATATATATATATCATTTCATAAATATATTAACAAATTATTGATTATTATTTATATAGAGAGAGAGATTTGACTTGCCCTCTTTTCATTCCAAACTTCTATGCCATTTCTTTTCTCATCGACCAAAAAAAGCCTTTAAAAATATTATTCAGAATGCATTGAATTAATAAATGATGAGTAAATGACATACTGTATAATGTATAACAAAATAACTACATTTTTAATTTTGGGGTTAACTCTTCTTTTAGGTCAATATTTAGGCCTTCTTCATTTATCTGTCATGCTTGGTGTAGCTGAGCTGGCATACAAGACATCATTGAAAAACCTCTCCCCAAAAGATCGACTCTGTAACCATACAAGGAAACAGCTCTGTTGCAGATTTCTCGTCAATCAAAGTGCGGTCAGGTTCCTCTTCGGTTCACACAGTCACATGTATATTTAGTCAGAGGTATAGTTGGTACACACATACACAGAGCAAGTCAAAAAGCGCCATTTGTTCTCAGAAAGTGAAACTAGGTTATGGCCTGTCGATTGTTTCTTTTCCTCTTGTGTTATCACACGTTTAATATTTAAGCAGCACTTCTCACTGGGTCTGTCTGATAAAAGCATGGTTAATAAAACAGTTTTAAAAGGCTTTTTGGGGTTTTGAAAAAAACTATGATGGTTTAATTCACTGCGTGAATTTTTCAAGCGGTCACAAGTCTTTGCGCAGGTGTAGCCAAATGGACATGTGCTGTACCATGTTCACTTTTGCCTATTTTTGTTTAGTAAATTTTACTAACAAAAAAAATGTTTTATTATAAAATAATATGCACAATGTTTGGATTGGTTTTATTTGAAAAAGTTCTAAAAACGTGGATAGTGCATTTGTTTATGTTTTTATTCTTCATGTTACTGTAATTAAAATGTTAATTATATTTATCTATAATTGTAATGTTTTAGTTAATGGTCTTGTCATCATTTTTGACTAAATTAAATCATTTAAAAAAGTAAAAGTGAACGTCATAAGTAACTTGTATATCAGAATATCTCGCATGTCTTTTATTTGCAAAATATCATTTGTGCAAAATAATTAGCTAAAATTAGAAATTAGATTCTTGTCATGTTCATTTCTTTGACTAATATTAACTATTCTGTCAGCTACATACAGAGAGTTTAACAATTTGCTGTGTTTGAATTTTTAACATAACTGCTTTTGTTTTCCTTGGGTTTGGAACAACATGATAGTGAGTAAATAATCGAATAGTTCAGCCAAAAAGCAAAAAGCTCTTTTTCCTCTTTTTGCGAGCAGAATGGATTTTGGTATGATTTCAAGCCATGAAGACTAAAGGTTAATCATTTATCATAATCCATTATCAATTCCTTGCTAATTTTAGACCCTCAAGCGATGTTGAACATGGATTGTTTATCAAGTCGACTAGGTGTTGCATGTAATCGCTTAGGCTACTCCATGTTTTTCCATGACACCGCGTCTGTCGAGTCAATACCTGTTATAGTCTCACCAGACCACCAACTAAAACACCAGCACTCTGGTTGCAGAAAAAGAAAATAGACACCGAATCCACAGGATCAGGAGAATGGATGTCGTAAAGTGAATTGCACCAAGTAGCGAATCTCCATGGAATTATTTTGAGAATCTAATGTGAGGAATTATATGAAATACAGAGCATTGTAGATTCTGTATTATACATGGTAAATATTTTTAACTACACTGACATTTCAGCAGCCTGGATTTTACATACTGAGGGGGTGTAAAATTGTTGTAAATGGGTTGTGCTTCAGTTTGGGGGTTGCCAATATACAAATCCTTAATGTGACGCTCACAGACGAGTGAACATTCACACTTGAATTTATTGTAGTGTTTTATTTTACAGTTGTCGTTCCTATAACAACTGTTTCCCATTATTTGAAATGTTATATAATCTGGCTGCATTTAACTGTAGTTAATGTGTTCTCTAAAGACTTAAACCTCTGAATCACCAAGAAAAACAATCAACGGTAAAACGGCCTAAAGTTGCAAAGCAGTAAATGACGACATGTTACCGTCACGCAGGGTGTGTGTCTGCCGTCGCTCTCAATGTTACTGACATATGCATGGCATACTCTTGTGAAGCATATTTTTATATTGTGCACATTAGGTCATATCTATAAAAACGAACATGAAACAAAAGGGTGTAGTCTGTGTCTTGTGGAACTAATTAAAATAGGCTTCACTAATTCTTCAACATAATATGGCCTCCTTTTCTTTGGTATCTGACATGAAATACAATAATGTGTATTCAGTTAATTGTTAGGACATTGGAGAGACACATAATTGATTTCCTGTCATTCTTTGTCTATGGAGTGTGTTTGTTTTAGTGTATTGATCACTCTATGTACATCGAGGGCACTTTATAAATGCTTCCCAAATTGTGTTATATCTTTTGTCAAAATAACAGGTTACCAATTATAAAATAAAATTAAGTCACAAAAACCACAAAATAAGGTGACCCAAATAAATTTATTGATATTTGACTGATATTTGATCCAGACAGATTGAAATAATGTTTTGACATCTCCGTGTCCAGACCCTCTATGTTGAGACTGCTTATTTGATTTTAGGTTTTATTTAAATTGTGAATGTGTGACATCATGCACATCCAAGTAACATTTTTGGACTTGTGCAAAATCATGGGACACATTTTAAAATATAAATTCTGTTGTATACAATAGAGTCATTTTTGGAGCCCTACAGAACTTTTTTCCACTCATTCAGAGGAAATATTGTAAAGTATTACTGAAGCTGTTTTAATTTTTTGATTTTTTTGAGAAACTAAAAAATGCACAATACGGCGCTTCTACCATTCCTAAATAAAGATGCACACAAGCACCTGACCGTACTGTGGCCCACACACAGTGCCCTGCCATGACTGGAATTCCTGGACTGAATCCTCACTCATTTTGAATATGAAAACAACACAGTGATTTTGCCAAGCACTCGTAGTTAAACGCTAGGATCTGCGTTCCTTCATAATATTTTCAGCTTAGTCGTGTGTGTGTGACCTGCTGTTGACTTTTGAGGAGTAATTCTGTAATCATCACTATTGAATAATAAAGCTGAAAGATTTGAGTAACTGTCTGATTTGTTAAGACTGAATATCTGCACTGTCATTTCGTAAATTATTAAATCCGTTTGTTCAGACAGTGTTTTTAATAGTTTTGCCATATTAGGGAGACATGTTGCTGTAGAATGCAAGTGGATGAAGCACTGCAGATTTCTCCAATGCTCCCTTTCAGTTTCATCACTTCATGTCAAGCACATTAGAGACCCAATAATTTAAAAATAAAAGACAAAGTAAATGGTTACTGCACTTCCTCTGATCTGATGCATGTCGAGCTGATCTGAGCACATATGTACAATACATTTACATAAAGCTGTGTACGCCTTGCGTGCACTTAAACCTCTCCAAATATCGAGACCGGATCCCTATCCCGCTTCAGTCATAAGGGTGGTGCTTTGACTTCGCTTTTCCAGCTGTAATAATCAGCAAGAGCTCCATCAAGCTCTCTAAATGTCATTCTCAGCAAATTCGATTCTTTTTTATTTTACTTGGAGGAGTGAGCATTCAATCTGTCAATCTGACTCCTCTAGTTGGCTCTGAGATAGACTGAAAGGGAGGTTAATTACATCTCCGTTTTTTGACCCACTTTCTTCCAGGTGTTTTACATTGTTTGATGCATTGACTTCAGCTGGCCCGTAATGCGTGCTCTGACTTGAACAGACCTCTGGCAGGAAGATAAAGCAAACATTCTTCTCTGGTGTGATTGGCATCTGTTTTTTTCTGTGGCAGTATGGTCCAAATTACTCCTGCCGTCACTTTCACTTAATCTGTTACAAACACACAGGCATTAAGGATTATATAAGATGCAAGGATGGTATCGTCTTTTTCTATTTTCGACCTCAGCTCAGTGTTTTGGGGTTCAGAGGTTTATTCACACATATGCACTTGAAATAGAACAAAGAAGTGATCATGCATGTGAACTGGTCCCCAAAGAAGCTATCTAAAGCTTATAGTTTAGATATAAAGTAGGTTTAGGTTTAGGTTTGTAAAATTAAAAAAAAACATTACTTAAACTTGTATGACCCATGGTTTGGTTTTTATTAAAACGAACAAATTTAATCGTTTGTGTGTGTGTGTGTGTGTGTGTGTGTGTGTTAAGCAGTGTTGAGGGTAACGCATTAAAAGTATTGTGAGTTACTAGTAAAGTAACGCATTACTTTTAAATTTACATCAAAAGTTAGGAATTTGCATTTCCTTCAGCCTGAGGCTTATTCATTTCACTTTTGCTGTGAAAAGTCTTTACATTTGTCATCATATAAAAAAATTTTTTTATTAAAAAACAATCAAGCAAGCCCAGTCTACACGAGAAATGGTGTTGCAAAAGTAACACATTACTTCCTAAAAAAGTAACTAATTGCATAATTAGTTCATTTTTATGGGAGTAATGCAATTGTAACGTATTACTTTTAACTGTAACTTTTTCCAAAAGCCTGGGATTTCAATAGGAATCCACTTGTTTGGGAATTTCACTTGAGGGAGAATTGGCTTTATGCACAGCTACACTACTTCCTGAACATCCTTGTTTCCTGTCTGCCATTATTGGACAAACTTGATTAATTCAGGTGTGCCTGATTATTGTTGTTGTGACTACTGAGGTCAGACACTCCTGGATTTATCAGTTTGTCCAATAATGGCAGACAGGAAACAAGGAGCTGGCTGAAGTTCAGGAAGTAGTACAGCTGTGCATAAAGCCAATTGGGAAAGTCAAACAAATTTGTTGCATAAAGAAAGTTTCTTTCTTTAAATTTGCTGTGTAAAGAATTTTCTTCAAAATTCATCAGTTTCACCGTACCTTTTGGGCCCTATTTTAACAATCTTAGCGCATGGTCTTAAGTCCATTTAGGTCGTGTCCGAATCCACTTTTGCTAGTTTAACAACGGGAAAAATGGTTGGCACGCTTGGTGCACATAGCCTCCCATTCCCTTTAAAAGCCAGTTGTGCTCGCGCCATGGCGGATTCTCCATTTACGTGGCGGAATTTGCAAGCGTAAAAAAAAAAAAAAAACGAGCGCCTCTCTAGCGAGAAAAGGATTTGCTTGTGCGTGAGGTTAAAGAGCGCAAGCAGACCATCTACGGGACAAAGTTGTATGCGCTTTGTGGACATGTCTGTATGCGTATATATTACTAAAGTGCTATACTATATTACTATATTACTTTAAAAAATAAAAAAAAAGATCGCCAAATTTGTGGGCTCCAAAATATGACAATACAGAAAAATGACAGAATTGCCCTGTGATACAGTATGGCCAGAAGTGCCCATATAAGTGTCCTGTCCTAAACGCTACATGTGTATTTACTGCCAGTGACTTGCAGGAGCATATACTCAACTGAATTTCCTGAAAATAAACCAGATTTGAAGGGAATGTAAAACATGCATGCATAATGAACATTAAAATGCATTATGTATTTTCATAAATAATTATAACCAATGTTAAAATGCATATAATATTTACAGATTTCTTGTAATGTCTTAAATTGGTTGTTGTCATGTTAAAAGAATTGTTAATAGACACACACAAACCGAAATCTGCCAAGTATGAACAACTTACTGTAACATTCCTCTCATATTTATTTAAGGTGGCTGAATCTGGCTAGTACTAACATTCCTTCAAAAATTGATTTGTGGCTAATTAGCAAGGCCCATGTACGCGAGATGAATGTCTTTAAGGACCGCCGGTCTTGTGCTTTACCTACCCTGGTTGTTTGTGTTTGGAAACATTCAGCGCTATTCACAATGCTGGTATTGTCAAATGCTTCATGTTTCAATTCCAGAGTGGGAGCACCATACAGCAAATTCTCCTTAAATTCAAATCCATAGTGAAAGAAGTGATAAAGAGCACTTTTGTAACAAACTGTATCTGTAGCTGAAACTGCTCTGTTTTATTGGCCTCTATGAGTTTGAATGTTTCAAAAGGAAACCGTTATTGCAGAGCGTGACATAGTTTGTTGTAAAAGCTCCTCTTTTCTCTTGGGAGGGAATGCATATTTTTGACCTGTGTTGACGTCAGAAATGACATACTCGTTTTAACTAGAGCTTACTTACTCTCAGGCTGAGAGACCAGATGCTGACATGTTTTATTACACTGCACATGTTCAAAGTCACAAGGAGATTTCATGAGGTTCAAAGCTAATTAGCGGTCACATAAAGTATCCTGGCATTTAAAGTCAGCATGAACCGGCACTGTCCTGTAAAACTGTATCTTATTCATTTGGGATTTGATTGGGATTTGTGATATTTTATTATATTATGGGTTCATATTATTTTACCATTCTCATTAGGAGTTATTTATTTTTCAAAGGTTGATTTTCTTTGTTTACATTGATTTTGATTTTTTTTCTTTTTTCTCCTATCTAGGTGGAGGAGGAAAACGAAAAGGAAGAAGTAAAAAATGGAGGGAGATTCTTCGTTTTCCTCATATCAGTCAATGCACAGAACTGAGCAAAACCATCGGTAAAGTATCAACACTCAACTTGTCTTGCTCATGAACTTCCTGTTATTGTCTTGCTCCTTGTCAGCTGTGGTGTTCTCTTGGCCAAATTTCCCTAACAGTGATGTCATTTTTGCAGTTCAGCATTGTTTAGTCATCTTTGAGTTTACATTGTCATTGTCTGAATTCCAGTTTGCTTACTATCTGAGAAATAGAATGTGATATAAGTAGAGCCAGACCGATATATCGGCTGGCCGATATTAGGCATTTTCCAAAATATCGGTATTGGCAGTTATAATGGCCGATAAATGAATATTTAAAAAATAAAATAAAAACGGACGAAACACGCTTCAATCATCTCTCCTTGGCCTGTTATATTGAAAGTGTATGTTTTACAATTTGCAGTATGATGTTATCTATTGCTAAATTATGGCTCATCATTAACTAGCTAACCACAAAGCTAGCTAATGCCACTATCATAAGTGGAAGACCGCTAACGTTAACATTAATGAGCTTGGAAACCGCAATGAACTTTTTCTGAATAACTTATAACTTTTCTGAATAACTTTCCTAAATAAAGTAATGATTACTGTATTTATAACTAGCATATCTCTAGTTACAGTCCCTGCATTGTAAAATGTAAGTTATACTTGCGAGGAGTGAACATTTAGACATAGAGAAAAAGTATCAAACGTATCTTGTGCAGAAAAGGTTTTTAATTTAAAAGTTTTTATTTTACACATGTGTGAAATCCAACAATATTTAATAAAAAAAATATATCGGCCGATATATCGGAATATCGGATTTTAAAACCCGAAAATATTTGTATCGGTATGGCCTTCAAAATCATTTATTGGTCGGGCTCTAGATATAAGCATTGGTGCGTCTGAAATTCCAGTATGCCTGGATGTCATACTTACAAAATATCCAACCTTGCATGTTTTTGATCTAATATTGAGCATAATTGCTTGAGCTACAGATGGGAAGGAGTGACTGTCATCCATCAACTCCTTCAATTGTTTAACAGTAACAACCAATTCAAGACTTTAGTTTTCACATTTTTAAAAAATGTGAAATATTTTTTAAAATTAAGAGAACTGTTTTCTGTTTGAATAGGTTTAATTGTAATTTAGTCCTGTGAGGCCAAAGCTGAATTTTCAGCATTATTACTCCAGTCTTCAGGGTCACATAACCCTTCAGAAATCATTTTAATATGCTGATTTGCTGTTAAAAAACATTTCTGATTATAATCAATGTTGAAAACAGTTGTGCTGCATAATATTTTGTGTAAACCATGATAAATAGAAAGTTCAAAAGAACAGCAGTTATTTGAAATTATTTGAAGTTATTTGAACTCGTTTGTAACATTATAAATGCCTTTCTACTGTCACTTTTGATCGATTTAATACATCCTTGCTAAATAAAGGTATCATTTTCTTTCAAAAACAAAAATGTAACTGACCCCAAACTGAAAAGACCCAAAACTGACCCCCCTAAAACTGTTGTGTATATTATAAATGTATAAATTTAAGTATTGAGACATATTTAAGTAATTGATTTATCTAGATGCTAAAACTAACATGCAATAATGTTTTTCAATACTTACTCTCTTAACAGTTATGTATTTTACTCACAAAATAATGTAATTTACTCACTCTCAGATTCTTCCAAACCTGTAACCTTTTTTTTCTTCTGCATATAATATTATTAACTGTTTTCTCCATGCATAAAAAGTCAATGGTGTTCAGAACAACAATTGAACCCTATAGCTTTCATTGTATGGACAAAATCATTTGTCATGCACATGAGACGGTAGTACAGGTTTGAGAGTCACCATCAATCACTGTACCATGATGCCACACCAAAGCATATTTTTGCAAAGTTTCCCTTTTGTTTGGTGTCTCAGAGCGTGACTACTTCAGCCTGTGTGAGAAGCAGCCCATCGGGAGACTTCTGTTCCGTCTTTACTGTGAGACTCGACCGGAGATGCAGCGATGCATCCAACTCCTGGACTCCATGGTATGTCAATGCACACATACACACGTCTCCAACGCTCAATGCACCTGCTTTATGTTCTAATGAAAACAGAATTCGTTTAAGATCATCAAAACAGCTTTTAGTCACTAATTGCTGGATCTTTTTAGCAGTTCATCTTCTCTCGATATCTCTTGCCTGCTCAAACTCTCTTAGGATACTTGTTAACCCCTCCACCAATGTTCCACTAGCCTGGACAACATGCTTCCAACAAGACTAGCATGGAATAAAGCCCAAATATCAGTACCAGCATCTGGTCACTGAATGAGGCCATTGTCTGGTCTCTAACACCACTATACACCCCAAACAGTCTGAACCCCAGGAACCTGAACCCATGACAGGAAGTCACCATCATAAAACATAGGGCAGCATATTTGTGTTTTTTAGGACATGGAAAAGGTGTTCATCTTGGAACTTTCGCCTCCTCTTTTTGAACAAAAACCCTTTGTGCCGAATAGCGGAAGCTTTACTGATGTGCTATAGAGACTGGTGCAAATGTCTTAAATTCAAATGAAAAAACTAAAATGTCCTAAACATAAAACCATGTTGCAATCTGGGTTACCAGAGATGGGCTGCATTCGAAATCACGTACTTCCTTACTATATAGTAGGCGAAAAACAGAATGTAACCAAAAAAATTATGTCCAAATTCCCTGTACTCATAAAAGAGTATGCAAAAAGCACCCGGATGACCTACTACGCCCAGGCGAGATTCTGAAATGTGATAAATAAATCCTGTCTGTGGCCTCATGGGATAGTAGTGAAGCGATAATAGGTCACATGACAATGACAACATGGCAAATGTAGTACGTCCACATGGGATAGTAGTGAAGCGATAATAGGTCACATGACAATGACGACATGGCAAATGTAGTACGTCCACATTACATTCATTCAGGGGGGTCTTGAAGTAATGACTTGTTCAAAATAAGTACTTAAAGTGGCTCTACCATTGGAGAAAGTGTAATGGCCAACTAGGATCACGTGTGCTTTGATAACCAATCACATTACAGCCTTGACGTCATTGAATATCTTTCAAGTTGAGCGACAATCACTGTTTACGGACCAAAGAAATCAATGTCGTAAACTGAATCCTGAATCCTGTTGCAAAATTGTATGTGACTTATCTTATAGAACAGCATTTTTCCTGTGTAAACTTTAGAAATAGATCAATCCGAAATGTTTAATAGCTAACTTTAGGCAGTAGGCTGTTCATTCATTAAAGGGGGGGTTGACTGCTTTTTTTCTTTCATGATTGTTTTTATGGGGTGCAATATAACATGTATTCGTGGTTTTTCTTTTTTAAAAAGTCTTATTTTTCATAAACTTCACCTTTATTATCAGCCACGCTCTCCTCTGTCCCCTGAACGAGCGGTTGACTTCCTGATTCTATGAAAACACTCCCTCAGAAACACGTCGTGGGCTCAGATTGGTTCGTTTGGGCGGGTGTGGTGTGATTGGCTAAACTGTCGCTCACGTTGTCCGGAAGGTTAACGCCCATTACCTTAACGGGCGAAACGGGCATTCCAAGGATAGACATAGATAGACGGTGGACACGTAAATAATGATGTCGAGACTGCAGTATCAGTGAGGCAGAATCAGACCGAGAAAGCCGCGATGAAGAAAGTCAAGCAGAACCTCACCACACATGGTTCTAAACGTTTCTGAATGATAATTTGCCACATTTTTAAACCATATACACGTTTGTTTTACACAATAGCATCTGACTGGCAACGATAGCAACTTACTGGCTACTAATGTTAAACACAAACAGCGTTGGCAAGTTTACGTTCTTGATCAAATCGAAAATAACGTCATAAAGCATATACACATGAAAAATACATTTACAACATTAGTACTTATACAAAATTCAGGTCCATAATGTTTGTACGCATTTGTCGTAGACACAAAATACTAGCATAACTAGTAGCCTAGTGGCTATAAAGCCAGCGCTGGCATTTGTAAAAAAAAATAAAACACAGGCTAAGTTACGTCTGGAATTATACATGCAAATACATTTAAAATGATTAAGTCTTAGCCTACTTACAGGTTGTGGCCCAACAACTGCTGCCTCTGGTTTTAAAGTTGGATCTGCTTCATGGTTTATTAACAGTTTCTTCTTGAATCCTGCATTGAACTCGTGGAGATTCTGGAAGCTGTCTTCCGTAAAATGCGCAGCACAGAGAGCTAGATTACGATCGTCACTTTCAGGAATATAATCAAACATAAATTGTATCCATTGTTGACGAAGTAACATCCGTGGGAAGCTCGAACACAGAAGTCCTGTCAGCTGGGTGAACACAACTCACTCGACATGCTGCAGAAATATGCGCATGCCCTTTCCTGCATATTCCGAAGGGAGTGGTTGATGCAAATGTGTGGGTTAGTGACGTACCATAACCCAGCTGTAGTCCCAATCAAGTCGTTTTTGTAGGCGTTTACACTTCCTGGTTTTTAAAAGACGATATCTCTCTTACATTGAACTTTCAGCACTGCAACTTTGCAGATACTGTTCATGCACCATCAGCAACATTACACACTATTTAAAATGAAAAAAGTGAAATCGCAGTCAAACCCCCCCTTTAAATTCCACTTTTATTTGTATAGCCCTTTTCACAATGAGTCGGTAACACTTTACAATAAGGTTCATTAGTTAACTACATTGGTTAACATTAACTAAGAATGAACAATACTTCTACAACATTTGTTAATCTTTGTTAATGTTAATTTCAACATTTACTAATACTTTATTAAAATCTTGTTAACATTAATTAATGCACTCACTGTGAACTAACATGAACAAACAATGAACAGCTGGATTTGTATTAACTAACGTTAACAAAGATGAACAAAAACAGTAACAAATGTATTGGTCATGGTTAGTTCATGTTAGTTAATACATTAACTAATGTTTAATAAATGAACCTTATTGTGAAGTGTTACCAATGAGTCCTTTCAAAACTACTTTACAGAAAATGCAAGTTTCTACATTTCATTTTAGAGTAATGCGTAATCAGAAGTTTATCAAAGTAATGTCCATATGTCAGAAATGCACAGAAAATACAATCATGCATTTAGCATAAATGTTAACAGATGTTAAATACATCTATATCAGTATTAATATCAGTGATACTGCCCTTCATTAATACTTAGTTAGAGATGCCATATTACTAATTTTAAACCATCTTAATGTGGAAGTAAATAAAAAGTATTAGAAATAAAAATGAACCCCAAAATTCTTATTACTCTAATGCCAAAAAATAAATTAAACTTAAATACACTATCATTCAAAAGTTAATGTTTTTGAGTCTTTGATGAATTATAAGTTTAAATAACAGCATATGTTTGTAATAGAACATGTTTTTAACGTAATAAATGTCTTTACTCTCACAAAATTTTTACTGACCCCAAACTTTTTAATAGTACTGCATATCTCTAATTTTTTTCATGATAGTACAGTACATGAATGTATTGTAGAATGCTGATTTAAAAAAAAAAAAATTAAATCAATGTATGATTACTGCATTAAACTGAGATCACGTGAAGGAATAAAAACAACTATAAACAAACTAAAGAATAAAGCATCCAGACACATTATGGTAAGGAGAATCAGAGTCAAATTCAACTATTTTCATGAAAATAAGGCGTATAAAAAGAGATCTCAATGCTCCAAAAAAGTTAATTGTCTTTATTCAAAATATGTGGGGGTTTTTTTATCTTTCATTATATGTTTTGATTTATAGGGTGAAATACTCTGCATACTCTTGGCTTTGCGAGATTCACCCAATTGTATTCTAAAGTCAAGAAGAAGTAGAAAAAGTGCCCTTTATGACCTGACATGCATCAAACTTAGTTCTTGATTCAGCTTTGAATAACGAATTGAGTGTAAACGCAGAGATTCATTGACCTGAAAATACTTGAATATGTTTGTATGTCCGCATATGTTCTGCCGGCAGCAAGTGTGCATGTGCGTATTTGTGTAAGCCACCATAAGGAAAGAGTCCGGGGGGGTTTTGAGGCCTGCTCTGACGTAAGAAAGTAGCGGGATCTCAATTGTTGTGACGAGTTAGACGGCGCTGTCTGTATCTGCTCTGTGTGAGATCTCTGTGTGTGTGTGTGACAGAAGGAAAGAAGCGCAAGAACTTTATTGTGAGAAACCTCCTCACACATTATTTAGGTTTGAGTGTACACAAAGACAAATGAAATGTGTATGTGGCTGACCTTCTTGGTCTGGGTTTTGTTTTTCCATCTCGGTGGAGGCGGAATAGAATGATGTTATCTCACACATCAGATTGGACCAGTTCCCCTGTGTCACTCAGAGGCAGCTCGCCATTTGTTTTAGCCTGATAGCTCTACTGTACCATTCAGAGCCGCTGACGTAGGTCTGTTCTCAAACCACTATAATGATTGGATCTCTCTCTCTCTCTCTCTCTCTCTCTCTCGCTCTCTCTCTCGCTCGCTCTCTCTCACTCTCGCTCTCTCTGTCTGTGTTAGGGGATAGAATATACAGTTTGTACAGTGTCAAAATCATTGTCTATGGAAAGCCCCCATAAAACATTGAAACCCAACATATGTGTGAGATCTCGAGTGTTTGTGTTTGCTGCTTTTTTCCATGCGGTGACCTTTAACATGCAGGCATAGCAAATTCCCCTTAAAATTCCATCATTTCCCGTTTAAAAGATGGCAGAAAAGGTTGAAATAAAACAGTGTCCACTTCTCTATCACCTACAGCAGCATAAAATATAAAAACATATGTTTTCTGGGTTCAGTACAGATTAACTTCAATCAACAGCATTTGTGGTAAAAAAAAAATAACATTGGCACGTACCCAGCAAGAATGACTGTTCCAGTAAAGTGCTTACAATGGAAGTACATGGAGCCAGGGAATAAGCATGTCAATAAACATTGTTTTACAAGTATAGCCACAAGCAGGGTTTAACATTAGCTTTTTTGCTCACCAGCCGCTGTGACTAGTGGTTTTCCAAAGTTACTAGCCACTCCGCATTTTCACTGGCCACAATTTTGACATAGACACCATGGGGTAAAACTGCCATATAGATATTTTTAATATTATTTCATAATTTGGCAGCACGTATATTAGGCTGATGTAACTTTGTAAGACCTGACGCACGGATCTATAATTCTGTTACCCTTGCGTTTTCTTTCTCAATTGTTTACGTTCTCAACTTACTGTTTACATGAATACTTACCAAGACTTGCATTTTGACATTATTTTGTGTGTATTTGACTGTTAAATGCAATAAGCAGCGAAAAATAACACAATTTCTTACTGAGAGGTGGCAACCACAATCCCACGGCGGACTTCAAGCCTGTAACACAAACAATATGTGATTGTGTGTCAACTCGATGTCGGAGAAATAAGGGATTGAGAAAGCGCACCTGGTATTTTGTATCAATTCTGTGGAAAATGAGTATCGATATGTATTGAAAAATGTCAATTTTTTTTACAACACTACACTGCATTTGACAGTTTATTATTTCAGATGCCTTTTTAAAAGACTACAATTGATAAGTTTATATATTATATAAAAAAATCAACCAACCAAAGGAGTGACTGCTGAAATTTGGCAACATTTGGTGGGTTGGTGGGTGTTAATGTCAAGCCCTGGCCAGAAGGTTATAATAGAATAACATTTATAACCTTTAGTGTATATAAGGACATATCCATTTTACGATTTTCTAAAATACAAACTTGCTGGATCTTTTATATGCACATCATAGCTTACTTAAAGATTGTCTGCATTTTGATGCAGAAATATCAGATTAATTTGATTCAGCTGGTTGAGAATGGCAAACATATTATGTGTGGTCACACACTCCCTTATTTAAAATAACCCAGATTCATCAACATATGAGGGTAAGAACTTATTTAATTCTGGTAAAGTCAATACACCCGGTTACTTTTTGCAAGATACTTACATCGGCCGAAAGCGATGTAATCAGTGCTTTACAGTTTGTTACGTCACATTTAAATTCCACCCACAGGACAGGACATTAATAACTAACAACCTGAGGTTCAGACAACTGGAAAAGTAGTTCCACCTCAAAACAGATGATTTTAACTATTAGATGATTTAGGTTGATAAGAAATTTAGACAACTGTGAAAATAAACAGAACTACTGGCTTTACATTTGTTATTTTTGCATCAAAGTTTATCGAGTGTTCCACACGCCGGCTCTTGTCGGCTGAAGGCGTCGATGAGAGTAGGAACTCTGATTGGATGTTCAGTTTAGCAAACGAGTCAGTGCCCAAGAATTAAAGCGAAAGTGATAAAAGAGAGCAAGTCAAGATGGCACAAACAGAAGGCTGGGCTACTGTTATTTTATCCTACCCAAGCATTCTAAAACATGAATATTTTCATAACAACATGAGTATGAATTAAGTTATCAACATACAACTGATACTCCATAGTAAGCAAGTGCTGCTTTGTTTACCTTTCATATATCTTGTATATCATTGTTTCGGTTTCTCCTTTTTATGACGAATATAGACTATGATACCTGCTGATATAGACAGTTATTAAGTTAATTTGCATATTCATAGAACCAAATGGAAGCTCAAACTTGCTTGGTTGATGCACGAGAGCCAATGAGGTTTGTTCTCGCATACCACGCAAGCAAGTTTGAGCTTCCACAATGATTATGACAGATCTTTAATTTATGGGTGAACTATCCCTTTAACTTAGGGACCTAGGGAACTTGACTTCTATTGAACTCTGAACATTCCATGTACATTCTTTTCCTCCACTACTCACAGCAATCTTCCAATGGATGAGTTGCCAAATGTGTTAAGGGGAATGGAAATCATTCTGTATGTGTCGAGACGCACACACACACTCACACACATGCACACATCCCCCACTATGTAATGACGTTCAATGTATTTAGTGACGCTGCTGGGCCGTGCTGTGGCGCTCCAGGACCTTATGGAATCCTGCCGTGTTGACTGGCTGGTTACCAAGCAACCTGAAGTCACACACCGTGGGCTTCATGAACCATGTGTGTGCGGTCGCGAAGCATATGTGTATGTGCTTTTCGTGCTTTACAGCCGGGCCGTGTGACGCGGGTGCTGACACGTGATTTGTGTGAAAACCTATTTGTGGGTACATATGCTTCGTTGTGGGCGCGAGATATTGTGTGTATGTGTTTGCATCATTCGGGATTGAAGTGAACGAGGGGCAGGTGGTCATGGAGAGTCTTGCGTAATGGGATCCACAGAGCACAAGGGCTGGAGAGTGTGTTGATTAGGGTGTCATCAAGTATTACCCCCCTAACACACACACACACACACACACACACACACACACATACACACAGCACATCTACAGCCCTAAGGCAAAGGACGTGCCAGACTGTAGAGCTCATTCATTGTGTAATCACTCGCAGACTCAATTACATGATGCCTCTTCCTCATTCAGCATATAGAAATAGATACCATCAGTAATGGTGAAGTCACTGGATATAGTTTCTTTTTTCCCAGTGTTGAACAAGTGATATGAGTTCACTTAATACCCTCTGTATGTCTCTGTTTCATTAGACTCAAGATTTTTGAGTATAGGCACAAAGTCTGATCCACATTAGTCTCATGTGACTAGATCTTTGACTAATACATAAAGTCTGGGCCATGTTGCAACTAATAATGACCATAAAAACCTCCTTAGACAGGAAGAGATCATTTCACCGGCATTATAATTTGACTTACCACAGTTGTTTTTTACATGCTTTGAGTTCTAAAATAGATTATGTAAGCAATAAGGTACGAGAGGCTGTGCTGTATTGTAAATAAGTAACGGGTGTTGTTAGGCACGACGCGAAGCGAGTTAGCTTTCAGCCGTTACTTATTACAGCCGCTACCCTTTCAGCCGTTACTTATTCAAAATACAGCACTTGCTTTGAGTACCTTATCGCTTTTATAAAACGGTTACCACACAATAAATATATTACAGTAAAAAAAAAAATATGTATTAGTGCAACTTTCATGAAGTAAAATCACTAAAAGCCTTCCTTCCGCTAGATAAAAAAATAGTCCCTGACCGTGAACAGCAACAATGATCCAATGTGTAATATGCATGAAAGCTCAAATAAAAACAACATAGGAACCGCAGCGATAAATAGAACCGTTGGGTAAAGCGGTCATAGCCGTGTTTTATCATGAATAAAGTATAGCTATTGACCAATCAGAATCAAGGATTTGAACTAAACGTTTTATAAACAATAATAATTAAGTGGTGTGAAAAGAAATTAAATAATGGCACAGCATTTTGTCTTGGATACCCCTGAAAAATTGGGTTGCTGCACCTCTAGAAAGCATCAACTTTAATTTATGATTATTTCAGTTTTAGCTTTAGGAATTTTAGTACTTAAATTTTAACAGAGATTAGAAATGTTAGAAATTAGAATTAGAAATGAAAATAAGTTGAAGTTGAAGTATTTCATTTAAAATGTATTTTACTGTTGCTTCATTTGAAACTAATTGTAATAGATTTTTTTTAGATGTAGTTAACAAGAACAACCTGATTGCTAATTACATTTATTCTCATCATTTACTAACCGTTCCAAACCTGTTTGACTTACTTTATTCTGTGAAGTACAAAAGTGCCGGTGACCAAACAGTCGATGGGCTCCATTGACTTCCCTAGTATTTTTATTTCGACACTATGGAAGTCAATGGGGCCCATTAACTGTTTGGTTACTGAAATTCTTCAAAATATAATCTATTGTGTTCAGCAGATGAAATAAATTCACAAAGGTTTGGAACAACTTGAGGGTAAGAAATTAATTACAGAATTTTCTTTTTTTGGGTGACCTATCCCTTGCATGGTATGAACCTTGGTAACTCAGGAAGGGCTGGGAACTTGTAAACCAAATATTGTTTCTCAGTGGACGACTGATTAAAAACCTGTTCTCCCTAACTCCCAGAAACTGCAATTTGACATATTTATGTGCAATATAATTCAGACTGGCTTCTGAGGCTGGTTACCATTTCATACATTTCTAAATTAGGTGCAATGTGTCATAAGGTGTCATTTTATATTTTGGATTATGTTATACCTTGTTTGTCTCAATGTTGAGTTAAAACTTGTTGTAATTTGTTTGTATCTGGTGATTTAGGAAGAATACGAGGTGGCGCCAGATGAAAAGAGGAAGAGTCGAGGAGATGAGATCATCAAGAAGTTTCTCACCAAGCAGGTGTGATTTGGTTTAACTTTACTTTGTGTGTGTGTCTGTGTGTGTGTGTGTGTTAATTTTGGATCTTGAATGTCCCAGTGGGCATCAGTAATCAGAGCATGTTGTTTCTCTGACAGTCCTCTGAGTGTGTGGATGTGGCTGAAGGTCTTGCTGAAAGTTGCAGAGAAAATCTAGAACTGAGCCCCTGCAAGGAGATCTTCAGTGACTGTCGCCAGTAAGACAAATGCAAATACGCTTGTAAACACCTTAACTTCTGTTGCTCTTATACTAAGCAAATTCAATTACTTTAACCTCGGCCCCAACCGTTCTTGTTACACATATATTGTGGTGGTTTTAATTTTTTATTTAATTTATATTGATTAAATATTATATAAATAAATACTTTTTTAAACTTTTTTTTTAAACTAAAGATTTGACTATGGTTTAATATTAGTTTGTATTCTTGCACTACAGTCACCTAAAGGATTATTAGGAAAACCTGTGTAATTTCTCATTAATGCAATTATCTAATCAACCAATCACATGGCAGTTGCTTCAATTTGGGGTCAGTGTGATTTTAAGTAAGAATTAAAGGGATACTCCACTTTTTTTGGAAATAGACTCATTTTACCACTCCCCCAGAGTTAAACAGTTGAGTTTTACCATTTTTGAATCCATTCAGACGATTTTCTGATATTTAGAAGAATATCAGTAATCAGATCAGTTTCAATAGTTTAATCAATATCAGTTTCTGGTCACATTGACTTCAATAGTATATTTTTTTCCTACTATGGAAGTCAATGAGACCAAAAACTGTCTGGTTAATGATATTCTTGTAAATATCAGAAAATCGGCTGAATGGATTCGAAAACGGTAAAACTCAACTGTTTAACTCTGGGGGAGTGGTAAAATGAGTCTATTTTCTATTGGAGTGTCCCTTTAAGGGTTGTGTAGTTTTTTTTTCTGGGATATTGATCATTTAATGCATTTTTGTGCCTAAAGATGCAAACTACTATAATACTTCTGGAACAGTTGCATGTTGTGTCTTGTGTAGAAGTCAAGTCATTATTTATACAGTATATATATTGCACTTTATACATACAGATAGTTCCAAACCAGTTTTAGTGTGAAAATGATTCATTGATACAAACAGAGGTAATGTCAGCTGTACAGCAGCTGTAAAAGAAAATAGTGTCACTGTTCAGCTAAAGTAAGTCAACTGCACTAACAGTGCTGCTTATGGTCTAACAGTCTCCATGCTGTTTTAAATCTCACAGAACTATTCATGACTACTTAAGTGGTGCTCCGTTCTCTGACTATCAGAACAGCATGTACTTCGACCGCTTCCTCCAATGGAAAATGCTGGAAAGGTTGGTTACACACTTTAACTCCCTTTCCTCTGTCTTTTACCTTTTTAATCTTCTTAAAAGTTGTGTATTTCATTCTTTTAGTTTGCTGGAGGAAGTTCTTTGCTCTGCTTAACCAGACATCCTGCTTTTGTTTCATTTGGCTAAATCATATTCAGCTGTTATGGCAGTACAGACACTAATCCGTTTAAATTATTTGTTAGTGTAATTGTTAACAGCTCAACACACAAAAGCAGAAAGCAAACAGTCATGTTTTGGGTCATGAAACGTTCAAGTTACTTTGCAGTGTCCAAGCCTATGCTAATGCAGTGTATAACTTGTAATGTAGCTTGTGCTCCACCTAGCTAATGGATCTGAATGTTAAAATGTCAGGCTCCTTTCTGTGCTGAGTTGATATCAGATTTTGTGGTTTCGTTTCCAGACAGTCCATCACAAAAGACACATTTCGGCAGTATAGAGTTCTGGGGAAAGGAGGCTTTGGAGAGGTAAGGGTGCTGTAAAAAGTGATGACCTGCACTGTGTGTGTGTGTGTGTGTGTGTGTGTACTGAATATTTCCTCAGTTGCTCTGTATAATAAAAACTAGTGAGCTGACACATTAGATCAATGTTTCGCAACCTTTTTTTTTGCCACGGCAGTTTTGATAAGTTAAAAACCCCATGAAACACCACTAAGCACTAAAATAGAACGAAATTTCGAAAAAATGCATTACTTTAAATGCCGTATCAAAACTGAATATAATGTTAAAAGTAGTACTCACACAATTTAAGTGAAAATTGAGTTTAAGTCAAGTAGGGACACAATAAGGTCATATACAGAAGGTAGCTGTGATTTACATATTAACAACAAATTAACATATTGTCGCTTTCAGGTGGAAACCTCATATTTTTTAAACACTGTTGTTAAAGTTGGTATTGTGGCTTTGTATATGGTCGGGCACTTGCATGTGTCACTATAATTTTAACATTTTATGAAGATCATTCAAATTGAGTTACAAGGTTTTTGACCTGCGAATGATCAGTTACTGGAACAGCCGCATCTGACACAGTAAGAAACAACAACAAGATTTATTGTAGCTGTATGGGTGCTCAGTTTTTCTTGTTGTTGAATACATTTGAGTACAATCTAATGATCTAAAAGATGAAGAATTATGCTCAGGATATTTAAAGGGTTAGTTCACCCAAAAATGAAAATTCTGTCACTATTTACTCACCCTCATGTTGTTCCAAACCTCTATGTGTTTATTTGTTCTGCTGAACACAAAGCAAGATATTTGGTGGAATGATATAATCAAACAGGTATCATTCCCCATTGAATACCATAGTAGGAAAAAATACATACTATGGTAGTCAATGGGGAATGAGATCTGTTTGATTAAAACATTCTTCCAAATATCTTCCTTTGTGTTCAGCAGAACAAATAAACACATGAAGGTTTGGAACAACATGAGGGTGAGTATATACTGACAGAATTTTCATTTTTGGGTGAACTAACTCTTTAAAACGGTATATTTGCTTCAACTAGACAGGAAATACTAGACTAGACTATTCTCTACTCTTTAAAGGCGAGGTGGGTGATTTGTTCCAGAAACAATTTTTGTTATTCTGGTTGAAAGTCTCTACACATCCTGATAGCAATCACTAAGTTAAGTGGTCAAAATGTATTTATATGAGTAAACAGTGACGTGAAAAAGTCAACTCAGCCTAGCTTATCGTGTCTGTCTATTATACTGCATGTTAGCTTTGACAAAATAATGCCACAAGCAAACATTGTGAGTGTGAGAGTTATCACCAAAAACTAAACAAAAAGTAAAAAAAAAAAATGCAAATCATTACAAAGAATTGCATCACACAATCGGTGTGTCATTTCTGAGCAATTATGATGACAACTGGTTTAATGTAAGACATCGCATCAGTTACAAGGCTTAATCACAACCTCTTTTAAATGCTTTTCATTGGTTAACTATTTGTAAAACCCACGTTAAGGATGACCAATGACATATTTTTAAAAAAGATAAAATAAAAATGACTTTTTTTTTTTTTTTTTTTTTTAGACAAGGTTTCCACCCGACAGCAACAGTATATTCTTATTTGTAGCATTCGTTTTTATGAATTTTTTGGAATCTGATCATTTTCCATGGTACACCTAACAACCTGTCACGGCACAGTGGTTGGGAAACACTGACATAGATAGTAATTTTCGACATTACTGTGTGCTCACCAAAGGCTGTTTCTAAAACTCGAAATAAACTATCAAACTGTCTTTTGAGATGCCTTATTTTGGCCAAACAGCGAAGCAGTGCATGTATCCTCATCATAGGTAGTCCCAGAATAGTTGACATGATTACACCATTGAAATCCACTCAATAACCAAAATAGTTGATTCAGTTGTTTCTATCACCTTAGCCACATGCAAACATAGTCAAGTCTACTGTCTAACTCACATAAAGAGCAATATTCATGTGTTGTGCAGAGATGCAGTCAAATTAGTGACATTTAGCCCCAAAAAAGTTATTTTGTCAATAGTGTAACAATATATAGTGACTTTCAAGTTAAGATGCGATGACGTTTAACGTTGCTCTGCGAAATTTCACTATTAAGTTAGATATAAGCAGATATCAGAATTGTGTTAACTGTGCACCCGCAAACCTTGTGACCCAACCTTATGGCAGCCTGTGATGTGTGTGTGTGTGTGTGTGGGGGGGGTGTCTGTGCGTGTATATGTGGTGATAATATATGCACATCCCTGCCCAGGTGTGTGCGTGCCAGGTGAGAGCCACAGGTAAAATGTATGCTTGTAAAAAGCTTGAGAAGAAAAGGATAAAGAAGAGAAAGGGAGAGGCCATGGCTCTAAATGAGAAACAGATTCTGGAGAAGGTCAACAGCAGGTTTGTGGTAAGCAGATTCATTCATTTATTCTGTTCTTTCATCTTTTCCTCTCTTTACTCATGTCATGTTTACACCTGGTTTAAACATCCTCTTGGGTGATCCTGTCATCCAAGTGGCCTGGCAGTAAAGCCTCTAATCTGTATTCCTCCGTAATATCTGTCTCCGTTCATTTTTTTGTCCAATAAAGGCTTGCTGACAGCTTGTATACTTATAAAAAGGGGAAAGAATGTATTTTTGAGAATCGGCATCCTCTTCTCTCTGACATTCAGGTTAGTTTAGCGTACGCGTATGAGACCAAAGATGCCCTGTGTCTGGTGCTGACCATTATGAACGGTGGTGATCTGAAGTTTCACATCTATAACATGGGAACCCCGGGCTTCGAGAAGGAGCGTGTGCAGTTCTATGGGGCCAGTATCTGCTGTGGTCTAGAACACCTTCACAGAGAGTCTATCGTCTACAGGTGGGCAGGAACCAACGTGTGACTATTCACCATCCTCAAAAAATTATAATGAAATTCTATGGTTGAGACATTTCTATCTTGCTTTCTTTCATTCTAGGGATTTAAAACCAGAGAATATACTTTTAGATGATAATGGTAAGTCAAGAAGATCAGTTTTTCATTCATGAGCTAACATTATACATTATATATAATATACTGTAATGTATATATTATACAATATAATGACATTATATTAAATTGGATTTGATCAAGGGATGTACTGGGATTTGGTCGAGGGATGTACCAATACTGGCTGAAACTGGCTTCCATCTAAATAATAAAGTTTATTTGTTTGTGTTTTTAATCAGTTCACACGAAATCTCAAAATAATGTAAAAGCTTATGCACACAAAAAATGCGTACATTTATTTAAATATTTTTTATTTATGGATAAATTCCATCTTTTTTTTTTTGATTGATTTCAAGGACTAAGGTTGTTAAGGTTTGCCATATTAATAAATATTTAATTTAAAGCCCCAATGTCAAAATATATAAATAAATAAAGTATAAAGTGTATATATAAATACATTTAATATTCAGTCAGTGACAGTGTAACAAATTGTGAAATGCAACAATAAATTCATTTTACATTTAACTCGTTTGGTTCTGGTTTGTTTGATACGATTCCCACTCCATCTATCCCTACAGGTCACATCCGGATCTCAGACCTGGGACTGGCCATTAAAGTGCCTGATGGAGAACAGATCCGTGGTCGAGTGGGGACTGTGGGCTACATGGGTAATGATCTTTAGCTCTATTGATTTAAGCAAAATTACATGTTTCATTTATAAATAAATCATAACTCTTTATGTATATATATAATCAAATTAACGAGTATTATATGTATTGATTTACAGTACCATTCAAATGTTTTTTTTTTTTAAGAAATTCATACATTTTTATGGCAAGGATGCATTAAATTGGTCAAAAGTGACTGTAAAGTAATTTGTAATTTATTACTTTAATTATAATTAAATTATTTCATTATATTCTGTTCAAAATATTGGTAACACTTTACAATAAGGTTCATTAGTTAACATTAGTAAATGTGTTTACTAACATGCACTAACCATGAGCAATACATTTGTTACTGCATTTGTTCATCTTTGTTAATGTTAGTTCATGAAAATACAGCTGTTCATTGTTTGCTCATGTTAGTTCACGGTGCATTAACCAATGTTAACAAGATTTGAATCAAGTATTAGTAAATGTTGAAAGTAACATTAACAAAGATTAACAAATGCTGTATATGTGCTATTCATTATTAGTTCATATTAACTAATGTAGTTAACTAATGTTAACTAACGAACCTTATTGTAAAGTGTTACCAAAATATTTATATTTCAAATAAATGCTTTTGAACTTTCTGTTTATCAAAGAATCCTGAAAAAAAGCACCAAACAGCATATTTCAGTGATTTCTTAAAAATTATGAGAATTCATGCGAATTATTTTATATTGTAATACAATTTCACAATATTACTGTTTTTACAGTTTTTGATCAAATAAATTCAGCCTCTGTGAACACAAGATACTTTTTTCAAAAACATGAAAAAAACTTACAGACCCCAAAAATGTGAACGCTCGTTCAAATACCAAATATAATCAAAAGGCTGAAAAATATCAGGTTTTGTTTTTAGCTGCACTACTCAGTCCTACTGGATATCTCTTCATGGCAATATGAAGCATTGAAATGTTATTTATTGATTGATGAATTGAATCTGTGTTGATGGACAGCTCCAGAGGTGATCAATAATGAACGCTATAGCATGAGTCCGGACTGGTGGGGGTTGGGTTGCCTGATCTATGAGATGACCGCTGGACGATCGCCTTTCCGCGCTCGCAAAGAGCGGGTGAAGAGGGAAGAAGTGGAGAAGAGGGTGCAGGAGGAGGAAGAGGAGTACAGCGACAAGTTTTCAGAAGACGCCAAAGCCATCTGCAGGATGGTGAGGCCACACATACACGCACGCACAAAGAATGAAGTTTCTATGCTGGTCAAAAGCCAAGATGACAAAGTCGAGTACAACTAAGAGCTTGTATCCAAAGCTACATTATCTCCTCAGTCAAACACGCCATAGAAGCTGATTAAGAGTCCATTGATTGAGTGAACAAAACTGGTCAAATCGAGTTCATTCTGTACGTCTGGCTCATTTTTCTGGCTGCTATAGCATGTTTTCGGCTGGGGAAGAAGCTGATAATGAGCTCTCTGAGAACAGCTCAGTTCAGTATTGTTTAATTCTCTAAATGTATTGTAAAGAACCTCAGCTGTCTTTTATTAGAGCTGTGTCATGCGACTGGCTTTCTGTTAATCTTAAAGGGACGGTTCACCCCCCCCCCCCCCCCCCCCCAAAAAAAAAATATGTCATTTACTCACCCTCATGTTGCTTTAAACCAGATTTTACAAAATATATTTGTAGGGATTTGAAAGTTAGCAAGTAACCTTAAGATGTTTACTTTATTATGTATTATATTAATCAAATTTGATGACATTTTTTTTATTTTGCTCTATAAGACTGATGTCTTAAGAGAATATATTAACAATTTGCTTTGTACAATTATAATTTAAAAGCCTATTTTTTCGTACAATATTTTTCAAATATCACACTTGATATTATACTTGTATAATTTAAATGCCTTTGGTTGTTGTTGTTTTTTTACATGAAAGAAAGTATACACTACAATTCATACTGTATACTTTTATTCAGCAAGGATGCATTATGTTGATCGACATTAAAGACATTTATAGTGTTAAAATGATTACCATTTCAAATAAATGCTGTTCTTCTGAACTTTCTATTCATCAAAGGATCCTGGAAAAAAAGTATCACAGTTCCACAAAGACATTAAGCAGCACAACTGTTTTTAACATTAATAATAAGAAATGCTTCTTAAGCATCATATCACTATATTAAAATAATTTCTTAAGGATCATGTGACACTAAAGACTGGAGTAATGATAGCGAAAAATCACAGGAATAAATTACATTTTAAAGTATATAAAAATAGAAAATATATATTTTACATTGCAATATTATTTCACAATATTGCTGTTTTTACTATCAAATAAATGCAGCCTTGGTGGGCAAAAGAATCTTCTTTCAAAAACGCATACAAATATCTTACAGACCCTAAGATTTTGAATGGTAGTGTAGCTGCTTTTAAAAGTAGATCCCTCAAAAATTGATAATTTATCTTTGGGAGTCTTTGGCAAAATATGAAGCTTGAGATCTTCTGTTAACTGACTGTGACCCCACTAACGTACTTAAATTACTTAATAATAGTTAGTGAATCGAATGGAGTACTTATTTTGTTGGAGAATGACATGAAGAAAGGTCGATGATTACAATATTCAGTTTTAATTAAAAATTGTTGCGTGCAAGTGGCCTCTACATCTTTGCACACAAAAGTTCCCAGCCTAACTCGTTCCTGTGTGTGGGTTTTGTGATGTCTGGTTTGTGATTGCTGACCCTAGTTTTAGGATGTTTGCCCCATTTAAATGTCTTCATTTGGCACACAAGCTCTTTTTCCTAGTGTTTCGAAGCCATTGACCAGCTTGGCCTCTTACATTCCGCTCTTGAAGAATGTACAAACCTGTGTTCCTAATGTCTGTCTGGCTGCTCTCCACTCCTTGTCCCACAGCTGTTAGCCAAAGATCCCAAGCAGAGGCTCGGCTGCCAGGCGGATGAAGGTACTGGAGTCAAAGCGCACCCGTTCTTTAAGAACATCAACTTCAAGAGGCTGGAGGCCGGCATTCTGGAACCTTCCTTTGTGCCCGATGTGAGTTCCTGATCTCATGTAGTTGATGTTAAAGGGATACTCCACCTTTTTGGAAATAGGCTCATTTTACAACTCCCCCAGAGTTAAACAGTTGAGTTTTACCGTTTTCGAATCCATTCAGCCGATTTTCTGATATTTAGAAGAACGTCAGTAATCAGACAGTTTCTGGTCTCATTGACTTCCATAGTATATTTTTTCCTACTATGGAAGTCAACGAGACCAGAAACTGTCTGGTTACTGAAATTCTTCTAAATATCAGAAAATCGGCTGAATGGATTCGAAAACGGTAAAACTCAACTGTTTAACTCTGGGGGAGTTGTAAAATGAGCCTACTTCCAAAAAAAGTGGAGTATCCCTTTAACACTGTAAAGCCTGACAAATTAAGTTATATTTAGAAGCTCAGACTGACCAAGAATGCAATTTAGTGCAGTTGCTCATATTCATATGGCCAAAATGTAAAATCAAATTGTGATAGCTTGTGATGTACAGTAAACCTGTATTGCTTAATAATATATCTTAGTAAGGTGTTATTAAAATGCCTTGTTTTACAATTAAAGCTCTGTAGTTGTTGAGGGCAAAACATATGATGAAATGCAACATAATGACGATTCACAGATGTCCTCAAAGTCCTGATGCATCATATTTGATACTCACATTTTAACTTGGTTTTTCTAAAAAAATGATGCATGGATGATAAAGTAAACCAATCAAATGTTCACCTTGAAACATTACCAACACTTTTAAAGTTATTCTTACATTTACATAGCCTGGCTAACGTCAGACCTGGTCTGGGAACCACATGTTCATTTTCTCGAATTTGAGACGTGGTTTACGAATGCCCAGAGCCGGATTATTGGGTGCTACGAATATCTATCAAATGCGCCTGTACGTAGCTCATAGCCAACCATTTCAATTATCACAGATGATGTATATGTAGAACGACAGAAATCTGATGAGGAAGAAGACGATGGGTCAGATTTATTTGTACACGATGGCGTATGTATCTAAGGCTGCATCTAAAGGTAACTTCGCGTCTGCTGCCGTATTTGATCCAGGTATAAACAAACTGCTTCGATGTGTCGCATAGACGTTGTCATTGTCTTGCTACTCCCTCTTCGTTCTGTGATTGGTCCCCTCGCTGAGGCGAAATCAAGCTGCATTTAAAAATCTGTAAATATTTCACTGCAGAAAGGCATGTGAACCACAACTTGAAGGGAGGAGATATTTTTACAATTATTATACAAGCCCTTTTACTTAGAAAAAAAAGTTTTTTTTTTTTTTTTTTTTTTTTTTTTTTTTTCTTTCCTCTGTTGTGATGCTCAACCGTAGGCTAAATAATTGAGGTTATTTTCTGATATGTGTTAATGTACCTTGTTGTTTTATGTTGTTGAAGAATAAATAAAAAAAAAAAAAAAAAAAAAAAACTTAGAAAAAAAAGTATCAATCAGATAACAGGTTTTTAAGGAATGTTAATGTTGAACATTTCAAGGCTTTAGAAATTTGCATAGGATTGAATTCTAGAAATTTGCATAGGATTGAATTCTTGAACTTCTCTTAGTTTTTCACTTTTGTTTCCCTTCTTTGCTTATTTCATAGCCCAGGGCGGTCTACTGTAAAGATGTTCTGGACATTGAGCAGTTCTCCACCGTTAAGGGTGTCAACCTGGACCAAACAGACAATGATTTCTACTCCAAGTTTGCCACTGGCAGCGTCTCCATCCCATGGCAAAATGAGGTATGAAATCTTCTGCCAACATAATGCCATATGGCAAAAAAACAACAACATACATAATAATGAATCATTCAACCTGGCATCATCTTTGACATTCCATTTGGCACAGTAATGAACAAGAAAAAAATTAAAAGGTTGCTGTCCACTGGGTGTATAGCAGGTGTTAATAGTGTATAGCTGTTAATAATGTATATTAGCATGACAGAAAGGCTGTATTGACCAATCAGCATCCAGTAAAGATGTTCGAAAATAGGGATGATTTGACGTTCTTTTCATCATTTCTTACTTTTTGTTCTGTATATGTCTGTCTGTCTCTTGCTATTTTGTCTGTTTTCTGTCCTGCAGATGATCGAGACAGAGTGCTTCAGTGACCTTAATGTATTCGGGCCTCAGGGGACACGGCCCCCTGACCTGGATTGGAACCAGCCTCCTGAGCCTCCTCGGCGTAGCCTGCTGGACAGGATCTTTAGGAGACATGTGAGGATCCCCTCCACCTCCACCACAGAGGAACACCCCAGAGAACACAATAGTTAACTACAGACCAGGTCGAACACCCCATCAGGACACCACACGCTCACACACGTAGAGCAGAACAGCAACGATCAGACTGAAGCATTGTACCCAGGGGCCAAAAATAACTTTGCCACATTCATGAAAATGTAATGGGGGTTTTCAGTCTCTATACAGAAATTCACATGATCAGTTTCACAAAAATACTTATTTGATTAATGAGCTAGAAAGTGACGTTTTTTTAATGTTTTTTCTTCATTATAAAATGTTTCTTTGTGGTATTTTTTTTTTTCAAAATCCATAAAAGTTTCTTTTTATTTCTGGGTTTAAATTCGATTTTTGATTCTTATATTGTCAGTTAAGTTTCAAATGTCACTTTATTTCTCTCACTCTCACACACACACGCACACACAAAAATATGTTCTTCATATTTTTTGTTGTTTTACTGGGAGAAGTACGCTACAAGCACCACACAAAAAGTTTGGGATCATAAAGTGTTTGATTATTTTTTAAATAAGTCTCTTTTTTTGCATTCTGCATTTTTTTTTTTTTTTTTTTTACAATTCAACGGAAGTGTTCTATTTTAACAATTTAAAAAGTAATTTATTCCTTTAATGGCAAAGTTGAATTTCTCCAGACTTCTTTTGTTACATTACATGTCTTTACTGTCAATTTTTTTTTTCTGAATGAAAGTATTCATCTCTTTAAAAAATTGCTGACCCCAAACTTTTGAATGGTAGTGTAAGTGTTTTGTAAATAAACTACAAAATAACTAGGCATCCTAGAAAAGTAATCACCTTTTATGTAAATCAATGCCTTACGATAAGTTACTTTTGTATTGTATTTTCTTGCCCAAGATGCAAGTGATTCTCAAAACAACAGCTACACATGCAGAGATCTATATTGTTAGGCAATGCCCACATTCTGATGTTTTCCCGCCAAATTAAACAAGCACAACTGAACTGAACTAAAGCACACTCATTTATTTTCATTCAGCACCCACTTCTGGAGAAAAAAAATGGAGAAGAAAGAGTTAAATTTGATTTAGGGAAAAATAACTACACTGTAAAAAAGTATTGTTGGTTTAGTTTAAAGTTTCCTGGTTGCCTTCAAATTTTGAGTTCATTGAAATTAAAAAATTTAGTTAATACAACAAAGAGATTGGTTTAATAAATAGAAACTCAAAGTAGTATGTTATATGTACCACATTCATTATATAAGTTGATTTGAGAAAAGATTAAAAGTAAAAGAAAATATTTTTTTTTACAGTGTAGTAATGTGCATTACCCCCGAAAACTGCTGGTGAGCGTTAATTTTGGACCCTGATTGTACATATATATATGGGAGAGAGAATTTATAAATCATGACTAATTTGAATTATTTTTATCTGTTATTTTCTCTCATCCTTCAGCATCCAGAGGTGACCATCGCTCAATGCCGGGTTTCGTCTTCCAGTGTCAACTCTGTTGACTCCATGTCACACTCTGCCCCCTAGTGGACAGATCGCTGCGGGACTGCAGGGGACAAAAGCGAGTGAGTGATAAAGAGAGGAAAGAATAAGAGTGAGGAACTCCTCCTGCCCTTTAAAGACCAGTCGACAGAGTGTGGAAGAGTCCGTTTTCCTTGCCTTGGCCCACACTATCCATCCACGGCCCTCCGAGAGGACAGGAGACAAAACAAATCTCCTGTTTAAAGACTTTTTATTTATCCGTTTTGTGACAGAAAGGAGAACATTTATTCCTTCACCTCACGCTCCCTCAGGATTGCTGGAACATTAAAGAGCCACTGACAATGACAGAATATTAACTCATATTATTCAGGGGATTTTATTGACAAAGAGAGGCCTCCACAGGGAATGGGAAGGGGGCTTTTTAATTTTTCTTTTGCAAAGGAAAGCTAATATAGTGAACTTAAGAGACTTACGCACACACTCACAAACACACGCACTCTCTCGTTTCTTCCTCCATCCCTCTCGTTTTACCTACCCACCGCTTTTATCTTTCCATCTACATGTAACATCTTCAACCTCAACCCAAAATGTGCATTGCCTTGCATCCTCTCAGGCCAAAAAGAGAGCTTATTACAGGAAGACACATATTTGAGTATGTTGCCATGTTTTGCTGCAGAGAGTGATGAAAGGCCTAAAAGCACAAGGAAATTGGAGCTGTATATTCTTTCCTTCCTGTGTCATCTGCAAATTTCGTGATATCACTGAGAAGCAAACTCAATTTGGCAGCTTCCGCCTATTCCAGTCCACTCTAAAATCCCATCTTCTCCAGACGCCGGACACTACGTGGTCTGCAAACATAAGCTAAAAGTATCAGTTCCTTTGTGCATGAAGACCGTGGTGGTGAAAGGCGGAGCCATCTCAGTGGGCGTGGTCTTTGGGTAGGTAGCCAATAACAGCACAACAAATCAGTCAGGGAGTTCTTCTCATTTCATCACATTATTCATAAGTGGCTTATTTACCCGATTTACGAAAAATAAATTATACTTCAGCTTTTCAGATGCAATTTGGCGTTGAATCAGAGGATATTGCTGGAGTCTTCAATCTGAGCTACTGTCAGATTTTGCTGATTCGGAAAAGTTTAAAAATGAGCTGAATTTGGATCACGGCGGCTCAAGATGAGATTCGATCGACCATCTAATAATACATCCACACAGTCAAGCATGTTCACTTTCTAGGACAACAAAACAGCTTTTTTCCAGATTCGGTGTGTAAATATGCCTTCATTTAATCACATTTCAACCACTAATAGACTGAAACTGGCACCACTTCACTTCAGCCTTTACACACAAACACACAATACAGCAGATTCATGACGTTTCATACTATTTTTATGCAGTTTCCAATCAGATGCCAACTGGTAGAAAGACATTTCATTCATCTTCCCTCAACTGTAAATGTATGCATTTAAAGTGTAAAGGATTTCAGTTGTATAGACATCATAGGAATCCAGAACACACAGCCCTAAAATACATTTATATCCCATGCATAGACGACTCAAGAAGGAATAGAATATGTATCTCAACCTCATAATTTTGCATTTACAATACCATTCTAAGGTCTTTTTTAAGCCTCAAAGTTCAATAGAGAATCTCAAGACAAATCAAGTGTATTAAAATGATGACTTGAAGCTATTTCACAAGTACGTATGCTAAGTGCCATGTAATTTCCAATCATTAAACTGATGTGTGTTTACCAAATAATGCATCAGTTATGCCATTAATTTATAGTGCTAGAAATTCCCTCTGCAGGGTTTAAAGTGAAAAAGTGTATACTTAGAGTAGGTTCTAACATTTCGAACGTCTTCTCATCTGATGTATGTGTAATAACTGGTTATTGCACTGTATTACGACGTTACATAAATTGCACTGCACACTGCATGGTCAATCAACTCTTCATCGAGCGGGACCAATGTGTCTGTTAGAGGGTTAATGGTTTAGGGGTTTGATCTCAGTGTATACTAGTGCCATGCTGTTGTTCTCTGTGGTGAGACTTTATACGCCACATACTTGTGATGATTCATGGTCACTTTCAGGTGAAATTTAGAAAAGAATCATGTTAATGCATTTCTCCTATTTTAAAAACTTGTGGCCAATGTTGACAGTTTGTTTGAAAGTACTTTATTTACCATTACTGGGAATATTCTTCACTTTTGCCACTTTGTTTCGTATCTAAATTGAGGAATCTTCTAACCACAGTTGGTTAATTGCTATAGAACTTATTAACTTGCTATTAAGCTAAGCTATTAACTTGTGTTACTGATTTTACAGTGAATTTGAATCAGAATTTCCCCCAAGTATGCATTGATAAACTGCATATTATTTTTGTAATAGTTCATTAGGTGTTTCTAGCACTCTACATCATGAATAGGGACTGATCTTCTAAACTGATATGAAATGCTGTATTGGCAAGTAAATGTTGATTTAGTCTATGGAAACATAAAGGAAAGTTTTTCACTTTTTTTGTTTTGTTTTTCATTAAAACAAAAGGGTTGTAAATTGAAGGCCTGGTGGTTTAAACTTCAACTGTATTGGTTTGTATTTCTACAGTATCCTCTGAACTAATTTAACAAGCTGTAATGTTTAGAAAAATGAGCCTTTCCCAGACTAAGAGTTAATGCTTTGCTTATACTTTCTGTATGTCCTCCATGCTTACAACAAAGTGATGAATGAACTGGTGGTGACGTGTGTAATTGCTGTATAAAAGGGAACTTTGCCTTTAAAACAATGACCAAACTAAAAGGGAACTGAAGTGATGTTTATTTGGCAAGTAAAAACTGAAATTAGAGAAGATGAGGTTTTGAGAACATCGCTCCTTTTGGATTAATTTTTTGTATAGGTCATTCTGGAGATAGAAAACCCCTATGAAGTGCCTCCTTTTTAGTAATCTAGTCCAGGTTAGTGCTCATGATACGGTTTGCACTTTGTGTGTCATTTCAGTCATTCACACAATGTAAACAGGCACACGCACAAACACACGCACACACACACACACACACGCACACGCGTTTTAAAGAGCGGTGTTGTACTACGCTGACTGCATGTGAAGCCAAACCTGACAGTCCTTCTAAATAAAACCTGTGCTGGCCTGAACATAACTGTGTAGTTCTTTTAGAAATGTGGTTGTATTATGAGAACGTACGTAATTATCATGAGTGTTGAATAAACATAAAACTTTGAATGATAAATGGCAAGGAAAACTGAATTATTTTGGTTTAAATGGTTTTTATTTTTTTAAAAAGACTCAATTTGACTTTTTAGATTAATGAGATTATAGACAAATCACATTTAATGACTGTAATTAATTTATATAATTAATAGTAATGAAATATAAGTAATTTGGGGAAAAAGGGGTTACACTTTAAGGTGTTATTGGGACCCACTTTATATTAAATGGCTTTACGTACTATGTACTTACATTGAACAATAAGTACAATGTATTATTGTGTTCTTGTTGTATTGTAAAACACTTTTGCTGCTATTGAGGTGTGATACTGGTAAGGTTAGGGACAGGTGTGGTGGTATGGGTCGGTTTAAGGGTAGGTTAAGGTGTGAGGGGAGGGTCAACTGTGTAAGTACAAATGTAATTACATGCTGGTATTTTTAAAATATAAGTACAATGTAAAAACATTTATGTACACAATAAGTCCATTGTATCAAATTATTAATTTCAATGTAAGTATATAGTTTTTAAAGCCACTTAATATAAAGTGGGACCTGTTATGGTTACAATGTATACATTTAAGTAAGTAATAATAATTTACTACATTACAATAGGGTTAGGGTAGGATTAGGATTTGGTTGAGAGGCAGTTGCATGTTATTATGCATAATTTACTGTTATATATGGTAAGTTCATGTAACATGGACACTGTAAAATAAAGTGTTACCAATTAAAAAAAGTATCACTCTAAAAGATGGGTTGTTTTAACCCAATTTTGGGTAACAAACTTCAACAAATGGACAAACCCAAACTTCGGGTTAAAAATGTAATTTAAAATGTTAACCCAGTTACTGGGTTTGTCAATATTTGATCCAAATTTGGGTTGAAATAAACCCAGAATTTTTAGAGTGTAATATGTAATTAATTCAATTAAAGTTTGTAATCCATTGACTGCTATGGTTTGCACCTGTTCCAGCGTCATTGACACAGTCCATGGCTGTTCCATACCTCCTGATTAGAAGTTTGTCTGATAAAGGTTAAGGCTTAAAGTATAAATTACTCTGAGGGACACAAGGTTGTGGGTTAAGGTGCTTGAAATGACTGAAACCTACAAGTCATTAAACAAATATTTTCATAGAACTAGGAAAGTTTCCATTGCCTTTGAGTCCAAGGCTGGATTGGCCTTTTATTGTTGTTAGTGATGGAGAATTGATTCTTTGCAGCTTTGATATGGGTTTGTGTAGCACAGCGTGTAATAAAATGTAACCAGGATTTGCAGAATACACCCCAGCTTACATCTCTGGTATTATTGAAAGCTACTGTATAGTCACTTTAAATGTACTCACAAGTTGTTACCCAGGTTTAATTTTGGAAAACCCACTAATTAGGCCTACCTTCTTTTTTGGGAGGAATGCCACCAATTGATGTCATCATTTTATTTGACCCCTAGGAGTTAGGATGATGATGATTCTGAAAATTTTTGGCTAATGATTTGTCATTATAAACGTGTCCTTCTGAACTACAGTAATGCTGTAATGGACAGGGACTCAGGAGAGCAAGTCGTGTGTGACATTTCGAGTGTTTCCGGCTTATCATTTGCTAAAATATATCTGTAGATAAGTAACACTGTTTGTTGTGACTTGAAAAAGACAGACAACATAAGTCGACAAACCAGTGTTCTGTGTGGGTAGTCTTCAGGCACTGGCCGTTATCTGTAACAACGTGTTTATAGTGGTAACAGATAGGCCGTCGTGTTCACTGCACATCCTTGACACACAGGGTCACCCCCGTGCTTTGAGTGATGGTGCCGTTTTATCTGCGAGGTGACGAGAACGCAGCCTTGTCTGAAGAGGATATAAAGGGACTGCAGCAGGCAGCTGTTCCTCAGATTCCACTTCTAACTCACCGTGCTGACATTTCAAGTGTAATTCATCCATCGGTTAAGAAAATTTGATAATGTTGCCTGCAACGGTCAAACTGTGTGCTGGAATTTCCTACAGGCATGTGAGAAACATGACAGGTAAGAAGTTGTTTCATGTTTTTATGTGTGTGTGTGTGTGTGTGTGTGTGTGTGTGTGTGTATATATATATATATATATAAAATTTGTCTTTTTCCTTCACAATCAGGTTTGAGGAGGAATGCATTGATTGCAATTCATCATGAGCTGAGAAAGCTTTCTGGACCTGGACCTAGTGTTTGGATTAACCACGTCCGAAGAAGGAGCTCACTTCTCAGTAAGATAACTTCCTCACAATTTAAACATTTACATTACAGAAATATGAATACTGTAGACTCCAATAGCTAATAAAATTGGCCAATTAAATTCTTAAAATGATTTACTCAGACATTGTCTGTTTAATGTTTAATTGTATGTTTAATTTATTTATTTATTTATTTATTTTTTGTAATTTGTATTCTACGTTGTTTTATGATGTCAGATTATATGTGCTGCCTTGTATGTAAAGCACTTTGGCCAACGTGTGTTGTTTTTAAATGTGCTATAGAAATAAATGTGATTTGATTTGAATTGTCTGTTCAATAGAACTGAAGCAAAATTACAGGAGCAGTGTGCGGCTTTGAATATTAGTGAGTGTGATATTGCTTTTGTACAAAAGATAAATAAACAAAAAGCTTTTGGTGAGGAACTATTTACAGTATAAATTTTTGCTTCAATCACTTAGTCAAGTCAAATCACCTTTATTTATATAGCACTTTTTACAGTACAGATTGTATCAAAGCAGCTTTACAGTGATAACGTGAAAATAATAAGTTTGTTTCAAGAAGAAAATTGCTTCATTGTCCACCTTAAGTAAGGCAGATCAAAAATATTGTTAAATATTAAAAATGTCCCAATTTACCTAAATCCACCCCATGATATTTCGGAAACAGTTGTTTTGTTCTTGAATCATTCATTGTTATTAACAAATTGGTTGAGTTGAATGATTAAATGACACTATAATGAGTCTCTGCATCACAATATTACGACTTCCCATAAAGTAGGCTAAAAACAGTATTTGACAGTATGAGTCATGTGTTTGAATTAGACCTACTGCCAACAGGATTCCGAAATGCACAAGTGATGGACTCTTACTATCAGTTAGTCACTTATTTGATTCCTAAATAATTCAGTGTTTTTGAATGAATGATTCAGTAACGTATAAAGACACTTATTGCCACCTACTTGCATAACAATGTAATTTGCAGAAGGGGTTAAACAAAATTCTACACCATTTTCACTGAAATGCACATTTTCTTCATAAATCTAGTATGTGTGTGTTGTTTCTTTGTGGAGATGATCATGTATATGTGTGTGTTTCTTTGCACAGGTAGTCGGATTGCAGAAGAGACGTTCAGTGAAGCTGAGCAGTGCTATGTGCAGCAGGGACAGGAAGCTCTGCAGAAGTCTATCAGCATCCTCAGTGACCAGGACGGCTGGCAAACTGAGATCGAGACTGTAAGAATAATCATAATCATATTTCATCATTCATTCTGATGAGGCCACGTATAGATGCATTATGCATATTTTATTACACACATTTACACAGCACTTTGGTGTCTAATGCCTTTAGAGCTGCAAAACTTTTTTTTTTGCTCATACATAATGTCATAATAATAATAATTAAAACTGTTTCTTTTTTATGTGGGTTGTTCTCTGTCAGGTCAATGGAGATAAGGTGATGAGTAAAGTATTACCAGACATTGGGAAGATTTTTAAGTTGGAAGTGATGCTTGAACAGCAAACAGATGACCTTTATGAGGAGCTGGTGGATAACATGGAACAAATGGGGGAGTGGAACCCCAATGTCAAACAAGTCAAGGTGGGTAGAAATAGATCTACTCACTGCCAGATTCCTATGCTGCAGCCCTGTGTGCATTTTCAGTCACTGCACTTTTGAAGGCCTGCCTATCTTCTCATATCTTACTCACAGGCCTCCATGGCAATGTAGTAAAAACATATAGCTACTGTATGGTTGCTTGGAGATATTTGGTATTTAATGCAGTTTTGGTTCGTCTCAGATTCTTCAGAAGATCGGTCAGGATACTATGATCACACATGAGATTTCAGGTGAAACACCTGGAAATGTGGTCGGCCCACGAGATTTTGTTAGTGTCCGCTGTGCCAAGCGCAGGGGATCTACATGCTTCCTGGCCGGAATGTCCACTCAGCACCCTGGAATGCCCGAGAAGAAAGGATTTGTAAGGTAGGTGAAAATTTGAACCACTCCCCACCAAAAACTAAAAATTCAAACCTCTTGCCATGTATTAAATCAGTTCTTATTTTCTAAGGGCTGAGAATGGACCTACCTGTATTGTGATGCGACCAAGTGCAGATGATCCCAATAAGACAAAGTTTACCTGGTTGCTCAGTTTAGACCTTAAGGTAAGCCAATTGCCCTCTTGGTTAAAAAGTGGAAGTGTATGCAATTTCTTGGATGTTAAATATCTCTTAAAATAATCTCTTATTCCAGATTAAAGTGTTTGCAAGCCAAGGCTGATTCCCTTGAAAAGTTGATTCCCACTGTTGGTGCAATCAAAACATTGCTCTGTTTTTGATTCGACCAATAGCATGAGTTTGAGGCGGCAACCGATAGGAGGAGTTTTCAGGAAACTTGTTAGAAACTTTTTAAAGATACTTTTCCAGTTTTATTTGGTGTTTCTAGTGGCTTTAAAAATGGCACAGTTTACCTTTGAAGCAGCTGTTAATTTAAATGATTATTGGTAGTTATTGCTTTAAATGGTTTTTATTAAGTAAGATCTACAAAAGTAAAGTCACTCTCAATGTACTGTAGTATCACACTGTGTTTCCAAATAAGCTTTATAACTGTTCTAATGTATGGTTTGTCCCTGTTCTGCAGGGATGGATCCCAAAAACTGTCATCAACCGGGTACTTTCGCAAACCCAGGTGGATTTCGCAAATCACCTCAGGCACAGAATGGCATCCAATGGGAGTGTGGAAGCAGCCATTGCCTGCTGATGTCCACATTTATACCATAAAACCATAGATGTCTCAACAAAGGCAGATTCTTTTCAGGGTCAAGCTCCTCCCCACTCAAAGTTGTCAAACTCACTTGTGGGCCTAAACATTTCACACAGATACAGAAGTTAAATTGTCCATCGAAGCAGTATGCTGCTCTTTGTTGAAGACACACAATTTAAAATGTTTTCACATTGCATGCACAGAACTATAATAACTAAAACATGTATGCTGTTACTGGGTCATTGTAGTGGAGGTTTTAGTAAGTTTCGATTTCAACCTGGTAAACTCAGCTGACTTCCTCCATCATCTCGATTTTGTGGCTTTAACTTCCTCTTATTCACTCACATACTTCTGCAGAACACCACTGACTATCAATTTATGGGTTTATTAGTTCATGTTTTATCATTGTTTATGTAAAAGAAGTATTTATTGTAAGTTAATCTTATTACTGGATCACCCTGGAAAAGGATGTCTGCTAAATGAATATTTAATAAATGTATTAAAAAGACAAACTACAATATCTGTCTTTTTTGTTCACGGTTGTATCAGATGAGGAGCAAAAATTATGACTGAAGCCTCATTTTGCAGACCGAGTAAGGAAATGCAGGAAATACTTTCATCAACATACTTTGGCAAGCCACTCAGCCAGTTACATAAGCAACATTTTGAGTCAGTTATGCCCATTAGCTTCTCAGCGATGTTCAAGCAAATTTCCCCCGGAAAGGGTATGTGACTCGTATTACAGCCAGAATATTCAGTCCATAAAAATGTCTTGTCGTCTGGACTGAATTAGCATGAGCTTGCCAAAGCAAGGAGGTGTTTGGTCATTCACATGTGTTTTAGGAACTTCTCGGCTCCTTGAAGGTCTGTTTGAGCCAACATTGCACATAGCAGGAAATGAGGTCAACACTGATGTCCTGGCCAAAGGCAGGCCACATTTGCCTTTCAAATGTTTTTCCTTTTTTTCTAAAACATTTGCCCATTTCTGATTATATTAAATCAATTTCAAAGCAAAAGTTGTGTAAATGACCCCTCTGCATTTACACTGTTGGGAGATATCTGAAAGACACATGTTGAATATGTTGTTTATATGCCTATGTGATGTTGCAAATTCATAAGTCAACACCTTTGCTAAGTATTTTCTCCTTAAACCTGCAGTAAACCAAAGACAATCTCCAAAACGGGGTTTGAAATCACTGGTGTTTCAATGTCACACACCATGTAACCAATCACGACAATGGAGGCATGGCTAATTTGCATATCCATAGAACCATATGCTAAATGAGGTGATGGGTGTATTCAAGCTATTTTAAGGCAATAGTTATTTAGTTTAGTATAGTTTACTTTAGTTATTATTAGTATTTGTTATCTTGGCGTGATCAGAACTCTTTTGGTTCCACTAACACCCTTATGATCTTAGACATTGTACATACAAGCTCAGTTTGTTCTTTGTATAGTTAAATCCACTTGATCTCATTTGCCATTATAATGAAACTGTACAGTAATCAAGAAAAGATGTGTATGCAAATAGGATTCAGAATCTTAAAAGGATGAGCAGTTGGAACAGAAAGTGTCAAAATTCAAAACCCCAAATGATTTATGCAGATTTTATTTCAACTTAAAGCTGCAGTCCGAAGCTCTTCCTCTTTGTCGCCATCTCTGTTCCAAATCTCCAATTGCAGTCATTCAAGGAATTTACGTGATTTGTACTTCGACACCCTCGACACGGCACAGTGGGGATGAACATAATGTTTGAGGAGACTGTGATGCTGTTAGTCGCCGTGCCAGTGTGGATACTGGCATTCAGAATAACAGATTATTATTTTTGGAAATATGACCAACATAAGAATTTTCACCGGAAAATGTCATCTGAACTAGTAAGAAACATCCACTTTTGTTCAGGTTCTGACATTGCAGTAAATCGTGCTGAATCAAGTAAATGAATAGTTGAAGTAAAGTCGTTATTGTTTGTTTTTTTGCGCACATAAAATGTTCTCGTCATTTGATAAACTTAAGATTGAGCCACTGTAGTCACTTGGACTATTTTAACGATGTCTTTAATAACTTTTCGAGGCCAGCAAGTTTCAATTCCTCAAGAAGCCTATGGACTAGTATGCAGGAGTGATCCAGCTCTCAGATTTCATCCAAAATATCTTAATCTGTGTTCCGAAAATGAACAAAGGTCTTACGGGGTTGGAACAACATGAGGGTGAGTAAATACTGACAGAATTTTCATTTTGGGTGAACTAACCCTTTAAATGTCCCCAAGTAAGCAAGCAAGCCAAAAGCCAAGGCAAGAGTGGCAAGGAAACAAAACTCCTTCAGGAGACAGAATGGAGAAAAAAACCTTGGGAGAAACCAGGCTCAGTCGGGGGCCAGTTCTCCTCTGGCCAACGAAGAAACAGTGTGATTCAGGTGACATTACAAAACAAATTGGATCGAAACATTAAGAGTATTTGTCCATTTCCATCTGTCTTCCATCTCGAAGTAATCACGCCGGTTTGGAGACGAGATCAGTGCCGATGGCTGTCGTGTCAATGAGGCCGGCACTTAAAGATGAGTTGGGATGGGTCCAGGCGCAGGTCCACCATAGAGGGTCCCTCGGGATTAACAGAGAAACTAATATTAGCATAGATGCCATCCTTCTTACATCAGGATTTACGGGACGTGTTCCTGGTTCCGGCTGATCTAAAATATGCAGCCTAATTTTGAAGTAAGGAAGTTTCTTCCTTACTTCAAAATTAGGCTGCATAGTATAATATAGTGTATTATGTGTATGCTAGGCCAAACAGATGTGTTTTTAGTCTAGATTTAAACTGACTTAAACTGGCTTTCCGTACAATGTTAGGAAGATTGTTGCAGAGTTTTGGTGCTAAATAGAAAAAGGATCTACCACCTGCAGTCGATTTCGATATTCTAGGTATTATCAACTGGCCGGAGTTTTGAGATCTCAATGCGTGAAGGACTATAAGGCCGGATTCACATATAGCGCCTAAAAACGCGTAGAAAACGCTGGGCACGCCGCATTCTCCTTTTTTCAAAGTGCTAGGGCAGTTGCGCTCCAGTTGGTTCTTGTCACGTGACCTATTGTGCGCTTATGTTGCACTTGCGGCATTCTGAAAAGTTGAGACGTTTTTATCTCGATGCGGCGCGGACACGCTTGGAAAAAATGAGCGCGTTGGACCGCAACTGCGTCGGTATGAGCATACCGCACGTCTACATTTGAAATAACGAACTTGAGCGCGCAAAAGACACGATATGTGAAAGGCCCTAATGCATTAAGAGCTCGCTCAAGTACTGCTAAACCATTTAGTGCTTTGTAAGTAATCAGCAATATTTTAAAAATTATATGATGTTTAATAGGCAGCCAATGCAGGGTTGACAGAACCAGGCTAATATGATCATACTTCCTTGGTTCTGGTAAGAACTCGAGCTGCTGCATTTTGAACTAGCTGAAGTTTGTTTATTAAGCATGCAGGGCAACCACCCAGTAGAGCATTACAATAATCTGACCTTGATGTCATGAAAGCATGAACTAATTGTTCCGCATTTGTCAATGATAGCATATGGTGTAATTTAGATATATTTTTAAGATGGACAAATGTGGTTTTACAGATACTAGACACATGACTTTCAAATGAGAGATATTGGTATCAAAGAGAAAAGGCTATAAATCTCCACCTCCAACATCCTCACATGCAATATAGCTTATATACAGTAGCCGAGACTCTTCTTTATGTGTACAGATGTGACGTAATGACGCAAAGACATTCTTGAATCTCCCGTGAAAATCCACCAGTACCACTGGAATTAAAAACTTTATTACAAGCAGATAGTTTTGAAAACTGTAAAACTGTGTATTTTCTCAAATATGTATTATGGATCATTTTTAACCCCAAAAAAGCTATGAACTGCAGGTACCATAGACTGCAAAGGCTGGTACTGATAAATGGCTAGTTGTATGAAAATGTTATTTTAAGTTTGGATGCACTTCCTTTATTACTAATTTCCTCATTTAAAAGAATTGTTCACTTCAAAATGAAAATTCTGTCATCATTCACTCAACTGCAAGTTGTTTTCAAACCTCTATGAATTTCTTTCATCTGCTGACCAAACTCACATGCCTGCTTTCTGGTAATCCTGAAGACCTTGATTAGCTTGTTTAGGTGTTTTTGATTAGTGTTGAAGCTAAGCTCTGCAGGAAAGTGGATCTTGAGGGCCAAAGTGGCTAACCCCTGTTACAGAGCTAGACATAAACCTGGGTATGACAAGTAGGTACTGTAGACTGTAGACTTGACACCAATTGAATCGTATGACACAAGTTGGAATAAAATGAGTCTGCACTATAGTTGTAAAATAAAGCACGATAAATCTCACTTTGGCAATTGTGGTTTTAAGTGCGCTGAAAAAAAGAGGAGGAAGTGAAAGAGGAGAATGTGGACAAGGTCATGGCTAGAGAAAAGAGGCCAACTTGGCATGCCAATTTTGCTAATGGAGCTTGAGGTAAGAAGTTTTAGCACCATGTCACATTGATCAATACGCCGTTTCATGGTGCATTTATTGGCTAGCCAGTAGTCAATGCCAACGAATGAGGAATTGTCCATGATTTTTTTTCTGTAAAATATTTTTTTGTGGTATGATATACATGTTTGCCAAAGGTTGTTAATTAACTTAAAAGGTTATGTAAGGAGGTATAAAGGTTTACTTGTGATAAGAATAGAAAATGGGTTGTAAATATGGACTTCAACATATGACAAATATATAAAATATATATTGTATTATTACTGTAATGTCATAGGAATTAAATGACATGCATAGGTGTATTGGAATTATATGGTACATTTTTTGTAAAACTTTTTTGGTGACCTTGATGGAATAAAATGCCTACAGTTTTGTTTCTGGATCTTTTTTTCGGTCTTCATTCCATTTGGTTTGCATCTGATCACTGGATGTTCTGCGTTATTAGCCTATACTTAATTATACTAGAATCCTTTCAGATTAAGTATAGTGGATTCTTGATGTTTTGCTATTCAAATACTTAAAGGACTGCTGCGCTGAAAGAAATTTATTTTTAATAATTCCATTATTTACTATTGTTGTTATTGTGAAAATACAAATATATTCCATGTACAATTAAAAATAGTTATATCACAAAATGGCATATACATAAATTAAAAATATTATCTTATGTATTTTTAGATTAAGCACTACAATCACTGTTTTTGCTGAAATACTGTAAAAAACAAAAACAAAACAAAACGAACTTTACAGCGTGACTTTAAACACTCCTACAGCACCGGAAGTCTATTTACAGTAGAAGAACCACAATTCCCACAAGGCGTCGGGTTTTCAGTTACTGTGGAAAGGGGGAAGGGAAGCAGAGATTGGAGGGAGAGAAACTGAGGTAAAAATAAAACGAATATTTAATACCTATCATTCTAGCAAGGGTATAATTGCGTAATTCGCAGCTAAGAAAGACAACGCTTAATTGTTTGCACGTTTTGCTGTACATTGTTTGGTAAAAGACTAATTATAGGCAAGTTAGCTAAGCTAGAAGCGAGAGTACAAAAAGATTGTGGCAGTTTAACGTTAGCTGGTTCGCGAGACAGACGCTTTACCAGTCACTCACTGAAACGTGACGGTAAATAACAATTTTTTAAACTGAAATAAGTAACTGCAGGTTTTGAGTGCTGAGGTAAATGTGAATGTTTCGTGTTGCTCATTTAACTTGAAGAGAATGAGGAGGGGGTGAAATTACCGTTATTTGTGGTGGAAGATATAGCCTAACTGTTATGCGAGTAAGTTGGTCAATTTTTCTGTTGGTCTTTATCATTATTAACGTTAGCAGTCTGATAAATATTTTATGTTCAGTGCATGTTGCTAGATTAGTGTTTGCTGAAGTAAAATACGTGTAAAGTTATACTGTCATGTATCTTTATAATGGTTGTGGTATCTTTTGTAAAGGTGTTTGACAGCTCGCTGGATGCTGTCATACATTCATGCTGTGCCGCATTTGAAACTGATGCATCATATCTGATGTCGCTGATATCCAAATTAGCGTTAATTATCGATTAATACGTTGGCTTTTGAGTTGTCTGTCGTTCATGTTTATTATAATGTTTAGTTAGTTCGGGTTTTGTGAGTCAGGATATAGATGACGTCACCCCTCATCCGTTTAATTTTATGAATGCAATATATTCAGTTATCCGCCTGTCTACACATTAAAGTCATGGCAAAACGAAAAGAACCCTTTCAAATTTCACCTGTGGTAATTGGTGATCGTAATACTCCATCTAATTCGTTTTCATGGGGATGCAGTTTTGATACGATGACGTCATCCCGTTTGGATGCCTATTTTCTGTGCAGTGCAGCGCTCCTTTACATTGTTCTTCTATAATGAAAACTGGAGAGTGTATCATGCCTTTTATATTTTGCACATGCTGATATTTGCCTTGCATGTACCTTTTGAAATATGTTATATATTTTACAATTTGCATATTCTAATATACATTATTGTATCCTACAGAGACTGTTGCTGACATCAGAAGGCCGCAGGGAGGATTCTGAAGAGACCCTCAGTAACCATCCAATCCATGTTAAACTCCCTTTTTAGCAACACATCCCCATAATAAGCCTTCAATCCTCCAAGTAGAATTTCATCAGAGTCATCATCACAGGCACTGTCAAATACAGCTTCAGCACTGCTGTACCCAATCAATGTCTGATTTCTGCTCCTTTTGCAACACTCCAGTTTCACATAAGTGGACCTATAACAAGCCTAACATTCACCTATTAATGTACCACTGACCCGGTACAATTAGCGCTTGACAGACTTGAGAAATCCATCTCCAACAAGGCCATCACGATTCACAACTTTCTGCACAGTCCCACTAGAACGAAACCTTAGGCCTGTTACTACTGAAATTATGCTTCTGCTCCTTGTCCCAACTCTGTTTCTACCAGCCCCTCTTTGAATCCTAAGAAGTGGCACGGTTAAACAATGCACTACTGAAAGCTCTTCGGCTGTTTCAGTCTTAATCTACGCTTGTAGGACAAGGAGCAGGTGCTTCTGAAAGCATTGAAAGTGCTCTAGAACCATGTGTGTCCATTGGGCAGTGTTTACGATTGGCCTAGTCCACAGGATGGGTGGACAGTAGGGGGACAGTGAGACAGTGGACTCATGTCATGGAAGGGGTTCTTGCAATCGCAGTACATACAGAGGTATGTATGACATTTTTACCTAAAGCACTACAAGCCACTACACTACACTATACTTCCACAGGTAAAAAAATAAAAATCAATTCAGACCTGTTTCATATTTCAGCTGTTAGTATTAGACAGCAATATATATATATATATATTTCTCATAAGAAAAAGGCCCGTTTGTCTCCTCTAGATTTGCACTCCCAAAGGTTTTGTCAGCAGATCTTTTTAGATGTAAAATGTTTACTTAATATAGATTTTAATTTAATATTTCAACAATTTTACAACAAATACATGTTCATGGTTAATGGTCACGTGACATTTAAAAATAAAATATATTTTTTTAGTAAGTCAGTGATTGATTTTGATTAGTTTTTTATTTTAACTATTTTATTTTTAGTTTTTTGCATTAAAATCGTGCACAGCTTGCCATAAATTATCCCGCTTATACATGGTCAGTTATGAGCATTGACAAGTTAAAGATGTTATTAATGTTTTTAGCACTAAATTTGATGTGAAGGGTTAAAATGACAGTTATTTTAATTGTCTATGACTTAGATCTAGCATTCTGCCTGCTTTAAATCAGACAAATAGTAGACAAGTAGTGTAGTTTATTTGATTGAATTATAACATTTATTTGAATTAATTAGCTTATTGAGAGAGAAAGAGAGAGATGTGTGTGAATTACCTGTCTGTGCAGTGTATCTACTATCTATTAACTAGTGTTAGTTTTGTCAGCTATTCTTAGTCCTTAAATGTACTTTTTAGTTTTTATCATATTTAGTCAACCTTGTCCTGTTTTTGTTTGATGACGTTTTAGCTGACTAACCTCTGGTTTCACAGACAAGGCTTAAACCTAGTCCCAGACTAAACACATGTTTGAGCTGTTTTAAATGAAAGCAATTTGTAGTACTGGCATATCTTAAAATATGTCAGTGCCATTGTTTTTTTTAAAGGTGCTCTAAGCGATGTCACGTTTTTTAGGCCCAAACATTTTTTGTCACGTAATAGCCCAAATAGCCTAAAAAAATCCTAATAATAATAGGCTGTATTGTAGGATGCATATAGGTTTATTTTCGTTTTGTTACATTATTTAGGCTATTTTCAAATGCGTAAAGTGTACAAATAAAAACAAAGACACATCAAGAAAACACAATCTATTGAGTGAGCATGATAAAGCCGTTAAAGGGACTGCTCACGTCTTTTGCACGCTCAAGTTCGATTTCAAATGTAGGCGTGCGCATTCATAATGGAAGCAACGCGGTTGCGGTGCGATACACTCTTTTTTTCCAAGTGCGTCCACGCCGCATCGAGATAAAAACATATATTGTGTATAAAAACAAAAACCAAAACAAGTAGCGTTCTAACTGAATGAATACAGCTAACTACCGTTGCGAAGCAGCAACGCAGCCAGCCACAGGTGCGAACCGAGTGTGTGTGTCTGTGTGTGTGCTAAACTGTGGCACTTACAAAATAGCCTAAATAAAGCATTCAAAGTTGGGGATAAAACATAGGCTAATTATATTTAGAATACAGTAATATATAACTGCTTATAAAGGAATACATATCAAGGAGTAAATCATTGAAAACTTCTTTCTATTGGTAAAAAAAAAAAAAAAATGCAACTGGTCGACCAACAAGAATGTCAGTCGACCAAGACGGGATCGACCGATTAGTCGACTAAACGACTAAAGTTGACAGCCCTATTGTTTATGCACGGTTATTGAAAAAACTAAAAGTTTAAGTTTCTGAAATAAACCCACAAAACACATACAAAAATATATGTCTACAAGACTTTTGAATAATCAATGTTGTCGCTTAGTTTTTGCTTCAAAATTATCTGAAATTCTATCACCCTGCCTAATCATTTTCATAAAGCCATAGATTGTTTTAAATTGTGAAAAACACTTTTTTGTTTGGAAAGGCAATATGCAAATGGATGTGAACGGCCCAACCCCCTCATGAATAATCTCGCTTAACTTCATCATACAACCGTGAATCGCCTTTCCTGTTAAAAACGTTTATGCTTCTAACCATAACTAACTGTTTAGAGGATACTTGCCAAGACCGAAATTTTTGACATAATTTTGCGTGTTTTAGTCTGCTTTACTGTAGTCTATATGCACGCAGAGAAAACCAACTCTCAGAGAGCGCACAAGTACTGAATAGTTTAAAATCGTTTGAATGTTTAAACTGGTAAGACTTAAAGGGCACCTATTATGCAAAGTCCACTTTTACATGGTGTTTGAACGTAAATGTGTGTGTGTGAGAGCAAAACCACCCTAGAATGATAAATCCACTATGTTTCTTTTACAATCTCAATAAATCATATGCACTGTCTCAGAACAAGCTGTTCTAAGATTCAGCGCAATGTGACGTAGAATTCAGCAAGGGGTTTGATTAACAGTGTGGTTGTGGCATAGACCCCGCCCTCGGTGATCTGTACACACCTTCCTCCATTGTTTCAACGACAGACGGTAATGTCTTTTGGAAACATAAGTGTTCTGTTGTGGGATGGGATGTAATAATGACATACATAGTAGTTTTCACTTACTTCCGACATCAGAGCCACTAAAAAGACAGTGGATGTTTTGTATTTTGAAAGTTTCAGTGGCACCCTTCCTTCGTAAGTAAGTTTATGTTTGAGCGAATCATTTTCTGACTGACTGTTTTGTGAACGAGGGTCAATTCGAAGCAGGTCTTGCTTCAAAGTTAATCCTCAAATGTGGATCGTCGTCTACTGTTTGTGATCCAACGTCACCTCCAGTTAGTGTATTTTATGATTTTTGAGCAAATAGTCATTTCAGTCAATGTCAGCCAATTCAACAACAAATGCGTCAAAACTTTGTTGTCGTCGTCGTTGCAGGTTGTCTGTGTATATAATTTCAACCTTGTTTGTATAGTGTGTAACCACACGTTTATATATATATATATATATATATTTTATATATATATATATATATATCCCTCAGGTGCTCTTCGTTTCGGAGTCACTCACACTTGTTATCTTCCCGGTCAAAAGTGACCGGACACCTAAAAATGAAACTTTCTCCATCCCAGTAAAACCAATGCAATTTATTTTTGTTCTATAATATTTATTCTTTTTAATTTAGTACTTTGAGACAGTTTGATTGAATTTATTAATATTTATGCAATATTTATGGTTTATTTTTGCCATGGAAAAGTATATATATTTTTCTAAATATATATAATTTAAAAAAAAAAATTATGAATGCAGTGTTTTAGTATACTATAGAGTCTTGGCCTTCAGAAAAAAAATATTTTTTGAAGAAAATTAGCACCATCTAGTTACAGTATAGAGAAAAAGCGTAGAATCATGGTGTAATCACTAGCCTTCGTTTCGGAGTCACACTTGTTATCTTCCCGGTCAAAAGTGACCGGACACCTAAAAATGAAACTTTCTCCATCCCAGTAAAACCAATGCAATTTATTTTTGTTCAGTTATATTTTTTCTTTTTAATTTTGTATTTTGAGCCAATTTGATGTTACTTATTAATATTTATGCAATATTTATGGTCCATTTTTGCCATTTAAATTTTTTTATTTTATTTTTTTAAGCAGTATTTTAGGTTAAAATAGTGACTAGGCATTCCAAAAAAAATTTTTGAAGGCAGATTAGCGCCATCTGGTAAGAGTATGGAGAGAAAACGTAGAACCATGTTGTAACCACTAGATGAAATGTACAGTTCTCTATGGAGAGGCATGTGAATTCCCCAGCTGTTCATGGACACGTTTACTTATTTTTTTTGTTATAGGTGGATTTCAACATATATTTAAACAATCTCAAAGACTATTTTTTATCAAGTTTTAGATTTTTTTTTTTAATAGTGATTTAAAGTGTTAGTTTTTGCATTATGATTACAGTCAAACCTAAACATTGTGTTAGAAAGAGAATGCTAGGAAGCAAATTTTATACACTTTTTTTTTTAAATTCTGAATTTGTACAAAAAACAAACAAAAAAAACAATGCAATTCATTCAATTATAACACTTTATGTAAAATAATATTTAATGAGCATGTCTATTTGTGTAAGTCACTGAACCGTAAGAAAACAGTGAACAGTAAAAAAGGAAACAGCAATAATGAACTAGCTGCAGAAAATGAAAAAAGAGAAACTACTATACTAACTTTAATCATTTTATTTCACATATTCTCGAAATTTGCTGTTACTGTTACAGTTCATTTGTGTGTGTGTGTGTGTGTGTGTGTGTGTGTGAGAAAGAGAGAGAAAGAGAATCTGAAAAAAATATTCCACCGACTGTCAAGGGTTGAAAAAGAAAAATGCTCAGAACGATGCCTGAACTTCCAAGTGCGCAGTGTGTGTGTGTGTGTGTGCGTGTGTGTGTGTTAATTTCAGTATTGAAGTTAGTGTCACCCCTTCACTGCTGTGAGCTTTTCCTGCATTATGACTGAATTATTGAATAGATTTCACATATTCTCACAACATTGCTCTATTACAGACACAGTGGTTCATATAGGTGTGTGTTTATTTGTGCGTGTGTGCGTCTGTTTGTGAGTGTGGGTGAGTGTCAATATCACAATCTTGATGTTTTAGAGTGTCACCCCTTCATTGTTGAGCACTTTTTTCTGCATCATGGCCAATTTGTAGATTGCAAATTGTAGTTTGAAGTTGTAGATTGTTGTTTTTGTCAATTTCCCATTCATTTCCTATGGTCGGTCATGTTTGACAGAAGAGCAGAAGTGTATCTCATTTTTTTACGACCACTTAAAGTGCTCGAATCATGACCTCAATTTTTTTGTGTGTTCACATACATGTTGCCATAAAAGTCACGAAGTTTCGTAATTTTCTGACGAAGCAGTGATTTTTTAGAAATTCAAAACAGATTTTTTAATCACAATTTATTGGTGTTTTTGTGTATAAAAGTGTGTGTGTGTGTGTGTGTGTGTGTGGGGTGGGGTGGGGTGGGTATGTCTGTTTTGCACTCTTGATGTTTTAGAGTGTCACCCCTTCAATGCTGAGCACTTTTTTCTGCATCGTGGCCGATTTGTAGATTGTACACACAACAATTCTCAAAGTTTTTGTCAATTTCCCATTCATTTCCTATGGTCTGTCATTTTTGACCGAAGAGCACAAGTGTGACTATTTTTTTTACGACCACTTAGCATGCTCGGATCATGACCTCAATTTTTTTGTGTGTTCACATACCCAATGGAATAAAAGTCACCAAGTTTCGTAACATTCCGATATAGCTGTGATTTTTAACATTTCAAAACATAAATTTTTTCGGTCAGAAATGACCGAAGAGCACCTGAGGGATATATATATATATATATATATATATATATATATATATATATATATATAATGATACTGTATTAAAAACTGCATATATTTTCTTGTTCTGTAGCCACCTTCTCACATTTGCCACAGAAGCACCTGTATGACAAGTAATTTAAACATGATGCAACAGATCCCTCACATAAATGTAATTTTGCTTGTGCATAGCAAACTTTATCACAGTATGTGTTTGTAGTTTCAAAAAATTGCGTCAACGTTAGGCTTGCCACGGTAGTCGGTGTTACCGGTGTTACCGGTGTTCAGTCGCAACACCGGTTTCATGACATCACCACCGCGGCACCGCGGTTGGCATGTGAAAAAAAAAAAGTTTAAAGCCTTAAAAATATTGAACGTAGACATCGTCCGATGCCAAATTGGTAGACATCGCCCAACCCTATGTGGTACATTAGTTAATGTATTACTTAACATGAACTAAGTATGAGCAATTCATTTTTTACAATATTTATTCATCTTCGTTAGTGTTAGTTAATACAAATACAGCTGTTCATTATTTGTGCATTGTTAGTTCACAGTGCATTAACTTATGTTAACAAATATAATTGATTTTAATAATTTTTTTTAGTAAATGTTGATGAAATTAATGTTGAATTAATTAATGAAATTAATGAAAAATGAATGAAATTAATATTAACTAAGATTAATAAATGCTTTAGAAGTATTGCTCATTTTTAGTTCATGTTAACTAACGTAGTTAACTAAAGTTAAAAAATGAACCTTATTGTAAAGTGTTACTGATTTTATAACATTTTTATATATATGTTATTTTTAATTCTTCCTTTTAGGGCTTGAATGGTTTTCCACAAGAATGTAAACAGACAGAGGACCTAACCAATGGGCACTCCAAATGCACAACTGTGAGTACACGCTGCTAAAATTTGTTCAGCGAAACCAGGTCTTGTCACTATCTCCATGGATCATGGTTGCTTTCTGTTGCTGTGCTTTGTATTTTTTTAGATCCTAAATGGATTGTCTCCAGGTAATTGCATCAAAGAGAATGGCAACTTGAATGGCAACCCTTATCTCAGAACTGTCCCTGTGAGTATTTTACTGAAACATAGTCACATGATGTTACTGGTTTGAATAGCAATGGTAATGGCGTGAACTTGTGGTTGTGTAGATCTCAGCACTAAAACAGAATGGACTCTTACAGTCTCTGGCAGCAGGAGGCAATCAGACTAAAACAGAAGGTAAAGACTTCATCACTCTGAAACATTTTACACACAGAATGATGTCAGTAGTTCAACAACATCTTTTACTTTATGTGTGTGTGATTTTGTCTTTGTAGAGGTAAGCTTGGAGGTGGAGCGAGCACAAGAGGAGTGGGATGCCCTGGAGAGCATCCAACCAGGTGAGACCAATTACCTTGTCACCATGGAAACAACGTCCTGTCAGCCTGGATACTGAGCACATTACATCACCATGACTAAGCATACGCCCCTATCCTGGAGAGATGGCAACACTTCCTTGGCTAAAATAGATACATTACGAAACCTGATCGCTGTCAGATACAATCTGGAGCATTAGCATCTGTTGGTGAGATATGTGTGGACAACAAATGGGCAAGGATTTTACAGCACAATAACTATATTTAGACACAGGAGTGGGTGATGTGACCAAAATCTTTTCATGACATGAGAAATTTGAATATAATTTTACCAAAATATCTGTCCCCTGACAGATCTCAGTAAATAATGTGTCATGAAATATCTGACTTGTTTAGGCTCTGTAAACTGCTCTTTACAGTTTTAAAGAGCAACCATTAAACTGCTCTGAAACCTCAACATGTTAGTGAGATTCTTTAAGCCAATCTACAGACTTTTAGCTAAGTTTAAGTGGAGTTTGAATGTTAGGTGATTTAGAATGAAGTAATTATTAAAAAGTTTGATACTTAAAGTTAAAGGTTTAGAACAGAGATATTCAATTGGTTGCCCGCGGGCCAAGTGCGGCCCGCCAATCATCTCCATATGATCCGAGGGCACCCCAAACTCCCTCCTCCTATTTTCTGGCGGTGCGGCTAAATTTGGTTTGATATGCGCGTGGCCGCAGTGGCGCCTGCAGCTGGATGACTATACGCACTGTGTATATACTATGAGCGCTCCGACTGACCTGAGAGAAACGTTTACAGTCCGAATATTTCAGCAGTTCTTATGTGTGTCCCGTATTTCTGTCGACTGAACCAGCAATATTAATCATTCGTTGGTTTGATTATTTCTTTCCATGAATTGGCCAAACGCGTGTGCATAACGGTCTGAAACGATTCGGATTCGTTCACCTGAAGCGGTTTCTCGGTCAGTAACAACAAATAGAGAACAAAATAGCACTGGTTTCAGTTGAGGTAAACAGAAGTGCTGTAAGGACATTGTAATTAAAGGACAGAAATTTTAAGAGATGTTTTATGGTGTCCAAAAAATGAAGTAATACAACTGATAATAATATCATAATATAATAATTTATCATCATATCAATTTATCATATCATAATAATTTCATTTAATGCATCAAATCAGAATGATTTTATTTTAGAATGATTTCTGAAGGATCATGTGACACTGAAGACTTGGGGTTGAATGACTTCACCTCTCATTTCCCCCTGTACACTGCACGACAAATGATACATGACAGAGCTTTCAGCCCAACTCAAAAAAGAGTTGCACAAGTCAGAATTTGGCTTAAAATCAGACAAAAATCAGGCCGTAAGTCTGGATAAAATGGAAAAAAGAAAACCGTAAAAATATTTGTGTTTCCAGACTATTTCCCCTATTCTACTTTCTAAAATATAAAATAAGAATTTCTTACAATTATTGTGTCAAATATGCAGTGTGTTTTCAGTGCAGCCAAAAGTTTTGAGAGTTTTTTGTTTAACATTGCTCAAAACTGTTCATCTTTATAAGTTCATCTTTATTTCTTTCAACTTCAACTTCAACTTTTATTTATTTATATAGCACATTTAATAGCAACGTTGTTGCCCAGTGCTTCACAGTTAACTCAAAACAGTACGACATTCATGTATAAAAGCATGTATGAAAGTAGACCATACACTCTTAGACATACTCCCTCATATAACAATATAGTGAGGACAGTGTGGAAAGGATTTAAAATAAATAAAAAAACTAAAAGTGACTAAATTAAATCTACACTGTACAATGCACTAAATGAAAGCTAAGTTTAAAAGATACGTTTTTAATTTGGACTTAAAAATTTCTATTGTGTGAGCTAGCCGGATATGAGCGGGGAGACTGTTCCACAGCTTGGGGGCCGCAACTGAGAAGGCTCGGTCACCCTTTGTCTTCTTTTTGGAGTAAGGGACTGTCAGCAAAAGTTGATTTGTTGATCTTAATGTCCTGCCTGATTTGTACTCTCCTAAAAGGTCAACAATGTAGTTTGTGGACATGTTATACATAAAAGAGAGTTGCAATAGTCTAGTGTTGCTGTAATGAAAGCGTGAACGACGACCTCCAGATCTTTAAAAGTGAGAAGGGGTTTATTATCTTTATTTCATCTTCGCTAAATGAATGAGTTTGTGACTCCCCATTTCTCAAACCAGCAACAGATAAAGGGAGCATGCTCTTATTCATATAAAAATGTACTTTGCTGTTTGTTGATCGTGCAATATCATGTTTTTTGTATCACACCGATACTAGCAAACCGTTTTAGGTTTTTCTCATCTTCTGGTATGTTAGCATTTATCACATAAAATTAATTAATAAAAAGAAATATGAATTAATTAATTAAATTAATATTTTCTAAATAAATGTATTCAGTTACAATAAAATGAATTTTATATTTTAAAACTTATGTTTTAAAGTCATGTGTACATTTAAAACTTATAATATAAATTCAAAATATTTCAAATGTGTGCAATATTTTTTATTATCCACATTTCTCTTGGTTCACCCTCCATATTGGAATTATTTTTTTTTTTTTGTGATTTTGCTTTATGTATTCTGATTTTCTAGACTGAACCATGTTTATGATGGAGGCAGGGTTTCCGTTTTCCGGTAATTATCGTACATTGGCCGGGAAAAATGTGAAATGTCCGACAAAATTAAAACTCAATGCTAGGGGGAAGGAGGATTGGTTTGTTAAACTATGAATGTGAAACCATAGTAAAAACAATTGCCGTTGGTAGAAGGTTAAGCTAATAAACATTTGCATTCTATATGGCCTGATTATGTCATTTAAGTTACATAACCTCGAGTGCAGAATGAATGGGAGCCAATGGGATTTCACCCCCAGAAATCCACTTCTCTCTGGATGTAATTTTTTGTCAAGTAATTTGAAAGTTGCATTCAAAAGGGAGAGCTAAGATAATACACTTAGCTGAAAATTGCATTTTTAAGTTCACTTATCTGTTCTAAAAGTCTGTTCAAAAATGTGATGACGTCACACAATAGCAGAATGCTAGCGTGTTCTGGCCAACAACAGCCTAACCTGTAAGAAATCGAAAGGACATAAGTACTCGTTCATTCGACTTTTGGCCTATAATCTATATTGAGCTAGAATCAACAATAAAATCTATGTTGATTCAACGACAAGCAGGAGAAAGAGACACATTTAGCCATTTAGCTCTTTAGACTTAAATTCATTCTGCACTCGCCCGCGATCACCTCCAGTGGAATTCTTATGGAACTGCAACCAAGATGATACACAATGGGGCTAATAGGAAGTGCCAAGGCTCTCCTTTAGACGGGCTCTGGTTTTCCTCAACTTGACTAATTAAGAGGCTATATTTGACCGGCATATCATCAAAATGTCCGTAAAACGAAAACTCTGCCGGTTACTTTGACCGGCATCATTGTGTGGTCATCTGTCAGAAAAAAATCAATGTGTCTTTTATAGTTCTTGCTGAGGATCTCACTCCATCACCACTGATCTCCTTCAATGAGGCTCTGCAGCATTTTCAGACAACTGATCTTGGAGACCTGCTTGTGAGTTTGTTTCAAGTGAATATGCATTATGACACTATGATTGTCATGACTATTGAGACCATTCTTTTTCTTTTTTCTTAATTTTGTACTTGCTCTTCTCCTCTATCAGAAGAATATTCAGCCCACCATTCACAGGACTGGATTGGCTGCCATCACCCATTTCTTGTTTGGACCTCCACGGCTACACAAAGACCTTTTAGAAGAGAGAGACTTAGTGTTTGCCATCGCACAATGTGAGTAGAACATATGACTTGACAAGTCAGGTAGTATGCTTTGCTTTAATGACTATATACATCGTTTTACTAATATATTCCAATGGATAATTTGTAGGACTGTCAAAATTATTGTTTTAATGCTTGAAATTTAATTGTAATTAGTTTTACACGTTATAAAATATTTAACGTAATTAACACAGCAATTTTTCCATCAATCATTGGCTAGCGCTGCAGTATATAATCACACTCTTGTTCATGCAAATACTTTTAAACCATTCAAGCGTGAGATCTTTTCTGAAGAATTCTGCACAGAGCACACTTCCTTGATTTACGTACAAATGTTAAGGGGCGTGTAGAGAAAAATCGGGACATTACGGTATCGAGGCGTTTCAAATCCTCTTATTTCAGAAAGGTGGAAAACAAAAATTCATATTTGAAAATCGGGAGTTAGCTTTGAGTTATAAAATTCTGAGGTTTTTTTTTTTGTAGAGTACTGTTTTATAAATATAAAGTACATATTTATTTTCTATTTCACAACCTATTTTAAGTTGTTTAGATGGCTACCAGAGTAACTGATTAAATCAGGGATGCCTAGAATTTGATTTTTTTGGCCGATACCTATATCCATTTTAAAGGGTCACTTCACCCATTTGCATTAAGCTTTGTATCTTTAGAAACCCAGTCATATTTTTGAATGGTCATGGTTTATTCCCTTATTTTCCCCTGAGATGGGAGAAATAAAGATTTAAGTGTTTTACTTCCTGCTTATCGTGATGTAAAAATCGTCATTTTGCGTCACGTTCTCTGCGTAGGTTCTCTGGATAATGGACAGTCAGTTCACATGCGTGTACTCCAGACCGTCTACAGGAAATTGACTTGCACTCGAGCAGACTGCCCTCGCTATGGACCACACTGGGAGAATGTGGGCTTTCAAGGTACGTCAAAAATTGAAGGCACCTGTGTTAAAAAAATCAAGATAAACTGTTTAACCACAATCATCAAGCATTTAATTTTTCATGATCCCATAAAATAGAAGTCACTTGTTTGTAAACTTTGTTTTTGTGTGACACTTTCGTTACTCTTAGGTTCAGACCCTGCTACAGATCTAAGGGGAACTGGTTTTCTGGGTCTGATGCACATTCTCTACTTCGTCATGGACCCAGAGATACTACCACTTGCTAGAGACATCTACAGACTCTCTCAGCATCCAGTCCAGGTGATACAAACCACAAAGAAACACTCTTATTCACGTATCATGCCTTAAAAAAACTACAAACTTATTGTTATCATTCAATTATTATTTTTAACACCTGCAGAATTTTCCGTTCAGTGTGATGTCAATCAACATGACCCGAATCGCTCTCCATGCTCTTAGAGAGGAAGTGCTGTCCAAGTAAGTCATGATTTTTCACAAGATTACCTGAACATTATCTGATGGTTATTTTAAGTAATATTAATTATGTGTGTTTTAAAGCTTTGAAATCGTCTGGGGGTGTTTGTGTTGTAGCTTAACATAACCTCTTCAGTTGTTTTCATTGCAATAAAACATTTTGTTGCTTTGTGATGTCACCTAGGGAGTGTAACCGAAGGCAGCAGGTTGTAGCTGTACTGAATGATTTTTATGTTGCAACATTCCTGCACCTCTACCAGCTGTGGAAGAACCAGCAGAAAACTATCTCGGATTCTGGCCATGTACTCAAAGGTGACTTTTCAGTTACAAATTAACAGCGCAGTATTTGTTCTTGGTATCGTTTACTGGCATTCAGAAGAGATTTTAATGAACACGGTGTCATTTGGTCAGTATCATTTGAAGCGGCCATAATTTACTTTTATTTTTCCCTATATAGTCCATTTATGATAGTAAAGGTTTGCTCCAAAAACATGTTTAACTCTCACTGACCTAGGGCTGCACGATTAATCGAATTTTAATCACGATCAAGATTTTGGCTTCCCACAATCAAATTCGCGTGATCAAGCGATATTTAAAATGCGTCATTCCATTCACAGAACGCTCCGTATATATCAAATGTTTTTTTTTTTTTTTTTGCAAAGCCAATCTAGCGCTCCATAAACCACTGTCTGATCACGTGCTTCCACGAGCTCCAGTGCGCAAGAGAGACGAGTGTCCAAGCGCGCTCAAAAGTGCGCGAAGGATAGCATCCTCGAAATTACGGCTTCCAAGGATCCTTCCTTGACATTGAGAAATACCTCGAGTGTGTCTTCGTGCGAGCGACAGCACGCAAGAGATACCGACTGTGTCTGAGACTGAGTGATACTGTGTGTGAGAGACTGAGTGTGAGCATTAGTAAATTGCATTAGTAAATTGGTACATAGTAATATATAATTACTATATAAGAGGCATGAAAGTTCGATTAAAGGGCCACTAGACGACAATGCTGTCAAACAGCGACCCCTAGAGTAACTGTGGAGTACTTGTTTTTAACATTACTGTTGTAAATACCACTCACGGAGGGCATGACGTGTTACATAGTATACTACATTGTGTTTATTTTGTTGTTTAATGAGATCTAATATATGTTGTTAGTGGTGAGAATTTTCACGTGATTAAATACATATCCCCATGAACTTTAATGGTCCAGAGGATGAACTTTTGCCATGTTTGTCACAGGTTCTGGGTTCTAATTCTTATTAATAGTATAGTTTATTTTCCTCATCAACACCGATTATATATTAGTGGCTGTATTTCAAGCAGGGACATGTTTTTTTGTGCATTGGGTTTTGTGATTTCACCGTAATGAGTCTCTCAGTCCCCGCAATGGATTGAGCAATGAGCGCGCGTCCGTTTGAATATCACAACAGAACACTGAATCCACTGAAACTGATCGCAGCGGCAACGAGCACTTTGGTCACTTGAATTCAAAAACAACACATTTCAGATCGCCTCTTATTTAACAAACGAAATAAATGAATCTACTAAAGTTACCTGGAGATGTTTTATTTGTTTGTATTGGTACATCCGTGCTGCGAGATGCTTCAATGGGGACATATCACACGCACATTACGGCTATGCTCGCGTCTGACTCCTCGCTCGGTCAGTCTGCTTTTTCCTCTTTCTCTGTTCCTCCGACAATGCTTTCCTAGCTTTCTATATCTTATATGCCGGCTCCGCCATGACGATAGTGTGACAAACTCCATCCTTGTCGACCTTGTTCCTGGATATGTGCAGTGTTGTCGCAAGACTCGCAAAGGAGTATGTTACATCGCGAGAACTGATATCACGCGATACTTCCTAATATTGCAGGGCGGCGAGCCGCCGGCCTGAAACTGCAAGTGAGATTTTTCCGCTCACAGGCACCAGGGGGGGTCGAGACACCCACCATTCAACCCTAAAGAAGTCATATAACCATTTCAATAACTCTGAAGCTGTTATTAAATTAAGCTAAAATAACTGCCTTGTGTCCCTTTAATGGACTGCAATAATCAGTAGTAGGGGTGTAACGGTACACAAAAATCACGGTTCGGTACGTACCTCGGTTTTAAAGTCACGGTTCGGTACGTTTTCGATACAGCAAAAAGAAAGAAATGCCAGAGAAATGTCCTATTTGTTTAAAGAAAAAATATTTTTAAATAAATGTGAGTTTTCCTAGATCTTGAAACTTTCAGGTTTATAAATGGGGGTCATCTTTGAAGGATGAACAAATAATGTTTTGGTCATCACATTAAAAATAACATTTACATACAGTATATATTTATTTATATAATATTTGAATTTTGAAGTGCTGGAAAAAGATGTGTGAAGTACTTGAAAGCATTTCACCATTCCAGCCAAACTGGTTCCAGTTAGTGTTACTATTAAATCCATGGTGAATGTTGCTTGTCTGTGGACGAAAGTATTAACTAGTTTATTCACGGCACAATGTTTCTCCTGGTTTCCATGACAGCACTGTTTGAGAATGCTTCTCACTAGATCACGCAGCGATGTTATTACCTCAGTGGCGAATTCAAATGTTTTCTTTACCAGATCTCTTAGCGCTGTGTAGTAACAGTGTTGCTTGATCGAGATCGGCTCACGCTGAACAGATGTTGCTGGTCCGAACTGATAAACGATCCGTGAAGCACATAATCCGTGAAGCACATAATGAGTAGCGCAGTTTCGTTCTGCTTTCATTACATTTGCCATTTGATGTTGCGCAACGATGTGTTGGCCGCGTCAGCGCGAATTTTGCCGGCAAGAAAAATGGTCCAAGCAATCGTTCGGTTTGTATACGTACCGAACCGGAAGCCTCGAACCGAAACGGTTCAGTACGAATACATGTACCGTTACACCCCTAATCAGTAGGCTAATACAAACATCTTGTTTTGAACTATTGTTTAAAAATAGAAATAATTCGACCACATAAACTTTCATATGGAGGATTAATTAGATTAAATGTATGCAGTAAGATTTCACAACTAATTACTGACACTGTACCACCACATTTTACATTTCTTAAGTGTCAAATAACAATGACTCTGAATTTCATCCATTGATCGAAATTCCATAGTGCATAGTTCTGCCTTGACATGTTCTCATTTGGTTACATTCTGTTATGGAATATTTTTATTTATTTATTTTTTTAAATTCATTCACATCCATTCGTTTTATTCACATCCATTATGCAGGTACAATGCAAGTTTATATTTTGCTTCCTAAAATATATTTACACAATGTAAAATGTAAAATAGTGCCCTGTTGAAGTTTTGCTACATTTTATTTTTCTTTATTTTTTATTTATTCTTTAAAGAGATGCACTGAATTTTGGTGAATGAGAGCACCTGTTTTATTTTAATGCACATAGTTGTACATTAGCTGGAATGTAGCACAATATAGATGTGAAAGCAGTTATAATTAGCATATGTGACAATAAAATTGGTTTTGGTTAAAATCAACAAATAATCGTGATAATTAATCGTGATCTCAACATTGATCAAAATAACCGTGATTATCGTTTTGGCCCAAATCGTGCAGCCATACACTGACCCTTGTTAAGGCCTCATTATGCTTCTGCGTCAACTCCACGGCGTAGCTACGTCGTCACTACTACGGCGTCGTGGCCGTTTTATGCTTCTGCGTGAGGTTGTGGTGCATTTCGCCGCCAGAACGCTAGGGGGGTTGGTGAATCTCTTTGGTTCCGTGCGCCGCGAGCGAAAGAGAAAGAGTGTTGTTTTTGCAGCTGCCAGCTGGAGCTAATCGACGTTGAATAACAAGACGACACAAACTTTATCCCCACAGAATCAACACGGATGTCCAGGGTCCGTTCCACCCATAGACAGTAAAAGAAAGGTTCCACCCGAGCTGCCATAACGATAGCTGTTCGGAATGACTTGAAGGATTTTTTCACATGGAACTGTGCTATGGCAGGATAATGTGTCCCGTGGCAGACTTGGTTAGTACTGTATTATCAATGATGTAACCGTGAACATTGTATAGACCATTTCACAAGATGTAAACAACACTGGTCCAGAAGCACTTCCTGTTTCAGTTTTTTTAACACTACATAAAAGCTGGGATAAAATACAACCAACAGAACATTTAAAACTGAATCAAAAAGTTAAACAAACATCTTTAAGATGTTTTCTTTACATGTGAAATAAAGAAAACAGTCACAAACTGAAACAGGAAGTGTTTCTGGACCAGTGTTGTTTACATCTTGTGAAATGGTCTATTGAAAATAAACAACAAACTGTGTTTCAAAACAAACGTTGATTTATTGATTGATTGAAGTTTATTGCGAGCAAAAAAGAAAGAAAAGAATATAGACATATATTAACAATGAAATAAAAACAGTTTATTTTTAGTTTAATTCTTTATTTACTTTCTTTATAAGACTATTATAATTATCAGAACGAGGGTGCCAATGATAAAAATAGCGCTAATAGCGGGAGGGGGAAATCGGAAAAGCTACAGTCCTGAAATTATGTATAATCTGACCAATCAAAGCCCTTGCTGTCTGCGTCGCCTCGACGCGTAGTTACAAATTTTTGGAGGTGCATGTCGAGCTACGGCGGAGGGGTCGGAGAGGGGTTCGCGTCGACGGATAGGGGTCTGCGGGGGTACGCCGTCGATTCGACACAGAAGCATAAAACAGGCTTTACTGTGACTGTAAGAGTTTTACGTGTATATTGCCCTTTGTAGTTTAGAGAGTAGTCTGGAGAGCCACTTTCCTGCTGAGTTTTACTTCAACACCTGCCTGGATGTTTTCAGTGATCCTGAAGACCATAATTAGCTGGTTTAGGTGTGTTTAATTAGGACTAGGACTAAATTCTGATAAAAGGTGGCCCTCCAGGAGCAGGATTGACCACCTTTGGTCAAGGTAGCCTGGATGCTGAACATATAAGTTTATCTACTTAAAAAAAAAAAGAAAAAGTCTGACCACGTCTATGTTTCTTCTGTGATGCACAGAAGTGGAGCTTTTTGCTAAGAAGAACCCCAAGCAGATTCTCAAACGTCTCGAGGGCTACCTGAAGGAGCGACGTGCTGGGACAGGACACCGGACATCACCAGACACACTATCACATAGCAACCCTTCGCCTTGTGACACTGGGTCTCAAGCAGGGAGTCAAGGCGGAAAGGAAGGGAAAGAGATAAATTTCATCGGAGTGTGTGAGCTGCCACCTGAAATGGAGGGAGAGGCGAGACTAATCTGAGAGACATAGAGGCATTTGATTTGTACAGTCTCAACTATCTCTCATGCTCTAACTTGGTCTCTCTGTTTCTTTGTTTCCTTTCTGTCCTTTCTTGCTTAAGTACACTCAGAAACAAGTCTATGTTGTAACTGTAGTTGCTATAAAACTCTTTACTGTCTTCTGTTCTCTTATAATACATTGGCTCTTTAAGATTCTCCTTTTAAATTGATAGCTACTAAATCTACTGGTCTTTTCATAGAAATCATTAGAGTGACCTGCCTCAGTGGCAGGCAGCAGTTGTCTTGAACCTGCCTGGAAGAAAGAGGCTTACAGGCCTCATTGGTGTGCAGTTGCAGAGTGGCCTGCAGAAGCAAGCACCTTACCCACAACTGTGGTATTGAGTGAGGAAGACTTCCTGTATGAAGGCCTGACTATTAGGCATGTGCTTGAGTGAAAGCCTTGTCCTCATGGTCATTTGAACATGTTCACTGTGACCGAGTCATATTCAAGAAAGTTTGCAGAGTTCATATTGATGTTGAAGAAGTTGTTTTATTTAAATAGCAAATATAATCAAATGTTGGCTGTTTTTTTTTTTAAATCCCTTTAGAGAGATAAATGTCACAATATGATTCAGAGATTTTCTGGCATGTTTATGTTGGCAGGAACTCTTCAACAAGAGCCTGAAATGATAAGGTCAGGACATCTTTTTGATGGGAAAGTGCATTTTAGTGACCTGTAGACCAAAATGTATGAATGTGTGAGCATCTATTTTGGAGTTCCGTTACGAAGCTTACATTGACCCTTGCTGACTGATCACTATTAACAGAATTGTCCTTATCAGCTAAATTCTCTTTGCGCTTTGAGCTACGATTAGGACTGTATTCAAAGTTGAATGTGATATTTGGAGGTGTTATACTCGTCTGCATGAAGCAAAAGCCTACATGTTTCTAGCAGGCCAGGTACATTCCTGTTGTAAGTAGTCATAATGTGTCTATGAAACATTGGACAAGAGTGAGGATGATCCCATTACAAATAACTTGTGCTGGGTCATTTCAAGTATCCCAGAGGAGCCCCGAATTTATGTTGTCAAACCCTGTTATGCCGGAAATGATCCTAAAAAAAGTTGTTATCGGTTTCTTATGACATTTCTCATGTGGGACAGCTTTCTCAATCTGACTACTAGCTTGTCCTGAGAGAATAGATGGTGTGTTTTTAAACTGTTGGACTGATTAAATTGTTACAGCACTTTTAGCAATGAAAGTGTGTAAACAAGGCTTAATAGGGCTACTCGTGTCTATAAAAAAAACATTAGCCAGGAAGCTGCTGGTGATTTAAGCTGTATGTTATACGTAAGCTAACGATTATTTCCTTGAGAGTTGCATGAGACACGTCGAAAACTTCAATATATAAAAGTGAATCACTCTATTGAACTTCTTGCATCTAACAAACAGCATTCAAATAGAGATGTGAGACCTGTTTATAGTATAGTCAAGGACACCGTGAGACTTGTTGATTTAAACATGAAAAAAGTAGAATACTTTACTTATTTACTGTTGAGCCACTTCAAGTTAGTGCAGAAATCAAGTTAGTTGAGAATTTGATGTATTTTTGTCATTTGCGTCTTGTTCTCCTTAGTCCAGGTCCATTAAAGATGTGAGGGTTACAACAGTCATGTAAATTAACAGTGATGTACTGTACATTTTGGAAAAAAAAACTTGATGGGGAAAGTCTTTCCTCCCTTTGCAACCCTATCCTGCACTCTCGTCTTGTAAGCATGTCAGGTAGCGCTAGAGATGTAGCATCCAGGAATAGTTGTTTTCAATTCCTTGTTAAAAAAGCTTGTTAATCTAAATTGGTATGGTTGCATATGTTTGTCTAAGTTACCTAGTCCAAAGTGTTGTTATACGATATGAGTACAGTGCGTTCTGTATGTTTCAGGTTCATTTGTTACGCTCTTATTTTATTATTGTGTTTTTTTTCCCCCCCGTTAAACGACACATGAATATAAATACTCAGTGGATGTATATTAGAAGTCTTGTCACTTTAGCCAGTTTAATTTTATATAAAGCAGAGTAGTATTTTATAAACTTGAATAAGAGCAAAAGCATGATGGGGAAAAAGATTGTTTATATACAAAGACAAATCACCCTTTCCTGGGTTATTTAATATAGTTTGGCTGGTTTGTATTAGTTTATATAAGCAGGTTCAACACTTTCATAATCCTGTATATCCGAGTGAATTCAGTGCTGTTGTAAATTCCATGGCAAGCATTGCACTTCAATCCCGATGATTTTTTTTTTTTCCATACTGACCTGCTGAAAGCAAGAGTGAATTTTATGATGTTACATAATAGTATGTTAGTTAATTTCAGTTTCAAGCGGTTAAGAGGAGACACAAATATTGTCAAGTGAGAGTATTGGCCAAAAAAAAAGAAAAAAACGATGGAATGCACATGTACATTTCCTTCTGTTTTAGGATATTTCAAGCTGTCATGCCGTTACTAGCCGGTTACTACTACTCAAAAGTATGCTTCTATCTTGCATGCTACATTGCTCAAAACTCCTTATGAACAATCAAACCTGCAGATGATCATGATATGAGCCTGGTTTGGCACCTTTTCTTGTATATGTCCCCACAATCCAACGCATTCTCATCCTTTAGCGTCATATGTGACGCTATGTGTAAAAACGGCACTATACTACGTGGCACCCGTTAACGTTAATATAACACGCGCTGTGATGGTTAGGTTTAGGTGTGGGGTAGGGTAGGGTAGTCTCATATTACGCTAAAGGATTTATGACGCCTTGGGTTCACGTGTTATATTAACGATAAACGCTGCCAAGTGCGTAGTATAGCGCCGTTTTTGCATATAGCGTCACATATGACGCTAAAGGATGAGAACGGGCTCCACAGTCAGTTGTTTAGTCGTTGTTTTGCTGTATTTAAATTTTTTTTAAAGGAGAGGGTGGTCTGTATGTGAGATGAATATTAATGTATATGTCTTCTTTTCTTCTTCTTTAGCGTCTGCATAGAAGAAAAGAAGATATACATGTATATATAAACAAAGTTATATGATTGTAACATTATGATTGTTACCGGGGCATATTATGCATACCTCAGGCTTCAGACAAATCTCTTCTGGGCAGACATTTTATTGAGGACAGCCATGATCCCATGTCGTAGCACAAAATGGTGTGGTGTCTCTTGCAGTAATCTACCTAGCTTGAGAATGTACTGTATGTATATGTATGTACACTAATGCAGCACTGCAAATATTGACTTCTACAGTATATATTTCTATAGCCCATGTTTGTGAAAACCGTAGTCTTACACGCTGAAACGCAACTGAACCTTTGCTGGAGGATGTTTTTAACAATCTTAATGGTTTGACGTCGAAACAAATCAGACGATTTTGTGGCCTTTGGTATTTACTGTGCTTTTGTGAATGGTTTTTTGCAACATTGCAATGTCAAAAACGATTCACTCTACTATGGCACAATGTAACAATATTTGTTTGGACCAAAAGGAACATTTGTGGGTTTGAAGCTGGTTTTGGAGGTCAAGCTCTTTTAATGAGAAATCTTGCCGTCCTAAATGTTAGAATCTCTCCTAAATGTTAGATTTCTTCCCAGTGTGTTTTAGATGAAAGCATTCCACAATACTTCATCTATCTGGTCCACTGAGATGGCATTTATTTGTTGAGAAGATACAAACCCAAATGTCCAATTTGATTCATTTAGTTGCCCTGAGTCAAATTAAAGCAAAAGTCCAAAATTTCCTGCACTTAATTTAAAGATGCATCATTATTGTCTGTTATGATCCTTCAGAGCATTTTATTATATCTGAACCTTGATTGTAGAATCCCTATTTTATAATGAAAATATATTTCAGAATATATGCGGTGGTACAGTGATGTATCTTATGAAGAGTAATAAATAAATGCAACTTTAAAAACAATGTTAAATTGTGTTACATCGTAATTCCTTACACGTGCTTTTGTTTAAACCAAATGGAAAATAAATGTCTCTATCACCATATCATTCTTGCATTGTAATAGTGTGTATTGAACATTAGGGGTCAGTCTTCTGTTATGGCTGATGCAGTCTGAATACTAGCTATATTCTTTCCTTTCCTACTGAATGTTTTCTCATCTGTTTATGAATAACAACTGTGGTTTCCATCTGGAATTACTTTTATCTTTGTTGCTTTATAAAGTTCCAAATGTCTGGTTATCCACAATACACAGGAATTACATTGAGTTAAATATAGTGTAAATTAACATGTTGTGTTAATTTACCCTAGGAGACCCACATGAAATCTGTGCTGCAGAACTCTACAGGAAGCTCCACAGATTTGTTGGAAATGCTTTTGAACACAGCTTTTTATTCATCTATAATTTCTACATATACTAATAGATTGCATTGCTAATTGTATACATTAACATGTTAAATGAACATGAATTGTTCTTTTTTTAATTAATTATAATGAACAACAAAAGTATATTGAAAAATGACCATTGCCTTATATTAAGTTTTCTAAAACGAATTGATCAGATCTAATTCATTAATATTAACCAAGTGAACCTTGTAAAGTGTTATACTTTGTTGCCTATGCCTTTAATAGTTTGTTAGCATAGTATTTTTTTTTAATTACACAATTTAAAATGCTTTTCTCCTTAATGTGGTAGTCCAAAAATATTCATTATAGGACTGTTTTTCCTGCATACAATGAACTACACACTGCTCCTCTGAGGATTTTGGCCTACATTTCTCTGGCTGACACATCAGAACATCAAATGCAAACCTGCTGTGGATCTGATGTTGTCCCTTTTTCCCTTAGTCAGGGTAACAGATTCAGACTGCTCTCTCAGGGCTCAATTTAGAGAGACCGGTGATTCTTTCAGGAATTTCTCAGTCAAGGAGGACAAACATCTGGCCTGGTTTGTTGAGAGCCAAAGAATAAAGAAAAAGGCTCAACCTAAGAGGCAAGGACAAAAACAAATTATCCAATGAATCGTTAAATGTGTCCTCAACATTTATTATAATAAATGCAATATTATAATTATTGACTTTTACATCTCCTTTAGTTCCAGAATAGTCCTGGCTGATATCTGAATCTGGCTAGGCTGAGGAGCCGCTCTCTGCTGGAAATGCTTATGCCAGATGACATCCTGTCTGGATGAAGGACACAAATGATGGCCAAGGAGTTTGTGTTTATAGACACATGCTTGGAACAGAGAACAGCACTGTTGTATTCGTCTCTGTTCTAGTATTTAGAAGGAAAGCTTTCATTTCTTAAGCTTTTGTTTCTCAAATATTAATAGAATAATAATACAGTATGCTCACAGGCACAAAAATCGATAATAGAACAGGACAGATTTAATTAGGTGTCATTTTGCGGAATGTCCTGGCAGCTCTTTTTCATGCAATCATTTAATATTCAACAGTATTATTGATCTGCCAGCACTGACATCATTATATGAGAACTGAACTAAATATATATATATACACTCACCTAAAGGATTATTAGGAACACCGGTTCAATTTCTAATCATCCAATCACATGGCAGTTACTCCAATGCATTTTGGGGTGTGGTCTTGGTCAAAACAATATCCTGAACTCCAAACGGAATATCAGAATGGGAAAGAAAGGTGATTTAAGCAATTTTGAGCGTGGCATGGTTGTTGGTGCCAGACGGGCCGGTCTGAGTAATTCACAATCTGCTCAGTTACTGGGATTTTCACGCACAACCATTTCTAGGGTTTACAAAGAATGGTGTGAAAAGGGAAAAATATCCAGTATGCGGCAGTCCTGTGGGCGAAAATGCCTTGTTGATGATAGAGGTCAGAGGAGAATGGGCCGACTGATTCAAGCTGATAGAAGAGCAACTTTAACTGAAATAACCACTTGTTACAACCGAGGTATGCAGCAAAGCATTTGTGAAGCCACAACACGCACAACCTTGAGGCAGATGGGCTACAACAGCAGAAGACCCCACCGGGTACCACTCACCTCCACTACAAATAGGAAAAAGAGTCTACAATTTGCAAGAGCTCACCAAAATTGGACAGTTGAATGCTGGAAAAATGTTACCTGGTCTGATGAGTCTCGATTTCTGTTGAGACATTCAGATGGTAGAGTCAGAATTTGGCTAAACAGAATGAGAACATGGATCCATTATGCCTTGTTACCACTGTGCAGGCTGGTGGTGGTGGTGGTGTAATGGTGTGGGGGATGTTTTCTTGGCACACTTTAGGCCCCTTAGTGCCAATTGGGCATCGTTTAAATGCCACAGCCTACCTGAGCATTGTTTCTGACCATGTCCATCCCTTATGGCCACCATGTACCCATCCTCTGATGGCTACTTCTAGCAGGATAATGCACCATCACAAAGCTCAAATCATTTCAAATTTGGTTTCTTGAACCTGACAATGAGTCACTGTACTAAAATGGCCCCCACAGTCACCAGATCTCAACCCAAAAGAGTATCTTTGGGATGTGGTGGAACGGGAGAATCGTGTCCTGGTTGTGCATCCGACAAATCTCCATCAACTGCAAGATGCTATCCTATCAATATGGACAAGGCAGTTTTGAAGGCGAAAGGGGATCAAACACAGTATTAGTATGGTGTTCCTAATAATCCTTTAGGTGAGTATATATATACAGTATAAATATATGTGTGTGTATATATATATATATATATATATATATATATATATGAATGTATAACTTTTTTACAATCCTTTAATCCTTTAGGTGAGTGTATATATATATATATATATATATATATATATATATATATATATGAATGAATGTATAACTTTTTTACAACAAAATAACTGAAATTACTTGAGCTGGTCTATGACGTCATTTTCTTCTAGTTCTGTTGTACAGCTGAAACAAACTTTGTTTGCTTTCTTTTTTCACATAACACAGTCTCATCCCAATTCGTCATATAACTGACGTTTTGGGACGTCTTTTGACCATTCGTCAATATATGACTTTTTAGGGCCCCCTTAAACGTCGGTAGATGACGATCCCGGGTCGTCATACAACTGACGCTTTACCTTTAACGTCAGTTAGGTGACGAGTTGGGTTTAGGGTTAGGTTTAGGTATGGGGTAGAGTTAGGATCCCATAACGTCATCTACCGACGTTTAAGGGGGCCCTAAAAAGTCGTTTATTGACGAATGGTCAAAAGACGTCCCAAAACGTCAGTTATATGACGAATTGGGATGAGACGGGGTTGGCTAAACATCTCCTTCATGCTCCGCTGAAGAAACAAAGCTGTGTAGGTCTGCAATATTGGTGAGTAAATGAAAAGTAAAATTTTTGGATGAACTGCCTCTTAAAATAATGCTGTCGTTTTGTGTGATAGTTCTGTTCTTAAGCTGTTCAACTCAGGATTGACCATGAGAAGGGTTACGATACAAAAAAGCAACAGAAAGGGAGAAATGTTTGTCTCGCAAATGCTGATCTGAATATAATAAGACTGTCTTAAGACAGATGGCTACATCTTTCACACATAAGCATGCTGGCCAATTTCCATCACCCCTTCCTACTCCTTCAAATGTTGTCGCAAGCTGCAGACCCTCTTTCCCCTTCATCACAGGCTCAGTGGTTTGTGCTAAACCTCTGTCAACATTTTAGTGTTGTGAGTCAGAGAAGCACACTGCTCTTTCCATGACTGAGATGAAAATGTTTCTTCCAGAAAAATGTTTTAGAGTGGATATTTAACAAAAGCTTTGTGCTGTTGAATACTGTACACTGTGTGTGATGAGACATTCTTTCAACCTGCTCCCCATCTGAATCTTGGTAGCCTTCTGGCTAATATCCCCCTCCTCCGTCTCTCTCTCTCTCTCTCTCTCTCTTTCTCTCTCTCTCTCTCTCTCTCTCTCTCTCTCTCTCTCTCTCTCTCTCTCTCTCTCTCTCTCGCTCGCTCTCTCTCTCTCTCTCTCTCAGCTGTATGTTCTGGTTTTTTCCCTCCCCCGCCTTCTCCTTAATGCACAATTTTCCTGCTTTCATTACTTTTATACCAGCCTCTCCCTCCTCGCCTTGCAAAGCCTTTTTCTCTTTGCTCTTGACAGTCCTGGCTAGGGTCTGCAAGGTCATTTTGTGGTTGGTTGGACAGTTCAGTTCATGTCTATTTCCTTCAGCACAATTCAAAGGCATATGTGTACATACAAGCACAAATATACAGCTCCTTTGAGTACTGTTTGTGGTCTGGACTGCTCACAAAAAACACAAGAGGTGCGTTTCACTTGAAATCCTGCCATCGTCTCTCTGTAATTTAGTATCTGTCTATCAATCAAAAAACGTTTTACCATAAACATACTTTTATGTTTTGTTTTTTTTGTCATTTAGCAATTCAACTTTGCCATATTGAAAAGCTAAACATCTCCTTTTGTGATCTGTGGAAGAAACAAAGTTATACGTGTACAGAATACAATTATTGGATGAATGGTCTACTTAAATAATGCTTTAATTTGGTCTGCCTGAGCAAACCTCTTTTTAAGTTTGAAAACTGGTGTATTGTGGAAGTTTAAAACAAGGGACGTAATGAAGATTTACTTTATGGGTCAAGACAAGAGATCAGGTGTGTGTGCGCGTGTGCGTGTGTGTGTGTTGGGGGATGATATTAGGTGTCTTTTCCATATTGCTCAGATTTTCTTGCCACCGTGGGGATATTACATTAGTCTGTGACACTAAAGGCCATTAGTAATTCCATTCGAGGACTAGGAAGGAATTTTATAACTGAAGTCAGTCTATCAGTGTGATAGTGATTTAAGAATCTTTCTAAAATTACTCTATTGACTAGTTTTCTATCAAATACATGCTTATTGTTATTCTATTCTGTGTTCGTAATTCTTGTACAGTGGGATTTGCAACACTTTATTTTCAATGTCATGTTTTCTAACTAGTTTAGTATATGTTCTTTAGTTTAAAAATTAGACTACTGTAGCCTGGATGCCAGCCCGAACTCCGCCCACAACATTTTTTGGACGGGAAGTTCGGTCTGGACTCGATCCATTGAGGAGTAATTATGATCGGTTCAGAAATCATCGGGCCAATCAAATTGCCAGGGCGGGCTTTATATGATGATTGACAGGTGGTCTTCAGTAACGTAATCCTCACGTCGTCAAAGAGCGCTTGTCGAGATGAGTGCAGCTGGAAAATTGAGATGTATAGATTCCACTGTCACGTCTTTTGTAAAATAAATCGACCGCGCATTCATTTTAATAAACAAACAGAGAACTGTAATCAAGGCATTTGTCGATCGGAAATATATTTTTGGCGTCCCTCCTACATGATTCGGGAAAAGTGTAACTTATCAGCTGGCTCTGACGGTCGCTAAGAAGACGGGATGTAATGAAAAGCCTGTGGTCGTTGTGGTTTCTCCTTTGGTGGCACTCATGGAGAAGTAAGTAAAAGAAGTAACACTCATTATTTAACTTCTAAAATAAATAAAGTAGGCTACGTTCTGTATTTGAAAACTGTGCTGTGCAAAGGAGTTGACTTATGCGTTGCTCTGATTGGTTGGTAGGTCTACCGACTATCCAATTGAGTGCAGAGGTTTTTTTTTTTTTTCCTGGTTCGGTTACGACACGCCTTATAATCAAAGCCCAATGGAGGAGTTTCAGACATTTTCTCTCTTGAAAATGAGTATGACGAAGTCAGGCTAAGACTACTTCATAAATCACCCAACTTGAGCACAATTTTGAGAATATAAGCCTGCTCCCAGTTCTCAGTTATGAGGAGAAGTATTGGCTGTGTCATGTGTATTGTGCATGCCATTGCACAATACCTCCTTGCTCCGTATCTTTGCTGAAGACACCACTGCCTGGTGACGTCCCTTGTTATCTGTCCCTGTTCTTGGTACCTTGGATCCTTATATCCTTGTACATTCCTTTCATCCTAGCTCATTTTATATGGCAAAGAATCCTTGGCATTGAGTTTATATACAATCTGAAGAATCTTCTGTGTTTCTTCCTGTGACTGTACATTCCTGACTCAAGGGGCTGAGAATATTTGGGGCGATGAGAAGTAATATGGTGAAGCTGGTATTATCGCAGACAGGGTTAGTTCAACCAAAAAAAAGAAAAAAGAATAATTTACTCATGCACATGTCATTTAAAAATGGAAGGACTCTTTATTCTATGAAATGCACACAAGGTTTTCTATGGAAGCATATTTTCCACATTATGATGAAAATGAATTCTCCAAAGTTTTCTGAAAGTCTTCCCCATACTGCTCAAATCTCATTTGTCTATCCATACCATATCCAATCTACCAGCTAGGAGACAAATCACATCACATTGAGGTCAACTTCATTAAAAAAGTCTAAATTCTAAGAATAAAACAACTTTTTTAACTTTTATTTATTTACTTTAAAAACATTTGCTTTTTACAATATTGTATTACTCTGTAAGTAACTTACTGTGTTACTTGTAATGGAAAGTAATGCATAGTTACTTTTGCATAACTTTTTTGTGTGCGTGTGTGTGTGGCAAATGTGAAGGCCATTTTACACCAAAAGTGAAATGAATAGGCCTCAGGCTGAAGGAAGTGCAAATCCATGCCTGTACAGTAGATAGCTCCTAAATCTTTTTCCGAATTTTTGTACAATTTCTTTTTACTATTTTTGTAATTTCATTTTTATATTAAATTACATTTTTGCTTTCTAGTATGGTCGCATTTGACCAAAGACATTGGTTAATAAAGTGAGATTAAATACATTAAGTATATTTGTGAATTTATTATATTTAATTATTGTAGGTTTGCATAATATTCTGAGTTTGCATTTCACAGTTTTTATTCATTTTGAGGAATACTGAATCAATTATGTGCAAGTGAGATGAGTAAATGCATGTTCACATTTTGTCTAACTACAACAACCATCAGGTTCACACAGGGCACACAACGCCTCTGCACTTACTCCCGATTTCTCTTAACATCGGCACACGGGGGTGTCACTCAATAAATGGGAAAATAAAGTAACTATATTGTATTAGTATATTATACTATGTTTAATATACCTTCTTCTGTCCCTGCTTAGAATTCAGAGACAGCTACAAGTAAACTATCTGTAAGGTAAATTTAAAGCATAAGCACTGTGACTCTTTTCGCATTTTCAACGTTTCTGTGAGGGTTTGATTGCCCTAACGTACAAAAATTGGCTAGGTCAATTGCATGTTTGGCAGACTGAGTTCAGTTTATTTGTATAGTGATTTTCAGTACTTAAAGATATCAGAAGCATTGGGAAGAATTGAGGTGAACAAGAGAGAACCTTGATGGGACTTGGTCAACCAAAGTGCAGCTGTTCCATATGTCAAAGCATTTCCCACAAGACTACAGCTCTGACGAAGCAATCAATCTAAATGTCTAAAGGCTTGTACGCATAACATTGAAAACTCAGCAGTTAATATAATGTAATTCTAGACTCTGGCTACAACTTGTCTTTAAATGTCTATATTTGGCATTGGGATCTTGACACACCAATTGGATCTCTTAATTTGTCTTCATTGAACGACTGCATACATTTCTCTTTACCTAGAACTAAAGAAATACACCCTCAGAAGGGATCTTTCTCTCTTTATTTCTTTGTTGCTTTCTTTCTTTCCTTCCTACCCCCTCTCTTTAAGTCTGTTTTTACACTCCTCTGTAGCTCCTCATGTGTCTCTCCCCCCTCCCCTTCGCCTCACACCCCTCTCTGTCTCGCTCTCTCACATTCTCTTTCTCCCTCTCCAGCACTTACCTCTTCCTAAAAACTGTCCGAGGATCTCTTCTTCTGTTTGCAGCCGGGAATAAGGCACCATGCCGGGACTGAGGGACCAGGTGCCACTATCAGTTTTCTATCTGTCCCTGCTGGTTTACTTCTGGACTGTAAATGGACTGACAGAACACAGCGAGTCAGAGATCAGCCACACAGCTCCAAAGCAACATGTGGAGGGCAGAAAGGCAACATCTGGAGCAGGTACACAAGACTTTTGTCTAAAGTTCTATTTAACCTTTATATTCTATAAAAAGTATCATGTTGATCTGGACTTTTGTTAATAATCCCTGAAAGTTTCAATAATATCTGTCAGTTGGGTTTTAGGTTAGAGGGGCCATTGGGGTCTCTAGGATCCCAAATGTATAAGAATTGAAAATAACCTTTAACCAAGTACAAATTTTTGGTGATTTGGAAAGAAAGCACTTGCTAATTAGGATTCAGTTTTCCAACAGCACACTGCATTTACTTTGACAGGTTATATTTTGCACATAGTTTACAGCACGAGTGGTACTTTACGAAAGACAGGGATTCTTCCAGAGTTTTCGCAGTTACATGACCAAATCTCTTGGTGACAACAGCAATACTTGCACCTGCGTTTAGAGAAGCCACGTCTAAAAAGTGAACTCACTGAGGCTGGAAAATGCTGAGCTGAATATTTACCTGACGTGATGTGACAAATGGAGAAGATCAACTAGCGCTCCATATGTTGAAGACAGACTTTCATCCTTGTGTTTAAAAAGAATGTGATGGCTTCGTTATTCTTGCAACTCAGATTTAAGGGTTAATTTAAGAGTTAATAGCAGCACTGTTGCTGAGGTTTGGAAAATATGGTTACTGGCAGCCTTCTGGTATTCAATAACAGCATTTCCATTAAATGCAGAAACGCAGACTCATTTTTACAAACTGGAAAGATTGGTGACATTACAAAGAGTAATGAGAAGAACCCAAAAGGAATCTATGTATTTACATGTCTTAGGTAGGAATGTCTAGTGTTATTGGTCACTCCCTGGATTGCCTCTCACAAGATTTTTATAAAGGTTGCTGCCATGTTGGAACAGTAGGAGCCTTTTGGTTAATTTTTAGGTCTTAAAGTCAAGTCGCCTTTATTTATATAGTGCTTTTTACAATACAGATTGTATCACAGCACCTTCACAGTGATAACATGAAAAAAATACAACACAGATCAATAATACTGGTAAATATTAAATGTCCCAAAAGCCAAGGATACACAAATCATTTGTGGCTCTAATGAGAGCTGTCTCAGTACTATGGTACGGTCTAAATCCTGACTGTAAATCCTTACAGATATCATTTCTTTCAAGAAAGGAACACAGTTGTGAGGACATTGCTTTTCCAGTATCTTTGACAGAAAAGGCAGTTTCGAGATTGGCCTGTAATTAACTAATTCTGTAGGATCAAGTTGCGTTTTTTTAACAAGCGGTTTTATCATAGCCAGCTTAAAGGTTTTTGGTACGTATCCTAGCGACAAAGAGGAATTAATGATATTAAGAAGAGGACCTATGACCTCTGGAAGCATCTCTTTCAGTAGTTTAGTCAGTATAGACCTTATGTAGCCCCGCCCCTTTTCAGCGTAGCGCTCGTTGTCTTTTGCCTTCCGGTTTGTATTTTCATAGCAATCTTGCATAGGTATGAATGAACTGCTCGTAAAAAAATTCCCGTTCGACATTTGTTAAGACATCTGCTTTAGAATGCTCATGATAAACATTACAATGCTCATGATAACTTTTGTTAACTCTACAATAAGTAAATCCACTTCACCAGCTAACAGCGATGCCATAGAAATATACAGAACCGGAAGTTCAAAGACAATTTTCTAAAGATGACGGCGCCCACGTTTCTCTGGTGCATAAGGTCTATAGGATCTATCATACAAGTTGTTGATTTAGATGAATTAACGAGTTTGCAAAATTCTTCATCTCCTATTGCAGCAAATTAACCAAATCTTTCCTCAGGGAGACAACAATGCACCCCCTGATGCGATACTGTTGCATAGTTATAATTTTGTCCCTGATATTATCAATCTTATAAGTAAAGAAATTCATAAAGTCATTACTGCTGTGTTGCTTGGACACTTCTGGGCTTGAAGCTTTCTTTTTCGTTAGTTTAGCCTCTGTTTCAAATAGATACCAAGGATTATGTTTATTTTCTTCTAATAGGGTTGAAAAATAAGCAGATCTAGCCGCTTTTAAGGCATCTCTGTATGCTATCGAGCTCTCCTTCCATGAAATCCAGAATACCTCTAGTTTAGTTTTCTTCCAGCTACGCTCCATTTTTCTGGCTGCCCTCTTAAGGCCTCGAGTGTGCTCGTTGTACCATGGTGTTGGACTAGTTTCTTTAATCTTCTTTAAAGGAGACATATCACGCAAAATCCACTTTTTTAGCCCTTAAATGCATTTTGTTGTATATTTGGAGTGTTTATAAGTACAGAAAAGATGAAATTATTCTCTTCAGGTGCTTCGTTTATATCTTTATATTCTGTTTTGGTCATATTTTTCAACCTGTTCGGATTTTCCTGTTGTCTATTACGTTTTTTGAACAATTACGTCACAGTATTTGCAGCGGAACTGACAAATAAGGACATTGACTACCGGTCCAACACTTCGAGCAATCCGCCATTATTATTTCTCGCTCCGATTTTGTAGTCCAAGCTCAATGATGCAGAAGTTACGGGAGGGCTAGTCAAAATGTTCGGTTGTTGGATGTAGTGACCTGAAGCACTTCAAGGATCCCCAATCCAACAACCTCCGCCAGTATACAGAAGGGTTTGCCGATCGACTTCGTCTGAATGAGGGGTAAATTCCTTCTATCATTTAGCTGCTGTGTTTTCTGACGCGTTCTAAACGCAAGTTATCATAGTATTATCATACAGATTTTTAGTGGTAAGATCAGACCGCAGTCATTTATCTTGTCAGAGTGCTTGTTTTAACAAGAGAAATAGTCGACTTTCACTAATAACACAACATAGTTAACTTAACTTTACATACCACTGCATCCATATGAAGACGTTGTTCTGCAGGTTTGTCGTCGTCTTTTTCAAATCGCTCGCTCTGGCTCGAATACGTAACGCTTGATGGACAAGTCTTCCGTTGTTGACATTTTGTTAACGTGTGAATAAAAATGTTCTTTGAAACTATAGTAATCGTATATCTCTTATCAAACTACAATAATGGCTGAACGCGGGGAGTTGAACCGACCGTGAACTCAGTGACCTGGAGAGCGGGCGGGGAAAGACGCAACTCCTTTTTATTTAAAGGAGACGCTTCGAATCGGGTCGCTCACAGAAGCACATCAGAAAAGGGGCCTGTTGAGCTATAATAATGAGGAATTCAGACCCAAGCATTGCAGTTATGCTTTATATAGACCACAAATGTATGATTTATAAGTAAAAATGAATGATTTAAAAGCACGATATGTCTCCTTTAAGCACAACGGACCAATTGCGTCTAAAGTGCTGGAAAAGAGAGAATTAAAAGTCAACATGAAATTCACATTCACCTTATTCACCAGCCCGTTCTCATCCCAAAGCGCCATATACGACGCTTTTGCAAAAGCGTAAATATCGAACGCACATGGCACCCTTTAGCGCCAAATGAGACGCAGAAATATTAGGTCCAAAAGCGCCCCCTAGTGTTCTAACCCTTACCCCACACCATACCTAAACTTAACCAAAACGAAAGCGTCTAATTAGACGTTAAAGGGTGCCATGAGCGCCGCATTTTTACGCTTTTGCAAAAGTGTCAAATATTCACTTGCTCGTTCCTTGCTTTGTTCTGAATGATTCATTGATGCATGTAATTTCAAAGATGAAGAGTTTAATCAAAATGTAATAACTTATCTTTTCTCTGAAACAATTTTCCTTTTCCAGACAGACTTCAAACACACCAGCCCAAGCTTTACCCTGGTGCTCCTGTCTGTTAGATGATTTAGTACAGACTGTCAGACTGAAAAGGATCAAATGATACTTGAGACAATCTGTAACATCTGATATTTAGGAACCCATCTGAAGTTGAATGGGCAAACTGTTCTTGAAAAAACACTAGTTTTTTGGAAATTTCTGAGCAGTATAAAAAGAGTTTTACAATCATGCATTTGGAAAGAAATGGTGAAACCCATCAAAAGCAGTCATTTGTCTCTAAACTGACGTAGTAGTTAGTGCAAATGCTCTGTTGCCACAGTGTTCACGTTGACAATAAGAGTTTGATTCCAACTGAACAATCCTGTTCCTGCTTTTCTCATAATAATTTTGTGTTCTCTCTGGCAGTAAAAATGGCAAAAAGAGCTTGTGCTGAAACCCCCTTCATTGCAAGCTAGTGTTGATCAACAGCTAAGTAAACTTTTGCCAGATTACTCAGAGACTCCCAAGAACTGGCGTTGTGGACTAGCTCTGTGGGTAATGACTTCACAGCAACAGGCAAGAATGTTCCCAGCAGGGATGAAACTACCCTTGGGACACAGGACAGGATGAATTTCAAGGGCCAAAACGTCTGTGTCAACATATGAGGCTATGAACTCTAAAATTGGGCTGTCTAGGTGTGTGAATGTGTTAGAGTGTAGCTTAAATTAAAGATGAGTTGAGTCAAGTCAAGTCACATTTATTTATATAGCGCTTTTCACAATACAGATTGTATCAAAGCAGCTTCACAGTACATGAAAGCAGTACACAGATCGATAATATTGTTAAATATTAATTATTAAATAACCCCAACTAAGCAAGCCAAAAGCAAGGCGACAGTGGCAAGGAACCAAAACTCCATCAGATTGGATGGAGAAAAAAACCTTGGGAGAACCCAGGCTCAGTCGGGGGCCAGTTCTCCTCTGGCTTACATTCATATTGTTTATATATAAATATTACATTTAAATATTGTTTATGTATAAAACAGCGCCATAACATATCGCTGGCGTTGAGTCGTCTCTTCACAGGCGTTGGTCTTCTCATCACAGGCGGTGGGGCATCCGAAATCCCCGTGAGAGGCTGGATACAGAACTGGACCTGACGAACGCCATTTTTCTCGGGACAAGCGTCCCGAGATAACAGCAGAAAGGCAGATGGGAAATAATTAGCATAGCTGATGTTCATAATGATTTCCATTGTACGGGAGTCGGTGTTAGAAAACCACTATCTCACAAACTCTCCGCAACCCAACCATACGCGCCGACCCGTTTGTCTAAAAGGCTGTCGAGCCCCACTGGTGCGTTAAGCAGTTTCAGTGGCAAACGGTTCCGTATGGCATAACAGGAATAAGAGGTTAAGCATTATGTGAATGCTTGACTAAAGAGATGCGTCTTTAGTCTAGTTTTAAACTGTGTCAGCGAGTCAGAGCCTCGGACCGTATCGGGAAGGCTATTCCAGAGTTTTGGAGCTAAATGCGAGAACGCCCTCCCTCCTTTAGTGGACTTAGATATCCTAGGAATGACCAGAAGCCTTGAATTTAGTGATCTTAAGGAACGCGGTGGATTGTAGGGCGAAAGAAGGTCCGTTAAGTACATAGGAGCTAAACCATTAGGGCTTTATATGTCAGTAGTAGTTGATACGGAACTTAATAGGTAACCAGTGTAGAGATGATAAAATAAAATCGGTGTTATATGATCATATTTTCTTGACCTAGTAAGAACTCTAGCAGCTGCATTTTGTACTAACTGTAGCTTGTTTATAGAGGATGCAGTTGACAATATGGAAATAAAGAGCCAAGTATAATTTTTGTTTTTCTAGATGGTCCACAAGTGAAGATAATCCCACCCTATGCAGAGATTGATGTTGGACAGTACAAACGATTGCTGTGCAAAGGTGAGAGGCCAGTTTAAACATAAAATAATAATTTTGTCATAATTTATCCACCCTCGTGTCATTCCAAACTCATGTGGTTTTCTTTTGTGAATAAAAAAAGATTAATTTTTGAAGAACATTGTTGCTACTCTTTTCATTACAATGAAATTAAAAGTGGATTGGATCTGTCAAATTACAAACTGACAAAAATAAAATTATATATATATATATATATATATATATATATATATATATATATATATATATATATTTATATATAGTAGCATGAATGTGGTCTGCGAGCAGCAAGTCTTTTGAAGTCATATTTTTTGTTTGAGGGACAGATGTCAAATGCAAGTCGTCACAAATAAACTAGCCAAATACATTTCTCAACTGGACATCAAAAGTCTAATTTGTTACAAGAATCCTGCATTTGAGGTTACATTTCATTGACATTAATAGCACCATATTTGATTTGAGAGTGCATGGAGTCATTTATTTTATTGAATAATATCAATTTTTGTCTGTTCTTCGCACAGAGCTGGCTTGGGGTATTTTCCAAGAGTTTTTAATAAATAATAAAAACATAAGGCAGTGGCTGGGTATCCATTTGTTGTTGAACTAACTCCTATGCTAAAGCTATAGTATTCATTTAGTCATTTTTCTATGTTACTTCCTAGTAGTTGTTGGGAATGCAGAGGAGATTTCCTGGTTTTCTCCTAATGGTGAGAAGATTCTTTCAAAACTCGACAACCTCGAGGTGCGCAGTCATGGCAATTCCTTATCCTCTCTCATTGTTCTCAATGCCAATTTGAACAATGCTGGGATGTACAAATGTGTGGCCAGAAACAGAGACAAGGAATCACAAGCCATGGTCAAGCTGGACATCCTTTGTAAGTATTACCTTAATATTATCAGTCAACATTATCACAATTATTATGACAGTCCATCCTGCGCATTTCTGATTCATTTAACCGGGTTCAGTGTTTTGTCAGTATACCCCGTATACCACTTTTAATATGTTTTTTTTTCTTAAATGTTTTCTAAGGGATTAGCATTTAGCTAACTTCCACCATTTTTTATATATTAAACACACGTTTATTTTTGCTCAAAGATTTTTTTTATTGTGTATGGTATTAATTCACTTAGAGAGCTTATTTTCTTGTTTCAAGATCAGGGGCAGAAGTACTCGAAGCGCTGTTTGAATCATACTTTAGAAGTCATCCAAAACAATGTGTTGGAAATTTGGAGAGAATTATCATTATAGTGTAGCCAGACATCCTGGTAGACAGATGCATTCCTTTTTCATTGTACGTTCCTGTTACATGTGTCCAAGAAGCGTGGGTTGAATGAGGGAGTCAGTGTTGTAGTGCAGAAAACTAGACTTTTAGAAAAGAAAGAATTGGCTTTGGTTTCCCCAAACTTGTGTGCAAAAAGTGTGCTTTTCCTTTTGATAAAGCAGCTCAAATAAGTTAAGCTTGGCAGGATATTGGTCATGACTGTATTCGTGGATGATAATGTTACTTTTTTTGTCTCAGCTGTGAAAAATCTACTCATTCATAAAAATAAAGGTTCTTCATCCATACTTGCATGGAAAATTTCAATTGTACAAAAGGCTCCTTACAGTGGTTTTTCATATTATTAATATGTATTTACATTAAGAAAAAAAATACTTTTAAGAAGTGTTCACTGAAAGGTTATCCTAAAATGTTTTTTCTCTGGTTTTGCTGTGAACACACCATGAAGGTACAACACCTCAGATAAAACCTCATATCATAGTCTTAAAGACATTTTTGTCATTGAATTTTCTCTTGTAAATGATTGCTTTAAAATCTTGTGAAATGTTTTTACTTTTAAGCAATTTATGATGCGATAATACAAGTGAATTACATTATGTAAATTGGATTGGTAACACTTTACTTGAAGATGTGTGCATAAGACTGACATGACACCTTCATAATCATGACATGACATACTGTATGACTTGAATATGAAGTAGGGTTTATGCATGTTTATGACAACTGTCATTAAGTGTCTTTCGCTCAATAATGACAATCTGAATGCAAATATGGCATTGTTTAAGATGTCTTTGTTATGACATCTTGACATTAACCATAACATCATAACCTGTCAGTGTCTTTGTCATGACAACTTGACATAAAATGAAGTTAAACTGTCATGTGGTTGGCTTTGACATTGGCTGTCATATGAGGCCATCATAACTGTGTCATGAATATTTTTCGTGACCTCAACAACAGTGGTACTAATTGAATTTGTCATTAAAAAGTTATAATGGCTTCATGACAGCCAATATCAAAACCAACCACCTGATTGTTTAACGTAATGTTAACCAATAAAGCTAAGCGGTTTCTTAAGTTTGATAAGTAATCTGCTATGTTATGTTAATGACAAAGACGCTGACAGGTTATGATGTATCGGTTTATGTCAAGGTGTCATAACAAAGACATCTCAAACAATGTCATATTTGCATTAAAAATGTCATAAATGAGCAAATGACACTTAATGACAGTTGTCACAAACATGCATAAAACTTCATTCATATTCATTACATATGTCATGTCATGATTATGAAGGTGTCATGTTAGTCTTACGCACACCCTTTCAAGTAAAGTGTTACCATTAACTTTTGGTTTTCTTGCAGAAACTTTTGAATCGGCATAAGAATGATCCACTTTGCAACTTATTTTAGACAAGAACTGGCTAAATAGACAGACCATTGACAACCAAAAGAGCCTATTGTATCAGAGCAGTACTTTGTAAACATGACCTACACATCCTGGAATGGAAATTGCAAAAGTGCAGCCAATCAGATTAGCTTGCTGTTTTCAGAAAATTACAGTTCTGTGTTCGACATGCATCAGACAGTCTGAGACTAACCACAAAGTAACCTTCAACTTCAACATGTGTGGCTATAGTATATGATTGAGCTATCAACTACAGTTTTCTAAACTCCAAAATTTAAGATGGTTACTTTTGCCAAGTTGGTTTCTTTCCTTCTCTCTGTGTCCTTTAAGTAAAGAGAATGCGTAGAGAAACTGAGAGGGAGGGACGAGGAAAACGACAGAAAGAGCCCAAGCCCACCAAGAAACCCAAGGGCGAGAAGAAAGCCAAAGGAGAGAAGGGTGGGAAGAAGAAAGGCAAGAAGAATAAGGAGGAGACCACCACCATTACCACCACCACCACCACCACCACCACTGTGGCACCCACAACCACTGTGCCCATTGAGTACGATGAGGAATTTTATGACCCTGAACCTGACCAATACTGGGATGAAGGTTAGAAAAGCCCTTCCATTTTGGTGTAGTTGGAACAGGACATTGACTGCTTTGGTTCTGTAGAAGTATTGCCTCCACTCATTTTCTCGTTCATAAAGAGAAACATTCTTCATAAAGATTCCTCAACCAAACCAACCAGTTCAGAGATGAATAACAACATTACACATTTGATCTGAAGCAAAATGGTATAGGAAAATCAGAGTCAAAGACAAAAGTACAAGACTGAGTACTTAAATTCTTTTACAAATGAATTAACTGCTGAAACATGAATCATTATGAATGACATAATCAAATAAACAAATTAACTATGCTGTATAAAACTTATATTGTTATATACTGTTATTTATATTGTGAGACTCATTCGCAATGATTCACAGAGTAGTTGCTGATTAGCTCTTTTGTCACAATTTATGGCTGCATGGTAACAGCAACTTCTCTGTTTGGTGGATCTCTCTTTAGGAATTATGGGTACCTAGAAATCACCTATGAAACATGATTTACACAAAATAAATAAATAAATAAATAAATAAATAAATAAATAAATAAATAAATAAAGTGACTTGTGGCTTCTACAGAAACATATATCTTTGTCAAACAACTTTGGAGAACATGCTGTGTCTGGAATTAGGTCATGTAGAATGTTTTTATTCCATGATCTGGAATAAGGCTGGAATTGACTTGCTCTCACAAAGACTGTTTGTATACATAGAATTTCCTGCAGAGACAACAACAGCGGCAAAACCTACATACCCTCCGGCAAAGAAAAACACAGATTTCCCAACAGATTTTCCTCCTGACACGGATGAGTATTCCCAACCTTATCCTGACTCATGTAAGCATAATATCACTCATGTCTTTGTAAATAAACACCACTTTGTACATTATTATGATCAACATTTCCTTTAACTTATTTGAAGACGATGACTTTTGGAAGGTGGATAAGACCACCCCCACAACTTCTGTGATTGCTGGCCGTCCAACTGATGAGGATGATTACTGGGATGCCAGATGTGAGTCTTCCAAAAATTAACGTTTTCACATTAATTTAGCCCTTAAACTAGTTAGCAAGAGTCACAAATGACCAATTGTTCAGTTAGGACACACTTTAATAAAGTTTTAAAAATGTATTTTCTTTGGCAACAGATGAGGTGGCAGAAAACCTGCCTTTCCCAGATGGCAAAGAGATAAGCTCTACCGACAGGGACTGGCAGTACACAACCACAGGTAAACCGATCAATCCTTTTAAATGCTGTGCCCTCCTCAAAATAACATGACATTATAAACTATGATTTCTGCAATGTTCATGTCCACTTCTCTGTTTAACTATTATTTGCAGAATTATTTGCTTACTATGTCTTAAAATGACATAAGTTCACATTTTGTAATTGTAACTATAGCTCCAAAACATAATAAAAACCAACGCGTGCTGTAGGTTTAATTGGCAGTTGGTTTAATGGCTTTCTGCTGTCTCAGACTAAAACAAAAAAGATCTGTTATTACAAAGGAGTGAATTTAAGCACCCTATAAATTTATGTGTGAATAAAATAAAACTCTTACCACAATATACACCCATCTCATGAAAGATCTTGTTTTTACACCATTAAAAATCTGCAATGTCTTACAAAAGACAGCAAACCGAGCAATTAGCAAACAAGTTTTAAAGTTTCTCTACTGTACTCTTTATTTAAAGAGTCATTAAATGTTCTCTTCTGTACTTTGAGTAAATCTTGCAAACTTAACTTACATTTCTTTTCTTTTGTCACAGAGGAGCCCACCGTCCCTCCATTTGAAAACAACTGGTATGAAGAATATGAATATGGACATGGTACAGTACATACTACTTTTATGCTCCATTTTGAAAAGAAAACAAACATACTGTGAGACATGCATGAGAGGTGTTGGCCTCCCTCTTGTCTTAATGAGAGTACAGAAAGTGTGACCTGTCATTTCTGACCTTAAATAAACACTTGCAGAGACACAGAGGTGCCGTTTAAGATGAAGCTGATCATTGTAAATCATGTTGCTGCTAAATGAAAATGTCAGTGGAAATGTTTTTTATTTCCAACCAGAATACCATAATGTCCTGCGCCTCCTTCCCAACTAAATCTTACTCAAGAAAAAACAAAAAAACGTATATGCATAAAAACCCTTATGTAGTACAGTTGACCTTGTTAGCAGGTTTTGAGAGGCATTATGATATGGGGTGCATGCATGGAGGCAGAGCCTGATTTTACCAAGTGCAGCAACACATTTGTTGTAACAACATTTCCAATCAACCAATCAGAATTGAGGGACACAGTTTATGTCAAGTTTAGGCTTACAACCAGGTTTAGGTGCTTCTACATCATTTCCCTCAGATTTTAGGGATAACCTTTAGGAAAGGGTTAGGTTTATGAATAGGGATATGGTTAGGATTACATTTTTGGACAGGAATATTTTTCCAGGATCAACAAAATATGTTGACCCAGGAATGCGTCTAACTCAGTGAAAAATTTAGGATGTGCGTGCATGGAGCCCTTAGTTTAGATAAGGGGAATTTTTATTAGGAAACAAAACTCTGTCCAGAAGATGAACAAAACAGACAGTGTCTGTTATTATTAGGGTATAAAAACAGAATTTCGTGCAAAATATTGTAGCCTTAAGGAAAATATGGTTGGAACAAATTTAATTTGATTATCTGATTCAGTTTATATCTAATTCACTCAAGTTGGAAATCTGACTTTCAGACAATATTTTCTTATATGTTTTGAATTTAGAGTTTGGCTTGTCCTCTTTTGTTTTAATGTGCGACACTGACTCTGGTATGTTGTGCTTTCACTTACACCCTTGCTTTCTGTTTTGTCATCAGAAAAGAAACTGGAAGAGGAGAGGGAAAGAGAGAGAAAAGAACAAGAGGAAAGAGGTACAGTGTTTAATTCCCATATAAAGAGAGTTTATATCTTTTTACTGTGCTCTCACATGATTCGTATGTAGGCTCTAGGACAGAGTAGCCTCATATTCTGAACAAAAATACAATTTAGAAAACCATAACTACTTAGTGTGAGTTATTCAGTTTAACACAACAATAGTGTTGTTTATTCCAGTGTAGTATTGGTCTATTGGTTGGTATCAATCAGATATGTGGAGATACAATGCATATGAGTAAGCTCACATATTTAAAACTTTGTTCATTCCATTTGTATGGTTTGTCTTGAGCTGGAAAAAGGTTTTAATGATCAAAAACATCAAAGTGTTTGGCCAACACTGTCTTCAATAGGCCTTTCTATCCATTTCCAAATTCTTTTTCTAGTTATTTAAATAACACATCAGTTAGCATGACAATCACCTCTGTTGTGTCTTGCAGCTACCCTACATTCTGCTTACACATGATTATTGACTTTGACAATTGTGGGAAATTACCGGATGACAAGCATTCATTAACAAATGTGAACTCTGACCCTGTTCCCATGAACTCTTATGTTCAGTCCTAGTTCCCAGCAGACTGAACAAAATCCTTCGTACTGACTGGACCAGGAATAAAAATCATTTTTATATGCAGAATATTGTTGAATATTAACCAAAATAAGTAAGTGAGCTGAGAGAAAGAGAGTTTGGGAGATCTTGTGAGAAACATTCCAGGTTTAACAAAAGTTAAGATCATCTGCAATATATTTAAACCTGATGTAAAATAATGATACACACTGTCTACGCCACAGTATAGTTATATAGGGGTGCAGGGATGATGTCAAAACATGGAAGACTAATTTGGCACTGGTTTCCTTGAGATTTTCCAATGGGGTATTATATCAGGGTTTTCAATTTATATAAGGTCAAGTTAAATAAGGTCTATAGGGTAAAGCTAACTTGACCATACTTGAACATTTTCCTCTACAACGAAAATTACACATCCATATAGAAAACTAAAATTTGTAAGCTTTTTTTATCATTTAAAAAAACGTATGTTTCTAATAAGTAACTAGATAAGAACGTTTGGAGCGTGAGTGTGTACCGATGTTCTAGATCAGGCCTTAACTGATTTTGCTTCATATTATGTTACTATGGCAAGTCTTTGAGCTTTTTAAGAACAATAATCTTCAGATTAATGGGGCACAGATCTATATTACTCTACATCCTCCCATCTCTTGATTGTAAAGATGAATTTTTCTTGGAAATGGAGATCCAAACCATTCCAGGGGATTGTGAACAGTTAGTCAAAACTTGATCTATCAAGATATTTGATGCCATGTTCGCTCAGGTTCATTGAGTTTTGTTTGTTTGGTTTTTTTTTTGTTTGTTTGTTTTTTGTTTGTTTTTTTGGTGTAAAAGCTAAAGTGTTTTTTTTTTTCTTTATATTCCACTATTCCTAATGCACATGGCTGAAAACTGAAACCGAAAATAAATAAACAATTAATTAATCGAACTTATTTAAAAATCAACACTCAAAAATAAGCTAAAACTAACTTAAATTGCACATGGGCAGTTTTAAAAATTTTAATAGAAGATTTGTTTCTACTCCAGTTTGTTGGTCAAATATAAACCTTTAAATTATAATAAACTGTGATAAACTGTTTCCGAGACAGATTTATTCAAACATACAGTACATTAAACAATGAAGACTTCACTAACAGGTTAAGTAAAAATATAACGTATATATCTTGCAAAATGCTAATTTCTCATTTCTGTTCAAGTTTTTTAAACCAAAAAAAACCCAAAACATTTTTAATAGTTTTATTCAGATAACAGTAATAACACTGACTACCAGCAGTAAACTACCAACTTTATCTTAATGTTTTTCTCATAAATCCATAGCATTAATAATGAACTTTGTTTTTTTTCCCAATAATTTGTCGTCTCAGAAAGAGAAGAGAAGAGGCATGAAGAAGAAGAGGAGGAGAGAGAACGCAGGATTCAGAAACCTCCACCACGCGTGTACAGAGAGCCTAAAAGTGAGTGGTAGGACTCGGTTTGGGCATATAGCCAGATGGGAATGCTTGCCATTAACTTCATCACTTAATAGATAACATAAGACAAAAAATACACTTAGGACAAAATGACTGTGAATAAATAATAAAATACTGACATGCAACAAACTTAAGAGCATTCCCAGTTCTCAGTTCTGGCTGCAGATCTTACCAAACAAAAGCAACATTTTGGCATCCAGTTCAGTGACTTAGAAATAATGTCAACATAAATATGATTGAAATAGTGAGATCTTGATGAAACATTCATTAAGTTCAAGTGTATACCTTAAAACACTTTTGGAAGACTTCAGCTGTTTTTAAGTCATTACAGATGCTGAATCCAGACAGATCCTGCTTTATTTCAACAGCTGGTTCTTTTCAAAGAAAATTCCAAAAGTCCTCCCTGCGCAGATGCATACTGTAGATGTAGTCCTTCATCTTAATGCACATCACTCTAAGGAAGACAATAAGTGGCAGAGCACTTATTATATTAAAATCTTATTGTTTTGAATAAAAAAAGTTAAATAGTATTGTTGTTTCATTATATCTTTAAGTTTATTGTTTATCTGCATAGTTTTATCTATATGGTTTTCATTTACCTTGATAGTTCAAACTAATATTGAGTATAATAAATGTAGATATTTAAAATTATTAAAAGAAACGAATAAAGTAATACATAAAATGGTAATGATATATATAAATTAATTGATTTTTACTTAGAACACATTTGAGAACACAAAGAAAAGAACAAGTATGAATTAAAGGACATAAATCGAAATAAAGAAATGAGGTGCCATCAGGAAAGTTTAGCACAGTGCTTAAGATAAACTGATTTCAGTCTGGACTTGAACTTATTGTGTCAATCACATTTACATTTATTCATTTAGCAGATGCTTTTATTCATGTCATGTGTTAGGACAAGAACACATTCATCCATATATATTTTTTCTCTTGTTTGCTGTCTTGCTGTATCAGTTTGTCCTCCTCTGGGTATGGAGTCTCATCGGATAGAAAATGACCAGCTGCTGACGTCCTCTGTTTTTCAACATCGCTATGGCTCACATAGAGCTCGTCTTAATATTCAGGTATAAATATGCACAGTGTCACGAGGTGAGTGTAGGAGTGCAGGCTGAGGAATAAGACCGAAGAGGCAGGAGCTCCAATTCAATAACTTTACTTAAACTCACAATAGCAAACAGGTACTAGGAACAGGCAGGGAATACTCCAAACACATAGTAACACAAACATCGACCAACAATGACTGACTGAATGAGGAGGAACTAAATAAATACACAGAGGAATCAAACATAATGAGGTGCAAACAGGTGAAAATGATGAACAGACGAGGAACAGGTGGCTGATGAGGGAGTGAGAACGGGATAGGGTGACGAGAGGATCCTGGGAAGTGTAGTGCTGATGACAAGACAGACTGGTGCAGACGAAGGACTGTGACACACAGTTAATCTGAAGTATATACAGAACACTATGTATGTATAAGAAATATACGTATAGAAATAGATGTGTTGTCAATGTGAGCATATTGGTTCATGTAACAGGCATCTGGTGATGAAGATGATATGAATGGTGGGGCATGGTGTTCTAACCCTGAAGAGAAGATCCACTGGATTGAACTGGACGCACGTACACTAACAGAGTTCACTGGTGTTATCACCCAAGGACGAGATGACCCGCTAGAGTAAGACAGATATTAAAAACTAAAGAGCCATGTGGTTAATTGTGTAAACAGTGTTCATCTACAGTCGTTGTTTTTGTTTTGTTGTTTCAGGAGCGACTATGTTTCCTCCTATTATGTTGCATTTAGTAACGACAGCAGAGAATGGACTGTCCTTCATGACGGATATGCTGAATGGGTAAGTTACCAGACTACCTTCATTTTCTCTTCTTCTTTTGGTATCCAAATCTTTCTGTGTTGCTTAGAGGTCACAACTTATTGACTAATAATAAGTTAAATTAATGTACAAGTATATGACTTTGTACATCAATTATGATTATGAATGGTTTTACAGTAAAGCATCATACCAAAGTCTGCAAATACACTAATATGGTTCTATACCCATGCTATTATATTATACAATATGTAATTAAAAAAAACTTTGGTAACACTTTAAAATAATGGTCGGTAGTTAACAAGTAGCTATGCAGGAAGTAACAGGTAGTACTGCATTAACACCGAACTTAATACTATTAACTAATATGGAAGCAATATTAACTAAGCATTAAGTAATAGGTAATTTAGTACAAAGGTAGTTCCTTGGTAGGTATTTGATTGTTACTAAAGAAATATATCCTCATTGAGAACTACTTGCGAACTAAGAAATAATAACCAATTCATTACTAATCACAAAAGTAACATGTGTAAAAAGTGAACAATTGTGGGGGTTTTATACTCTTAGCATGGTCATAACATTTCAGAAGCATGTGCCTCAAATGGGTTCTTTGTGGAAACAAGTTTATGAATATTACATCCCCCCAAATACATTAGCTAGGTTGAGATTGTGACTACTACTCTTGCCAGGATGGACGCATGTTCTGTACAGAACCTGTACAGTATGTGTCAAAATGTAAGATTAATTAACTTGTATCATTTGTGAAAAACATGTTAACTCCTCAATAACTACTTAAGTGTTACCTTGTCATCCCGCAGGGACTACTAGTGATGTGGCCCATTATTTTAAAGTGAAAAACATGTTAACTCCTAACTAACTACAAGCGTTACCTTGTCATCCCGCAATGTCTACACAAGGTAACACTTGTAGTTAGTTAGGAGTTAACATGTTTTTCACTTTAAAATAATGGGCCACATCACTAGTAGTCCCTGCGGGATGACAAGGTAACGCTTAAGTAGTTATTGAGGAGTTAACATGTTTTTCACAAATGATACTGATAAAAGTAATTTAATTTTATATTTGACACATACTGTACAGGTTCTGTGAGGCACTAATATTCTAACAAACACTGTAATCTGGAAGATGTGCTTTTGCGCTTATCGTAACATGCAGCCAATTTCTTCATTAAAGATGCTAATTGTTTTTGACAAGTGAACATCAATGTTTATAATCATGTCCTAAAGAGAAGTCCTCCTCAGGCAGCTACTGTAACAGAAAGTTATAGGTCTTTGGAGTCTGAGATATATGTGACTGACATTCAATAGAGCTCATAAATAGTGAACTAATCCAATCATGAGAGTGTCAGCATCACTTCCTAAATATTTAAGGTTTATTTTTAAAAACTGTCTTTATTAGGATTATGTTAAGTTTAAGTTTTAAATAAACAGAGAACATGCGTCCATCCTGGCAAGAGTGGTAGTCACAATCTCAACCTAGCTAATGTATTTGGGGGGATGTATAAACTTCATAAACTTGTTTCCACAAAGAACCCATTTGAGGCACATGCTTCTGAAACGTTATGACCATGTTAAGAGTATAAAACCCCCACAATTGTTCACTTTTTAGACATGTTACTTTTGTGATTAGTAATTAATTGGTTATTAATTCTTAGTTCACAAGTAGTTCTCAATGAGGATATATTTCTTTAGTAACAATCAAATACCTACCAAGGAACTACCTTTGTACTAAATTACCTATTACTTACTGCTTAGTTAATATTGCTTCCATATTAGTTAATAGTATTAACTTCGGTGTTAATGCAGTACTACCTATTACTTCCTGCATAGCTACTTGTTAACTACCGACCATTATTTTAAAGTGTTACCAAAACTTTAGTCACTGACTCACTTTTTTTCTCTCCCTTCTCAGTTATTCTTTGGCAACTCAGATAAAAGTACCCCAGTTTTGTCTCAGTTTATGGAGCCGGTAGTGGCACGTTACATCCGCGTTTTGCCACAGAGCTGGAATGGTACGATGTGTATGAGAATGGAGGTTTTGGGCTGCCCAGTACCAGGTGAGAGAGTCAGGACCTTTGATTAGACTCAACACAGGCATTGATGGGAAGCATAAAATTCAAACAAAGATGTTGTTTTCTTGTGCATTATGTGATGACTAGGAATGTGTTCAGGAGAGCCAATGTAACAGGCTCACAATTATCCGTATGTATTTGGATAAAACCGGACGTGGGTTGGATATACAATTTATAATTAATTACTTGAAGACTGTCTATGGTTTTAAATGTATATCTGTTCCCTTCGTTGTTATTTTTGAACAAATATGCCTTGTATAACTCAAAATAAAGTTTTTATTATGATTATTATAACATTTATGTTTATATCTTCTAACTGATCAAATACAATATGAGTTGTTAGAGCTGATATTTTTTTTTTTTTAATTTTACATAGCAACATTGTGTATAAACAAAGACTATAAAAAAAAAATGGACGCTGTGTCCACGACAACACCTGTAGGATTCTGAAGACCATTTTTGAAGCCCAAAGTGGGCAGAGCCAGCCACTGGCATCTTGGCAGCACGTCACCGAGCGTCACTTCCCGAATAACCGAAAATGGGCAAAGAGGCGGAATTAGCTGAGGTGATGTGGTGGCTAACAGACAGCGGATAAACGGCTAGTAGTGACAGCAGTGGCAATCCACCTGTCACTCAAGTGGCCACGCCCCCAACTATGCAGAGCTTTAAGATTTAATATCATTAAACAAATGTGTTATATAAAAAATCTCACAGTTGTCATGAAGGACAAAATTAGCTATAGACCAAAACCACTTTTTGTACCAGGCTGTACATTTTTTTTTTCTGCTGTAAAATGGTATTAGGTATGGTAATAAGGTATTCGGCTTTGGGTACATTTTCAGCATCAACAGTTGTTAGCAACAACATTGTGCATTTGTTCTTTACTCAGATCCTCTCAGCCAGCACCAGAGTCAGAATGAAGTGATGCATCGAGATGACCTGGACTACACCCATCACAACTACCTAGACATGGAGAAGGTGATGGAGAGCACCAAATGCTTGGAGTCCTCAAAGTTCACGAATGACAAAAAAAGATATTAGAATAAACTACAATTTAAGAAAATGTCGAACTCATCTTTATGTTAGGATGTTGTGGGTGGCTGCCAGAGAATTTCTGTTTCTAAGCTAAGATTCAAGGTGTAACATATATTTGTAGCACAAACCATGTGGGATGAATTACACACAGAAGTTTAGTAGGCTTATGTATTTCAACAAATGACTACATGTTCTGTAATCGCTTAAAAATGTTACTTTTCCTATTGTCACAGCTCATGAAATCCATTTCTGAGGAGTGTCCCAACATCACCAGATTCTACAGTTTGGGCAAGAGCTTTAAAGGACTGGAAATTTATGCCATGGAAATTACTGATAACCCTGGGATGCACGAAACAGGTGAGGGATATCAGAGTAGGTATGGAAGAAACGTCTCGGTTACAGATGTAACCCTCGTTCCCTGAGTAGGGAACGGAGACGTTACGTCAAGGAGTGACGGAGAATGGGGGTTTCGCATAGAAAGCCAATCCTCTTCGAGTATTTAACAACGAGCCAATGGCGTGAAAATGCCATGGGTCTGCGGAATTTGCATAGCGTACTCCGCCCACCCATGTGGGTATAAAAGGAGGAAGCAAACGCACCGCAGTATGTCTTCGCTGAGGAGCCAAGACTGATCTCAGGCGTCACCCAGCGGTACAGCAGAAGTGGCAAGGAGACGTAACGTCTCCGTTCCCTACTCAGGGAACGAGGGTTACATCTGTAACCGAGACGTTCCCTTTCGTAGTCACTCCGAGTTACGTCAAGGAGTGACGGAGAATGGGGGTCTATGCCATCACGCCATCTTCCAGCTGTCTTCCAGTGCTCTGCGAAAGTCTAGACCTCTAACAGAAAATTACCCAAAGGTCCCACTTTGACACAGAATTACCAAGGTACACTGGGAAACATATCCCGGGAGGGACATGCTACCAGATGCCTACCGAAGGGAGGACTTACAAAAAACATATGGCCACTGGGGCTGCATATGGAGAATACTGGAGCGCCAACCGCAGGTGGCAACTAGCTCCAGGGGTGGCAGATGGCTTGCCAAGGGAAGACACATGCTCAGAGAGGCTTACAGTGGATAATACACATGAGACAGTTACCAAAGGGGAACCGTGCACATGGAGGCACTTAGCCGGCACCAGAGCAAGCGCAGTGGTGCCCGCATCATAAGTGCTGGAGGACTCAGGGCTTCAAAGAAGGACAACTGAGGAAATATCGCACTTATCCAATCTGAGGAGTGGAGTGGCGAGCAAGCGAAGACACTCAAGCGGTTCCAGCACTAGCGGAGGCGAGTACGTGAGAGGAAACTGGCTCGATTCGCAAATTATAAAATCTTGCGAAGGTGTTAGGTGTCGCCCAGCCTGCAGCTCTGCAGATGTCTGTTAGCGAGGCGCCATGCGCTAAAGCCCAAGAGGAAGCCACACTCCGAGTGGAGTGGGCTGTCACACCAAGGGGGCACGGTCGACCTTGCTGCTGGTAAGACAAAACAATGGCGTCCACTAACCAGTGAGACAGCCGCTGTTTTGAGAGAGCCCTTCCCTTCTGGCTCCCCCCATAACAAACAAAGAGCTGATCTGAGGTCCTGAAACACCGCGTTCTGTCAACGTAGGTGCGGAGTGCACGCACCGGACAGAGCAGTGCCAAGGCTGGGTCTGCCTCCTCCAGGGGCAGCGCTTGCAAGGTCACCACCTGATCCCGGAAGGGAGTTGTGGGAACCTTGGGCACGTAACCGGGCCGGGGTCTCAGAACAACGTGAGAGTAAGCCGGCCCGAACTCTAGGCACGCTTCGTCAACGGAGAATGCGTGCAGGTCCCCTACCCTCTTGATGGAGGCCAATGCAACCAGGAGAGCTGTCTTCAAAGACAGGAACTTAAACTCAACCGATTGCAAAGGCTCAAAGGGAGGCCTCTGCAGAGCATTTAACACTACCGAGAGGTCCCAAGAGGGCACGAGGGGAGGACGAGACGGATTTAGCCTCCTCGCTCCCCTCAGGAACCTGATGACCAGGTCGTGCTTCCCAACGGACTTACCTTCAACTGCATCATGAGAGGCGGAAATAGCCGCAACGTAAACTTTGAGGGTGGAGGGCGACAGCCTACGCTCCAACCCGTCCTGCAGGAAGGAAAGCACAACACCGATCGAGCATCTCCTGGGGTCTTCTCGACGAGAAGAGCACCAGTTGACGAAGAGGTTCCACTTCAACCCATACAGGTGTCTAGTAGACGACGCTCTGGCGGAAGTGATGGTTGCTGCCACCGCAGGTGGTAGCGAACTCAAACCTGCCTCGTGCCGTCCAGGAGCCACACATGTAGCCTCCATAGATCGGGACGAGGGTGCCACAGAGTGCCCCGTCTCTGAGTGAGCAGATCTTGTCTCAGAGGAATAGTCCAAGGAGGTGCTGTCGCGAGGAGCATGAGTTCGGAGAACCACGTCTTGGTGGGCCAATAAGGGGCTACCAGCAGGACCTGCTCCTCGTCCTCCTTGATCTTGCACAACACCCGTGCAAGGAGGCTCACTGGGGGAAACGCATACTTGCGTGGGCCCCGCGGCCAGCTGTGCGCCAGCGCATCTGTACCGAGCGTGCCCTCGGACAGGGAATAAAACTGGACGCAGTGGGAAGAGTCCCGGGAGGCAAACAGATCTATCTGAGCTTCCCCGAACTGGTCCCAGATCAGCTGGACCGTCTGGGGATGGAGTCGCCATTCGCCGGAGACAGGGCGGATCCGTGACAGCTCGTCGGCTGCCAGGTTCCGGGCTCCAGGAATGTACACAGCACGAAGGGACCTCAGGTGCTTCTGACTCCATAATAGGAGGTGGCGAGCGAGCTGCGACATCCGACGTGAGCGTAGACCCCCCTGGTGGTTGATGTACGCTACTGTAGCGGTATTGTCTGAGCGGACAAGTACGTGTTGACCCCTGAGCAGTGCTCGAAAGCGGTGCAGGGCCAGGCGTACTGCCAGCAGCTCGAGGCAATTGATGTGCATGAGGCGCTGGGGTCCTGTCCAGGAACCCGCGGCTGCATGCCCATTGCACATGGCACCCCAACCCGTGGTAGATGCATCCGTGGAGACAACGAGATGCCTGGAAACTCGCTGGAGAGGGACACCTGCCCGAAGAAAGCTGAGGTTCAACCACGGGAAGAAGGTTCAGCGGCACGCTGGAGTTACTGGAACCCGGAGCGAGCCACGATGCCATGCCCACCTCGGGACTCGATCGCGAAGCCAGAGCTGAAGCGGTCTCATATGAAGCAATCCGAGTGGCGTAGCCGCGGCTGCGGATGCCATATGCCCCAGGAGCCTCTGAAAGAGTTTCAGTGGAACCGCACTCTTGCCGTCGAACTGTCGAAGACAAGTCAGCAGTGAGTGTGCGCGCTCGCTCGTAAGCTGCGCGGACATGGCGACCGAGTCTATCTCCATGCCAAGAAAAGAGATCCTCTGCACGGGGCAAAGTTTGCTCTTCTCCCGGTTGACCCGAAGGCCCAGACGGGCTAAGTGCTGAAGCACTAGATCTCTGTGTTTGCAAACCTGTTCTCGAGAGTGAGCCAAAATTAGCCAATCGTCGAGATAGTTCAGGATGCGAACCCCGTGTTCGCGAAGGGGAACAAGGGCTGCCTCGGCGATCTTCGTGAAGACGCGAGGGGACAGAGCTAACCCGAACGGGAGAACCGTGTACTGATATGCCTGGCCTTCGAAAGCGAACCGAAGAAACGGTCTGTGTCGAGGCAATATGGAGACATGAAAGTACGCATCCTTCAGGTCGATCGCTGCAAACCAATCCTGATGTCGAACACATTCGAAAATGCGTTTGGCCGTGAGCATTTTGAACGGCATTCGATGCAGAGTGCGGTTCAAAACGCGCAGGTCGAGGATCGGTCGTAACCCACCGGTCTTCTTGGGGACAATGAAGTAGGGGCTGTAAAAACCGGACTTCACCTCGGCTGGAGGGACCGTCTCGATTGCACCCTTCGCCAGCAGGGTCGCAATCTCCGCTCTCAAAACCGGGGCATTGCCACCGATTATAGTGGAGCGAACTCCCCTGAAACGGGGAGGAGATCGTGCGAACTGAATCGCGTAGCCGAATCTGATCGTTCTGATGACCCAGCGGGACAGACCGGGGAGCTCGAGCCAAGCTCCGAGGAACCGAACCAGCGGGGTCATACGAGCCACAGACGTCCCCCCGGAGGGGCAGCGGGGCGGAGTGACTGGCATGCGCACGGGAGATACCACATGCGGGTGCGTAGTCGAGCTCCGCTCCCCGACAGAAGAGACCAGGGAAGGACCAGCGTTCCACGGGGGTCTGTTCTGCCGGGGGTCTGACGACAGAGGGGGAGAGGAGCGGTGCGGTCCGGGGACGACGCACGCTCCTCTCCGCGCCCTCAGAGACAGAGAGGAATGAGCGGGGCGACACTCTGGAGCATCGTGCGCGCTCATCCCGGTCTGTGTGCTCAGTGATAGTGTCAAGTCTTTCTTTAACCAACTCAGGGTGCTGCCCACCCGTGGGTGAGCAGCGGGGAGCGGAGAACAAAAGATTCTCCCCCGGCCCTCCACCGGGGGAAGGAGGGGGCCTGCTACCTCCTCCTGGGAAAAACTCGATGCCATCACTGAGCAGCCCGTCTCAGGAACGCCGCTTAGCCCGGCGTTTAGCGGGGGGCGGGGCCTGGGGGGGCTGTGACGTTCCTCTGCGACCGCCTCTACGGCGCGACCCGGGTGGAGGCTGCTGCTGGGGTCGCTCCGGAGGGAGGGGGGCCGCAGTGGAACGTCTTCGGCGGCGAGCAGGCTGAGGCGGCTGCGGCGACGGCTGGGTGGAGGCAGCAGCTGGCCGTCGGGGCAGGATATGTTTAATCGCCTCTGTCTGCTTCTGGGCAGTCGAGAACTGCTGGGCAAAGTCCTCGACCGCACCGCCGAAAAGGCCAGCCTGGGAAAGGGGGGCGTCGAGCAGACGGGTCCGCTCAGCGTCCCGCACTTCCGCCAGGTTGAGCCAAAGATGACGCTCCTGGACCACACTAGTGGCCATCACCTGACCAAGGGAACGAGCCGCCACTTTAGTCGCCCGGAGAGCGAGGTCGGTGGCCGCTCGCAGTTCATTGAACGACCCTTGATCAGTCCCGCCCTCGTGCATATCTCTGAGCAGTTTGGCTTGGAAAACCTGCAAAGTGCTCATCGCATGCAGAGCGGCGGCCGCCCGCCCCGCCGCGCTATAGGATCGCGCCGCCATAGACGACGAGAACCTACAGGCTTTGGAGGGATGCTTGGGTGGCCCCCGGGAGGAGGCGCTCTGCGGACACAGTTGCATCGCAACAGAGCGCTCCACCGGAGGCACCCCAGCATACCCACGGGCAGCTGCGCCGTCGAGGGGAGGAAAGGCGGGGGAAGCTGACGGACGAACGCGGGAAGACAAAGGAGCCTGCCACGTCTTCGTCAGTTCCGCATGCAGCTCGGGGAAGAATGGTATTGGGGTTGGCTGTGGCTTTGCAGCGGCGGCTTTGCCCAAAAACCATTCGTCCATCCGTGAGTGATCGGGGTGGGCCGGAGGATTCCAATCCAACCCGATACTCACGGCGGCCCGAGACAGCATAGCCGTCATCTCGGGATCCGAGACGGGCGGCGCTGGCACTCCCGAGGGAGGCAGCGCCGCCACATCTTCAGACCCCGAAGAATCCAGCTCGCCTTGTGATGCCGCGATCGACATCGCATCCTCCTCTGGAGCGCCGAACGAAACAGACGGTACCTGCGAACAGGCAGACGTCTGCACCGTTTCGGCGCTCGCTGGCTGCAACACTGTTGCGGTGGGTGGGACCCGAGGAGCTAGCGTCGGGGGTTTGTTCCACACCGTCACCGTCAGATCACCCTGGCCGCGAGCCGAAGAGCTTCCCCGGGTAGAGGAAGCTGAACGGGTAGCGGGGGCGGGGACTCTCACAGTAAGATCATTGAGTCTCGATCTAAGTGTTGAGATGGTCATGTTACCACAATGGGCACATGACTCATCCACGAACGCTGCTTTAGCATGACGAAGACCCAGACATACAAAGCAGCGATCGTGCCCATCAGAGGAGGACAGATATCGACCGCACCCAGAAGAACACGGGCGAACCATCTTTAAAAAGACGTGCCGCGTGCAGCTCTTTCAAAGGAGAGGAAATTCACTCTTTCAGCGCCGAGGCGACCAGGGAGAAGGGCAAAGTCTGGCAGACCACTGCACAGATCGCAGGCAATGCAGAATCTCGCTGGGTACCGCCGTCACACCAACACTGAAGAGGACGCTCGTCTCGAAGAGGCTTAGTGATATGGCTTGTGGAGAGAAGAATGCTCTTGGCTCCGAAGCGAAAACATACTGCGGTGCGTTTGCTTCCTCCTTTTATACCCACATGGGTGGGCGGAGTACGCTATGCAAATTCCGCAGACCCATGGCATTTTCACGCCATTGGCTCGTTGTTAAATACTCGAAGAGGATTGGCTTTCTATGCGAAACCCCCATTCTCCGTCACTCCTTGACGTAACTCGGAGTGACTACGAAAGGGAACCATATTATTATCCCATTTTGGTTATATTACAGGTACTGGTCATTAAATAGTTTGTTATCAGATTTGAAATTTTAACATATATAATTATATAATTTTAACATAATGTGTTCATTATCCATTTATCTTTCCTCAGGAGAGCCAGAGTTCAGGTACACAGCAGGTTATCATGGTAATGAAGCTTTGGGACGAGAGCTCCTTCTGATGCTCATGCAGTACCTGTGTAGAGAGTATAAAGATGGGAACCCTCGAGTGCGGCACCTTGTGGATGAGACACGTATTCATCTGGTGCCATCAATTAATCCTGATGGCCACGTGAGAGCTTTTGAGAAGGTGTGTTTAAAAATGTATAAAAAGTTAAAAGATGTAAATTCTGTGTCACTTGGCAGGAATTTGAAAAGAATTACTGCTTTTAAACAGATTCAGAAAAAAGTGAATAGCCACAGTCTAGTCATCTGAGATTTTGTAATGAAGATAATCCATAGGATTAAGATTTTTAGTATTTGCAGCATTTTTAGTACCTATTTGCAGCATTTTTTGTTTGCTTTAGGATATGATCTTAGAACTTGGACCTGGAAACATCAACTTTATCAACCAGACAGGTTAAATTCCCAGGGATCATGCAAACTGACTAATATCAATGTGGATAAACAATCTGCCAAATGTACAAATGTGTTGTGACATTTGTACAAATGTGTTGTGACATTTTAATCTCATTAAACTATGTAAGTAGCATATTTTTGTTTCACAGGGCTCAGAGTTGGGCAGCTGGACATTAGGACACTGGACTGAAGATGGTCGTGACATCTTCCAGAACTTTCCAGACATAAATAACATTCTTTGGGATGCAGAGGATAAGGGCATGGTTCCCAAATTGACACCAAATCACCATGTACCCATACCTGAGGGTTTTCTGTCAAGCAATGATTCAGTAAGGAAATAATCAAAGGCAGACAGAGTGCACAGCTTTATTACTTGAGTAAAAGTACAGCTACCCCTTGCTAAATTTTACTCAAGTACAAGTCAGATCTCTACTTAAGTAAAGTACTGAAGTACTTGTTTTTAAAAGTACTTGAGTATCAAGAGTACAAGAGTACATTTTCTAAATATTGCATTACTACTGCCACAGTGCTTACATTTATGTACAGAAACATCCTACATGGAGTTAGGTAAAATGTTAATGTTAATACTTTGAAGAATGTAAAAAGAATTCAAAATGTAAAATCAATTTTTATCATATTGCTTTATTTAGCATTTAAGAAAATTTTTAGAAAATTCAGAAAATTGAAATAGTCTGGCGAGGTAGCGCCACATTGGACCTGCTGGGTCTTCATCCATTGTTTCGTCCATGGTTTCGTCTCTTATCTAAATCTGACCATGGAGTTGACTTTGGCGGAAAGCTGAAGGTGATTGTTGATAGGCTGTCCCAATCAGTGGTGCCTGCACAATCCAATCAAGTTTGAGAGGGATTACAACAAATTGAGGGTTTTCAAGATTTTGTTTTCCTTTTTTTTTTTTTTTTTTTTTTTTAAGTAGTAACGTGTACTCACAGTTATGGATAGAAATGTAGTGGAGTAAAGAGTACAATATTTCTGTCTCAAATACTCAAATATACTTTAGTAAAGTCATGAGTACTCCCCAAAAATGATAATCGAGTAAAGTACAGAGCCCTCAAAATTGTACTTAAGTACTGTACTCAAGTACAGTAAATGTACTCCAATACTGTCTGGCTCTGGAAATAATGCTATGTTATACGAGTTCATTTAATGAATCAAACTCACATACTCTAATCTTGAGTTTGACCAATTAGATTAGACTAGAGGACCAGTACTAGCTTTTTTTCTTCATGTTCTTCCTTTCAGGTTGCAGTGGAGACTCTTGCCCTTATCTCCTGGATGGAGAGTCATCCATTTGTGCTTGGTGCCAACCTGCAGGGTGGCGAGAGACTGGTGACATACCCCTTCGACATGCACCGCCTCACCAAGGAGTCTGAGGATATGGAGAAAAAACTCAACTCCAGAGCAAATAGACGGAAGCGACAGTACGAGGAAGAGGAAGAAGAGCCCAACCCTTACCTTCACATTGGATACCATCAGGAGACCTACAGTGGCCCCCAAGAAAACCATGCATATCATCAAGAAAACTATGGATACCATCAAGAAAGTTATGGGTACCACCATCAGAACCAAGGATACCACGAGGAGAACCAAAGGTATCACGATGAGACACAAGGGTACCATGATGAGAATCAAAGGTATCATCATGAGGGTAACTCTGAAGGGTATCATGAGGGCTATCAAGAAGGATACCCAGAGGGATATGGAGAGGGTGAACCAGGGGAAGAGATCAGAGTGGTTGAGGACCAGTCTTTGTTTCGCTGGTTGGCCATTTCTTATGCCTCTACTCACCGGACCATGACTCAAACCTATCAGGGAGGATGCCATAGTGATGACCCAACAGGTGGGCTGGGAATTGTCAACCGTGCCAAGTGGAAGCCCATCCCAGGAAGTAAGCATTAGAAATATGTGTGGAACTTTAATTAAAACGGGACGAGGCTGAGGGACTTCACTGTTCTCGCATCTCTCACAGAGGAGCAGAAGCATAAAGGAGGAGCGACGACAGTGAAGATAGAGAGAGGAACAGGACTGATTTTATGTTTACAAATTATCACAACATAATCACATATTTTGTTTTTTATAATGTTCTTTAATAATAAAATAAACAAATACAAAATGAAAGTATAAGCCCTCACGGACGACTGCTGGCCACATAAAACAGGAACAAAGCATAACATAAAATCAGGCCTGTTCCTCTCTCCGTCTTCACTGTCGTCGCTCCTCCTTTATGGTTCCGCTCCGTGAGAGATGCGAGACCGGTGCGTCCCACAGGTGTCATTCATTATCACTCACACCACCGGCCTCGCGCCATTCTCTCACGTCCCTCAGCCTCGTCCTGATCGCCACAATAAGAACAAACTAGTGTGACGTCATTTTGAACAAAATCAGGGCAAAACTAAATTAAAGTTCACTCCGACTAGTAAACACCTTCCTACTGCCATTGGTCCGTGGCAATTACATATTATGTAGGTGTGCGTTAGGGCTGCACAATTAATTGCAATTTACTTGTAATCGCACTTAAACCGATTTGGCTTATCACGATTTTGATTTGTAATTATTTTTTTATGCACAGCTCTGTAAACGCTGTGATCTGAAAGTGCTGTGAGTTGAGTCACTTTTGAATAAGCAACAAGGGTCAAACATCTTTCCAAACATGAGAAGCATTTATCAACCTCTTGTCCAACAAGTAACATTTAATAAAGTGCTTTTACTCCAAACTCACTTTCTGTCACCAGAAGCTCACCAATCTTACTTCTGTGAGATGATGTGTCTCCTTAGACAGAACAAAGTAGTTTGTATGATTATTGTGTTTATTCGTTTTAATCAAAGCGTTTTAATCTTCTATATATTCAGCCACATATAGTATGATGCCAGGGATATCCTAGAATTACGGGTGTTATTGTACTTCTGAGGCGGGCATATTTGGCATATGGAGCAGCATTTACAACCGATCAGCCACTCTGCACTGACAAGCTGCACATAAAATAATCGAAGTCTTGGCCAAATCGTGCGGTTTCATTGCGATTAACTGTGCAGCCCTAGTGTGCGTCGTTGAGGTTCTACCTTTGACGTATAAATCTTCTCTGATTAATTTCTTCTGTTTAGTACGTTGTATCCACAAGTAAAAACACTGGAGAGCGGCTTTATAGTAGAAAATGTATATATAATCCTAATCGACTTTGTCACAGTCACTCTGTCACATCTTTAATATTGTAAAGCTGATTGATTTAAAGAAATCTATTGTATAAAGTGGTATATAAATAAACGTAATGCGAACTGAATGGAGAGCCGAATTGAAGAGCACATGCAAATATAAGCGAAAAACAAAAAATAGCTTTGCTGTGAGTATATCAGGGCTTTTAGTGACATCTGCAGAAAAAGTTTATTTTTGATACCTATTCCTGTCCCTTCTTCTCTCATAGGTATGAATGACTTCAGCTACCTTCACACTAACTGTTTTGAACTATCAATTTTCTTGGGTTGTGATAAGTTCCCTCATCAGAGTGAACTTTTAAGAGAATGGGAGTATAACAGAGAGGCCCTGCTGACCTTCATGGCTCAGGTGAGCTGTTCACGTTCATATTATGAGAATGAACCATAACAATTGTTTAAAAACAGAGAAGCCCGTCTCTGTTACGTATATAACATGGTTCCCTGAGAAGGGAACGAGGTGTTGCGTCATGGCCTTGATGCTATTCAGCATGCACCGGTTTCTGAATCACATCATTCCTATAAACCATTTCAAAAGATGTAAACAACACTGGCCCAGAAGCACTTCCTGTTTCAGTTTTTTAACACTACATAAAAGCTGGGATAAAATACAACCAACAGAACATTTAAAACTGAATCAAAAAGTTAAACAAACATCTTTAAGAAGTTTTCTTTACATGTGAAATAAAGAAAACAGTTACAAACTGAAACAGGAAGTGCTTCTGGACCAGTGTTGTTTACATTTTTTGAAATGGTCTATTGGCCGATGACGGTCAGGTAACAAAGCATAGTGCTTTATCAAGTCTATAAAAGGGCACATAATTCACAAAATCACCAGATTCTAATTGTCTGTAGAAGCTGTAGTGGCATGTGGGAAATGGCAAAGTGACACAACATCTTGTGCGGAACCGGTTACAGTACATATGTAACCCAGAGGTGTTCTCTTTTGAGGGAACTCAAAGCTGCGTTGTGGTGTTGAAGCTATGGGAATGTTAATACCCATGCTGCCATACTGAACAAATGCTTGACCAAAAAGGTTGTGATGCATGCAGATGCACAAACCTTGTGACCAACTGAATGAATTGACCCCGAAGGACTTCAGATTCTGTTGACGAATCCATGTCCAAATTGTAATCCTCATGAATGTGTCTGGAAAGGAACAGCCTGCCGCCACACAAACCTCTTATATGAGCATCTTAGAAGACCATGTGCCTCATAGGCTAAGTGAAAATAAATTATATCAACAATGAAATGCAAAAATACTACTTGGTGGCAGAAACGGTTGATCAGATTTACACCACACTTCCTGAGTGGTCAACATGAATCCCTTGTGCCCGTGACTAGACATAAGAGGTGAATATCCTACTCTTTAAGAGTTGGTAATGTCAGTGATAGTGCCACCTTGAGAGTCAGAAACTTCACCAAAGCTGACTCCAAGGCCTCAAACGAAGTCGCAATAAACCTTTCACAACTATAGAAAGATCCCAAGAAACATTGCAATCTGCAGATAAGCTTCAGCCACCTGTGACCATGCATAAAATAAAACACTAAGCGATGCTTCCCCACAGAAGCTCCATCAGTGTGGACATGACAAGCCAAACGGCGGCCATGTACACTTGGATGAATGAATGAATAAATGAATTAAGCATTTTTATAACGCTTTATTTTGCACTATTTTACACCTAAAGTGCTTTACCAAAATATCGGGTGTGTCACCCACCACCAGTGTGCAGCATCGATCTGTATTATGCGACAGCAGCCACAGTGCAATGGTGCCAGTGCACTCATCACACACCAGCTATTGGTGGAGAGGAGAGTAAAGTTATAGAGCCAATTCAATGGATGGGGATTATTAGAAGACCATGATTGATAAGGGCCAATGGAGACATTTGACATTTGGGTTAACCCCTACTCTTTACAAGGAGTGCCATGGACAATTTTAATGACCACAGAGTGTCAGGACAGTGCTTTTTCAGCCTGCGAAGGAGTTGTCCATCATGATAATCCAGCAATGACAAACCTTCCCCAAGAGTGGGACCCTAGGCAATGCCAAGGCATTCCACAGAGAAAGGGTACTAAACATCTGTGCGTAACCCTTATTGCTTGAAGAGGGTCACAAGAGTGAAACCCCTGCTCTTAAGCTACCATCGAAATGGTCTCATATCGGGAATAGAATATATAAAAGACTATCCCAGTGTTGTCCTCCAGACCAACACATGGTTGCCTCTTAGCAGCCATGAACTGGACGGGGCGTTAAAGCCGCAGCACAACTTGTAATGGGGGTGACAGCCATGGTATGGTGTATATATATACAGTAAATACTGTGTGTGTGTGCGTGTGTGTGTGTGTATATATATATATATATATATATATATAATTTTTTCTTCTTCTTCTTTTTTTCTTCAAGGCTTCCACCTTGGAACCTTTTTAGGATTGCGTTAAGGGTTTTCTGTTAGAATGGTGTTGTGTAAACGGCCCCTAAGTTTACTAATCATCTTTGCAACGGAAGTGAATATATCAGAAGTTTATTCTAGAGCTGCTGTAAAGCCAAAACAATCTCTGTTATTTTAATTTCCTATCATCACTATAAAGCACCTGTGAAACAGTTCATACTGTTAAAAGTGCGATATAAATGAGACTTGAATGGTAGTCTTGCGATGACAACATGCCCCAAGCTTGGGACCCTAGGTAACGCCAGGGTCTTCCATAGAGAAAGGGTTTGAATGCATCTGTGCATAACCCTTGTGACTCACAGAGAGTTGCCTCAGGCGAAACCTCTACTCACCAAAGAAAGTCTACATATATATCCTCCATAATATTAAGGATTGATTCATATGTGCAGGAAGTAGCACGTCTGCATTGTGATCGAATCCTCATAATACTTCTTCAAATATTGTTGACGTTCGCAATATTTTCAAACAAATCGGAGGCTAGCTAGACCCTACCTCCTCCGCATCTCATCTCCTCCTTCTCCCTTCCGTGCTTCCTGAAATAATTGTAACCGTCGGACTGGAAGCCCTTCTGCCGCCTGAGTTCTCGCCATCGTTCAAAAGCTTTGCTACCGATGTAAATTCGGAACTTCGCACGTTCTTTATCCGACTACTTCTTCTTTTTAATTTGTTCTTCAGAACGACGTCTCTTTGGTCGTGTGTCGGTCATTTTTCAAACTTCCCTCTGACGCCTGTCTCTCCTTCACACACACACCCCCTTCATGTGCACGCGCACTAACCCCCAGACCCACCCTCAAATACTTCTTGCCAGTGATTGGCTGGAACACTGTTTGTTAGGTTTCGTGGTCCGGATAAGGCGTGATTGTTTTTTGTTGCCGTTTGTGGAGCCTGTGGTGTCTACAGAGACCGCGTTTTTTTACAGTGTGTTTAGGGGACAGGCAGCTAGCCGATAGTGTGGAGACGTCTGCTGTACGTGACAAAAAATGTTTTGCCCTCACATCGCTTAGAGAACCTTTAATTCGAGAACGCATACCTTTCTGAAAGTTCAATGTCAAACCTAAATGCCTTAAATAAATGAGAATGGCATCTCAATGTTGAATCACAAACTGATTGAAGGCAGGGTTTCCGCGGAGTCATAAAAAGTCATGAAATGTCTTAAATTTAATAGGCCATAAAAAGTAATAAAAATGTCTGGATTTTCCATACAAGGTCGTACATTTAGCCACGTCTTAAATTTATATGCTTTATATTCATTATATTCATATATATTTTATATTCATTATCCCATTATTATTTTTTCTCTATAAAGCGATACCAAGAGTTCGATAATATTTATGAGCCATAAGCGGAACGAAACTCATTTGATCTGGGCACGCCTCCGCTCATGAACTGTTTTTCCGCTCTGCTCAAACTTAAACTAGAAAGAAATAAAGATTTGACATTTATTGTGATAATTATTGAAATTGACTGATATATTTTCATGATAATTGTTAAGTGTTGTTCCTGCGTTATTGATATTTAGGAAAAGGGAGCCTTCAGTTAGTTACTCTTAAGAAAATGAAACCTTTTAACAATAAAATGTATTACTTTTATTGAAAGTCAATTTAAAAAAAGGACTTTTGAAAGGAAGTTATTTTTTTATAATTCGTGTAGGTCATAAATTTAAGTCACAATGGTCATAAAAAGGTCTTAAATTTGATTGACTAAACCCTGCAGAAACCCTGGAAGGTACGAGGTGAGGTCAGGCCGAGAGAACAACCCCATACTGGTGTGATTTCCCCCCAAACAAGCAAACCCGATAAAGTGAATCCAATAACCTCATTCCACAATGGTCTCATTTTCAATCCCCTGAAACAGCTGTCTGCCCAACTGTGCTGACAACCTATAATGCCCTAATACTGTCTGTAAGAGGAAGCATAGCATCACTCCACAAAGACATGGTGAAAAAAGCTAGCTGGAGACTGCTACCTCCAGAAATACCAGAGTCAGGGTTGACAAAAAATCTCCTGAGAGTATCAGGAGCAGAGCAAGCTTCTAGATCCAAAATGGGACACGGGGGCAGGAGAAAGAGAAAAGGAAACATCTGTCTCAAATACCAACTCAACTTGCAATCCTCATGATCAAAGGCTGCCTCGTTGCAGGTCTTGAATCAGTGGTGAGCAGATGTCTGACCCTCATCCCTCGATAAGAGAGCCAGTCAGGGGTATAGCTTTCTAACTGTGCCCCCTCAAGGACTGTGCGTGCTCCACTTCAAGAAACAGAGATCCTGTGTGTCATCACCCATAAGAACGTGGGCACATTGACACACATCTCCTAAATTGCTTGCTTGTATTGTTTTAGTACTATTAGAATCTAAACAAAATCAGTGGAAAAGGAATTACAATTTTGACAAATGTACTTAAAGACATGCCTCTTCTAAAGATAAAGAGCTGGGGATTCCGTGACAGGTGTCCTTTTATGGTCTTGATGACGCGCTATACTTCATCATCGGACCTCCGTCGGCCAAAAGAACTGTAGTGATTTCATACATGATTCAGACACCTGCACATGCTGAAGGCGATCCCACAGTGTCAATGCCATGATGCAGCGTCAAGTTCCCTCGAAAGGGAGGATAGGAATTGTAGGTAGACTTAGAGAACTCTGCACCAGTGTTGCAGTACTTGAGTCAGTCTTAAGACCGAGTCCAGGACCATATTTTCTATTACTAGTCAAGACAATCTCATTTGAGTCCAGGCCGAGTCCAAATGTTTAAAATGTAAATGCAGGGCTCCAGACTAACTTTTTGCCTTGGTTGCACTGGTGCGCCTAACTTTTTTATTTAGGTGCACCAGCACAAAATTTAGGTGCACTCAAATTTTTCCTCATCTCGCATCGCCTTTAACGCCACAATTTCAAGGTCACCTTTTTATCACACACCATATATTCATATATGTAAATGCTTTTAAACAAGAATAAGATGTAGTTTTTTGTTGTTTTTTTAAGCACAATTATACTGTATATAAAAATATAAATCTTAAAAAAAATTAAAGTGTTGTTTTTACATTGTTCAAGTTAAGGCAGGGTATTGACACCAATTTCACAATTCTCAAGGATAACAAATCTCAACTAATGCTGTAAACTGGGAGTCAATTGTAGCCCACTGTTTCATTACCCTTTTATAATATAAGGTAAAAATGACCTGATTTGTACACAAACACTTAAATTACACTTTTATTTATTTTTATAACAATAATGTTATATGAAATTTAAACATTTAAATGGTGGCTGCATAAAACTTGCCAGATTTTTTCAAACAACATGGATTAAATATTTTAAAACATTAAAAATGATGTACTATGGTGCATATATTTGGCAAAATGCACCTCTAGAGTTAATTTTTCTTTCTAGCTAACAAGTTTATGGTCACTGGATATGTTTTTTTCTGAGGTAAATGTGATGTTAAATTACATTGTTTACAACCGTTTTACTGACGTCTTTCCACGGTTGAAACACTGATTGAGCAATTCCATGTGAAAGATACGGATTTCGATAAGTTGTACTCTATCTTTTCATGCTCGTTCATGTTTATTTCTCGCTGTAACTGGTATTATTAAGGCGGAAGAGATGATCATGTGCCCTCCGCGCTGCTGCTTCACTTGAGCTGAGCCAGAGCGATCTCACGCCACAGCGTCAATACACTATTTATGTTTTTGAATTTCGTAAGAAAACGGACCTAATTTGAAATCTGAAACTTTGTTTCATATAAATAGTAACAAAGCACAAAGATTATTGCGATGTATTGGATGGGAGGCGCGTTGCGCGCTACAATCGTTCATTCATTCATCAACTGAATACAGCATAGCCCAACGGGTTTGTAAAAGGAGAATTAGTTTTTGAATATGAGGATATTTTTACCTAGCCATAAAAAGTAGCCTACATTTTTAAAAGTTCTTCGTCGTCTGTTTCTTCTGCTGCTGATTGCCGTAACTGATTCTCTGGTGTTCACGTTCAGGTCGCAATTTATTTTGTATCACACAGCATGGAACATTTTAGTCCTACAGGAATAGCTGAACCACAGCCGATCAGAGGCAAAGACCAGCCCAATCTCTATCTCTGATTGGTTTAGACCACGAAATGATCCAAACTTGCGAGCAAAGAGAACAAAATACTCGCTTGTGGAAATTGAGCGGATGCGATCATAAGAGAAAGTTAGGTGCACTGGTGCGACCTAGGAAAAATTTTGGTCGTACCCTTACAAATTTTGGTCACATGTGCGACCTCTATGTGGTCGCACTCTAGAGCCCTGTAAATGGTAAATGGACTGCATTTATATAGCGCTTTCATAGACCTAAAGGCCACCAAAGCGCTTTACATATTGCCTCACATTCACCCATTCATACACCGACGGCGGTGTCAGCCATGCAAGGCGCCATCCAGCTCGTCAGGAGCAGTTGGGGTTAGGTGTCTTGCTCACGGACACCTCGACACTTGGTCAGGTGGAACCGGGGATTGAACCACCAACCTTTTGGTTTGTAGACAACCTAGATGAACCACTGCCGCCCACAAATGTGATCTTGGACTCTGACTTGAGGCTTTAGTCTGAGTGCTGTCTTTTCCAAACTCGACTACTACAACACTGCCCTGCGCAACCTTGCATTAACCATGGTCTCTTTCTCAGGTGCATCGTGGCATTAAGGGAGTTGTGAGGGATAAAGAGGGAAATCCTATTCCCAACGCCACTGTCTCTGTGGAAGGAATCAACCATGATGTCAGGACAGGTGAGATATTTTCTGTAGTTCTGGAAATTGTACTGTTTCTTTTACTAAAGGGTCTCAATGAAAAAGACTTCTACTCTTAGGTGAATCTGGAGATTACTGGCGACTTCTAAACCCTGGTGAGTACCGTGTAACTGCCAGAGCAGAAGGCTACTCTTCCTTCACCCGTCTATGTGTGGTGGGGTTTGACCCAGGTGCTACCCTATGCAACTTTGACCTCAACAAGTCTAACTGGGACCGCATCAAACAGATCATGGCTCTCCACGGCAATAGGCCCATCCGGTTGCTGAGCAGTGGAAACAGGGGCGATGGGCAGCACTTTTCACGTGGCAGTAACCAAATCCCAAATTCTAAATTCAGTAACCAAATTCCAGTCGGTAACGGTGGGGACATGAACAGAGCTCGTCTCCGTCGATTACGGCTAATGAGAATCCGCCGCCTACGGCAGCAAAGACTTCAGGACAGCAAAACAACACCCCCTACCACAACTACGACCACCACAACTTTACTTCCATCTACCACAGAGAGTGCAACCCCATGGTATGACTCCTGGTCCCTTGGGGAAACCTTTGCAGAGAACACAACCCCACCAGAAGAGATTGAGTTGACAGATGCACTGGACTACAACTACGATTACAAGATAGATGATTATTAAGAGCAAACTGCAGATCAAAGTTTTGCTCCACAGGTTGATTGTTTTGGACCATATACTGTAGGTCATTACACAAAAGACTTATTCCAGAATATGAAAGTTGACCTTGATAATTAATACCGCTCAAATTTCTGGTTGCAAAGTATGTTGAAAACACCACCCAATGGCTTGTAAATCCTGAAAGTAATAAGAATAATTATGTTGTGCATTCCTGGCTACACATCTACTCTATACTACCAAAATGTAACATGAAAACTTGTCATTTGACCATCAAGGAAATGAGAATGTTTTAATACTAGAGAAGGGACTGTATTACAATTTATTTCTCACAATAAACAGTCAGTCTTTGTATAGGGTAAGTGTACATGGGAGATGTTCCCTAAAAGTTCCACCAGGTTCAATGCCCTTTGAAATAAAGCCTTGTTTTCATATTCACTCTGTTTTTGTTTAATCTGCATTAGTGTCATGTGGACATCAAGGGCCTTATTTATAAAACGTGCGCACATATTTGATTTTAGAGTGTCTATACAATAAAATCCACAATGTTCAGATTTATAAAAAGGGTCTTCAACATTTTGCACCAAAGTGTTTAGGACCACATTGGGTTCTAAGCAGCCGTATACACTTATCCTTGTGGCAGAGTTGGATTACTGCAGGTATTTGGAAATCTAAACAGCAGTAATGATAATAATAAAGCCCTGTTTGGATTATTACATACACTCTTAGAAAAAAGGGTTCTATATATGTAGCATAGGGTTCTTTACTCAACTCCAAATGACATTTTATGCTAAAAAGGTTCTATAATTACAATATAGACCCCGTTTGGCACAAAGGTTCTTTATAGGCTATTTTTCATTCATATATTACATTATTCTCCAATATTTTGTAGTTGTAATTAAATTATTGTTTATTAGACTTAATATCACATTTTAATCATGCTGATTTTTGGAGGAGAAACTCTGAAATGGCACTCTTCATGGTATATTGATTAACTACATAAAATGATATAAATATATACATTTTCTTACCCCCATATTTTGAATTTTGATATAGAAAATTTTAGGGGTTCCAAATACGTAGCGTTTTAGAACCTTTTAAGGTTCTATATAGAACCTTTTCTTCTGAGAGTGTAGCATTAAAGTTAAATTATTTGGTATAAATGACATGCTCTCACATTTGAGAAAAGATCTTAGTTCAAATGTAGGATGGTTTGTCAAACATGACAATCTGGGGCTCAAGGTTAGGAAGCAGACAGACTCTCTGCTAGCGGCCTCACGTCATCAAGGTCAGATAAATCCCCTAGAGCATCTTTCACCTAGATATCATCATATAGAGACTGTGTTTGTTCCTTGAATTTGGAAATCCAAAAAACCTCAGGTCAAAAATTTAATTGATGTTAAAAAAAAAACAGATATAATACAGAGGAATAAATGATAAAGCTTGGGTTGCTGAATATTCAATCCCTTACTTAAAAATCGCTCATAGTTAATGATATGTTCACAGATTATAATCTAGATTGGCTGGCTAAAACCAAACGATTACATTACTTTAAATGAGTCAATCCCACAAGATTACGGTTATAAACATGAACCTCGTCTGTAAGGCAAAGGGGGAGGTGTTGCTGTAATTTATAGTAGTACTTTCAAAACCACTAAGAAATCTAGTTTTAAATATACTTCTTTTGAAGTGTTGGTGCTTAATGTAAAAATACAGTGTAAATGATAAATCGCATTTGTAAATTCTGCTGTTTACTGTATACAAGCCCTCAGGGCACCATAAAGATTTTATCAAAGAATTTGCAGACTTTCTATCAGAATTAGTATTGGCTGCAGATAAAGTACTAATAGTTTTTAATTGATTTAATACACATGTAGATAATGAAAATGATGCATTGGAATTGGCACCTCAACTGGAGTTAGACAACATGTGTCAGGACCTACTCATTGTCATGGTCATATTCTAGATCTAATACTATCACATGGAATAGATGTTGATGCCGTTGAAATTCTGAAGCAGAGCGATGACATCTCAGATCATTATCTAGTCTCATGTAAATTACATTTAGCCAAGGCTGCAAAGCCGACTCTGTGTTATCAACATGTTAGACCTATAACTTCTGCTGCTAAAGATTGCTTTATCAGTAATCTTCCTAATCAGTTTCATCGTCTCAGCATCCCGGATAGCTTAGAAGAACTTGATATTGCAACAGAAACTTTTAACTCTCTCTTTTCCAGCACTTTAGTTGCTCCGTTGCGCTTGAAGACGATTAAAGAAAATTGTCCAAAGCCGTGGTACATCAAGCACACTCAAGCCCTTAAGAGAGCAGCCAGAAAAATGGAGCGTAGCTGAAAGAAATGAATGATTTCAGTCTAAATAGAGAAGGCATGATTCGGTAGAATGTAACTTCCTAAATCCGGATTGGAATTTAAACATGAAGTTTTTTTATTCATGTATTCATTTAATTGCTCATTGATCAACCTTTCAAATATTTTAGAAACTGTACATAAAATAGAGACTGGTCTATAGTTACCGGGATCGTGGCTATTTCCCTTTTTAAAAAGGGGGATTACCTTGGCCCTCTTGAGGTCATGAGGGAAAACGTCTCAGGTTACGTACAGTATGTAACCTATGTTCCCTGAGAACAGGGAACGAGACACTGCGTCAAGCGCTATGGAGACGCAGTGTCTCGTTCCCAGTTCTCAGGGAACATAGGTTACATACGTAACCTGAGACGTTCCCTTTCGAAGGGAACTTCGAACTGCGTCAAGCGCTATGGGGAAACGCCTCAGCGTGACTGATGACTGAAACACAGTAGAACCACGACAATCCTATTGGCCGACGTCAGCCATGACGTCATGCTCTAGCGCGACCAGGAAGCATAAGAGGAGCGCCTAGACAACATGTCATCCACTTCTTCGTCTGAAGGGACTGAAAAAGAAGACCAGCGGCATGGCGCTCAGGGAACATAGGTTACATACGTAACCTGAGACGTTCCCTTTCGAAGGGAACTTCGAACTGCGTCAAGCGCTATGTGGAACGAGATACCCACGCTGCCATGCTGAGGGGATGCTTCAACCACTATGGCTACAAGCAAAGACCCATTAACTCAAGTTAAAGCCCCTTACTGCTTAGACGTCAGGCTAACTGTAGCACTACTCCCTACGGCCACTGCCCGAGCACCATGCTAAGCGAGGAAACTCTGTGAATCACATAGAAAGCTTGCCAGCTCCAGGGCATGGGAACCACAGCCCAACCTACAGAGGGGGTCCCTTTAAAGGAGTATAGCCCGGAGCCTACCGGCCTTAGCCTGCTACTTTCGGGGGGACAAAGTCAACCCTCACACTAGGGAGGCTATCCTGCTCAACGCTGAAGCCAACGACCTGTCTTAACTCAGCCACAGTCTCCATGGGAAGCGGAGGCCTCAGTAAAATGACTCTAATGAACAGAGGAGGCCTACCACACTTACACCACTGTGGTCTAGAGCTCTTCCTCATAGGGTGAATAAGCTATGATACGGAACTCGGGTAGTAAGGGGCAAAACCTTCTCTGATAATGAGAGGGCCCCTCGCCACCACCTACAAAGCTTTTTCATGGAGGCCTCAGCAGGAATACTTCTTGACTCAGAGGAGACCTGCACATGCCAGCTAAATTCACTAATTGGACTGCTCTAAAAACATAGACACAGAGCTCAAGGAGTGAATGGCCTAGAGCACCTCTTCGTAGCGAGAGAGGGGCCACTTCAAGCTCCAATTGCAACGTCTATTTGAATGGGGACCTCAGTAGGATGACTCTCGAAGAAGAGGAGGCCTGACCCATATTAGGAGAGCTAACTCGACTATCATCGGAGCTCAGGGAGCGAAGGACCTAAGCACCTCCTCAGATAGAGAGGGGCCCTTTCTCAAGGTCCACCTGAAATGCAGTTTGCATGGAAGCCTCAAAGGATGACTCTGAAAGGAGAGGAGACCTGACACACGCTAACCATAATTTATACGAGAGACTAATTGTCAATATAAATCAGAGAGAGAGAGAGAGAGAGAGAGAGAGGCCCCTTCTCACCCCCCATCATGTCTGTTTGCATGGAGACCTCAGCAGGATGACTCTCGAAGGAGAGAAGGCCTAACACATGCTATAGAACAGATCAACACAGCCACCTGTATATGGAGGCCTGTACATAAACACCTCATCGTAAGAGAGGAGCTCCTTTTCACCAACTGCTGCATGCATGGTGACAAAAGGCAATGACAGATATACATGTTCTATCAGAGCTAGCTCGACAATCACCGGCACTCAGGGAGCGAATGGCCTAGAGCACTTCATCAGATAGATAGGGGCCACCTCAACCCCAACCTGGAATGCTGTATGCATGGAAGCCTCAGCAGGATAACTCTCGAAAGAGAGGAGGCCTGACACATGCTGCAAACAGGATGAAAACATAGGAGCTAGCCTAATAATATTACGCGCTCAGGGAGCGAAGGGCCTAAACCACCTCCTAAAGAGGGGCCACTTCTACCCAAAAAGCCATTTGCATGGAAGCCTCAGCAGGATGACTCAACTCATGCAGTAGAACAGCAGACAAAACAGGAATAATATTCTGTCAAGCTCTTGAGAGCGGAGGCCTCAACAATAACTCTTTAAAGTGAGAGGAAGCCTACCACACCTCTGAGCCCACAGGGAGGAAACCTGGTACCTGTGGTTACCATACTAGCCATTTCCACCTCTGCTCATCCTATCCAGGAGGAAACCGGAGGCCAATAACCCAAATTAATTTATTAGGAACTGCCTAACTACGTTCGTCCAACCTGAAGGGCTTTTCCACTACTACAGAGGATGCTCGAACGGCTGAAGTTAACTGGTCACATAACAAAAAGGCTTTAGGCCGACCATCAGAATAGATTTCTTTTTTCATCATGGGTCAGGCACTGTGGGCCAGATGTTATGGACGAGGGGGAAGGAGGAAAAGGACGGTGTGCGCAGGGAAGGAGGCGTTATCTGCCTCTGCACGTGCCCGGACGTGTGCGTCTGGCCTGGGCTAATTCCCTGACCCCCTGCCTGTTCCTCCTGGACTCGCGCCGCCTCGCTGACCTACTCCTACCAGGGGGAGGGGCACGAGTGGCGACTGAGTCCCGCTGGCCCTGTCTCTGATCCTCAGAATGAGACGGGCCAGGGCCCCCAGGCTGTCTGGGTGTGGGCCTGGACCTGCGCGGTATGCAAGATCTATAGGCCGCTGAGCGCGCCTTCGCTTCCCTGAACTTCCCAACCACCGCCTCGACGGAGGTCCCGAAAAGTTCAGAGGGCGAAACCGGGGCATCGAGGAGAAAAATCTTTTCTTTCTCACCGATGCCTGCCAGGTTCACCCACAGATATCTCTCTGTGGCCACCATGGCCGCCAACGATCGACCGATTGCAGCAGCTGTCTGCTTGGTGGCCCAGAGAGCCAGATCTGTGGTGCGGCGCAACTCAGCCACCGCGTCCGGGGATAGGCCCTGCCCCTGGTCCAGGTCCCTCAGCAGGTCAGCCTGGTATGCCTGCAACACAGCCATCGTGTGCAGTGCAGCGCCAGCCTGACCCAGCCAGCCTGTATGCCCTGCCATTTAGATGAGATGTAGTCTGAAGTGGTCTAGATGGGAGAGTTGGAGCACTCAGTGTCGATGTCTCCCCCTGCGAGAGATAGCTCGCAAATGTTTCTTCAACAGGAGGCATCGACACATAACCGTGTTACCGTATTCCCTCCACATTCGAGTAATTTGAATGTTGAAAACGGTGAATGCGAGCCGAATACGGTTTCTTCCATGCCTTCTCAACCTCTGAATGGAGGTCAGGAAGGAAAGGAAGGCTCACCGGAGCTGATGGGGTGTGGCCGGAAAGAAAACGCTCGTCAAGTCTCCCGCGAGCGGTTTCATTTCTAACGCGCTGCCATGGTAACCCAAGCCTAGCGGTCACGCGCTCCATCACCTCCACCAGCTCCGCATACGCGGGGCAGGGGGGCTGAGCAGGTTCATCCATACCCACATCTTCACCTGCTTCAGCCCCACCCTGCTCGAGCCTTCATCGTGATAGAGTTCAAATCTATTCCAAGGAATGAAATAGTTTGACTGGGCTGGAGAGAGATCTTTGTCCAGTTGACAGAGAGTCCCAGTGCTTTCAGATGGTTGAGGAGAACTGCGCGGTGCGACAGAAGCTCCGTCTGAGACTGTGCTAGAATCAGCCAGTCGTCCAGATAGTTTAAAATGTGCAGCCCCTGACTCCGCAGGGGGGCGAGCGCTGTATCCATGCACTTTGTGAACGTACGGGGTGCTAAGGATAGGCCGAACGGGAGAACGGCATATTGGTAAACCTGACCCTCGAAGGCGAAACGTAGGAATGGCCTGTGACGAGGATTTATCTGGATCTGGAAATAGGCGTCTTTCAGGTCTAGAGAGATGAACCAGTCCCCCTGGCGGAAGTGCGTGAGGAGTTTTCTGACTGTGAGCATTTTGATCGGTCTCTTCATGAGCGCTTTGTTCAAGACCCTGAGATCTAAGATCGGCCTGAGGCCGCCGTCTTTCTTGGGAACAAGAAAATAACGGCTGTAAAACCCCGACACGGTCATAGATGGGGGAACTCTCTCTATTGCGCCCTTCTGCAGCAGCTTCGCTATTTCTGAGCGGAGCGTGTTCATCGCAGCTGGGCTGACAGCGGATTCGAGCCGAACGCGCGAACGGGGCGGGCGGCGACGAAACTGTAATAGATAGCCATTCTTTATGATGCTTAAAACCCACGGGGAGATGCCGGGGATGGCTTCCCACGCTTCGCAGTATGCAGCTAGCGGTAGAATGGCAATTTCGCCCTGCTTGCTGCACATAGCGGGCTGAACACTGTGTGTGGGCGTGCTTAGAGCGTGTGTGGCAATGGGACTTACACTCAGAGAGGAGTTTTTGGGCCGTGTGACAGAGCGAGCAGAGGGGGGACACGTGCATGGGCTCGTGGGCGTGTTTATGTTTTCTGCTACTAGAGCGGTCAGTGGCTGCTCTGTGAGAATGGGCTCTGTGGGAGACACGGGGCATATGGTGCTTGTGTGTAAGAGTGAACACATGCTTGTGGGCACATTTTTTACACTTGAGGCTTTTATGCTCTTTTTGTGAACTCTCTGGGTAGCCGTGAAAATGGCTTTTTGTCGCTCGCAAGCGGGCAGGGAAACCGGCTTGTTTGTGGCGGTAAACACTACTGTAGTCGGCGAGGCGTCGGGGACTAGCAGAGGACGAAACTTTGACAGCGGTCCGGCCGCAGCGGGAGAGGGCCGTCTTTTTCTCAGCTGTGCTAGGCAGACTTTTGCTGATCAGGCTTCAGCGTGATCTTGGGTCGAGGCCCCCCGGGGAGGAGGCTGTCTGCGGCGGCTGTCAGAGCGAGAGCGAGGGCGGCCGCCCTGTCTACGCTGGGGCTGCTGAGCTTGCTGAGGCGGGCGCTGTTGCGGGGTTCTGGCAGGGGGCTTGTGAGAGCGGCCTGCAGAAGTGCTGGCGCGGCGGGGCAGGAACAAGTTCATGGCCTGGGTGGCTTTTTGTACCTCGGAGAAGCGGTCGACGATACCCGTGACGGCAGATCCGAAGAGGCCAGTCGGAGAGATAGGCACTTTGAGGAACACGGCGCGTTCTGAATCTCCCATGTCGGCAAGCGTGAGCCACAGGTGTCTCTCAGCGATACAGAGGGCGGCCATACATCTCCCCAGGGCTTGTGCGGCGGCTTTAGTGGCGCGAAGGGAGAGGTCCGTCGCGCTTCTCAAATCCGAAAGGATGGGCGGGTTCCTACCGCTCTTCGCCATCTCGCACAAGATGTCGCTCTGTAGCACTTGGAGGACTGACATGGAATGCAGCGCTGAAGCGGCCTGTCCGGCGGCGGCGTAAGCGCGAGCATGAAACGTGGAGGTCGCTCTGCACGCTTTCGAAGGAAGCGGACAAATGGTATAATGGTATACAGGAAACAAGGAGCTGGCTGAAGTTCAGGAAGTAGTGCAGTTGTGCATAGAGCCCATTAAGCATGAAAATATCTGAAGGAAATATACATTTGATGTACAAATTAAGCCAACTAATATGATACAACTTTTGGTTTATCTACTAATACATTTATTAGATTACAAATGCAGTAAAAATTCAGGGATCGGTTATGGTATCGATATTGGCGAGTATCAAAAATGAAAGTATTGGTCTCGGCCTCGTTCTGCAAAAAGTGGTATCGTGCATCCCTAATTGAAAATGGGGGAGCAAACCATTGCCATATTTGAAGCACATTTAGAGATGTGATGAAATAAAATTGCTCTTTTGGGATAGTAATTTCACTGCTTAAGTCTGCGTGTATAGACTGTGTGTTTGTGAGTAATTAAGTGTGTGTGATGTGACACACTTTATTATTAATCTTTATTAATGTTTATGGCTGTTAAGTGTCATTTGTTTTTAAGTGCCAAGGTTATTATTCACCTTATTAGGGCTAAGGACTAACGTAATGGTTAGGATAACTAAAGGTCTAGGGTTAAAGGGGTCATATAATGCAATTTTTGTACAAGTTAATATGAATCTTTAGGGTCTAAATGAAAACTTTGTAATATACTTTTACTTTTAATAAAAAATGTCAGTAGTATTTTAAGAAAACACTAATTTTACCAGCTCAAAAACAGCTCTGTTTTCAGCATGCCGTTTCAGTGCATATGCCTTTAAATTATACGCCCCTCTGCGTACACAATTTTAATAACCATAGCGTGTTGTTCATTAGAAACGTGGAATAATGAATAATATTGAGAACATCGTAACGTTTCATAGAATACATGTCATGTTGGTAGTAAAAAATACTGTGGAGCAGTGTTGGGGGTAACGCATTACAAGTAACGTGCGTTACGTAATAATATTACTTTTCTGAGTAACGAGTAAAGTAATGCATTACTTTATAAATTTACACATTAATATTTGAGTTTTTAAAAGAACATTAAGGTCTCAGAATATAATATTATTCTATATTATTATTATTATTATTCAATATGAAGAGTTCAGATGCAAAAGCCTCTAAATGCCATTTGATATTTTCTTCTAAAATGACCATTTTTATCAAGCTTGTATATTTAAGTTCAGTAATTTCACTTAAATGACAATTAATAGGTAATCTTCATTGCCATTTAAGTGAAATTACTGAACTTAAATATACAAGCTTGATACAAATGATCATTTTAGAAGAAAATTTCAAATGGCACTTAGAGGCTTTTGCATCTGAACTCTTCATATATATGTGTTTTTAAAATAATTAAGTTGCTTATATAGGCTGTTGTTGCTTTAAACACTACAATAACTTCTCTGTCGAAAAACACCTGTAAGACCTGAGAGAGATCAAGCCTCAGCCAGGTAAAAAAAAAGAAACGCAAAAGTAACGCAAAAGTAACTCAAAAGTAACGTAACACATTACTTTCCATAAAAAGTAACTAAGTAACGCAATTAGTTACTTTTTTGGGGAGTAACTAAATATTGTAATGCATTACTTTTAAAAGTAACTTTCCCCAACACTGCTGTGGAGGTAGTAAAAAGGTAGTAAAAAGGGAGTAAATTCATCTCTATGATTCCTGCATAAACCCTGGTTCTGGATTCGTCTCGTTGATCGTCACCTCACTTCACCTGCACCTTATCCATCTGACCATCGAGTCCCTGCGCCGCTACCCTGTTTGTCTGTGGACTGTGTACAGAGTTTGCTATCCTGCCTGTCTATGGACTGTGTGCTGAGTTTCAAATAAATATTGTTACTTGCAATTACTTCTGAAGTTTATACGTCACAGAACCATCTGACCAGAAATGGAAGCAGCGAGTGGCAATTCTGAGACGCTGGAGGATTTCGTCAATAACAGCAGACGGCGAATGGAGAATTAAGAGAGAAATATCAACGAAACCGCTCGTGCTGTTCAGGCGTTAGTGGCGTAGGTGTCCGGGCTCACCCAGCAAGTCCAACAGCTGCGTATTTCCGCTGCGCCAGTCCCACCGCCGATTCCCCAAATACCACCAGTGGACCCCTCCCAGTCGGAACCACGATTACCAGCCCCAGAGACATACTCAGGTGAACCCAATTTTTGTCAAGCTTTTCTAACTAGATGCTCCATGCACTTCTCTCTCCAGCCCAGAACCTTCCGGGAGGAAAGAACTAAAATGGCGTTCGTGTTAACGTTTCTGACTGGGAGATCGGCACTATGGGGAACGGCGGTGTGGGAGAACCAAGAAGACTGCTGCACCTCATTCCAAGCGCTCTCCGACGAAATGAAAGGGGTCTTCGACCGTGCCTTGGGAGGCAGAGAAGCGGCCAGATTGCTGGCCAAGTTGCGTTAAGGACATCGCTCCGTGTCGGACTACTCAATCGAGTTTCAGACCCTGGCGGCGGAGAGCCAATGGAACGAGGAGGCACAGTGGGATTGGCTGACCGTGTCCAAAAGGAGATTTATGCGATGGATCTACCACCGAAACTCAATGAGTTAATCATGCTTGCACTGAGAGTGGACGCCAGACTGTCTCGAGTGGAGCGAAGAGGACCCAACTACCGTTCTTCGGTGGGATCGGAGGGTCATCGTGCTGGAGGTGGGGACGCGGTCAGCCCCGTCTACGATCCCGAGCCCATGCAGGTAGGTCGAGCCCGGCTTTCCTGGGAGGAGAGGGAGAGGGAGAGATCCGAGGGCCTTTGCTTGTACTGTGGAGGAGCGGGACACTTTGCCTACAACTGTCCATTTAACGGTCCAGCCCGGTAGTAAGTATGAGGCTACTATCGGGTGGGATCTCCGCCGAGAAGACCTCATCGACGTCGACTCTCCTTCCGGTTAGACTCCGATGGTCCAACCACCGTCACGATTGTCATGCACTTCTGGACTCGGGCACCGAGGGTAACTTCATGGATCACAACTTTGCACTCAACCATCAAGTTCCCCTCAAACCACTCACCCATCAGATTGCAGTGCATGCCCTCAACGGTCAGAAACTCCCCACCATATATCTGGTTATTGAAGATATCACCCGCATTACATCAGGCAATCACTCAGAAACCATCTCATTCTACATCCTGGACACTCCGCTTGCACCCATAGTTCTTGGTCACCCATGGCTCACCGGTCACAATCCCAAAATAGACTGGCAACTCAAATCCGTAGCGGCTTGGAGCAGTTTTTGTCATAAGTCCTGTCTTGTCTCTGCTTGTCCGTCTGTTTCTGTTCGTGTGTTACAGGAGGAGACAGTGGATTTATCTAACGTGCCCACGGAGTATCGGGATCTGAAGGAGGTGTTCAGTAAGTCTCGGGCTGATTCTCTCCCTCCACATCGTCCCTATGACTGTGCTATAGAGCTATTGCCAGGTACGTCTCCGCCTAAGGGCAAATTATATTCACTCTCTGTCCCAGAGAGAGAGGTCATGGAGAAATACATTTCTGATTCTCTAGCAACAGGTTTAATCCGCCCTTCCTCTTCTCCTGCGGGGGCGGGGTTCTTTTTTGTGGGGAAGAAGGATGGATCATTGCGACCTTGTATTGATTACCGGGGGCTGAACAACATCACGGTAAAGAATGCTTATCCTTTGCCGTTGATGTCTTCAGCTTTCGAGAGGTTGCAAGGAGCATCCATCTTCACGAAATTGGATTTAAGAAATGCTTATCATTTGGTCTGCATTAGGGAGGGGGATGAATGGAAGACCGCATTTAACATCCCTAGGGGGCACTATGAATATTTGGTCATGCCTTTCGGTTTGTCCAATAGTCCAGCGGTCTTCCAAGCACTTGTCAATGACGTGTTGACCAATGACGTGTTGACCAATGACATGGTCGATCAATTCATATATGTCTACCTGGATGATATATTGATTTTTTTCATCGTTTCTCCAGGAACACGTGCAACACGTCCGACAAGTGCTTCAGAGGTTGTTAGAGAATGGGCTTTTTGTCAGGGCGGGGAAATGCATGTTTCATGCACAGTCTGTTCCTTTCCTAGGTCACATCATCTCGGTTGAGGGAATGCGCATGGATCCTGACAAGATTAAGGCTGTGGTGAATTGGCCAAGTCCAGATTCCCGTAAGGCCCTACTGAGGTTTCTGGGGTTCACGAATTTTTACCGGCGTTTTATTCGCAATTTCAGCCGACTAGCCGCGGCTCTGACCGCCTTGACCTCCCCCAGAAGATGTTCAGGTGGTCAAGCGCAGCAGAAGCTGCGTTTGCCAAACTGAAGAGCTGCTTCGTTTCAGCTCCCATCCTGATAACCCCTGATCCATCACGTCAGTTCGTGGTGGAGGTCGACGCGTCATACAGTAGGTGGGGGTAGGTGCAGTGTTATCCCAGCGCTCTCCTTCAGACGATAAGATGCACCCTTGCGTGTTTTTTTCTCATCGTTTGTCCCCTGCCGAAAGCAATTATGACATTGGCAACAGAGAGTTGTTGGCAGTCAAGTTAGCATTGGAGGAGTGGCGCCACTGGTTAGAAGGGTCGGGGGTACCTTTTATCATTTGGACCGATCACAAGAATTTGGAATACATTCGTACGGCTAAAAGACTTAATTCCAGGAAGGCTCGGTGGGCTCTTTTTTTCGGACGTTTTGACTTTACTCTCTCATACCGCCCGGGTTCTAAAAACATCAAACCCGATTCTTTATCGCGCATTTTTGACCGTTCCGATTGCCCGTCTACTCCTGAGTGCATTTTACCTGAGAATCTATTCATCTCTACACTCACATGGGAGGTCGAATCGAAGGTCAAGAAGGCCTTAGAAGGGGTAACGCCTCCGACTCATTGCCCACTGAACCGTTTGTTTGTGCCGGAGAGTTTACGGTCTAGCTTTATTCAGTGGGGTCATTGTTCTAATGTGGCTTGTCATACGGGAGTCAATCGTATGTTTTTAGTCAAGCAACGATTCTGGTGGCCTCTCATGGCTCGTGATGTTCGCAGTTTTGTATTGGCTTGCTCAGTTTGTGCCACGGCTAAGACTTCCAATCGACCTCCGGATGGGTTACTCAAACCGCTGCCAGTGCCTTCCAGACCCGGATCCCATATCGCACTAGATTTTATTACCGCCCTCCCACCCTCTCAGGGTCACACGGTAGTTTTGACCGTGGTGGACCGGTTCTCGAAGGCGGCCCATTTCATTCCCTTGCCCAAATTACCCTCAGCCAAGGAGACAGTGGTTATTGTCGTTGACCACGTCTTTCGGATTCATGGCCTCCCGACAGACGTGGTTTCTGACAGAGGACCCCAATTTGTATCCAAATTTTGGAGAGAGTTTTGTAAACTTCTGGGGGCGACTGTCAGTCTCTCCTTTGGGTTCCATCCCCAGAGCAATGGTCAAACTGAGCGAGCCAACCAGGATTTGGAACGAACGTTGCGATGTTTAGTGTCCAAGAATCCTTCCTCGTGGAGTCAGCAACTGTCTACGGTGGAGTACGCCCACAATACGTTGCCAGTGTAATCCACGGGGTGTAGTGTAGGGTACCAGCCACCGATTTTTCCTAGTCTGGAATCCGAAGTCGCGGTCCCCTCCGCCCACGCCTTCGTCCAGAGGTGTCACCACACTTGGACTAGAGCCCTTGAGACTCTACTCCAAGTGGGGGCGCGCACCAAGGCCAAAGCCGATCGCCACCGGCGGAAGCCTCCCATATACATTGTCGGTTCTAAAGTGTGGCTTTCTACCAAGGACATTCCTCTCTGTTCCGTTTCGAATAAACTCGCACCTAAAATCATTAGTCCGGTGACAGTCCGCCTGAATCTTTCTCCAGTGTACAGGAGAATCCATCCCGTCTTTCATGTTTCCAAAATTAAGCCCGTCTTTTATGCTCGCATTAATCCGCCAGTCCCGGTCCCCCCCCCCCCCTCCATATCCCCCCCCCCTGCCGCGGCTCGTAGATGGGGAATCCACATATTCGGTTAATCGTATTCTGAACTCGAGACGGAGGGGACGCGGATTACAGTACTTGGTGGACTGGGAAGGTTACGGTCCGGAGGAGAGAAGTTGGGTACCAGCTCCAGAGACATCCTGGATCACTCCCTTATCGATAATTACAATCGACAGGTAAGGGAGTCTGGGAACGCCAGGAGGCGTTCGGGGGTACTGTCACGGTTGGTAAATCCTATGTCTCATTCATGTCTTGTGTTTCTGTTGTTGTATGTGCTGATTGGAGGGGCGTGGCCGTTCATCAGAGTTCATTCAGTAATCACTCATCATCAGCTGCAGTCTATCATCCCGGTCTATTTAATCTCCCCCATTTCTCATCTCCATTGTCAGATCATTGTTTGTGGTGTCCGGTGTTTGATCCCTCTGCGTTCCAGTACCCTTCGTTGTTCCTGTCTGTTCCCTGTGGATGTTCTGGATTCGTCTCGTTGATCGTCACCTCACTTCACCTGCACCTTATCCATCTGACCATCGAGTCCCTGCGCCGCTACTCTGTTTGTCTGTGGACTGTGTACAGAGTTTGCTATCCTGCCTGTCTGTGGACTGTGTGCTGAGTTTCAAATAAATATTGTTACTTGCAATTGCTTCTGAAGTTTATACGTCACATTATCCAGTTGCTATATCCACTGTGTCATATTCATGTCGTTTTCACTGTGTGCTGTAGGTAAAATTAGCGTTTGCGTTGTCTTTATTTGAGAAAATATGACAACCAGTGCGCACAAAATCACTAGATTACTGAGTGCCCTGTTTCAGTGTTTACTTCCTTTTAAACAATTCCTTTATTTTTCAGGTGATCATCAAATTTGTTAAGAAGCGCCGGTTTGATTTCCACGTAAGTTGACATGATTTTGTTCTTCATGAAAATCACTATTTATTTTATTTTTTAACGATTTCTAAAAATGGACAATGATGGATAATACAAAACCCCTCATTATATAGGCCTGCTTGATATTCTTTTCAGAATTGGCTCTATGCACAGCTGCACTACTTCCTGAACTTAAGCCAGCTCCTTGTTTCCTGTCTGCCATTATTGGACAAACTTGATTAATTCAGGTGTGTCTGATTATTGTTGCCGTTGTAAAAAGGGCCACGAAATCGATCCAAATTGTGGGGTACGATACGGGGTGAAGGTCTCTCTCAAGCGTGTTCCGTCTTTTCCATGGCAAAGTAATGTTTAATTAAATGCAACACATTTAATCTTGCGTATTAACTCGTTTCATCTGACTCCATAAAATGAAAAGGGTTTATCAATGATATCTGTGCATCATTAAATACACATTAATGTTTGACTATTCCTTTTAACTCTAATAAAAATAAATTTAAAGCCTGTTAGAATAGCCAAATATAACAATTTATTATGTCAGGTAAATGTATCATTAGAATTCCACAAGATAATCAATGCAAAACCATCAAATGTTTCAAAGAACAAAGAACTTTACCCAACATATTAGGCTACATGAGCTGAGAAGATACAACATCATGGGCTGATCTGAATACAGAATGGCAGCCACGAGCTCTCGCTGCATCTCTCTTTATAATCAGACCTCCTTTGATATGTAAGTTTCAGTTTACTGAATCCCCCCACCATGTTTATTGGGGGCAGACCATTTGTTTGGTTTTAAGTTGCACTCAGACAAAAGGCCAGAAGGTGTTAACTCATAGACCACACTCCTTTGTGTGACAGTTATTCCTAAACTTCTTAAAAAACCTTATTACCTTTCCTTTTACTTCTTTGGGAACGAGACATTATTACCAGTCACCCTGAGACCATCAAAATGACTCCAAACACTTCTTAAAGATTATCACATTCACATTAAAACCATATCCTTGTGTGAGTTTTCAGTGTTATTTACTGAAAGAGAGGAAGAGAGGGATGTAGCTCAGAGGACAGGGGGTAGGGTGTCGAATGTTAATTGCAAGCAATGCCATTTGTCTTCAGAGGGCATTGGTCTGATATTTTCTTGGTCAGATATTTTCTCTTTAACCAGTTTTCCAGTCTTACACCGTGACCACTGAGGTCAGGCACACCTGAATTAATCAATTTGTCCAATAATGGCAGACAGGAAACAAGGAGCTGGCTTAAGTTCAGGAAGTAGAGCAGCTGTGAATAGAGCCAATTGTTGATTCGTTTCGCTACTATTGGTCCTGTCTCTTCATTGTCAACAGTTTTCTATTTACAGAATGTTTGTATTGGCTAACGTTTATTCAGCTAATGCGTGTCCTGTTTATAATGAGCAAGACAGCACAGATATAAAACCGTTTTTCTGTGGGATTTATATCATATTTGGTTATTGAAATAATACATGACCTATTAAGTGACCTATTTTAAATGAATCACATGTACACACAATTTTTTTCTTTCTTTTTTCTGTTTGCTATGAGTTTCTTAATTTTAGACTTGACCAGCACACATTATGCAAATCAATATTAATCATGAATAAAAATATTTTTGAGGCGTTTATTATATTTTAGTGTACATTATAATACAGCCCATTCAGTGCGGTGCTAGTGAACTTTTTGATTTGGGTCAAATTCAAAAAACATTAGAAGTCAAAACTAGAATAATGAAGATAGGCGTGTGTTTCCACCATTACTGGAAGCCTTTTCTTCGTCCAAAACGTCCAGTGCCTGTCTCAACAAAGATGCTTGCTCTGGCTTTGCCATTGTTAATAATGTGGATGGCAGAGCATGACAACTTTAACTTTGAAGAGGACGCTTGGCTTTGCCAGTGCTCTCTTTAGCACTGGGAGCGCCCTCTACTGTCAATGAGGTGCCTTTGCGCACCAGCCATTTCAAAACATTTTTGTGCCATGCCCCGTAATTTGCATAAAATCCTCAAATGCCCAATCCTGAATGCCTAATTCATTTTCGACTTAGACTTTGAGTTTCAAATTTAGACTTTTAGTTTTCATTTAAGACTTTTAGTTTTAGACTTTTAGTTTTCAATGTGTCCCAATAATCCCTCCATAACCTGTTGGGTTTACATTTTTAAATGAAATTGAGTATTAAAAGGATTGCTTGTGTAAGCTGCTGTTTAATCCAGTCTTTTAAAACGGAGTGCCCGAGGTGCCTATAACCATGCAAATAAGGCTAGGCTATTTAATCAATAACGCACACAGTGTAGAGGACAATGACAGTCAACTACTTGGAATATTATAGACCATTTCAAAAGATGTAAACAACACTGGCCCAGAAGCACTTCCTGTTTCAGTTTTTTAACACTACATAAAAGCTGGGATAAAATACAACCAACAGAACATTTAAAACTGAAACAACAAGTTAAACAAACATCTTTAAGATATTTTCTTTACATGTAAAATAAATAAAACAGTTACAAACTGAAACAGGAAGTGCTTCTGGACCAGTATTGTTTACATCTTTTGAAATGGTCTATAGCATTTTGGGCATAAACATGTAAATAGTGAAAAGATTGACATTGAAAAATGACACATTCCTCTGTTCTCACACACTTCACCAACAGAAATCTCACTGACCACAGTAAACTGACAGTGAACATAACCGAAAATAAGTGAGGCGTACTATATCATTCAAATATTATAAAGTTGTTGTAATGTCCAGGTGCAGGTCCACCATCTGATCCGGATACGGACTGGATCCGGCTGACTTCAGGAACAGGGAAGGGATGGTCGACACTTCAGGACTGCGTTGTCGTCGTGTCCAGGAGAAGGTCCTTCATCAGATCTGGATGCGGCCTGGATCCAGCGGACTGCGGCAAACCTCGGATAAACTATGAGACTAATCTATCTTTCTTTCTAACTAATCTATCTTTCTAATTAATCCATCTTTCTTTCTTTCTTTCTTTCTTTCTTTCTTTCTTTCTTTCTTTCTTTCTTTCAATCAATCTTTCTTTCTTTCTTTCTTTCTAACTAATCTTTCTTTCTTTCTTTCTTTCTTTCTTTCTTTCTTTCTTTCTTTCTTTCTTTCTTTCTTTCAATCAATCTTTCTTTCTTTCTAACTAATCTTTCTTTCTTTCTAACTAATCTCTTTCTTTCTTTCTTTCTTTCTTTCTTTCTTTCTTTCTTTCTTTCTTTCTTTCTTTCCTTCTTTCTTTCTTTCTTTCTTTCTTTCTTTCTTTCTTTCTTTCTTTCTTTCTTTCTTTCTTTCTTTCTTTCTTTCTTTCTTTCATTAGGGGCCGAGTACTAACAGTGCGGGGACCCTATTGAAACTGTTAGGGTTTTTTTCTTTTTAGGGCCCGAGCACTAACTGTGCGAGGCCCTATTGAAACTGTTGGGATTATTTTTAGGGCCCAAGCACTAACAGTGCGAGGACCCTCTTGAAACTGTTAGGGTTATTTTTAGGGCCCGAGCACTAACAGTGCGAGGACCCTCTTGAAACTGTTAGGGTTATTTAGGGCCCAAGCACTAACAGTGCGAGGACCCTCTTGAAACTGTTAGGGTTATTTTTAGGGCCCGAGCACTAACAGTGCGAGGACCCTCTTGAAACTGTTAGGGTTATTAGGGCCCGAGCACTAACAGTGCGAGGACCCTCTTGAAACTGTTAGGGTTATTTTTAGGGACCGAGCACTAACAGTGCGAGGACCCTCTTGAAACTATTAGGGTTATTAGGGCCCGAGCACTAACAAAGCGAGGACCCTCTTGAAACTGTTAGGGTTATTATTAGGGCCCGAGCACCCAACGGTGCGAGGCCCTCTTGAAACTGTTAGGGTTATTTTTTTTTTCTTTCTGCAAAGTAAGCGCCATTTTCGGGCCGCAACATGCTCAAAAACTCACCAAATTTGGCACGCATGTCAGGACTGGTGAAAAATTTCGTATTTTGTGGGTTTCGCGGATGGGCGTGGCAAAATGGCACGCCCCTCGTCCACGTTCAACCTACATGCACGAAATTTGGTGGGGACGTGTAGCATATCAAGACGCACAAAAAAGCCTCAAGAACCCATACCCTAAACTCGACAGGAAGTCCGCCATTTTGAATTTGGCGACCGATTTGGGACGATTTACACACTCCGTACTTTAACTAACTCCTCCTAGGGATTTAGTCGGATCAACTTCAAATTTCTGCTGTGCCTTCTAAAGGCATTGACGATGTACAGTTGTGCTCTCTGCACGTTTTCGTCGATGGGTGTGTCCGTGGCATCGAAGATTCGCCATGAAACAGGAAGTTGTAGTAACTTGGCTGTAAATGCCCAGATCTGCACGAAATTTTACACATTTGACAAGAGTCCCGCCCTGAACAAATCTACATGCCGACATTCACCCACAGTCATAGCGGCACCTGGTGGCAACAGGAAGTGACATTTAACGAAGCAGCCCCGGCCGCATGTTTGACCGACATGTACGAAATCTCTGTGGTACATCTACCATGTCCAGACGCACAGAAAAGTCTCTTGGAGCGATGCCCTAAACTCAACAGGAAGTCGGCCTTTTCTAATTTTACCGCCATTTTTGGATGATTTACTCATTACATACTTTAACTAACTCCTCCTAGGGATTTAGTCTGATCGACTTCAAATTACTGCTGTGCCTTATAAAGGCATGGACGATGTAAAGTTGTGCTATCTGCGCGTTTTCGTCAATGTGTCCGTGGCGTCGATGATTCGCCATGAAACAGGAAGTTGTAATAAGGCCTAAAAAAAAAGTTTGGTTCCGGTTGTTTGTCAGTTGAGGTCATGGGTCGGTCGGAAATTATTATTTTTTATTATTATTTTTTTTTTCTCTCAGTGACAGTTACATGGAAAGATACTAGGCTACTTATAAACATAACACTAAACTGCCATTAGGTGGCAGCAGGCGGCCGTGTTAATGAGTGAGTCATTCATTCATTAATTCAAACGATTCGTTTAAACGGTTGATTCATTCAAGAATGAGACAGATGTTAAAGAATGGGTCATTGAATCTTTGACTCAATCGATTCGTTCAAAATGCTGAATCATTTAGTAATGAAAACAGGATGAGTGTTCCTGTGAGATTCGACGTGGTTCTGCTGTGATTTTTGTTTGGAGCTATTTTCGCTGCTGAAAAGAACAAAAATAGCCAATATTGCATCTAAAATGTAAGTGACTAAAATTTTGTTGTTTATTGAACTGTTGTAGGAAATCAATGTCACATTTTCAATCGTGATGGTATCAAGGGGGTAATCCATCAGCTGGAAGCTGAAGCTCCCTCTGGGGGCTGTCATTGTAGCCCACTATCACCTGCTGTTAGCATCCCATTGACTCCCATTCATTTTGGCGTCACTTTGACAGCGAATAACTTTACATCTGAGGCGTCCAAAGACTCCATGTATCCACTATTTATTTCTAAAGAAACACGACAATGTATAAAAGGCTCCATTACTTTGTATGTTACGTTATGGCCACGTAGAAGCCGTTCTTGTAAAAATAGGCTAAAAATTGCGTCATAACCCATCGACTGTCTGTCGCACAGTAAAAAAATACCGTATAGACAGGAAGAGAAGCTCGCACAGCCTCGCAGGCAATCTTTTACTGTCTAAAAGTCAGCCCATGGCATAAATAGAAGCAAAATGACAAAATAACTAATCAGAATACTTACCAAAAGTTGCTCCAGGTTGCGATTCGCCGTCTCTGTGCACGATTAAAATTTCTCTTGGCACGGCTACTACAAGTCGGTCAGTTTGCTTACGTTACAACTACGCCGTCAAGCTCAGTTGGAGCCTGCGCAGAACGCCCTGTGTGTGTGTGTGTGTGTGTGCGTGCGTGTGTGTGTGTGTGTGAAGGAGAGACAAGCGCCAGAGGGAAGTTTGAAAAATGCCCGACACACGACCAAAGAGACGTCGTTCTGAAGAACAAATTAAAAAGAAGAAGGAGTCGGATAAAGAACGTGCGAAGTTCCGAATTTACATCGGTAGCAAAGCTTTTGAACGATGGCGAGAACTCTGGCGGCAGAAGGGCTTCCAGTCCGACGGTTACAATTATTTCAGGAAGCACGGAAGGGAGGGGGAGGAGATGAGATGCGGAGGAGGTAGGGTCTAGCTAGCCTCCGATTTGTTTGAAAATATTGCGAACGTCAACACCCCCAGGATCGCTTAGAGGACCTTTAATACACATCTGTATGTAAAATTGACAACAATAACTATAATAATTCTTAAACAGAATTGACCAAAATATAAGCGTAGCAAAACGGAGCACGTACAATAACAAAACTTTAGGAAGAAGAAAATAAATTAAAGTTAAAATAATATTTAAAAAAAACAATAAATAAAATTATAAAAGGATAAATTAAAGGCAGTTAAGGGGCTTCAGTTACGTTACGGACCGTATAGTGTCGAACTACAACTGCCGTAAATGGTTTCGACATCAGACAGGAAGGAGACGCGTTCTCGCACATGCGCAGTACAGATCGTGTTTCCGGTACGGACCGAGTAGCGACACACACATAGCTAAGTAACATACATGTACATGCTTACCCTCGTGATGACAAACTGGATCGAGCTACCGAGTCAGAGACAACTTGGATTCACTGATAATCCGCTGTTACTGGTGAACGGGGCTGAAACGACGATCTCCCGCCTCAGTGTTCATCCTCCTGTCTCCAAAAGCTAATCAGCTAATAGAGAGCCTAAATCCCGCCCCTTCCGGTCGGCCACCATGGGACCTAACTTCGGAAAAATATTGAATGGTAGTCAATGGCAAGTGACAACTTACTTTTAACTTTTCAACTTACTTAACTGTGCCCTCAATTACACATGTATGATGTTTGCCAATTTAAAAGATACATTTTAAAGTAAAGAAAGTCGCAGTTTGATGTAAAAGCGTTGAGGTATAAGACTGTGAAAATACGTAATTACAAAGACTACAAACCCCAAAGGTGCACATTTTCTCTCAATGACTGAAGCTAACTTTACTGAGGCTGTCTGTCATTGTTTCTACAGCCTTACATTATAATCGTAACGTTACGCCGTCCTACCTGAGTGTTTTGAACCAGACTGCACACACACGAGCAGCGGATCTCGTTTCTCTTCCTGGGAGATGTAGTTCATAGAGCGATTTTCACATAAAACTAAACGTTACTCTTCTGTTGTATGACAAACTGCAACGTTTTTGACTTTGAGAATCATCTTTTAAATTGACAAACATCATATGTGTAATTGAGGGCACAGTTCAGACGGAATAAAAAGATAAGTTGTCTCTCCCCATTGACTTCCATTCATATTTTTTCCGAAATAAGGTCCCATGAGCCGGAAGCGAAGAGGCGGGACTCTCTATATCACCGTCGACAGCTTTCCCGTGAGTGGGCGTGGTTTAAGCGCAGCCAGCGAACACGCCCCCAGCGTTTGAGAGCAGAGATTCTGTTCATATTTTCTTGATTTTGATAGCTTATTTTATGTACTTCCCGGCTTTTTTATCATTCAAATTTGGCTGGGTGGCTATTTACACATTATTCTGTGGTGTGACAAACTCAGAACACATACTTCATTTTGACTTTACAGGGACTTTAATGTTAGCTTGTCAGACTAGAAAACAATAGATGTAAACAAATGTTAACGAGCTATTTCACCGAATAGGTGCCATTTATGTCCAGGACATTATGGCTGGTTTCACAGACAGGGACAGGGTTTAGCCTAAACCAGGATTAGTCCATAGTTCAATTAGACAAGGAAAGCGAATTCAAAGTGCTTAAGAAGGAATTAAAATAATTAGGACTTTTAAATAATTTTCATAAACATGCTTCGAAAAAAACACATTACTGGTGTTCATCTTGAGACAAAACAAAGGCAGTGATATATTTTAAGATCAGTCAGTGCAAGTTGATTCAGTTGGAACAGACTTACATTTTGGTCAAGGACTAGGCTTTAAAATTGTTTGTGAAACCAGGGGTATATAGGTAGCCTACTAATATGTAGCCTACTATTAATTCAATAAAAAAAAACTATAAATATATTTTAAGGACAGTGTTGTGCACATTAATCTAACTGCAAATTCTATCTTATTAAAAAATTATTAAAAACTATAATATTTTGGATAAATTATGTTTTCTTTCAGTCCAGAACCCACTCCCTTATATGAAATGGTGTTTGAGTGTGTGGTGCGCTGTAAGGAAACAAGAAAAGCTGAAAAATCATTGCTTGTTAAGTTTATTATTTTTAATATCAATTTTAATATAATATTTATAATTTAATTTTCTGTTATTTATATTATATCTCAGTCATAACCCTAACAAAAACCTCTGAAGATCATTAGATTTAAATAGAAACATGATTAGACCTTTTTTAGCAGTGAGATCAGCTAAGTAGTCAATGTTCAACGCTCTTCATTATATCAGTGCAGGCATTAATACCTCACATGTATAGTCAAACCTAGATTAACATAATGGATGAATGATAACATTTTTCAGGTGTCATGAGACTGACAAAGACTGTGGCGAAGGCTACAGAGGAACAGGGCAAAGAGGTGTATTGCAGGGGTTCTGATGACTTCCAAGGATACTGCGGAGACAACTGTTTCTATGAGGCTGGAGGAAAAGCATCTAATGTTTCAGGCAAGCCGTTTTAACATTTAATCATTTAAACCTACTACTAGTCTCTATTTTCAAGCTAGTACTTATTTTTGAGATACTAGTATCATTTCCATTAAAGGTGCTATCAGCGATGTCAGGCCAAAACAAAAATGATCACATTCATCTAATCTTTCCTAACAATCCGCTAGCTGCCCGCCCCATAAGCAGGCTGTCAAAAAAACGCGCCTCTGTAGAGCCTAGGCTCTGAGTTCTGCACACAAAAACAAACGGGTAGGACCACCCCCAATATTATGAAGCTGCAGATTCGGAGCCTGCATCTACAGTCCCCCACGAGAGTCCCGTCCATCATGGCCTCCTAATCATCCCCATATATAGCAATTGGCTTCATCACTGTCTCCTCTCCACCAGTAAGCTGGTGTGTGGTGGGCGTTCTGGTGCAATATGGCTGCCGTCGCATCATCCAGGTGGATGCTGCACACTGGTGGTGGTTGAGGAGATTCCCCCCTCCTATGTAAAGCGCTTTGAGTGCAGAGAAAAGCGCTATATAAATGTAACGAATTATTAATTATTGAGGTAGACCGTCAATCTGAATATAGTGTGTTTTTGTCGCTTTAAGAAATGCGCGTGCTTGATCATTTTTTTGATTATGCACGAAACGGGAGGGAGGGGCGAGCTAACTTGGTTTGTTTGGGATCGCGCTTCAAACACAAACAGAAGTCACATCAACCACAATCGCTGATAGCACCTTTAAAGGTGCCCTATAATGGTTTTTTAAATTATTTTATGTTTCCTGGTTGCCCTTATAATGTTAGTATGTTTTTCAGATCAAAAATAGTCATAATTTAGAAATAAAAGGCATTTTTCCTAGCCTGATTTCAGCCTCTGATCTGAACACTAGGTTTGAAGGGGCGTGTCTGCTGTGTGTAACCGGCCTCTGCTGTGATTGGCTGACATGCTTGCATATAAAATAGCTATGTATTACATGTGAAACCGTCTCGAATAATTTTGCTCCAGCTATTATACGTTTTTTTTACTATTACAGCCATCGAGATTAACGAATCCTGGGATGTTTTTGAAGTATTTAGATCTATTCCCATCACATAAAATGTTGCTGTGTTGAGTATAGGGCTTGGCAACTGACGTCACTGTGCCGCCATCGCGCAATGTATTGTGGGGAGTATCCGCCATATTGTGAGGCCACGAACACAAGCCGGTAACCAAGTTACATTATACAGCGGCTATGTTGGTTGTATTAATTATACTTATCTGAGCATGCTTTAAAAAAAGTTTACAGATACAAACTCATACCGGACGCCAAGAAACGCTAACGTTACGTTGAAAAAAACTACTTTATTGAAAATGTTGATCCTTATGAAGTCCAAAGAACAGTGCATCCGCGACCCTGATGCCTTTCCTGCCGTCACATTTCCTGATATTTTAACATGTTTTTGTCAGTGCCTATACATCAATTTCATAATTATAAGTCTCTGGAAGCCCATGTTCAGTTTACCAATGGCCTGGAGAGTTGTAAGCCGGTGAAAACACTGTCGTCCGAACAAAGGTAAGTTACTAGTTTCCTTTCGTTTTAGCATGTTTCCATAACCCGCAAAATTACAATGATATTAGGCCTACAAGGTTGTTTATTTGTCATTGTAACTTACAGCACACGCTGGTATAACGATGCAAATAAATAAATAAAGCCTTAAAGTTGTTATATATTTTTAAATGATTTATATTTATTAGTAAATGTTTAAAATGTGTGGGAAAATCAGTAGCTAGTTTAATATCAGTGTGATAATGGCCATCATTCATAAAAACATGTTATTAACATTCAGCCATAATACTTTAAAATAAATGGTTCTGTTGAAGATCTCTGAAATAAATTCAGAGAGATATTAACATTACAGTATTCACATTTCTTTTGTCTTTGTCTATTCTTAAGGTCATGCACTCTCAGCGACTGAATGAACCGCCAGCAGCCGTGGACAGGCGGAGAGTGCACACTGCACATGAATGGCAGGAGGAGCGGAGAAATGTAGGGTAGACTGAGTACAGTAAAGACACTTTTTCAGTTTTGATTTTTCACACAAAAATAGATACTGAGAAAAAGTGAATTTCCACATGACATTTCAATAGTTTGAAATGATATTATCTAAGATATCTAAGATTATCTAAGATATTATCAATCAATAACACCCATAAGTAACTAGATTTTGCATTGACCTTGCATGTCACAATCTCATAAAATATGTCAGTTTTTAGGGCACAGAATAACGTTTGTGATGGTACCAGTTATGTTTCACAGTCTCATAAGGATAATAAGCTATTCATTGTGGAGTGTGAAGTGAAAGTCTTATCTTAGAAAAAAACAACATTTGCCAATATCTCGGATCGGAGATCTGCATCCATTGTTCAAATTTCCCACAATCAAAGAGGACACTAATATTCATGTGCACAGCAAAAATCAAAACTTATGCTTGCTGCACACGCAAGTTATTTACGGTGTCTCAGCTGTACTCAGTCTACCCTACACATATATAATTCAGGTTTGCTTCACAGTGAGTGATATTAGATGTGGTTGATGAGTTGCAACAAGTTGTAATCTTTTGTGTTGTAGTTTCTGAAGTTGTTTACACAGATATGTTTACATTTATTGCTGGAAAAAATCAACAAAATTTCCACCCCCAAAAAAACTGTTGTTGTTTTTGCACTTACAAATTTAATTTGTATTAAAGCAGTTTCTACAAATTCATACTGTCATCTGTTGTCAATTGAAGTATTTAAGTATATAAAGTGTCATCATGTCATCAAAACTAATATACATCTACACCAGTTATATACATATTTACAACATTAAAAGGAAAGTTTTAACATGCACATTTTCAACTGGTTTTACAACCACACTGGGACCCATGTTTAGAGGTATACAGCAAACATTCGCTATCTTGTCAAGAAGTGTCATCTCGTCCCCTGCAGTGTTGGAGCCCAGTCAGGATTTGACTCATCCACTTTACATGCTGGTTTACCTTCAAGAAGACATAAAAAAAAAATACAGAAATAAACAAAACACTACAGTGAAACAACTTCTTTGTAAACAACATAAATACATTTTAAGGTGCATATTATAGAAATCACACCCTATTTTAACATTAAAATTATAATAAGAAACTAAAATAGGATTTTTTACCAATACATATTCAATAAACAAAAACAAATCTTATCCTAAATGTCAGTCCACAGTCAGCATCACATTAAATATTATGATACCTGCCATCCTGTGTTTGTAAAATCTCCTCAGTTAATGTCTTTTTTCACTACATTTGACCAACAAATGACTTATATTTCTTTTATATTTTAGATATGATACAACGTTAGATACAATCAGGGACATGTAATCAAGAAAAGAAGAAAATACTGTTTGTGTCAAACTAACTCATTATAAGATTATTCTAACATTAATTAAATAATAAGATCTATTTATCTCCAAGATATTTTGAAGTGGAATTGTACAATTCTGGTAGAATGTCCCTAATACATTGACACTCACCTGAATACAAACGTCTGGAACACTTTTAGCGATCTTGGGATGCTGGAAAACTTGATGTCTGTAGCTACGTCTGACGACTTTTTCACATCAGACCGTTTCCTTGATTCTGCCTCCAGACGGGAAAGCTGAAGAAAATCAGACTATTCCTTGTCGGTCGTGTGAACGGACATCACAACAAGTTCTTCCCATAAAAATGAATCGAAATGTTTACTTTACATATTAGCGGTCCGGATTCGCGTCAGCCCACAGATTGACAGTGGAATGGGCCATGGCTAGCTGTATGGCGCCACAGTATGGCGGCGCTACCCATCAGCCACCGCGGCGCTCTGTGGCTGACGTCACGTTGCCAAGCCCTATAGACGAATCCGGCGAAACTACCGGAAGTAAGCGGGCGCCATTACTGAGCTGTTGCTGGGTAGCGTTGCTCCATTGCCTTCTATTGTTTTATTTGCAACTTGCGTCCACAAGAATAAACAGCCCGCAATTTACGACTGTCACTAACGTTACAACGTTAGCCCTTGTATAATGTCGAGTGGGTAAACAGTTTCCGTTATAAATTGTTTCAATGGTGGCAGTAAAATTTCAATTTTGAAGAGAAAACATTGTGAATACCCCAGGTCGACTGCCCCTGTCAGGTGCCATACGGTTTACACAGATTTCCTGGGCGAGTACAAGACGCGGACATTCGCGTATAATAACAATTATTTAATGACATAAGTAAAAAAATATAATAAATGTGTGATATAGTGATCAGCAAAATCTCCTCTCTTGCTATTTTTTCTATTTAATTAAAATGCTATGGTCATTAAATGGCTTTCCTGAGCTAAATGTAACGTTATGTGACATAATTGTTCTCCTGCTGTTATATTGACCTCTTGGTTTAAAAACACTAGTTGGTCGATATTGTGTATACTTTCTAGCTGTAACGTTACCTTACCCATGCCCGTTGCAATGTAAAAATGAGATAAATAATGGACACAAATGAAAAACATAAATTTGTTTATTTGATTTCATTTATTTATTTATTGTTGCCAAATGGACAGATTTTTTTTAGTTTATTCGGTAGCAAACGTTAGCCTAGCTAGCTTGCCAAGCTATTTTTATAAATAATCTGTAAGATCGTTTGTACCTTCATCTGTGACTGGAGGCCAATGTCCAAATTCATCAACCCAACAAGTCTGCCTGGCTGTAGCTGTCATCGAGGGCGTTATCACCTTATCTCAGAGGTTTGTTTACATACCGGTGCATATGTCTATGCCGTTGTGACAGCTCAGTAATGGCGTCGCCACAAGATGGCAGCCTACACAAGGACGCTCGTCGGATTCGTCTATTGAGCAAGCAGAGGACAGACAGCTTGTCGATCGCTAAGAGATGAAGATATTATCATTGCAACCCAATTTCTGCCTTCTCTGCTTTCACTAATGCAGACACGATCATGTAAATACACAAGAGCTTCGTTGTGCAGTGTAACGTGCGTCATTGAATTCATAACGAGTTTGGCAAGTATCCAGATAAACTCGTGCTGTGTGGAAAGATATTGATCGCTTTCTGTATACAATTTATTCACTATTATTATTATTTTTTCATCCTGCTAAAAGAAACGATATGAAGTCCCTGGCTTGACTTACTGATGCAAACAGTATTGAACGATTTTGAGTGAAAGATTAACGTTACCTGTCTGAACTTGAACAACAATAACACATCAGCTCGGTCCGAGGCCAGGGGCTCGTTCTTCGTACGTCGCTAACTCAGTTAGCTGGATTTGATTGTTGGCGATTTGCCATGATCTTGGAAGCTCATCCTGGACTTGCTGTCATAGCAACAGGTCCGTCAGCTTGAACCTGCTCGCGAGCAGGCTTATTTCATGTAAACAGGATTAGATCGCCACTGACAAGGGGAAGTCCTTTAGCGCAGCGCGATAGTGTAACCTAATTTCTGAGATTTATTTATTTATTTCTCGAGAAACGACGTTGTGAGGGTGTCGTTTAATACATTATTATTTTGTTGTATATGCAAATTGATATTCGATTCGATGTCGGGCTCTTAGTTTTTATTTTTTTTTATTTTTTTTATTTTTTTGCCATCTTAGGGTATATTATAATTTTTAATGAAGATAATGCAATCATGATGACCATGCCGATTATGATTTACAATACCTCAGGCTTAATTTACGTGATTGGTGCCATACACTGTAGACTACACACATGTTCCCATCAAGGCCTCAATGAAGGGATTTTGTGAGCAGAAGGGGGACTTACAATGTAAATGTGAAGCCAAGTTCCTATTACATTTTTTTAATATTCCAGATCAGTAATATTATGTCAATTTCTTTTAAAGGCAGTTGACTGAGTAAAATCTCTTAGATGGTGTGTGTGACCATGTTCCAAATCACAAACCAGTGTGAAATCAAAATGGCCAGGATCTGTGCATGACTCAAGAATTTTAAGAGATTCACATTTATAAACATTATTTGAACATGGTAAGGAATTATAAATATCAAACTCACGGTATTACATAGTATGTTTTACCGTGTATTACACGGTAAAACATTATAAGTGTATTACACTTATGCTGAGAACTGCATTTTTCCATCATACAGGTGATTACAACAGGATCCTGCATGGAGACAGGTGTTTTATGACCCCATTCCCTGACCCAAACCCCAGACCAGTTACAATGCAGCTCTAGGACAAGGGCACACAATGACATGAGCTATGGCCAACTAAAGGGAAGATTTCAGGGTCTGAGAAGCCTGAGGGTTGGACAGGGCCTTTGTCCCTCCCCTTCCGGTCGACCACCATGGGACCTTACTTCGGAAAAATATTGAATGGTAGTCAATGGCGAGAGACAACAGATATTTTGATCTGGTTTGAATTGTGCCCTGATTTACACATATGATGTTTGTCAATTTAAAAAAAACATTTTAAAGTAAAGAAAGTCGCAGTTTGATGTAAAACCGCTGAGGTATAAGACTGTGAAAATACGTAATTACAAAGACTACAAACCCCAAAGGCGCACATTTTCTCTCAATGACTGAAGCTAACTTTACTGAGGCTGTCTGTCATTGTTTCTACAGCCTTACGTTATAATTGTAATGTTACGCCGTCCTACCTGAGTGTTTTGAACCCATGTTTGAACCAGACTGCAGACACACGAGCAGCGGATCTCGTTTCGCTTCCCGGGAGATGTAGTTCACAGAGCAAGAATTGTCACATAAAACTAAATGTTACTCTTCTGTTGTATGACAAACTGCGACGTTTTTGACTTTGAGAATCATCTTTTAAATTGTCAAACATCATATGTGTAATTGAGGGCACAGTTCAGACGGAATAAAAAGATAAGTTGTCTCTCGCCATTGACTACCATTCATATTTTTTCCGAAATTAGGTCCCATGAGCCGGAAGCGAAGGGGCGGGACTTAGGCTCTCTATTAGTTCACCGGATGTATCCGCGCACGCGCTCAATTAGGCTTCACTTCATCTAATCAGCATCTAATTCACTTATCACCTCCACGTGCGAATAAGGATACATACGTGCTTTTTCACGGAAACAAAAGAGTCACTCTCAAAGAAGAAGATATGCGTTCTGAAAAAATTTCGCGCATATTTCTGGTAGGTTTGCAAGACTCACAGAAAGATAATTTTAAAGGGGGTTAAATAAGTTTTACCACTGTCACTGTGGCAATAAGCTAAGTTAACTAGTAGGCCAACAATACTATTTCTTTTCTTTCCCAGAGTTCAACAACCGTAATCAAACACACCTGCCTGTATTAATAATTCTGAAGAGCTTGATTAGACGGTTCCGATTTTTTGACAAAGGTGAACTGAACTCTGCTGGTCATGGCCCGCTAGCAACGAAATTGAATAGTCCAAAACGAGTAGTTTGGTCTTAATAAACGACCGATTAGCATGTGAGTAATCAGAACACATTTAGAACCATACATGCATTGTAACATTTGCTAATGTTTGTACGAATTCTACTAAAGATTTTTAGGTTTGCTTCCATGTTTTTTTTTTTTATCTATAAAAGTTTTGAAATGTGATTCGTCAGTAAATGTAAAACCTCTGTGCAACATCACTCCCTGTATCTCATCCTTAAGTTATTAATAAGTTGTGGAACATATGGGCTGGTATTTGTTCTATCCCAGTGTTTCTCATGTCATTTAGCAGTGCTCGTTTTTCTTTTATGGCACATTTTTTTCAGTTGTAAGAGTAGGCTACTATGTCAGGTATGTTTTATATGGGAGACATAAAAAATAACAAACATACCTTAACATAATGCTTCCTGATGAGCTCATTTGTAGTCTAAAATAGATGTGGCATAGGAAAACATGTGCAGTGCTACAGTCAAGGACCAAGCATGAGAAGCACTGGCATAGAACATATGCCAGCCCATATTTTTATTTTTTTTTTGATACAAGTAAAATAAGGGTGAGAGAAACATTTTAAGTTGGTGTTGCACAGATGTTTTACATTTTCCATCATATTACTTTACAGAACTGTTATAGTTGCAACATTGCTTGCTACATAACTTGATTAAACTGAAATGTCTGGCTTTGAAATGACATACTATTTTACTTGGCTAATATTTTTTTTTCTGGTGTAGGTCAGCAGTGACAGTCTCTATTTGACTGATGTTGCAATCTTTCCCAATGCTGAAGGGTCTTTCAGCTCGGTGGACTTGACATTACGGGCTCATTATGAAGTCCATGGTGACCCAATTGAGATGCCACAAAACACCCCATCAACTTCCACCATTTGCTTCAATACCAGTTCAGCGACATTTCTCTTTCACAAGACCAGCATCATCTGGATCTGTTCTCACTACAACGCCCCGGGCAAGCCGAAGTTGGACAAGGTTTGAAAACCTTTTTATTTATTAGTTTATATTATTGCACTTAACTGAGTTTTTTTTTTTTTTTTTGTACAGTGTAAATACTAATATAGAGTGTTGTTAAATCTGTTTCCAAATTTCAGAGCAATAAATATTGCAGAAGTGCAAGATGGCAAACCAGTTCCCAAAAGTGTCGTGGTGGTAAGGTTTACTGAAGCTGAGGCTAGTGTTACAGGCATTGTTCAGAAACTTCAAGCTGACCTAAGGACTGCAGAATCTCCTGTGTTGCTGGATCCAAACTGGAACGAAATAATGGATTCAGAAGGAACACACGGTAACAACTCTCATGATTTGTATTTTATTTTATTGTCATTTGTTTAGTAATTCTGTTACTGACCTAGGGTCTCATTCATGAAACACGAGCAGAACGAATTTGTGTGTAAATCATGTGTAAAATGGTTCTGGAGTAAATTTTCGGATTCATTAAAATGTTCGTATTTTCCAAATGTTAGTTGGTACGCAAGAAATCGCTTAACATCCGAACGTTTTGCTCATTAATAAGGCTGCATTTTAAATCACCAATGGGTACATATTTAAACAGAATTTTGAAAAAAAATATTTTATATAGTAATTACATACGTTTTTTTCTTTTTACTTTTATTATGAGAGCCAGTAATAGCAGAGCTGGTGATCGATGGCGGTCCTTCTCCAGTTTGAATACGATTTTTCCGAAGTCAACTAATTCGTTTTTTGCTGTCAAGCTTAATGTCAAACCATGTTTCTCACTTCTGGGACTGTTCGATTAACAGATGAAACTCCATTAACTGCATCTGTAATAGGCTGCCAATTGCTTCCTTTTTTAGGACCTGATGCGCCACTATGTAGGCTACGCTTGAAAATAAAATGTGGCGTTTTGTATGAACTTGTGATAATAAAACTTCAATTTCTGCATCCGAGAAATCTTTCTTTTTCATTCGCATTCATGTTATTATATGCATATAGATGTCAGTCGGATATAATGGGCCTGATTAATGGTATAATTGAGAATGAACGTGCATGCGCATCCCATTTACGATTGAAGAGTTTTCGGGAAGTTCTCTTTACGCGCAAATCACTCTCATATTTACTCGTATATTTACGAATGTTTCATGAATGAGACCCCTAGTGTCCATTGTGTGTACTGTTTGTGTTAAGGTTCCCAGTATTGGAGACAAACCTCTAGAAAAATTAACGCAATGCTCATTAGCCATTTTTCCAGGCTTCAACACAGACGAAAAAGGATGAGGTGATTGATATTATTTTATTGGATCTATTAAGTTTATTTTAATTTTGCTTATCTATCCTTAATCAGGTGTGTTGGAGGTGACATGCAAAATGTGCAGTGTTGGTGGGCATCCAGGAATGTGGTCGGAAACCACTGATATATAGTGTGTGTGTGGGTCTGTGTAGGGAAGAAGACTCTGGATTGCAGGACATTTTGGAAAAGATTGAGGAGGTGTTGGAGGCATCTCAAGGTCTGGAGAGTGTTGCTGTCAGACTCCGGGAGCTCACGACACTGGCTACAAGAGACAGAAACCAAGTCAACATGCAGCAGGCATCATAGCTCAAGGAAGCCTTCACTTGCCTTGTTTTTAGAGGTATGAGACCCCAAGGGTCTGATGTATCAACTTCAAAGTTTACCACACACTTAAAGGGATAGTTCACCCAAAAACTAACATTTTCCCAAGCTTTATTCACCAGCAAGCCATCCTTGGTGTATATGACTATCTTTTAGATGAACAGATAAAACAAATATCCTTAGTCCTTATGGTTTATGGTTATTAGGTTTATAATAGTTATGACAGCCCAAATGTTTTAAAGGAGGATCTGTTTTATCTTCAAAATTTTGGCTGCTATTCACAGACATTATAAAACTTGGAGGACTAAGTATATTATTAAATGTATGTCTGATTGTATTCGTCTGAAAAAAGATAGTCATAAACCTAGGATGGAGTAAATCATGACAATTTTTGATTTTTGGGCAAACTATCCTTTAAAGGGTTTATGAAAAACAACTTGCCAAATGTATGTGCAGAATTCACACACCCTGGACTCCACTACACCTTTTCTTTTTATGGATATGTGTATGAATGTGTGACTCCAAATGGCTAAGCAATGAACTGGGCAAAACTGAACAACTCTTTCTTTACCAGCTTTTCTTTTACTTAGTTTTACTAAAGAATGAATAGTACTTAAATATTTTTGTTTTGCAATCAGCATATACTCCAGTATACCTCAACATGCTAAAATGTAGGCAATAAAAAAATGCTGTTGACATAATTTTAATGCATATCCCCCATGCTTTTACAGACATCATCAGTGAGCCAATGCTGTCCGAATGTTGCCAGAGCATCATTGGGTGTAGAGCTTGCATTGAAGAATGGGCATTAACATCAAATCAATGCTTAAAGTGCAGGTCTGAGTTCTCTGTGCTAAACATCATCAGGGTGGCTGGTCTGTCAACTGTTCTAGATGTTGTGAAAGAGCTAGCTTGAAATGTGTTGTACTTCTCTGAAGAAGTATTTTTTTTATAGACATGGTGTTCTAGGTTGTGAAATTGCACAGAAATGTAATATTATTATCTACATTTTTTTTCCTTATATGGAGCATGTTAAATTGTTCCCGAGTGTGAAATTACACACATTCTAAATCCTTAACTACAGGGTTTTTTTGTTTTTTTTTTTTGTTGAGTTTATAACATAACACTTCAGTACTACAGTGTTTCAGGTTGTATAATTTCAGGTAAAAAGTATTATCCCAATTTCTAGATACTGTTGTTGTACTAGAATTGGTAAGGTGTTTGTTTTCCAGGGAAGTTCCAAGTTGTGAAATCCTGCATATTCACAGAGCTGTGCAAATATTCCAAATTCCTTTTAAGATGTTTTATTTGTCTTCCCTCATTGGTATAAAAATTGCATTTAACATTGTTCAATGAATGTGTTCTAATAAACATTTTGTTCAAACTAGTACTTTGTTTGATAAACTTTAATTTGGTCAAATTACAATTACTGGTTGTACAAATCTTAACAAAAATAGAAACGTTCATTAAGACTTAATTCACTAAATTTGGTTCACAAAATGAGACCAACAAACTTATTTAAAGATATGATCAATAATAAATGAAATTGCACTATCTTCACAATGTAGATATGCCACCTTTAAGGATTTGAATATCGGTGCGTAATGTTAATAAGGCACATAATAGCTTCCTGAAAATGTCTGTAATTGTTGTTAATTACATTGTTGTAGAGGACAGATAGGTCAGGAAACTGATCAATAAAGGATTGCTCTGCATATACACAGTCCTCTTCTGTTAAGAAAGGGTAGATGCCGAATGTTGTTGGTGTGGTCAGTGAGGATCCCATTTCTTGTAAGTACATGTTTGTAGCGACTACGGAATTGGGTAGCAGGTCTTCACTTAACTTTTTGAAGCAACCACCTTCTCCCAAGGAATTTGGGACACCTCTCCCTGCAAAAAAATTAATTGTTTTTAGTTTGTTTCTCAAAAAAAAAACTGGTTGCTATTAAGAATACCTGGAATTCTGTGGGCATTCCTCGAGTCCACTACTCTTCCTACACCAATACGGCCTATCTGGCATGTGAGATCAGACACACAGTAGCGAGTGGTGGGGTCCTCCATGTCAATCATTTCCTGGTCAGTCAGCTGAATCAAAGCCTCCTTAATAGGGTAATTGACCCGTTTGTTTATCTCCGGCCACATTGCTCGATCCTGTGGTTCTGATTTAAAACTTAAAATTATAATCTTGCTGTCCATCACTTTTATGCATACTGAAAATATGAATCAAAAACATTAACTTATAGAGGGCCTACCACAGGTTCCAAACAATTGATTAATTAGGATTATAATTTTTTTTTTAACTACTCACCTTTGTTGAAGGTGTCTGCTTGTAAGGCTCCCTTACTGTGTTATATCTATGTGCAGCTAGGATATCTTGCATAAAGAGACAGATAAAATTCTTTCCCACAGTCTACACGTACTTGGTCCTAGATTCCATTGGTCAGAACAGCTGGTCTGAAATACAATAAGGAAAGCGTTCTTAAAAATTGCTCATATCAGCATACATCTATTAGTTGAGCAGAATGACTATCAAACAAACACATTTAACACCAGAACTCAACTAGTATTTCATTTAATGATTTCTTATTACAGAGGTTTTTCCAACTAACCTGTACACCTCATCATAGATAGTAAGGTTGTTCTTGATGGGCATGGTTGCATGCCCAACAATTTTGAAGCTGCACCCATCAACTGCCACCACATGCATAGCTCCAAACATTACGAGTTTCTCGTTTTGGTCAATATGTAATTTGTGACCAAAATACTCAGCATTGTAAGGAACTGGGTTTAAGTTTCGTGCACCCTGGGAATTGAAATGTTAATAAATGTATGAGTTTACTAGTTGATTAAGGTTAACAATGTAACATACATATATGTTGTCTATTCAGTTTAATTGTGCAGCCTTTGATAAGTATTGAATTAATTCCTCATACCCCAATTTTACTATACACATAAACACTGCATACATTGTAACACAATTAAATTGAAAAGACAGACACAACACTTTGTGAAATAAGCACCTGTAAACAAGCTTGGTGGTAAGGTTGATGGACATGCCTCAGTGCTGATCCAACGCGGCGTTCTGCAACGCAGAGTCCCTTTGAGGCAAGGTAACCCGTCATCATTTTTCGGTCAAAAGACGGTCCAGTCTGTACGAAATAATAATAGCCTACACGTCCCTTAGTAGTAGCAGCAGCAGCATTATAAAAAAATAAACTCACCTCTCGAATAGCACTGGCCACTGCCACTTCCAAATGATCATCCGACAAATGCCCTCTCTTTACAAAGTTGCGGTCGCCAAGGAACTTCTTTATGCTGGCCACGGAATGGCCTCTTTCAATTCCAATGGACGCCAAAGTATTGGAAACCTCAGAATACGTTGCTCCATTATTAATTATATTAACTATGTTTCCAACGTGATTTTCCAGGACTGACCCCATCTTGATTGATGAAAGCCACCAACTTCCGGTGAACTAATACACGCTTTGTGCATTAAAAACCTTCATTTTTCGTTTTTGCTTTTAGTGTTTTTTCATTTGATGCATTAGAGCAATGTGTGATGAAAACAAAATAAAAAATATAAATAAAGGAAACTGAAACTCGTTTTTTATGTCCACGAGAAGGTTTATATGCAATAGAGAGCCTAAGTCCCTCCCCTTCCGGTCAACCACCATGGGACCTAACTTTGGAAAAATATTGAATGGTAGTCAATGGCAAGAGACAACAAATATTTTGATCTCGTTTGAATTGTGCCCTAAATTACACATATGATGTTTGTCAATTTAAAAGATACATTTTAAAGTAAAGAAAGTCGCTGTTTGATGTAAAACCGTTGAGGTATAAGACTGTGAAAATACGTAATTACAAAGACTACAAACCCCAAAGGCGCACATTTTCTCTCAATGAATGAAGCTAACTTTACTGAGGCTGTCTGTTATTGTTTTCAACAGTCTTACGTTATAATCGTAACGTTACGCCGTCCTACCTGAGTGTTTTGTACCAGACTGCACACACACGAGCAGCGGATCTCGTTTCGCTTCCCGGGAGATGTAGTTCACAGAGCGATTTTCACATAAAACTAAATGTTACTCTTCTGTTGTATGACAAACTGCGACGTTTTTGACTTTGAGAATCATCTTTTAAATTGACAAACATCATATGTGTAATTGAGGGCACAGTTCAGACGGAATAAAAAGATAAGTTGTCTCTCCCCATTGACTTCCATTCATATTTTTTCCGAAATAAGGTCCCATGAGCCGGAAGCAAAGGGGCGGGACTTAGGCTCTCTATGAACTAAAGGTTTCTTAATTTTTCCCTTTTTTAATCAAAAAGGAAAAAAACAAATTATCCGAAGGTACACGGACCAAAAAAAAAAATCACTATTCAATATTCAATGTACCCCACAGCGATTAGGCCTAGGAAGCCTTTACATTTTCAAGCATGTGGGGAAAAAATATAAAAACATAACCAAAACAAAAATAAATCAGTTCCATTGGAAAAAAAATGTTTCTCACGTAACTAATTAAAGTGAGTCATTACCCCATTTTCCACAGAATAAGTGTCACACAATTTCACACACAGAAAAAAATTCAAGTTCACCTGCAGAAAAGTCAATTAATATAACCTCCAAATCTAAAGATATTGGAGTCAAAGTATCTGCCAAAAAACAAACAAACGAAAATTCAGGTCCCTGTTCGGGCGCCACTTATGTAACGGTGGCACACCCTTGCCAAAGGAGTTTTTAACTTTGAAATTAATTAGTTCGGGCGCCAGGTAGATTTAAGCCTACCACATTTAATGATTTAGCCAGATAGCTCAAAACCCACCAATTACACACAAAAACCCAAGGTAATAACCAACCCTAAAAAAAAAACATTCCACCAAAGCGATTCAAAGTAAATATTTATATTTGTCTTTTACCAAAACAACCAGAAAAATAAACATTTCACACACATTTCACAATGGATGACGGCTGTGTGGTGTAACGCCTCACGTTAATCAAACCACAATTTCAAATCCATAAATGCAAATTAGTATCGCACGACCACGCTCATTTACATTTAAATGCAGATCGTCATTCTCACATACATAATCACGTAACAAAATAACAACAAAACAAAAGCGCTCACTCTGAGCGTGGATTGAATGGCCTCGTATGTATGCGGGTGTGTGTGTGTGTAGTCCTGTGCAAGTGTATGGGTGTGTGTGTTAAAGGGGTGGTAGATTCCAGTTTCACTTTTTTGATTTTAAATAGTGAGTAATGTTGCTGATGGTGCATTAACAGTATCTGCAAAGTTGCAGCACTGAAAGTTCAATGTAAGCAGAGATATCGTCTTTTAAAAACCAGGAAGTGTAAACGCCTACAAAAACGACTCGATTGGGACTACAACGGGTTATGGTACGTCACTAACAAGCACATTTGCATCAAACACTCCCTTCGGAATATGCAGGAAATGGCATGTGCATATTTCTGCAGCACGTCAAGTGAGTTGTGTTCACGCAGCTGTCAGGTCTTCTGTGTTTCAAGCTTCCCACGGAATGCTACTTCATCAACAATGGATACAATTTATGTTTGATTATGTTCCTGAAAGTGACGATCGTAATCTAGCTCTCTGTGCTGCGCATTTTACGGAAGACAGCTTCCAGAATCTCCACGAGTTCAATGCAGCAAGAAACTGTTAATAAACAATAAAGCTGATCCAACTTTAAAACCAGAGGCAGCAGTTGTTGGACCACAACCTGTAAGTAGGCTAAGACTTAATCGTTTTAAATGTATTTGCATGTATAATTCCAGACGTAACGTTAGCCTGTGTTTTATTTATGTTTTATTTTTTCAAAATGCCAGCGCTGGCTTATAACCACTATATGCTACTAGTTATGCTAGTATTTTGTGTCTACGACAAACGCGTACAAACATTATGGACCTGAATTTTATATAAGTATTAATGTTTTAAACGTATTTTCATGTATATATGCTTTATAATGTTATTTTCGATTTGATCAAGAACGTAAACTTGCCACCGCTGTTTGTGCTTAACATTAGTAGCCAGTCAGTTGCTCAGTTGCTATCGTTGCCAGTCAGATGCTATTGTGTAAAACAAACGTGTATATGGTTAAAAAATATGTCAACTTATCATTCAGAAACGTTTAGTAAGAGCCGTGTGTAGTGTGGTTCTGTTTGACTCGCTTCATCGCGGCTTTCTCGGTCTGATTCTGCTTCACTGATACTGCAGCTCGACACCATTATTTACATCTGGACCGGAGCTGGCGTTTCCCCGTAAAGGTAATAGGCGTTAACCTTCCGGACAACGTGAGTGACAGTTTAGCCAATCACAACACACCCGCCCAAACGAACCAATCTGAGCCCACGACGTGTTTCTGAGGGAGTGTTTTCAGAGAATCAGGAAGTAAACCGCTCGTTCAGGGGACAGGGGAGAGCGCGGCTGACGATAAAGGTGAAGTTTATGAAAAATAAGACTTTTTAAAAAAGAAAAACCACGAATACATGTTATATTGCACCCCATAAACACAATCATGCAAAGAAAAAGAGGACTAAACCACCCCTTTAAGTTCGTCGGTCACTGTCAGGAAAGCACAACACCTCAGTAGTGTATTGCAGGCTTAGTTTGATGCGAGTACCTGAGACGGTAAGCTTTGGGGACGATCACCGAGTTGCAGTTGGTATCTGAAAGTTTCCAAAGATGCACGGCCCGAAACCCACTTTGCTTGTTCACTCTCTCATCCAACTTGGAAACAGCGGCCGCTGCAGACGCTCCATGCTCCGAGTCTAACACACACCCGTGCAGTTCACTTCCACACGAATCCTTAATATCCAGAGTCAAGTGTGAACGAAGAGAACTGGAACCTGTGACTGCTGACTGTTCCACTGCTGCTTTCTCGTTTACCGACCTTCCTCCATTTTTTTCCCTTCCTTCCTCCATTTCTTTTCAGCTTCCTTTTTATACTCACTGCGTCACCCTCGCCTTGTCTCCTGATTGGTTAATCGTATTTCATTCATAAAAAGTGCGGGTTCGCCCTTACAGTCTATGGTTCGCCCCGAAATCGTCACAAGGTGTCCTTGAGTGTCTTGAAAGGCGCCCATAAATAAAATGAATTATTATTATTTCATTGGTAACACTTTACAATAAGGTTCATTAGTTAACATTAGTTAATCGTTTGTCCTGCCGCAATAGGCTATTCTTCTTAGGCAAGCCAATAGGGCATCTAGTCTATATGATATCTATGGTTCGACCGGTTCACTAAAAAGAACCGGTTCAAAAGAACGATTCATTCACGAACCGGCCATCTTCTCTTTTTGATTTGAAAACTCTGATATCATGTTTTATGTGTATACTTATATGTTTTGTGTGAATAAACTCTCTGACAGTGCGATGTGGGTTATGTGATGTCATTTTTATTAAAACAATATATATAAAAACACGTCTGTATTAAAGAAAAAATTTTTGATAAACACGCATTGGGAATTTAATTAAATAACAAGTACTTTGGGTGCCTTGTATTTATTTTTATATAAAAGCAACAGAATTTAAATTACGTCCAGTTTATTAGCAACAGCGTGAAGAGAAACTGTCCGCCTTCCCTGTACTTTTTAACTCCTATTCTCGCATACATTTCAGGCGAGGCGCATCTCCAACAAGCCTAATGTGTTCCATGCATTCCATGCAGCGCAAGGTCCTTATGACGTCAAAGAGTCAGTTAACAGCGTTTATCAGTCACTAACTGACAGGCCAAATCCCAGAAACACATTGGGTCTTCTGGCTCCAGTACAGCCGCCCCTTACAGCAGAGCTAGTTAGGGCACCTGTGACTCGTGGTGAAGGTTTTCCCCAAAGTTAATTGCTTGTGCATGCGTGCGCCATGCATATGTGTGTAAATACTACTTTTGTAAAGGTGTAAAATTAAAAGTTTATGTTTTTCAAAACCATTTGTATTGATCTTCAAACAATTGAAACTATTTACATCTATTTTATTTTCAAACAACTAAATAGGATAAATGGACTATTCACATCAAAATTAATTATAATGGATCACATGATCACAACCCTAAAACCCTGTCCTCTTGGGTTTGGAAAAGTGCCTCTGATCAACAGCAGCTAGGGATCACGACTCTGTTGCCCAGCTCTAGACGACCGTGCTGCCAGAGATCAAACTGGCGATAGGCTGCGTGTCTATTTTGCCTTTGCTCTACACCTGGCTCCTGGTCAATATCAATGGCAAATATGTCGTTCCAGGCAGCCCTAGCCAACTGTAACACCCCTTCATCCAGTATATACAGGTGCATATTACCGACACAGGTCTCTGGTGTTTGCCTGCAGCAGTCTTTCAAGGTCAGTGTTCATTTCCCTGCAGTCAGAACAGGTGCACCACTGGAGAACACCTCCATCAGGGACTCTCGGCTGTAGCGAATCCTCCAGCAAGGCCAACACATCGAACATCAAGCCAGAGAGTCTTGTCATGACCCTCTGGAGGAGTGCATCCCTTTGCTGAGGGTCCAACGCCTGGATTTTGGCCTGTATGTCCGCATCACGCTGATCCTTCAAGCGCTGAATTCTCTGCTGGTTCTCAGGGTCCATGTTTTCTTGTACCCTCTCCCTTCCCCTCTCTCTATGGCCCTGCTCAAAATCATTTGTGGGCTCAAAATCAGATGAGGCAGACGCACACTCGACCCAAGTAGAACACTTGCATGTGACCTCTTCCGACAGTGTTCAGGGCTATCATGGTTGTCAACAAATGCACGTGCATGTAGGATGACAGAGTTTACGACAGCAGTAGAGGACAATACTGTTTCGCAACTGTAGGGGGACCCCGAGAGCAAAAGTAACCCGGTGTTACTTTTGAAGGGGGTGGTCAGAATCCCTTGCCTCTTCAGCATATATATATTATATATCCTTTTGAATGCTTATGTATTTCTTTTATGAAATCAGTAATTAAGTATATTTATTATTACTTAATCATTTATTGTGCTTTTGCTTGTGAAATCATATTCTTAAATGCATGCTGACGTAAATAACCAGCTTCTTTTAGGTGCACAAGGCCATTTGTCTCTTTCTCTGGTCTCAGGAGAAAGGTTTATGGATCCTAAAAAGCGCCGTGAACACATATGTCCAACACATATGATACTTCTGTGTACCGATGGTCAAGCTATATTGAGCATTGCTATATTGAACTTTAATAGTTTTATTAAAATGTACTCTTTTATTATATTTGCTTTCTGAGGAGCAAATGTTATCTGTTTTTCTCCCAAACGAGTGAATGTTTTACCATTATGTTTTGGTACACTTAACTGATAATAAGCCGCTCAGACTCTCTTCAGCCTTGATGGGAGCTCTTATTTGCTAGTGCCCTATGTGAATGTGGTAACAGTGAAAATAATAGGGAAAGGGATTTTGGTTTATGTATGAGTGTTAAAACATAAAGGGGTCATTGAAGCAAATAGTTTAAGGCACAATTTCTTTGTTAAAGTCTTACTCCAGTTGCAGGTTAAGGAACCACTGTCATTATTTGAGATTGACTTGAGTTGTTGTTCTGGACATGTTCTGGACAATCTGTGACCTGGAAGGTCATGACGTGCCTCTGAATGTCAGATGCATCATCGATGGAGATATGCTTCGTCTATCTGTATATGTGTGGAAAATTACTGTGTTTATTTATTTCTTAGCCAATGAGAATCATTCAACGTGTAAGAAATGACGTAGCTTAGACCTTGAAAATGGTATAACTACTGTGATTGTTGTAACTGTAAGGGGGCGGCCTACGAACTCCTGAGTGAGTCTTGAAGCTGACTTCTGCTGATGAAACTGCAAACTATATTCAGTAAACTTTTCTTTAATTTTTTATAATTCTGACTCCGGGTCTTCATTCTTCATGTCTGGTTCTGGGTCCTTTGACTGTTAACCCCTAACACCGCGAAATGTTTTAAAAAGACACTTTTTTAATGACGTATGACTCATTGACAGGGGAATGTTCGATCTGTCCGCTTAACGTTGCACGGCAGATGCAAATGCACATATGAATGAGGCCTGAAACGTCAAGTCTGACAACTCTCGCAGTTTAACGCTACAGGTTTGGGGGTTTCTAAGTCTTGCACGCAGCCGCAGCAGAATTGTTCATTAGCTACTAATGACTCAAAGCTTCTGAACTCCTGCATTGTAATGTCAAGGCAGTAAAGTTAGGCACTGATAAACCAGGTAATTGACTGTGTCAGGGCATGTGAAAGTTGCTTTGGGTCCTTTGTCCATTCTGTAGCAGGTCGTACGGGTCCATGTTGTTGATGTCAAGTGGTTTCTGTAAATAACGCTGATTGGTGTTGTTTATTCTCTCCCGATAGAGCTCCTTTCCTTTTGCTTCCCCCTTCTTCATTTATTCCCAAGAAAGAGTGCCTTATCGCAAAAATGCAAACAAATATCAAGTAACTATGACAACGGATAGCGTATCCTGAGTGAAACGTGTGACATCTCATTCTCAATAGAAGTCACTGGGGTACATCGACTCTGTTTGGTTACCCATATTCTTCCAAATAACTTATTTTCAACAGAAGAAACTAACTTCGGGTTTAAAACAACTTGAGAAAGTAAATAATGACAATTAAAATTTTTGGGAGATCTATCCGCTTAATGTTAATAAAACAAATGAAATGAGAAGAGTGGACCATAATTATATATAAAATATTTATTAGACATTTTATTCATTATCCTTAAGTGAGGCAGATCCATAATATTGTTGAATATTAAATGTCCCCAACTAAGCAAGCCAAAGGCAACAGTGGCAAGGAACCAAAACTACATCAGTGACAGAATGGAGAAAAAACCTTGGGAGAACCCAGGCTCAGTCAGGGGTCAGTTCTCCTCTGGCAAAACAGTGTCTGTTAATGATCCAGGCAGCATTACAGGTCAGATTGGATCAGAACATTATATTATGCAGTTCATCTGGTTGGAAGTCAGAGTCATCACGCCGGTATGGAGACAAGATAGTTGAGGATCAATGCCGATGGCTGTCGTGTCGATGAGGCCTTCTCAGGGCTGATGAAGAATGCGTCATGGATATGTCCAGGTGCAGGTCCACCATCAGATCTGGATGTGGCTGGGATACGGCTGACTTCATTAACGGAAGGGACTGCTTGATACTTCAGGACTGCGTTGACGTCATGTCCAGGCCAAGGTCCTTCATCAGATCTGGATACGACCGGGATCCGGCAGACTGCGGCAAACCTCGGATAAACAGACAGACTAGTATTAGTGTAGGCTCCATCCTTCTTTTGAGAAAGAAAGAAAGAAAAAGAAAGAAAAAAGAAAGAAAGAAACAGAAGAAAGAAAGAAATAAAAAGAAAGGGAGGAAAGAAAAAGCAAAAGAAAGGAAGAAAAAGAAAAAAGAAAGAAAAAGAGAAAAAGAAAGAAAGAAAAAGAAAGAAAATGAAAGAAAGAAAGTGAAAGAAAGAAAATGAAAGAAAGAAAGAGAGAAAGAAAGAAAAAGAAAGAAAGATCGATAGAAATAAATAAAGTGAAAGAAAGAAAAAGGAAAGAAAAAGCAAAAGAAAGGAAGAAAAAAGAAAGAAAAAGAGAAAAAGAAAAAACAAAGAAAGAATGAAGAAAGATAGAGAGAAAGAAAGAAAAATAAAGAAAGAAAGAAAAAGAGAAAGAAAGAAAATGAAAGAAAGAAAGAAAATTAAAGAAAGAAAGATCAATAGAAAGAAAGAAATAAAGTGAAAGAAAGAAAGAAAGAAAGAAAGAAAGAAAGAAAGAAAGAAAAAGCAAAAGAAAGGAAGAAAAAGAAAGAAAAAGAAGAAACAAAGAAAGAAAGAACGAAGAAAGAAAGAAAGAATAAAAGAAAGAAAATGAAAGAAAGAAACAAAAAGAAGAAATAAAGAAAAAAGGAAAGAAAAAAAAAGAAAGGAGGGAAAGAAAAAGCAAAAGAAAGAAAGAAAGAAAAAAAAAGAAAAAGAGAGAAAGAAAGAAAGAAAGAAAGAAAGAAAGAAAGAAAGAAAGAAAGAAAGAAAGAAAGAAAGAAAGAAAATGAAAGAAAGAAAGATCATAAATAAAGTGAAAGAAAGAAAGACAGAAAAAGGAAAGGAAGGAAGAAAAAAAAGAAAGAGAGAAAAAGAAAAAGAAGAAACAAAGAAAGAAGGAACAAAGAAAGAAAGAATGAAAGATAGAGAGAAAGAAAAATAAAGAAAGAAAGAAAGAAAATGAAAGAAAGAAAGAAAAAGAGAGAAAGAAAGAAAGAAAATGAAAGAAAGAAAGAAAGAAAGAAAGAAAGATCGATAGAAATAAATAAAGTGAAAGAAAGAAAGACAGAAAAAGGAAAGGAAGGAAGAAAAAAGAATGAAGAAAGAAAGAAAGATAGAGAGAAAGAAAAAGAAAGAAAGAAAAAGAGAAAGAAAGAAAATGAAAGAAAGAAAGATCGATAGAAAGAAAGAAATAAAGTGAAAGAAAGAAAGAAAGAAAGAAAGAAAGAAAGAAAGAAAAAAAAGAAAAAGAAAAAGAAAGGAAGAAAAAGAGAAAAAGAAGAAACAAAGAACGAAGAAAGAAAGAAAGAAAAAGAAAGAAAGAAAGAAAGAAAGAAAGTGAAAGAAAGATCGATAGAAATAAATAAAGTGAAAGAAACAAAAAGAAGAAATAAAGAAAAGAAAAGAAAGGAGGGAAAGAAAAAGAAAAAGAAAGAAAGAACGAAGAAAGAAAGAAAAAGAAAGAAAAAAAGAAAGAAAGAAAGAAAGAAAGAAAGAAAGAAAGATCGATAGAAATAAATAAAGTGAAAGAAAAAGGAAAGGAAGGAAGGAAAAAGAGAAAAAGAAAGAGAGAAAAAGAAAGAAAGAAAGAAAGAAAGATAGAGAGAAAGAAAAAGAAAGAAAAAGAGAAAGAAAATGAAAGAAAGAAAGAGAAAGAAAGAAAGAAAAATTGATAGAAAGAAATAAAGTGAAAGAAAGAAAGAAAAAAAGAAAGAAAAAGCAAAAGAAAGGAAGAAAAAGAAAAAAGAAAGAAAAAGAGAAAAAGAAGAAACGAAGAAAGAAAGAAAGAAAGAATAAAAGAAAGAAAGAAAATGAAAGAAAGAAAGAAAAAAAAGATAGAAAGAAAGAAAGAAAGAAACAAAAAGAAGAAAGAAAGAAAAAAGGAAAGAAAGAAAAAGAAAGGAGGGAAAGAAAAAGCAAAAGAAAGAAAGAGAGAAAAAGAAGAAAGAAAGAAAGATCGATAGGAAGAAAGAAAGATAATGAAAGAAAGAAAGATCGATAGAAAGAAAAAAAAGAAAAAAAGATGGATTAATTCGAAAGATAGATTAGTTAGAAAGAAAGATAGATTAGTCTCATGGTTTATCCGAGGTTTGCCGCAGTCTGCCGGATCCAGGCCGCATCCAGATCTGATGAAGGACCTTCTCCTGGATACGACGACAACGCAGTCCTGAAGTGTCGACCATCCCTTCCCTGTTCCTGAAGTCAACCGGATCCAGTCCGTATCCGGAATAGATGGTGGACCTGCACCTGGACATTACAACAACAACTTTATAATATTTGAATGATATAGTGCGCCTCACCTATTTCTGGTTATGTTCACTGTCAGTGTACTGTGGTCAGTGAGATGTCTGTTGGTCTAAACTAGCGAGTGTGACGCTGAAGTGTGTGAGAACCGAGGAATGACAGAGGAATGTGTCATTTTGCAATGTCAATCTTTTCACTATTTACATGTTTATGCCCAAAATGCTATAATTTTCCAAGTAGTTGACTGTCATTGTCCTCTACGCTGTGTGCGCTATTGATTAAATAGCCTAGCGCCTAATTAGCATGGTTACAGGCACCCCGTTTTAAAAGACTATATTTAAAAAATATTAAAATAATTGCCCTTGCAAAGGTGAACATAATAAGCTATGAAAGCTATAAGCTATGAAAAACAAACAAACAAACAAACAAACAAACAAACAAACCAACAACAAAAAAATGAATAGAATAACAACCTAAATAGAAGCGCTGTGACATTGACACTAAATAATGCAATTTATATCTTTTCATATCTATCATATCTAAGCTTTATCCCTTGTCCAAAACTCAATGTGCAGTCTAAAATAATAGTTATGCCTGCTGCATATTTACACTTAAATGGATACTGGTCTGCGCGCTGTCCAGTGGGTTACCCAGCTTTGAAGTAGGCTAATGATGGATCATGTGGGTGCAGATGCGAGATAATCTACATAATATTTCTGAAATAATCAGCTAATATTTGTTTAGAGTGTATTGTCGAATCCATGCCAATAGAGAAGAAAACCCTTTCTAGGCCCTGCCCAGCGCGATTTGTGTCAAGCATTAGTCCGGTTGTTGGATTAGAGAGAGTTTATTTGTAATAAACACTTTAAGAATCCGTCCAGCAACGGAGGACTGTGGAAGAACGGAAAGCATTGATCTTTGGTTGACCAATCAGCAGAAAGGGGCGTTTCATGCACGCCCACATGTGGAAATCGAATATTCAAGCCATTTTCTCATTTTCTATCCCTTAACATAAAAATATAGAAATCAAGCCATTTTCTAATTTTTCTACTTTCAATATCAAATCGAAAAACGAATGAACGCAACGTACACGGACCCCTTACGCATTTGTCAATCATCCAGGCTTGCTATTTGGGGAATGAGCCAGCGCTATGATCGGTCGAACTCTTCTTCTTCTATTTGAGTACAGCGCTTTGCGTAGTTTAGAGGGACAAATCGTACCAGCGTACTTTTAGGTCAAAATGCGAACAGGTTGGCAGGTCTGAGTCTGTTCTATCTCAAATAATGTCTTTTTGATTTAAAGGCCTGAATTGATTCAACAAAACAGAAAATCTCTTTTTCTTACTTTTTTTGTCTTCTCTATCTCAGTTTACTAGACTACAGCACAGCTGTAGCCGTCGGCTCCTGTCCGGATGTGTTTGTGGACGCTCCTGCGAAGGCACGTGGTCAGGCACACAAGGACACACTTTGCTTATAAGCGTTCGGATGCCACGCTGTACAGCAGCCAGACGAGGACGGCCTTCCCTCCCTTTAGTGTGTTTATCAGAAAACAAAGAATATTGATTAGAAACATTTATTTTAACATTTAGCATTCATAAATTTTAACATTCATAAACATTATATAAACATTTAGCACAGATTACAGCTAAATAATTAATGTAAAACTGTCCAGATGTTCATGTGAATAATTAGCAGGTTTGGTTAGAAAGATAACTTAGTCCAGTCTCCAGGCGCCTGTGAGCTTCGGGTGTATGTGAGTGAAATGTTTAGATGGCAAGGCTTTCAATCACATGCAAATAATAAACTTTTGTGAATGGTAGTGCCCCGTGAGTGTAACTCTACCTCTGCCTTAACATGTGATGTGAATGTAACAGAACTGCCACTGATAGAATGTGCGCAGTAACGCAACACTACGACATTTCTTCAAAAGCAGATCGTGGAGACATTTTAATCGTCCACGATCAAATATTGTGATATAGCACACCCCCATGTGTCCCACTGTTATTTCTGCACACAGTTGGTACTCAACCAGAATAATACTTTTGCCGGCCGGTGGCGGGATGTGTAATTGCTGCCCTTTACCGCTAAGTGGCACTGTAATCACAGACTTTGTGTCAGTTTATTCTCTCTGTGACGTAATCCGCCGCGTCTCGTTGAGGGCTGAGGTCGCAGATATAGTTAAGTTAAACATTTGAGTGTACTATAATAGCCTACTTGTCTTTTACTTTGTGTTATTTTACTTTGCTAGTAGATTTAATAACTGACATAACAGTGAAATAAATTAAAATAAATGATCGTATTTATAAATAAAATAAATAGTGAAATAAAATTAAAATAAATGGCCGCATCCGGCCCGTCGGCATTCATTTTATGGCCCGCGTCATGCAAAAGATGAATGCACTTTTTGAGCTCAAAGGTTGCACAAATATTAGGCTACAAATATTATTCAAATTGTTTGTTATAAACAGAAAGTAAGCAAAAACGCTACGATTACAATGACGAGCTGTCATCACGTCAACGAGTTCACGGCACTCTTGCAAAACCTTCACTAACTGGCAGTTTAGTTCTGAACGGGGCACAGCTCGCATGAAAAATGGATCATGTGAAAGCTGCTATTAAGCGAATTCTGACTAACTTAAAAGTTAGATGCACTGGACTAATAGTGGACCTAGTATTAGTAGGAGGCTATGAAACTTTGTAAAGCCACCCTGAGTATAAAAACATGTCATTTAAATGTCATTACTTTTTTCATGTTCCAGTATTACTTTAAAGGACAAGTTCGGTATTTTACAATTAAAGCCCTGTTTTAAGATCGTCCCTGATGAAATAGAATAGTTAAGATTGTTTTTGAGACAAATGCTCCTGTCACGAGGATTTTTGGATTCTGTGTTAGCACCCCCCACCTTTATAATGAAAGCATAGGTGCACTCGAACAATCATTCATCAAAACGCATAAAACTTTAGTTTACAAAGACGTGAAACTCACCGAGTGGTCTAGGGTGTTCACTGATATGCTCACACAAAAATCGCTGCAAAATATGCTTTCCAACAGGTTTTATCGTAGTTTTTGTCCAAGTCCATTTTTCTTCCTTTTTTCGGTTGAAGTCCACAGTAGTCAATTGTCGAGTTTGCGTGCGCGATCCTTAGTTATCTAGTTACCAATGATCGCGCATGTGAACTGAACTCGACAATTGACTACTGTGGACTTCAACCGAAAACAGGAAGAAAAATGGACTTGGACAAAAACTACGATAAAACCTGTTGGAAAGCATATTTTGCAGCGATTTTTGTGTGAGCATATCAGTGAACACCCTAGACCACTCGGTGAGTTTCACGTCTTTGTAAACTAAAGTTTTATGCGTTTTTATGAATGATTGTTCGAGTGCACCTATGCTTTCATTATAAAGGTGGGGGGGGTACTAACACACAATCCAAAAATTCTCGTGACAGGAGCATTTGTCTCAAAAACAATCTTAACTATTCTATTTCATCAGGGACGATCTTAAAACAGGGCTTTAATTGTAAAATACCGAACTTGTCCTTTAAATTGGACAAAGACTGGCAAGACCTACCTTGCAGGGAGGTTTTTAATGTATGAGTATGAACTTTTTTTTTTAAATTGTTGCATTAATATTGCTTGAAAACTGTTAATTCACTTTATTGTTCCAGATTTTTTATTTTCACGTTCAGTATTAGCTTACTTTAAATAGGACTAGCAAAAAGACTTGCAAGACTTACCTAGCATAATAGGTTATTAACTGCATTTCTAAATAAGTAAAAACTGTAAATATTGTCATAAATAAAGTCTTACGATGCAAGTTGTATTTGTGGCCCTTCATATTTTACGTGGTTTAAATGTGGCCCCCTTGGCCTCTGAACTCGAGTACCCCTGAACTAGAGACTCACCGTCGAGTGCATCTGTGCCTGGTGTTTGTTCAAACCAGTCATGATCTAAAATGTTCAGTAAGGTGATGTCCGTCTCTCTGTCACGAAGTTTCCGAAGTAGATCCTGGCATTCTGTAAACGTTTTCAGAAGAGAGATGATTAGTCCTGTCTGATTTTGAGATATGTCGTTTATGTAAGTAATGTTACAATCAAATCCACTGCATTTGTTGCTGTTACTATGGCATTCTCTGGATGCCCATGAACATTTATTGATTGCTAAACGTCACTGTCTATCCGCTGTTTTACACTTTGCTTATTTGTCATCAAGCTAACTTTACTGTCTCTTGTGTAAGAGCTTCACATGTTTTCAAGCAATGCTATTTCCATTTCGTTCTTGTTTTTGGTCTCACCTTTGGACAAGCGTGTATTTTTCCAACCAAACCAAAGACTTTTTCCTTCCACCATCCTCTTCAGCACTCTGTATAAGCCTTCATTTGTTGCCATTAAAGCGTGACTTGCCCTCTCTGCTACTGATTTAAATTTGCCTGTTTCTGTAAGCAATATATTTTCAGTGTTAAAAACAACCTTTAAAACACCCTTATTTCCATATCCTGTGCATAATAAATCAGTGACCTGTGCTCAAAAAGCAAACTCACGTCTTTCGGTGACGGTCATTGCTCTGTAAAAGCCGGTTAACTTGATCTGCATGGTGTCTTTGTTGATGAGTACTTTTCTCAGGCTTATGTCTTTATAATAAACACCCTGTTCACAGCAGTGCCATAACGCAGCGATGAGATTCTGCATGATGTCTTTTGCTTCTGCTTCAGTCAGACGACCTTTGTTTTCTTTGATGAAGTCACACAAGGTCATGCTGGTACCTGGATGTTCCATAATTAAGATCTCGTGATCTTCCATGTCAAACCATTCATATAACTTCATGACATGGTCGCAATGTTCCATGATCCGCATTATAGCTGCCTCTCGACACAAAGGTTCGAATGGGCCAAGCTAAAAGAAGAGATTGACAAAATGTTAGCTGACTCCTAACCTCAAACCTCCTAACCAAAGAGTGAGGAAAATTCAAGAAGAAAACAACGAACTGTACATGTTCACTGCAACTGATGCTTCAAGGTTTTAATTGTCTATTTCAGTGTTATCTTATGCTGTCTACATGCAGAATTATCAATTACCAAATATGGATGCAATAAATAATTGTTTATAGTGATTTTCATGAAGAATAAAATCGTTTCAACTTACATGGAAATCAAACCGGGCCTTCTTAACAAATTTGATGATCACCTGAAAAATAAAGAAAATATTTGCAAGCGTTAGTCAACGGATACATTTTAGTTGTTTATATGATAACCTACAATCTTTTTTAAAGCATGCTTTGATCAAAACTGTAAACACTGATGTCCGTGTCTGGACTCGAACGACAGAAGGAAACATGAGGCAGTGGTGTATCCAGAAAGAGCAACATACTTGTTTGTCGTCTGATTTTCGAAGTCCTTCGTGGACAATGCCATGGGATGCCGATGCCAGTTTCTTTCCCAGTTCATAAAGAGAGTCAAAGGATCCTGAAAAACACACAACAGCATGAGACTGAACTGCTTGTGCAGACTAAACACACTTGTGCAGATCCTGCGAGGAACCAACCGGTGTGGAGATTACAAATAAAATCAGTAAACTGAAAGGCTGAAATTAATTGACACATGTGGAAAATTAACAATCCTATTACAGTATTTTTCACAAATAAAGCAATTGTTTAAAAGGTGAATTAAAAGGAAGTAAACACTGAAACAGGGCACTCAGTAATAATCTGGTGATTTTGTGCGCACTGGTAGTCATATTTTCTCAAATAAAGACATGCTAACGCTAATTTTACCTACAGCACACAGTGAAAACGATAAGAAAATGACACAGTGGATATAGCAACTGGATAAAGCACAGCATATTTAAAAATGAAGGATTTAAAGTTTTCGGATTACGAACTAGCGAATTACGCTGATTGGTCTGCATGTCTGAGCCATAGGTTCGAGCAAGTGTAGCAGACACAGCCAATGACTGAGCTTCGTTCATTGCCTATGCTGTGCAGCTACACTGCGTTTGGAAAAAATGCTTCAATATTCTCGAGAAAAGGAGTTTTTCCTCATCTCGTTCCCTCATCTCAGGGAACCGATGTTATGTTAGTAACCGAGACGTTTTCTTCTCAGGCGCTGGTGTTCTCAGCGCCGCCCGTCAAAATAAAAGTCATGCTTCTAACACATCGGCCAATCAGGAAAACTTATCAGCCAATGTTTTAAAATGTCAAATATCGGCCGACTTATCGGCCATGATGATATATATCGGTCGACCACTACATGTGAGTTTTGATTTGTATTAATGTCCTCAGACAGTTACCTGGTGGGTTAATCTTCACAGGTCCATCTGTTGGGTTGATCTTTACAGGTCCACCTGTTGGGCGGCTGCTGGGGTTTCTCTCAGATAACACAGCAGCGCTGGTCGATGGTTGAGCGTAATCCACCATTGGCTCGGCCCCAAGTGCATCAGTGGCTGGCGTCGGCTCCCGTGCGGGTGGGTGTGGCTCGGCCCCAAGCGTATCAGTGGCTGGAGTCGGCTCCCGTGCGGGTGGGTGTGGCTCGGCCCCAAGCGTATCAGTGGCTGGAGTCGGCTCCCGTGCGGGTGGGTGTGGCTCGGCCCCAAGTGCATCAGTGGCTGCAGCCGGCTCCTGTGCGGGTGGGTGTGGCTCGGCCCCAAGCGTATCAGTGGCTGTGGCTGAAACGGACATGAATCAGAGTGATAATAAGTAGAGATTCACAAAGAAGTGTAAGCTATTGTGATTGCCAAAACATTTGGTAGCCTAACTAAACATCATTTTTTAAGTTTAGTGACATAGCATGGTGCAATAATTGGTATAGGCTACTGGTTTTATAATTGCTTGAGACAAATTTTACAATTTCAGTTTAATTCTTGTGGTTGTATTCGGATCTTGATTCAATTTGGATGCGTATTAGGTACAGTAGATACATGTTGATTTTTAGAAGTCCCCCAGTAATCGTGTCCCACCCCAGGTACCAGCGGTATCGCACCGTTCGCGGCTGAGTGTACTGGCAGCTCTGTATGGATAATAATGCCAATGGAAATAATGCCAAATGTTTTTGAAACAAAAAGCCTGTTGAATTGCACTATTGAAAAAAAATCTGCATTGCATTAACCCTGCTTGTATTTTAATGGATTGTATTTTTAGGGCTTGCATTTTTTATTGGCTCACGTTCGACATTTAATATATTAAATATTGGTTGAATATTTAAGCTGTGAAATATATTAATTCAAAACATTTCAAACACATTTTCATTATTAAAAATTCAATAATCCATATTCACCTTTAATATTACACTACCAAAATATTCAAACTGTTTAAAAATACAACCTATAATATTCAACATGCAATTTTCTGCCCATTTCATTTTGCTTTACAAATTCGCTTCCACAAATTCAGTGGTTCAAATGGACTTCATATAACTGATTTTTTGTCATTTAAAATAAAATAAAAAAATTGTTGTTTGAGAGATTAATATTTTATTATAACATAACTTTTTTTTTTTACTAAATCCAGTGCCCTAAAAATGTCTCAATGTAGATTTTGGTGAGCTTAATAGGTACGTTTGCCCTAGTACATCGGCGAGCGTGTAAAGTATAAATGCCTTGTCCGTTTAGAGAGGAACAGCGGAGGCATTGATGTTAAATTTATGTTAAAAAAGTGGGAAAACAGGTCAAAGAAATCTATCGGTTTTAAACTCTGTATGGAGAGTTTCTCCATGTAAAGTATTTAAAGAGTTTTACCTGGAGACTCGACTCGACGCCTTGACCAGAAAACCATTAATAAGAATAAAACGATGATCTGAACCAGCAGAACCAGAGCGAAGACAGCAGTGATTTCCAGAACCAGAGCATCGTGCAGAATCAAAGTGACGTCCAGAAACAGAGTGATAGACATAACCAGATCCAGAGCGATGAGCAGAAACAAAGCGATCTCCAGAACCCGACCACTTTCCAGATGCAGAGCGATGTCCAGAACCCGAGAGATTTCCAGAACCTGAGCGATGACCAGAAACATATTGGAGTCCAGAACCAGAGCGAAGCACTGAACCACAGCGATGGCCAGAACCAGAGTTATGTTCGGAGCCCGAGCGATGTCCAGAACCCGAGTGATGATCATAGTAACCAGGAACAGAACCAGAATGATGATCCAAGAAGAGCCTGAAAACACAGGAGAATATGATCACTTTGAGCTAATTATATATTACAGTTATAGCCCTTCGTTGGTTACAGACTCAAACCAATACTTTCTCCATCCCCTGTTCTAGTCATGTGATCCTGCCATGTGTTCCCTTGTCTGTTGTGTCATGTTGTCATTGGTTCATTGTTTAATTGTTCACAGGTGTCCCTAGACTAGTCGTTAGTCTCGTAACTAAACAATTGGTCCCAAGGTGAAGGCTGCATCCTTCGAAGGACGCACCATGTAGCCTTCGTGAGATTTCCTAATTGGCTTTATGCACAGCTGCACTACTTCCTGAAATTAAGCCAGCTCCTTGTTTCCTGTCTGCCATTATTGGACAAACTTGATTAATTCAGGTGTGTCTGATTATTGTTGCCAAGACTACTGAGGTCAGGCACACCTGAATTAATCAATTTGTCCAATAATGGCAGACAGGAAACAAGGAGCTGGCTTAAGTTCAGGAAGTAGTGCAGCTGGGTCAGTGACGTGCCACACTGATTTGCACTTCCAGGAGCAATAAATATTATATATTAATATAAAATAGGTTTAAAATTATATACATGTTTTAATCTCACATCATCTGTCCTCCTCACTGTTCTTAATTGTGTGAAATTTCAAAAATAGGTCATTTTTTAGACTATTAATGTGGTCAAATGTCATACGGTCAAACGGAATTCACTTAAAATTATTTAAGACAATTGTATTTAAAATTATTAAAAATGTTTAAAAATGATAAATTTTTTCATTTGGCATATTATTTCAAGTCTTAAGATAACCATATTAAAGTATCAGTAAGATAGTCCTTTCAGAAATGTCATTAGTATCTAAAACAAATTGTTCCGCAAAAACACATTTTCCATATGTCATACGGTAAAACAAAGTTTAGAAGCCATTTTGGAACTGAATATTAATGACTTAAGTCATGTGAAATTGGATCACATAACTCAGAGGACCCCTGAAGACCAGCCAAGTTGAAGGCAAGTTTAAGATTTTGCTCCTATATGGGGGTAATTTCACCTTTTCCAAGTGTGTTACCATGTGTCACAGATTTGGGTGTCATATGGTCAAACGTCAAAAAAGGGTTTAAAACATTTAAAATTTGAAAAAAATATTTATTTACAGGTGAAATATAAAGTTTAAAAGTCAAGGTAAAGGGTAAAGATGGAAGGAGGTGGCTAAATAACTGCCTGTTATAAATGACAGAGCACAAAATTGTCATACGGGCAAACAAAAAATATACGGACAAACGATTTTACCGTATGACATGTTGTTATACCATATGACACAGAGCATTTAACTGTTATTTCTTAATTGTTATATCACATATATAGTTTGTACGACTACTATGAATTAATATTAACATATATAATATATTTCTGCCTATTTTAAGCATTTTTTTCACATTATTACAGATGCCTCTTTCTAGTAAGGAGAGGGGTGTATGTTTCCATGCAAAGCTAAGGGCAGATCCTGCAGCTAGAGAGGAGAACCTAGCCAAGAGGAGGGAAAGGTATAACTGTGAGAGTATATGATGCCAGTAATGTTAGGATGGGCCAGTTTAGTCAGTATAGGCAGTATCTTATCTATAGGCCTGAGTTGAAGTCAGCATCACAATGTTTCTGGAAAGTGGCTTCATACACAGTGGGGCCAAAAAGTATTTAGTCAGCCACTGATTGTGCAAGTTCTCCAACTTAGAATGTTGAGAGAGGTCTGTCATTTTCATCATAGGAACACTTCAACTCTGAGAGACAAAACGAGAAAAGTAAACACTGTAAACACCAGCTACAGCGTGTGCAAACCTGCTGAAGACTTACAGGGAACGTTTGTTTGTTAACAAACATCCGTTAAAATAAGGTTCACTTGAGATGCCTGTTTCTTTAAAATAATTTTGAATTGACCTACATCAATTTATTGCATTAAAAATGCAATGAAACATTGAAATTGGACTATGTCATACAGTAAAACAATATTATGTCATATGGTAAAACATTGAATTTTAAAAGAAATAAAAATAGATACTTTGTTTTTTTACAGGGTTCATGAAAATAATAGAGGAGAGCTAGTATAATATACATATATATATATAGTTTCAAGGCATTTTTGACTAATTTATCGCAAAAAAAAAATAGAACAAATGTCCATAGATGACATGCTGTGGTTGTTAAAAAACAAAATATCTAATATTTGTGGTGTAGGTGGTTATATTTTGCAACTTGTTATATGATACTTACAGATCAACTATTACATTCATGTTTTTTTTTTTTTTTTACTGTGTCATGAATTTAAATTTAATTTATTCCTAAAAATCACTTTGTTTTACCGTATGACATTTTCAAGGACTGTATACAAAGAAACACATTAAAATGCCATAATATTGTTATTTTTTATAAGGGGCACTAATAAAAACAAAAAAATATACACATAGATGTACACAAAAAATGCTATATTTAATTTGTCCTTTCATTTTTATTTTTTTACTGTTTTGAAATTCTAAAACGTCACTGACCCAGCCGTGCATAGAGCCAATTGCGCAACCAGCATCACCGCTCCTGGCGCCAAGCAACAGCACGAGATTACAGCTGCCATCCTGATCATTCATTTGATAAAATTGAGTAAACCGCTATGGAGAGAGAACTGGCTATTGTCATTTTTTAAAATATATTTTACTGGAGGACATGGGAGCAGGGGCGTAGCCAGAATTTTATTTTTGGGGCGAAATTCAGGTTAAACGTCTGTTAGATTTTCACTGACAGCCCAAATTCAGCCTGTTTTAGTCTAGACGTCTGGGCTGTGTTTTGAGGGCTATTAGACGAAATTGCTTGCTTGGAAATAGCCTAAGCCTTCTTTCAAAAACATTATTTCACAAGTTTAAGAGGGCGATCATTTAGATGAAAATCAGAGATGACGAGTATAAGTGTGATGTAATGACTTAAATTTGGTGTCTTATTATTTTAGTTATCAATGAATGATAAAAAGAAAGGAATTGTGGAAACAATTTAATGTTTTATGTTTGCATTTAAATATATTTATAGAATCTTAAAAATATAATTTGATTACTGCAGTGTGGACACATATCCTTATGAATCACATCCTTATGACCTGACTCAATTTAATGTGTGACTAGCAAGTATATGACCGGGACAGAGGGTCTACATTCTAGGATACAATATGATAGACAAATCTTAACAATGTGTTAGTTATTATGGCTAAGACATGTATATAAACAAAAGGAACAACTATAAAGAAAGAAGGATGCCGCAACTCGTTGTCACACTCTGCAGGAAGTTTGTATGACTGTTGACCTTTTCTTGCACGGGAATTAATAACCTTTAGCTAAAGACAATTGGTACATGTTTGTCTCTTATTGAGTGATGTAAAATTGTTAGTGTTAGGTTGTGGCCCGCTCTCCCCTATCTCTCACAGTGATCTCTCATTGTGAAATCAATTTAAACGTATTTGGGTGGAAATTATTTCTGTCTCTGCTGTGAACTGACCAACACACAGAGTATGAAGAATATCAAAAACTTTAGGATTCATCTGTCCACATCACAGCAGTCCTAAACATGCCAGGCTACAGCAACACACTCTGCAAAATAACGTTATTTCCTCTGTGTAACGTGACACATTTCGTACAATTTTGCCTGTATTAATTAAATAATAGGTTACCATTGCAACCATGGTTAAATAAGTTACGGTTTTACTACAACAATCAAAGATAAACCATAATAGTTGGTGTAAAACCATGGCTGATTGTTTAAGTTAACGGATTTACCTCAAATAAGTTACTGTGGTAAAATAATGGTTAAACCAGAGCACTGGCATGCTGCTCGTATGTAGCTGGGACAATATAACAACGATGTTTTCTAGAACTTAATAACATAAAACAGTCATATAACGTTATAGCCTATTATCTAGGCAAGTTTTATATAAGTTTCTCCTCCTTACCTTTATAGAGAAGGTCGGGGGGTGTCACGTTAAACGCGAGCTCTTCTGGGCTCACTGGCGCCATCTTGTAGACTCTGTTCGTCAGATAGTGATTAAGATTATTATGATCACCGGAGCTGAAAGATTCCGTCCAAGTAACTCAATTTATGTTGTTTATTAAATGACACCGTATTCTGTCAGATCATGAAACAATTTTGTCAGTTAGTGACTGATAAAGATGTTGAGCAACTGACTCTTTGACGTCATAAGGACCACGCGCTGCATGGAACGCATGGAACACAGGCTTGTTAGAGATGCGCCTCGCCTGAAATGTATGCGAGGATAGGAATTAAAAAGTACAGACAAGGCGGACAATCTCTCTTCTCGCAGTGGATCAGAAACCTGTGAGATAAGACTATCGTGGGATTCACGAGATTCATACTGGTGCATGTTGTTGCTAATAAAATGGACGTAATTTAAGTTTTGTTGCTTTTATATGAAAGTGAGTTTGGTAGCAATGTCCTCCCAGATGATTTCCTTGTAATTATTTGTATGGTGTGCTTTAATCTGTTAAAAAAAATCGTCTTTGTTTTGCTCTATCTCTAAAAGGACATTAATTTCGTCTTTTTGAAATGTATCTTTTCTTGGTTTTTTACTCTTCGCAATCACATGACACACAAAAACACAAGTTATTGTCTCAAAAAATTATGACAAAAATAAAAAAATATTATATTATTATTTTTTTGAGACAATGTAAGACACAAACACATGCCTATCTCCATAATTGTAGTTTTGACTTCTAAAGTTTTAAAATTTAACTTGCATCGCATATAATGTGTGCTGGTCAACTAGTCTAAAATTAGGAACCCCCTAGAAAACAGTAAAAAAAACAACAACAAATAGATGTTTACATTTAAAGCTACAATAAGATTTTATGCCGCTAGAGGGCGCTACATTCAAAACAACAACAACGGCTTTGCTTGATGACGCCGTGGAGGAACGCGGAATGCCCACAGCAAACAGTCATTGAAACAATGTTAAATCAATGTTAAATTATCAACATTAAATCATTGAATCAACATTGAACTCTGATGTTGATTCTACATCATTTTGCACCCTGTTTTAATATTGAAACAACATTGAAATCCTGTCCATAGATCAACAGAATTTCAATTGTATTTCAATCATAAGGAATATTGAAACAATGTTGAAATTTCAACTGAACTATGGATCAACGTGATTTCAATGAAATTTCAATCATTTTTAAATGTTAATTTTATGTTAATGTAATGCCATAAATTGCTTTATCTACAGCCAGGATGTTAAAAAGTAATGGAACATTTGAAATCTCGTATAAAACACTGAACAAACCACACAAACAAATTCATTTTATTAGCCTTTTTATTTAATTAATCTTATTTACATGTCCTCTGACGTCTGAATATTTTGCCGTCCAGTCCCTTCTGCCCGGTCTGGAATTGGGTGACGGCGCCTGTCCCCATCCGATGAGTAAGAGCACCTAAAACAGAAAATAAAATCACAACGCAAAAATTAGTCATAAGTTAAGTTAAACATGAGATTATATTTATTTGCATTCGCCCTTGTCCCCCTTGACGCGAGGCCTGGTTGTTAGGCAACAGTGCGCGCAAAAATTGTGATATCTAAGCATTAGTACATTCATATTTGGGATTTGCACGACGAAGTGGTCTAATCGGCATTCAGTTACAACTCGAGACAGTTCTGCATTGAAAAAAAGTAAAGTAAGTCATGTCTTCTGTGTAATTCTGGCCCGCCGCGGTCACTTCTGGGGGTATACAGCGCTAGGTGGAGCACTAATATTAGGGTGCTAGCTAGTTGGTTCCGCGCCGCGTTCTCCGGCGGTCCGGGTGGCACCGCTATTTCTTCTGACCGCCGGAGAACGCGGCGCGGAACCAACTGCACCGCTGCGGTGCTGTCTGTTAATAGATTTCACGACATAAGCAATGAGTAGCAAGGCTACAGACATTTTTAGCTAAATCACACTAATAGACTGGACTCGGGAGGTTTTGCTAACTTTATAACCTAGAAGAGAACTACAAAGTAGGCACTTTTGGCAGATTTTAATACAGTACGTGGTACAACGAAAATCTATTTATCGCTACACCAAACATCCTGTTAACGAACAGCCTATTTGATTTGGTTCAATTCATTAATTTCAAACAAGGCTAAGCAAGCTTACCTACCTTTACACTTGTGCCAATGGGTCCAGAAATGAGCGTGTGTCCGCTGTCCGGTGCACGTAACACCCGTTGATCTCCCGGTCAACCAAAAATCTATTGATTTTCAATCATAATTCCCGGTCAACTATATGTCGATACATTTTCGATCACATTTCCCGGTCAACTAAATGTCGATGATTTTTCAACAACAGTGTAGTTTCCCGGTCAACTATAAATCAATTACTTTTCAACACATTCAGCGATCGGTAAACCAAATATCAATGCTAAATCAATCATAAAGATAACTATAGATCAATGTTGTTCCAATATCGTTGCCATCAACATTAATAACATCAGGTTTTCATCGACAGGTTTTCATCAACATTAATTTTGCATTGAAATATCAACCATAATGATGATTCAGATGGAAAAACAATGTTTATTCAATGTTGGCTTGCTGTCTGAAAAACAATGTTTATTCAATGTTGGCTTGCTGTCTGGACTCCACCGTGGATAAATGGATAAATCAGTCAGACGGGAATCGAAAATTAGTTAGTCATGGATGAGGTAAAGTTTCTATAATGCGTTTAATGACATGCTTGTTTTTCATTAAACTGAAATAACCGCAAAAAAGTAAGGTTTAAAAGTAAATTAGTTATTATCACAGATATGTTAGGGGAGAGCCGGGACGGTTGAAACACTTTTCAGATAAACGTCGTTTTCTAAGACACAGCCAACAGTTCACATTCCGAGAAGTATTCGCGGTGAATATGACCTTATGATTTTTCACGTCAAATGCATAAACAACAAGACATTCTAACAATAATTGTTTTGCATGGTTTACTGACATGCAATTTGCATACAGAACACGGTGTTACTCTGTCAAGTAAAACACAAAGATCGGCATCTCTTTCTAGTTAGAGTTTTTCACGAAGTTCTCTCCATTTAGGAAATTCCACACCAATTGAGCTGGTTTTATTTCTCTTGTCCCAAATTCTTCTTGGGTCGTTTGGTTGACCCGTTCGTTGACGTTTGCGTTTATGAGACTTGTCTTTGTCGACAGAACCAGGTGCAATCACTAAAGAATAATTGTGCTCCGTCCATTCCATAACAAATGCGCGAAACAAGCTGACGTTTGTTGCTTGATAGACGCTAACGCACAACTACAACTTCCGCATTTGTCCAGGACTACACGCAGTACGAGCGGAAATCGAGGTAACGCGGATATGACGCGATTGACTTGCGACTCCCAGCTCACCCCTGCTCACACGCCCCTTTTCCTTGGTTAAAATCTCAATTTTCTCGTGATTTAAACGTTCTTTGAAACATTTGGAATATTGTAAGTTATCATCTTAACTAAATATGTAACACTGGCCTTGTGATTAAAATCTTAGGTATTCCACCTTTAAAGTAACACCGGGTTACTTTTGCTCTCGGGGTCCCCCTACAGTTGTGAAACAGTATTGTCCTCTACTGCTGTCGTAAACTCTGTCATCCTACATGCACGTGCATTTGTTGACAACCATGATAGCCCTGAACACTGTCGGAGGAGGTCAAATGCAAGTGTTCTACTTGGGTCGAGTGTGCGTCTGCCTCATCTGATTTTGAGCCCACAAATGATTTTGAGCAGGGCCATAGAAAGGGGAAGGGAGAGGGTAAAAGAAAACATGGACCCTGAGAACCAGCAGAGAATTCAGCGCTTGAAGGATCAGCGTGATGCGGACATACAGGCCAAAATCCAGGTGTTGGACCCTCAGCAAAGGGATGCACAGAGGGTCATTACAAGACTCCCTGGCTTGATGTTCGATGTGTTGGCCTTGCTGGAGGATTCGCTACAGCCGAGAGTCCCTGATGGAGGTGTTCTCCAGTGGTGCACCTGTTCTGACTGCAGGGAAATGAACACTGACCTTGAAAGACTGCTGCAGGCAAACACCAAAGACCTGTGTCGGTAATATGCACCTGTATATACTGGATGAAGGGGTGTTACGGTTGGCTAGGGCAGCCTGGAACGACATATTTGCCATTGGTATTGACCAGGAGCCAGGTGTAGAGCAAAGGCAAAATAGACACGCAGCCTATCGCCGGTTTGATCTCTGGCAGCACGGTCGTCTAGAGCTGGGCAACAGAGTCGTGATCCCTAGCTACTGTATGTGGCGAATCAGAGACACTTTTCCAAACCCAAGAGGACAGGGTTTTAGGGTTGTGATCATGTGATCCATTATAATTAATTTTGATGTGAATAGTCCATTTATCCTATTTAGTTGTTTGAAAATAAAATAGATGTAAATAGTTTCAATTGTTTGAAAATCAATACAAATGGTTTTGAAAAACATGACAAACTTTTAATTTTACACCTTCACAAAAGTAGTATTTACACACATATGCATGGCGCACGCATGCACAAGCAATTAACTTTGGGGAAAACCTTCACCACAAGTCACAGGTGCCCTAACTAGCTCTGCTGTAAGGGGCGGCTGTACTGGAGCCAGAAGACCCAATGTGTTTCTGGGATTTGGCCTGTCAGTTAGTGACTGATAAACGCTGTTGAGCAACTGACTCTTTGACGTCATAAGGACCTTGCGCTGCATGGAATGCATGGAACACATTAGGCTTGTTAGAGATGCGCCTCGCCTGAAATGTATGCGAGAATAGGAGTTAAAAAGTACAGGCAAGGCGGACAGTTTCTCTTCACGCTGTTGCTAATAAACTGGATGTAATTTAAATTCTGTTGCTTTTATATAAAAATAAATACAAGGCACCCAAAGTACTTGTTATTTAATTAAATTCCCAATACGTGTTTATCAATATTTTTTTCTTTAATACAGACATGTGTTTTTATATATATTGTTTTAATAAAAATGGCATCACATAACCCACATCGCACTGTCAGAGAGTTCATTCACACAAAACATATAAGTATACACATAAAACATGATATCAGAGTTTTCAAATCAAAAAGAGAAGATGGCTGGTTCGTGAATGAATCGTTCTTTTGAACCGGTTCTTTTTAGTGAACCGGTCGAACCATAGATATCATATAGAGACTACACTGAAAAAAATGATTTTTTGGTAAGGTAAATACTACTGAAAAAAACCCAATGTAATTTACAAGAAAAAGTTAGTTCAGGCAAGAATTAAAAAAAACGAAGTAAATTCCATATCAGTACTTAGTTCAAGCGAGTAGAAATGAAGCATAAATACGAACTCAAAAAAAATAAAGTAAAAATTACTCTACTTTTCTGATACTGGGGTTCCCATCATGCACTGGACCTTGAATAATTAATGAGGTTCATTTTTCACTGGTTTCCAGCTGTATTTACACTGTTTTATCATTTCTTTTGTTGTCAGGATTAGTAACTTGCCATTTTGAGGAAATTTTCTGCTCAAAATGACACATTCAAACGATCCATCAAATGTTACCATCATTGTGTATTGTCTACCAAGTATTGAGATCTTTGCATTCACATTATGCTGAACATCTGACATGATGAAGTATAAATTACTTAGATGGGCTAAGTAAAACACATACTATAAATATATAATTCAATAAAATTGTTTGACTGAAATGTAATGCAAAGAAAATTACAACTAAATCGATATTAATCAACCTTTTACTAGCCAAGTTACTTATATTCTTTGTTACTTTCACTTAACTAAAGTAAAGTTTACTTAATTCCATATTCCAAGTAATTTTTAACTTAAGATTTCTAATTAAAGCTACTGATAAACATGTTTAGGTTTTTACTTGGCAAATCTTTGTAAATTTACTAGCATTTTCTGAGTGGAAAAAGTTGCCTAGCTTTTTTCAAGTAAATACTACTCCACATTTTTTTCAGTGTAGATCAGGGATGTAGTGGAGGCTAAACACGTAAACGCCGTTTACGCACCTCCCAAATTCGGAAATAGCGTTTACTCACCTCCAAAGTGCGTTTATCCGCCTCTAAATTGCGTTTATCCACCTCTAAAAATCCTGCATGTAGTTCCTGAGACATTTTAAATTAAGCTTGTGTCGTTTTAGTTTCATATAGTTCATTATTAGTTTCATAGGTTGAAAAACCTAAGACGAACTCTTTCATATTGCGCTGCATTACTGTCAGTGTTGTTGACTATTATTACTGACGGTAAGTTTGTACTGTTGACGCTCGAGCAGAAACCTACACAAATGAGCGCCTATAAAAATCTAAATAGTTTTTATAATTCTAACATATGTTAAACAACCTCAATTATTTTTCCTGAACACCATCACAATTGAAAATGTGACTTTGATTTCCAACAACAGTTTCAGCAGCGAAAATAGTTCCAAACAAAAATCACAGCAGAACCACAGCGCATGTCACAGGAACACTCAATATGTTTTCATTACTGAATGATTCAGGATTTTGAACGAATCGAATGAGTCAAAGATTCAATGACCTATTCATAAACATATGCTGCGTCCCAATTCGCATACTATCCGTCCTAAATAGTATTCGAAAATAGAATTAGTGTGTCCCAAACCATAGTATGTTGAAATGAGTATTTCAAAGATACCCGGATGGTCTACTTTTTCCGGTCAGAATCCTAAGTGTAGATCGATGCACACTCTAACGGCTGATATTGCCCACAACCCTTTGCACGTTGAACGAGGATTCGGTTAGAACTACAAACACAAGTAAAAAGTGTTAAAAAACTACAGACACCGAGGACACGCGAGTCCCGCGGTTATGTTGAGAGGTTTAGATAAAGAGCTTTGAGTGATTAATTAACACTATCTGACCTGACGAAATTAATTTATTCAATGTTCTCCACATTATATTGCATCTGCAGCAGCATTGTGAACTTTTGTAAGGATACGTTTAGCCATTACTTTTTAAATGCATCATTATATTCAAATTGCAAAACACGAGGAACATGAAAGACCCATGACTGGCAGATTAACGTGCTCCGATACGGTAGGAAATCAAACTAGATTGAATGGAGGATTTTAACTGTGACGAGATGATTGACAGGGCAGTTTATGGTGACTGGATGCACGCAGCATGCGACAGAGCCGTCCGTTAAAGATGACGTGACTGTACGTCCCAAAGCTTGCCTACTTTTTTGCTACGTACTCAAAACTATGTACTTTTTCTTCACAAAAAGAGTACATACTTTTAAGATGTAGTATAAGTAAACGAATTGGGACGCAGGGATAGACATAATATATTGACCATTTCACAAGATGTAAACAACACTGGTCCAGAAGCACTTCCTGTTTCAGTTTTTTAACACTACATAAAAGCTGGGATAAAACAACCAACAGAACATTTAAAACTGAATCAAAAAGTTAAACAAACATCTTTAAGATGTTTTCTTTTCATGTGAAATAAAGAAAACAGTTACAAACTGAAACAGGAAGTGTTTCTGGACCAGTGTTGTTTACATCTTGTGAAATGATCTATACATAGACGCCCTATTGGCCGCTGGAGCGTACGTCAACGGCGCCGCCATATTGGGGAGAGCAACTTTCCCAATTGCCATACCTCTCATACCGGGAATTGAGAAAAATGCCTGTTTTGTGTGCTGCTTGGGGCTGTAAAAAATCACCACACAACTGAAAACAGCTTTCGAGGAAGTACCTTTCACAAGCAAGACTGAACGTTTGTTTTTGGTTGTATTTGGTCATGATTTAATTAGTAAGTAACCTTCAGAGATTAAATACTACTGTCATTGTGTCACGAAATGTAGTTTTAATAGTTTTTCAGTCGACAATGTAGTTGTTTAAAGATCAAATATGTGGTTTGTTTATAAAGATAGCGCCTATTTAAAAATTTGATCAGACTGAAGTTTTCGGAGTTGCTGCGCCCCCGCCCAGCGCTCGTCTCCCCCGCCTGGAACAGCCGTACCTCGGCCAGTGCTTCTGACTGTTGCCGCTGGCTCGGATGTCTCTAGTCTTCTTCTTCTTCTTTTGGTTTTATGGCGGGTTGCGAACCAACTTTAAAGGTGCATACCGCCACCTACTGTGATGGAGTGTGAAGAGAATGAACTAAAATTTCCTAAATCCTATTATATAACCCACTATTCTTAATAAACCTCATGATTGCCTTTATCTGTTTCCCTGAATTTGGACCATCATTTAATACTTTGGTTATATTGAATTCCTGGCATCCTATTGCTTGCAGTTCTTCCTTGAGAATCCTCCTTTCTTTATAAGCCTTACATTTCTTCAATATATGTTCTACTGTCTCCTCTACTGAACAAACTTCACATAAACCTGTTATGTTTCCCTATAATGTGTAACGTCTTATTTAGATTTGAATGTCCTGTTCTTAAATGTGTGAAAATAACTTGTTCTTTTCTACTTAAGTTGTGGACTGTATTGCCTCGCTTGATGTTCTTTTGGACCTTATAATAATGTCGAACTGTATGACATGAGTCCCAAACTGTCTGCCATTTCTTATTGCACGCTTCTAAAATTAAATGTTTTCCTTCTGCTCTACTAAGTGAAATGTTTATATTTGGTTATTCCATTTTTAATGATTCATTGGCTATTTTGTCTGCTTCTTCATGTCTCTAGTCTAGAGGTTAAACATGAGATATAATTTGTATAATTTGTGTTTATCTTTGGTCTCATTAATCTATAGATGGTTCCCTGGTAAATAGTTTGGCTGAGGGCAAAGTAAAGTTTCATAACTTTATATTTAGGCTATTTTTTAACATTGTATGTTTGACTGAAGCTACTTCTGTTATAATGGCTAGCCTATTACTGATCAATAAAACTGAAATTTAAAACAAAGAGCTAAATATTAAATATATTTTTTGTGTGTGTATATTCTGTAGTTGAAATGTCTTATTCTATTGCTATTATTATAGAATTATTAATAAACTATTATCAATATTTTTTTACATGTATTCATTACCATTTTATTTGCTGTATACTATTTGTTTATTTTATTGACTAAACTATTTACTATTACTTTTCACTTTATGTTATAATTACTATTTGCATTGCACTGTATGCCCAGTTGTACCACAACATATCATAAAGGATCCATCAGTTATCAATGTTGCTAAAATCTGGTCAATCACATAAAATGCTTTTTCCACAATGAGCAAACTTAAAGGAGAACTCCGGCGAACAATAAACCTTTGTTCTAATAAAACATCGGAACCTCGTCAATCGTTCCCTGAGGATTGTTTTCATGATAATCGAATGTAAAGAGTTTTATCTCTAAAAACTGTTTAGCGTATAATGCTAGTACTGGGGGCACTGACCAACTTAAACGAAATCGCTAGTTTATACCACTAACAAGGCTCAAAATAGCCCCGCATTAACGCAGTAACATAACAAGGCTCCATACATGCAAAACGAAGCATTGACAACTTTGTAAGTGTACAGACCGTTTAATAAGAACATAAGTTATGAAGACCGTTTACTTCGTGTATACATTCAGAAGCCATCTTAGGAAATAGTCTCGATAAGTCGATCCCCGAACGTCGTGATGAGTGAGCTGAACTGTATGAAGTTCAACGAACTTCTGAACTGTATGAACGACGTTCGGGGATCGACTTATCGAGACTATTTCCTAAGATGGCTTCTGAATGTCTACACGAAGTAAACAGTCTTTATAACTTATGTTCTTAATAAACGGTCTGTACACTTACAAAGTTGTCAATGCTTCGTTTTGCATGTATGGAGCCTTGTTATGTTACTGCGTTAATGCGGGGCTATTTTGAGCCTTGTTAGTGGTATAAACTAGCGATTTCATTTTAGTTGGTCAATGCCCCCAGTGCTAGCATTATACGCTAAACAGTTTTTAGAGATAAAACTCTTTACATTCGATTATCATGAAAACAATCCTCAGAGAAAGATTAACGAGGTACCGATGTTTTATTAGACCAAAGGTTCATTGTTCGCCGGAGTTCTCCTTTAAATATCTCAGTATGGGGATCTTCACCATTCTTATCCAAGAATGTTTGCAGAAAAACGCAGCTCACCCGTTTACTTACATTTAATTACAATGCAGTCTTGACCTCCGCAAAATGGCGGACCCGTTGACATATCGCAGCAACGTTCCAAAGCGGCCAATAGGGCGTCTATGTATATATTATGTCTATGTTCATAAACATTTTTCTCATTCTTGAATGATCAGCCGATTGAACAAATCGTTTGAATGAATGAATCAATGACTCACTCATTAAGACGGTCGCCTGCTACCACCTACTGGCGGTTTAGTGTTGAATGTTTAAAAGTAGTATCATTCCTTCCAAGTTTCTTATGTAAATTTAAATAAGTTTCATAACATTATTTTATGCAATTGTACTTTTTCAGTGTAAATGATTTAATTTGATCAGCCCCTAGGGTAACAGCCCATAGTATTATTCGAAATAAATGAATTTATTGATCAAATTTAAGAATTTAAAATGAAAGATGAAGCATACTGTAGCGACAAATAACCATCTTGTCACTCAGAGGTGTTTGTAGGGATATCTGACGCGTGGCTCCTAAACAAACTCACTTCAATCCAGTGCTTCATTTACACAGTTTATTTGGTTTCAGCTCAGATGTTCAAACAGATTGCCATCACCAGTTATCATGTCCTCTCTTGCTCTTGACACGGTCAAAAATTGTTTGCTTCCCATTACACCTGGTGTCTCTTACTCGTTGGTTACCTTTATACCAAATTAAACCCATACTCCACCCAGTGTTCACCAGTGGAAATACAACAGACATTAAATGAACATAATGGCTCTTACACTCCGGCCCCTAATTGTACATGACAGGTAGACATTACAATTCAATAGAATAATTATGCAAAGAGCCATTAAAGTCCAACTCGACTCTATATAACATGGTGTTTAAACAATCTTCTGTTTGTTATAACGTAAAGTCCTTGCAATCAGTCCTTACTTTTCCAGGCTGTCATACAATAGACAAAGCTTGGTCACAGGTCTCTCAAGTACACTGGTTTTAGTTTGTACTCGCACAGAACGTACAAGTCCATTTTTATCAGGAAAAACTTCCAAGACTCGTCCCATCAACCAAGATCCACGTGGGGCTGTAGAGTCCACAATGACTACAATGTCACCAGGAACAAAGCTCCTCCTTTCCTTGTTCCATTTCTGTCGCTCTTGAAGCAAAGGCAAATATTCATTTGTCCATCTTCTCCAGAATAAGTCACACATGTATTGGACCTGTTTCCATCTCCTCTTGCTGTATAACTCTGATTGGTCAAAGAGTCCAGGTGGTAGAACTGGTTTGCCTTTCATTTGAAGAAGGTGATTTGGAGTAAGTGGCTCTAGGTCATTAGGATCATCTGACAGCTTTGTTATTGGACGATCGTTTAAAATGGCCTCAATTTCACATAACACAGTATGAAATCCCTCATCATCCAGAGTTTGTTGATGTAAGATAGAACTCAAAATTTTCTTGACCATTTTGATCATACGCTCCCACACTCCTCCATAATGTGAGCCCCCTGGAGGATTGAAACTCCACTGAACACCTTCCTGAAGCATTGCCTTTTGAATCTGGCTCTTATTCCATGAATTAAGTGATTCTCTTAACTCTTTTTTTTTTTTTTTTAAGTAGAAGCATCTTCATTTCTTATTTATTTCAAGCAAGATAGTGTGACAACAGAAAAGATAGACAATAATAATAACTTCTAACACTTATGCTTGAAATGGAGTGGGAAGAAGTAAAACTTATTAAACCCCACCCCAGTCTATTAAAGATTTTACACAACAAAAAAATAGCAGCTTCCTGCATAGATAATCTCAAAGAGAAAATAATAATAAAAATAATAATAATAATACCTCATTTAGGAACAGTGGATGCACAAGTCAAAACCAAACACGCGTACCATACATATTAATAATTGACAGATATTTCACAGGTAATAATTATCAAATACCAGCAATGGTATACGAAATACCACAAGGGTATATAACAATGATTGTCAAATACCAACAATGGTAAATGGAATTCCACAAGAGAACATAAAGAACAACTACCAACAATGGTAGAGGGAATACCACAAGGGTAAATAAATGACAACTAATCCAACAATCGACATATAAATACAATCAAACCTCATTGTCCTTGTAATGGAACCAGACCTTCTGTTTATAAAGACGTTTGAAATTGTGAATGCCTTGACACTGCTTTAATTCAAGCCCCAGATTATTCCACAAAGTAACCCCACAAACAGACATAGAAAAACTCCTCCTGGTGGAACACACCTTTGGTACCACAAAGTTTCCAAATCCTCTCAAACTGTACGACTGCTCCTTATGGGAAAACATATTTTGAATGTTCGCAGGTAATAAATAATGATACACTTTGAACATAAACTGTGCATTATAGAATTTTACAAGATCCTGCATTTTTAATAGCTTTGATTTAAGAAAGAGAGGATTTGTGTGTTCATAATAGGCGGCCTTGTGTATGATTCGTATAGCTCTTTTCTGTAGCAAAAAAAGTGACTGTATTACATTTTTAAAATTATTGCCCCATACCTCTACACAGTAGGTTAGATATGGCTGTATTAAGGCACAATACAGGGTATGGAGTGCATTATAATCAAAGATGTGCTTAACTCTACTTATTATGGCAAGGCTTTTGGAGACTTTGGTTGTTATATGTCTAATGTGGGCATTCCAACTTAGCTTGTTGTCAATCGTAACACCTAAAAACTTTATTTCCTGAACATTTTCAATGTGTACTCCATCAATCTCAACCAGTTTCTGCGACTCAGCTTGATACTTCCCAAAGAACATTACTTTAGATTTATCGAGGTTTAAGGATAATTTGTTACTTTCCATCCATTTTTTTACTTTACTTAATTCTTTGTTTATAACATTAATCAGTCGCTCCAAACTATGGTTACTATAAAAAATATTTGTATCATCAGCGAACAATACACATTTAACCAATTGAGAAACATTGAAAATATCATCAATATATAAATTAAATAATTTGGGGCCCAATACTGACCCCTGAGGGACACCACAAGCAATGTCAAGGCATCCAGAAAAGATCTCACCCATTTGGACAAACTGAACTCTGTCGCTCAAATAACTTTTCACCCATTTCCCAGCAACCCCACGTATTCCATATCGTTCTAGTTTCTTAAGCAATATATCATGATTAATGGTGTCGAAAGCTTTTTTGAGATCAATAAAAATTCCTATTGCATGTTTTTTGTTTGCAATAGCATTCGATATTTCTTCTGTGGCGTCAATTATGGCCATTGAAGTAGATCTGGTGGGCCTAAACCCATATTGCCCATCATTAATGAGCTTATGCTTATCTGTAAAACTTTCTAACCTTTTATCAAAAACTTTTTCAAGGATTTTTGAAAACTGGGGAAGGAGAGAAATGGGTCTGTAATTAGTAAAATGATTCCTATTTCCATTTTTGAACACTGGTATGACCTTAGCAATTTTCATTTTTATTGGCACACAGCCGTTTTTAAGCGACAGGTTACAGATATATGTTAGAGGCTTTATGATACTATTAATTGTCTTTTTTATTAGAACCATATCAATGGAGTGACAGTCTGTCGATAACTTGTTTTTAAATTTCTGAACAATATTCCTTATTTCACACTCACTGACAGGAGAGAGAAAAATAGTACAGTCGTTTCTTTCAAAGTTGAGCTCTAGATCATGGTTGGGAATTTTGGCTGCTAAATCCGGACCAACCTTTACAAAAAAATTATTGAAATCATTTACTAATTTATTCTTGTCATAATTTTCTCCACTAGAGTCAACAAAATATTCTGGGTAATCCGTTTTATATGATCCTTGCTTAATAACACTATTTAATACTGCCCAGGTTCTTTTTATGTTAGATTTGTTAGCAATTAATAGTTTTTCATAATAATGTTTTTTCGCCACTCTCATTATAGCAGTCAATTTGTTTTTATACAGCTTGTATCTGTCCTCAGCTTCTTTAGTTTTCAATTTAACAAACAATTTATAGAGGATATTTTTTTTCTTACATGCATTTAGCAGGCCTTTAGAAATCCAAGGACATTTTAGATTTTTTTTTGGTTTACTAAATACTCTGATGGGACAGTGCTTATTGTACAAAGATGTAAATATTTCTATGAAATTATTGTACGCCACATCAGTCTGCTTCTCTCCATAAATAGAGTTCCAATCTTGTAACCTTAATTCTTCATTAAATACATTGATAGCTTCCTCAGTTCGTACACGTCTATAGTTCACATTACAAGCGTTAATATGTTTAGAAACATTACAGTCATATATAGTAAAAACTGGTAAGTGGTCAGTAATATCACAGATCAATAGACCATTAATTGATTTGTTTAAAAGGTTGTTAGTAAAGATGTTATCAATTAAAGTTGCGCTATGAGAAGTAATCCTACTAGGCTTTGTGATGGATGGAAATAACGACATACTATACATCCTATCAACAAATTCACAAGTAGGTTTGTGGTTGTTAGAGTTTAGAAGGTCAATATTGAAGTCCCCACATACAAATAATGGCTTATTTATATATTTAGAAAACAATTTCACCATCCATTCATTGAATAAGTCTACACTTGATCCAGGTGACCTATAGACACAGCTTATAATAATATTCTTTTGCTTTTCATTTTTTAGTTCAATAGTTACACACTCCAGGACATTATCAAGTGCTATTGACAGGCTATTTACTATTGAAAAATGTATAGATTTATGGACATACAGAGCAACGCCACCTCCCGCCTTGTTTTGTCTGTTTATGTAATTGAGGTCGTAGTCATTTATTTCAAAATTGATTCCTTTGTCATCTTTAAACCAAGTTTCATATTGCTATGACACTAAAAGGATGACTAAATGACTCTAAGTAATCACGTATTTCGCTGTAATTGGAGTACATACTTCGACTGTTGAAGTGGATAATAGACAATTTACCTTTTGTCATCAAGTTAGTATCATACTGTGCATTAGTATAATACTTACAATTAATATTGGCAGAGGAAAAGAAATTATTGTCCGGGTCAATGTCTGTTTCAATGTCATGATTATTGAATTCTGTATAACTAAACATATTCAGGTCCAACAGTTGGAGTTCATGGATTCTCCTCAATAGTTCAGTATTATTGTCTTTTGGATTGGACATATTGTGTTGATATAGTTCAACTGTGCGTCAAAAATTACCTTGATGTATTCACGTCGGCATAGCGTTGACTCATTGCAATTACTGATACTTGTTCAATTCCTCCAAGTGTCTCACGGTGAAAATCTTTGCTTCCTCCGCCGAGCCATTCAACTTAATAAAGATTTTGCAATTGGTTACCCATGTTTGTTGGATTTTATGATGTTTCTTGAGGTCTCTTGCTTTCCAGGCTATTTCGGCATTCTTCTTTGTCAAGTGTTCGTTCAAGTAAACATTTGTTCCTTTGAGTTTGTGTCCTTGTTTCAATAATGCTATCTTATTCTTCCGATTGACAAATCGAACGATGACAACGGGCTTGCTGTTGCTCTTCCTGGGTAGAGGGTGGCATGCTTCGATATGATCCAGGTTTAGCTCCACTCCTTTACTCTGGAGAAAACTTTCCACCTGTTGCTCCACCGAGCGCGACTCCAGCTCTGGCTCATCTCCATTGTCCCCTACCACAGCGCGTGCATACGAGCGTGGTTTGATCGGTAGACCGGTGATGACCAGGTCGTTCATCCTGGAGTACTGCTCGAGCTCGTTCACCCTCCACTCCAAATCCACAATCCTTTTGTCTTTAACTTCTATTTGGAGGCGCAGTGTTTTCACCTCCTCCACAAGGGCCAATAGGTTTTCCTGCTGCCTCCGGATAGCAGTTACTTCTTCGAATAAGTAACTGCTATCCGGAGGCAGCAGGAACTCTCAACTCTCTTTCTGCTCCAATGAAGTTGGTACCATTATCTGATCTTATTTGAACAACTTGTCCTCGTTTGCAAATAAATCTGCGAAGAGAATTAATGCATGCATCAGTGTCCAAGGAATAGGCAACTTCCAGATGAATTGCTCTACTTGCCATGCAAGTAAAGATGACCCCATAACGTTTCACCATGGAGCGTCCTCTTTTGACCTCTACAGGACCAAAATAATCCACTCCTACGTTAGTAAATGGAGGAAGGTCGGGAAGGAGTCTCTCTTTTGGCAAGTCCGCCATCTTCTGCTCACCAGCTTTAATTCCATGACGTCTACAATGGCCACAGTTAGATATGATTTTTCTAGCAGCTGCATTACCTTTAATGATGCAATATTTCTTTCTCAGCTTGGAAAGCATATGATTTCTTCCGCTATGTCCCAATTGTTGATGAATATGCCGCAAAATAAGTGTGGCACAGTGCTGATCTTTATGAAGAATAATAGGATGCTTCCTTTCCTCAGGCATAGCAGCATTCCTCAGTCGTCCTCCAACTCTTATTAACCCATCTTGAAAGACAGGATCCAACTTATACAACTTGCTGTCTCGTTTTACCCTTAACTCAGATGAAGCTGATAAGGCAGCAATTTCCTTTCCAAACTGTTGCTGTTGACTAAACGCAACAATAGCGGATTCCGCTTCAGTTAGGTCCTCCAAAGTTAAGTTCCTTGTAGTCGTTGAGAATGTTAGCTTTTGAAGCTCATTCTCTATTTCCTTGGAAGATGGCAATACACCCAAGGAATCTAAAGAGGTTTTGATTTCTTTTCGCTTTTGACTCCGTTGCCTAAGAACTTTCTTCAGCTTTAAAAACCAGGCAACAGCAACTTTCAGCTTGAGCCAGTCTGAGAAGTGTACAATCAATCTATGAGTGGCGTTTGTTGCACTCGACACTTCATTTACACCAATGGTGTTCACAATCATGTTCCTCTTTACCTCAGGATCGTTGACCTTGAGAGTAGAATCAACTATTTGCACTTGCCACTCTTCCTGCGGTTTCCAAAGAAAGTGTGGTCCACTGATCCATTCTTCACTTGATAACAGCTGGTCTGCTTTCATACCTCTTGAACAACAGTCGGCAGGATTTTGAGATGTAGATATGTATCTCCACTGTGACGGTCTTGTAACTTCTCTTATAAAGGAGATCCTGTTGGCCACAAAGGTCAGAAAGCGTTTGTCCTCATTCTTTATGTATTTTAGCACAGATGTACTATCTGTCCAAAATACTGATTCCACCAATGGAAACTGTAACTCTGCCCTCAACATCTTATCCACTCGAGCAGCAAGTACAGCGGCTGTCAGTTCAAGACGTGGAATTGTCACATGCTTCAATGGCGCTACTCTTGATTTGCCAAGCAGGAAATTAACATGGACATCCTTGTTTGTCTCCATTCTAAGATATGTTACAGTACCATATCCTCTTTGTGGATCCATGTGCTGGCAACTGCGCACAAGTTCCTTAGGTTGACCTTGCGTATGTTGTTCCAGAAAGTACAAACGATCTCGATTATTGCTGGTTTTGTCCTCTATTCCATGTTCAAAAGCTCTGATGAAAGCTCTATATTGCAGAGGATTACCATCAAACACGTTAATATCTCTGTGAGGCAGTGTGCTGGCTTGTTGCTGTTGTACAAGAAGAGCAGTAATCTCATTTTGCTTTTGCATAATACTGTAGATGTTTGACGATGTTCCATTACTGTTCTGTATTACACTTGAAGTTTGCATTTGTGAAACAGAATGAAGACCAGATTGCAGAGCACTGTGAGTTTGCTGAATCACATTCCTTGGCATATATTCCTCAACATGAGGATTAAGAGTAACTTCTTTGCCTCTCCTTGTAGTTCCTGTATCATAATATGCATTCATACCATCAGAAAGAGTTTTGGGATGCTGATTATCAGAGTTGTTTAGAACCGCAATTTTAGCAGTAGCAGCAGCGATTTCTGCATCAATATCCATTTGCTCTTGTCTTCGCCTCAGTTGTTCCTGTTGTACCTCCAAAGCATGTTTCTCCTTTAAAGCAGTTGCACGTGCAATTAATGCAGCCTTTTCTGCCTCTGCTATAATTCGTGCTGAAGAAGCAGACGATCTCCCAGTACGCACACTGCTAGAACCTTTTCCACTTGATGATTTGTTTGGCCCACGTGAGGAAATGTTTGAAACACTATCATTTGGTTGAATGTCCTCTTGAAAAGCATTACCATCGACACCGGAACGTGAAACTTGACTTTCAGTATTCAACCACTTTTGAACATCATCTTTGAACCCACTGAAAATTAACATCTTTCCGTTGAACCATGTTTGTTGCTTTTCCTGTTCGTCATTGGGCAAAAGAACCATCACAGAATTGTGCACTTCTCTTGCTTCATCACACAGTCTTATGAATTTCCCAAAAGAACATTGCACTTCCTTTTCATACTCTCGGTTAAGCATAAAATCTTTTATAATAACCATCAAGTTGTTTGCTTTTTTGAGTTTAGTTGTTCTTGTTTTCTGCAATGCTTCCAATTTTTCTAGTAATGCCTTTGGAGTAAGTTTAATACGCCGTTTTTCTTTCACGGACTCAATCCCAATCTTTTCAACCGGTACACTTGTCTCTGTTTGTTTACCAGCCGCCATATCCTCTTCAACACCATTATTCCCACTCATTTTCGCAGTGCGCCAGGTTAATTTCCCTTTTCAGCAACCAATGCATTGGATTTACGCTATTAAAAGGGTGCACACTTCATATGTAGCGCTACACATACCTTGAATCCATTAGCTCGCTTCATCGCGACTGGTCCTTAAATCATGTCCGGTCCAATTAATCCAAAACCACATTGGAATCCACAGAAAACTCAAAAGTTCCAAAAGCTATGCGTGATAATCCACAAAGAAGCAATTTTTGACAAAATGTAGCGACAAATAACCATCTTGTCACTCAGAGGTGTTTGTAGGGATATCTGACGCGTGGCTCCTAAACAAACTCACTTCAATCCAGTGCTTCATTTACACAGTTTATTTGGTTTCAGCTCAGATGTTCAAACAGATTGCCATCACCAGTTATCATGTCCTCTCTTGCTCTTGACACGGTCAAAAATTGTTTGCTTCCCATTACACCTGGTGTCTCTTACTCGTTGGTTACCTTTATACCAAATTAAACCCATACTCCACCCAGTGTTCACCAGTGGAAATACAACAGACATTAAATGAACATAATGGCTCTTACACATACATTTAATAATATTGGGTGAGGGGAAGCCCTTCAAAGGTGCAGATATTAAAATAATGTGATTTAAATATCAAAGCTGATTGAACACTGATGAGAATATTGTTTCAGAATAAATGAACACACACAAAATTAAAATAAAAAATCCAGACAAGCAACTTTTTTACTCTGACAAATGAATGGCACAGCAAATGAATGGTAGCGTATGAAAAGTCTTAATGTTGAGGCCACCCTATAGTTTACCCACCTCTTTGTTTACCACTACACCTCTGGACTAGATGCCCTATTGGCTTGCCTAAGAAGAATAGCCTATTAATGCGGCAGGACAAACGATTAACTAATATTAACTAATGAACCTTATTGTAAAGTCTTACCAATGAAATAATAATAATTCATTTTATTTATGGGCGCCTTTCAAGACACTCAAGGACACCTTTCGGGGCGAACGAGATATATCCAGCTGCAGACCCACACTATAGTATCCAGCTGCAGACCCGCAGCACACCAGTTTCAGAACCCCAGTTTCAGAACCCCAGCGCCAGAACCGGAAGTGAGGGGCGGAGTTAGGTTCTAACCATAGACATCATATAGGTATACGCCCTATCGACCGCTACTGCCTATTGGCACGGACGAGAATTGGAGCCGCCATCTTAAACCGGTCATCCGCTCCGCTCAGTGTAATCTGAATGGCAGGTGAAATGAACTGTCAGCGCATTAAATTAATCATATCTCACTGAATACTGAACTGATTTTCACGCGGGTTTTTTTTGCTGCAAAGGTCATTCATGTAGCTATGATATAGGACACATGGTTCGGCGTATTTTAATATCCATTGTAGGTTTAACAATAATATAATATTCTGAAATAAGATAAAAGTGACCAAACACAATATATGTGATGAAGGATATCATGTATTTTATAAATCACACACTATAAAAATAATAAAGAAGCAGAAACCGATAGTAGCAGCAGTAAAGTAAGATATTTTAATAAGTTGAAGAAACAATTTATGATTGACACACGGACATACACACGCACATAGAACAGACACACGAACACACACTCTCTCTCTCTCTCTCTCTCACTCTCTCTCTCTCTCTCTCTCTCTCACACACACACACACACACACACACTCACACACACACAAGAACGCAGCCACCGAATCCACCGAACGCAGCCACTTGTAATAAAAAATTGAGAAGAAGCTTTTCAAGGTTTTTGCATCAGTAATTTCTAAATTCGTACAACATTAAGCCTATACCTTTTTATTATATGTGGATTTGGGAGGGGGAAATGTCTAGATTAAAGCCCTTTTCGGATTAACTTTAGGCTGAAGTAAGTTAATAATTTTACCACAGGACTTCTGTAATATCAATAGCCAAATCGCATGTGATAAGATATAGGTTATCAATAAAACTAGAAGTTAGAGGGGTAACTCAATTTGCGCATCGCTGTACGGTGTACATTTTAGGACATCCTCAGACCTCAGGCATATGAAGACAAGGCATCATGCCTCAGACTAAAAGGCTTCAGTTATTGGACAAAACGGTATCGCGCCTCAGACTGAAAAGCTTCAGGTCTCAGGAAAAACAATGTCAGGTCTCGTACAATTAGGCATCAGACAAAACAGCCTCAGACAAAAAGGCATCAGGCAAAACAGCCTCAGACTAAACGGCATCAAACAAAACAGCCTCAGACTAAACGGCATCAGATGGAGTTTGGAGGTTCGCATTGCCCCGCCCCTTGTGACGTCACGTGTACACGCGGTTCATAGCTCGAAAGAACCAAAGAACGCTTTACTTTACAATAGTTTGAACATATTATGTCATCTAACATTTTAAACGTGCAAATTAAACTCGCGAAATGCATGTTCTCTTCTGCATACAACGTAATAAGTGTAACATTTAATTAGAGCATATATATATATCACTAAGATTCTAATGTTGTAAAGTGTAATGTAGCCTATTCCTGTGATTAAAGCTAAATTTTCAGCATACTCCAGTGTCACATGATGATCCTTCAGAAATACTCTAATATGATGATTTAATGCTCAAGAAACATTCATTATTATTATCAATGTTGAAAACAGTTTACAGTGTACAATTTTTTTCCAAAATCTTCGATGAATAGAAAGTTAAAAAGAACAGCATTTATTTAAAATAAATTATTTTCTAACATTATAAATGTCTTTACTGTAACTTTTGATCAGTTTAACTCATCCTTGATGAATAAATGTTCTGATTTATTTTATTTATTTCCCCCAAATATAAAATAAAAATTCTTACTGACCCCAAACTTTTGAACGGTAGTGTTTAATGTTACAAAAGCTTTAGATTTCAGATACATGATGTACTTTTGAAAGATTCGTTTGTTCTTTTGCTGTTCTCTCTTCAAAGAATTTTGAAAAAAAAATGTAGGCCTACACAACGGTTTTCAACACTGATAATCATAATGAATGTTTCTTGAATGTTACATTGGCATAATATTTCACAATATTACTGTTTTTTATCAAATAAATGCAGCCTTTGTGAGCAGAAGATACTTTTAAAACATTTTGAAAATCTTAGTGTTAGGCTATAGGCCTATCATTCATAAATGTTTTAATTAAATGTTACACTTATTTCATTGTATGCAGAAGAGAACATGCATTTCGCGAGTTTAATTTGCACGTTTAAAATGTTAGATGACATAATATGTTCAAACTATTGTAAAGTAAAGCGTTCTTTGGTTCTTTCGAGCTATGAACCGCGTGTACACGTGACGTCACAAGGGGCGGGGCAATGCGAACCTCCAAACTCCATCTGAGTCCGTTTCGCCTGATGCCTTTAAGTCTGATGCCTTTTAGTCTGAGGCTGTTTTGCCTGATGCCTTTTTGTCTGAGGCTGTTTTGCCTGATGCCTTTTAGTCCGAGGCTGTCTTGCCTGATGCCTTTTTGTCTGAGGCTGTTTTGTCTGATGCCTAATTGTACGAGACCTGACACCTGACATTGTTTTTCCTGAGACCTGAAGCTTTTCAGTCTGAGGCGCGATGCCGTTTTGTCCAATAACTGAAGCCTTTTAGTCTGAGGCATGATGCCTTGTCTTCATATGTCTGAGGTCTGAGGATGTCCTAAAATGTACACCGTAGCTCTTGTAATTATTACTTTAACAGTTACCCCACCTCTTCATGCCGGGTGAACACCGGCTGATGCAGTAAACAGCATTTCACAACGATTTCAGTACAGTAATAGCAAATATCTTTGCTCCTTCTCCATTATCTGGTAATATTCTATTCACAAAAGACAACCAATAGTACGGTAATGTTAAGACTTACTTGTGAAAAGCACTATTTTCGGTGGTCCGGCGATTAGAACAGAAAAATGCTCCACAGTGCTCTGGCATCCTATCTACTGCTGCCACGCAACGAGACAAGAGTACGACCGGTTCAAGATGGCGGCCGTATTTCTCGTTTTTCAGAGGCAAAGGGTATCTAGTCTCTATATGATATCTATGGTTCTAACGTATGGTTCTAACCATAGACTGTAAAAAAATATGGACGTAGTATCCGTGACGTCACCCATAGGTTTCTGAAGAGCGTTTTTGCAGCCTAAGGGCCCGTTCACATATCGCGTCTTTTGCGCGCTCATGTTCATTATTTTAAATGGAGGCGCGCGGTATGCGCGCTCATAATGGAAGCGACGCGGTCGCGGTGCGACGCGCTCGTTTTTTCCAGGCGCGTCCGCACCGCATCGAGATAAAAACATCTCAACTTTTCAGAATGCCGCAAGCGCACCGTAGGTCACGTAGGTAGGTCTACAGAGAGTGCGGCTGATGGTTGCTTAGCAACGACAGACGCCACCGGAGCGCAACCGCCCTAGCGCTTCTTTGAAAAAAGGATAAAAACGCACACGCCTAGCGTTATCTACGCGTTTTTAGCATAGACAGTAAAAGAAATGGACAGAGCGATCTCATTGGAACTCCATTGAGACGACTGAAGCCCGTTTTTGGCGATTTTTTAGCACTTCCGTCCCTGACGCGCAGACTCATACAGAGCTAGTCTACGTAGATGTGACGTGAGTGACCCGTTTGATTTCTAGTGCGGTGGCATGAGAAATCTGAATCATTCCCTTCCGAAACATGCGCAGAGGCGGAGAGTATGAATAGGAGCTGTCCACGGGCTAGTAGAAGGAGACAAGTTTGCTAGGTATTCTGATAAATTATTTTGTCATTCTGCCTCCACGTTTCCCGATTGCGAGCGAGCTTCTTCTCGTGTCCATACGGTAATCTCAAAAGGGTATGACGCAATCGTTAGCCTACTTTCACTAAAACTGCTTCTACGGGGCCATAACATAAGCTACAAGGTAATGGAGCTATTTATACATTGTCGAGTTTCTTTAGAAATAAATAAAGGACAAATGGGGTCTTCAAACGCCTCAGATGTAAAGTTATTCACTGTCAAAGTTACGCCAAAATGAACGGGAGTCAATGGGAATGCTAACGCTAGTGAAGTTCTGCGGCAAGATGTCAGCTCCCACGAGGCTTCAACTTCCGCTTGATGGATTACCCCCTTGGTTTTTAGACGCGATATGTGAATCGGGCCCTAAAGTGGGCGGGGCCGGCAGTCGCCATCTTGGCAGTGCGTCACCTCTCGTCACTACCGGATAAATTAAAATGGGCAAAGAGGCGGGACGCGGGTGGAGCTGAGGTACTAATGCTTTATGCTACTGCCCTCGCGCTGAATTGACAGCCGATTGAAAAAGTAAATCCAATGGTAAAAGTTCATATTTTTGTCCCTTGAAATATTATAATAGTTAAGACGTAACTAAAAGTGAGACTATTTACTTTACCTTTTTATCAACTTTATTAATATCAAGGGGTAATTAAGAGCATGTATACAAGTCCATAACATCACACACATTTCTCACAACATACAAGCAGTCGATCATCTATGTGTATAGTGAGGCATTATTATTCTGCTAGTTAAAAATGTATTAGTTAATTAATATTGCTCTAAGCTTGTGCATGAGACCGTGATTCAAGGCAAGCACATATCAGTCGGCACCTCACGTTAAGTTCGTAAAGAGCTTTATTCAATCTGATTTTGGCCACCAGTTTCTCAGATGGGTTAAACCAAAGATATTACCTCATAAGTTCAAGTAAATGCACTAAAAATCTGCGTTCATTCAAGGGTGTGCATCTATTGCATGGACGGAGAGAACGCGCTGAAATCAGACATGCATTAGTCCACGTGAGGGAAACAACTGGAAATACAGCGCTCACGGTCGTTCTCTCCATACTCAACACGACGGAATCCAACGGTATGCACGGGCGAAGGTATAATATTTATTAAATTGTATGAAATAATCCCGGAAAAAGCACAAACACAGCTGAGGGTGACGCTAACAGCAGACAAACGACTAGCAGTGACAGAGCAGCGGCAATCCACCTGTCACTCAAGTGGCCACGCCCTTAATTATGCAGAACTATAAGGCTTAAATATAATTTAAACGGATGCGTTATAAAAAAAATTCACCCCCCTCACAGTCTTCATGAAGGGCAAAATTAGCAACATAGACCAAAAAACTATTTGCCACCAGGCTGTAAACATGTTTTTTTCTGCTGTGAAGTTAGACATTTTAACATGGGGGAAATACAGATTTGACTCGCTTTTGCAGCCAGCCTCATGCGGCCCCTCGTTGAATTGCAGTTAAAGTCACTTCCGTGTTGGCTTCAAGAGAGAGACGGTTGCCCCTTGGGTTCTAACCAACACCAGCGCCAGGAACGTAAGTGAGGGGCGGAGCTTAGATTTGAAACCTAATAACCCCATGCGCCACCTAACGTAATTTGGAGGGTATTTTACACATAAAACAGCTTTTATGAACAAGAACAAGAAACGTCCTACTCTCTACGTATGTTATGATGCTATACATTAATATAGCCTACCTAAGCATTTTAAAACATTGATTTTTTGTAAAATAATTGTATATACCTAGTTTCAGTTATTCGTTTCATTGTATTATGAGTTTTATTTATTGTGTTTACAAAAATCTTAAATTGTTTTGATATTGAAGATGTATTTGTAAGATGATTTTGACTGTTTAATAAAAAAAAAAAATAAAAACGCATGGGAATTTTTTTTTAATAAAATATACTTTATTTCACAAGAACATGTGCAGCATGCATTTTTCGTGTAAAATAATGTCAAAATCTAAAAAAAGAGAGAAAATTCGGCATTGTTTTGTTAAAAATCAATACAAAATGACCAATTCAAACTGTTAGGGGTTAACAGTCAAAGGACCCAGAACCAGACATGAAGAATGAAGACCCGGAGTCAGAATTATAAAAAATTAAAGAAAAGTTTACTGAATATAGTTTGCAGTTTCATCAGCAGAAGTCAGCTTCAAGACTCACTCAGGAGTTCGTAGGCCGCCCCCCTTACAGTTACAACAATCACAGTAGTTATACCATTTTCAAGGTCTAAGCTACGTCATTTCTTACACGTTGAATGATTCTCATTGGCTAAGAAATAAATAAACACAGTAATTTTCCACACATATACAGATAGACGAAGCATATCTCCATCGATGATGCATCTGACATTCAGAGGCACGTCATGACCTTCCAGGTCACAGATTGTCCAGAACATGTCCAGAACAACAACTCAAGTCAATCTCAAATAATGACAGTGGTTCCTTAACCTGCAACTGGAGTAAGACTTTAACAAAGAAATGGTGCCTTAAACTATTTGCTTCAATGACCCCTTTATGTTTTAACACTCATACATAAACCAAAATCCCTTTCCCTATTATTTTCACTGTTACCACATTCACATAGGGCACTAGCAAATAAGAGCTCCCATCAAGGCTGAAGAGAGTCTGAGCGGCTTATTATCAGTTAAGTGTACCAAAAGATAATGGTAAAACATTCACTCGTTTGGGAGAAAAACAGATAACATTTGCTCCTCAGAAAGCAAATATAATAAAAGAGTACATTTTAATAAAACTATTAAAGTTCAATATAGCAATGCTCAATATAGCTTGACCATCGGTACACAGAAGTATCATATGTGTTGGACATATGTGTTCACGGCGCTTTTTAGGATCCATAAACCTTTCTCCTGAGACCAGAGAAAGAGACAAATGGCCTTGTGCACCTAAAAGAAGCTGGTTATTTACGTCAGCATGCATTTAAGAATATGATTTCACAAGCAAAAGCACAATAAATGATTAAGTAATAATAAATATACTTAATTACTGATTTCATAAAAGAAATACATAAGCATTCAAAAGGATATATAATATATATATGCTGAAGAGGCAAGGGATTCTGACCACCCCCTTCAGTCCCCCGTTTTAGACCAATGTGGGGTCCAATACCGCCACGTCTGGTCTAACCAGTGAGGTCACTACGGAAAGGGGGAGTGGTGACGCATGCTCCCCTGACGGGTCACACTTGTCTCTTCACCTCGTCACGGACATGCTGGAAACTAAAAATTCCAGTCCCCATTAAGAGGCTCTCCCATGCCTTCCACTCACAACAGGGCATCAATGTCATTCTTCCTCAATTTATCAGTCAGGTTAACATTTTAATAAAACACAACTGATTACGAAACAAGTATACTTACTTCTCTGGAAGCCGGGCTAAATAAACAAGCACGGTTGCTGTATTCCTAGCATGGGCTAGACCCTCAGTCACTACTCAGATCCTAAATAAGGACATTGTCTATAATCATGAATACCAGAATATAAGCACTATTATTTATTTATTTATTTAAAACCATAATTTTCAAATCCTTTTATTATAAACAGCATTGGATAGTTATCCGTTATTTTCACTACCCACTTTATAGACCCTTTAGGTTCAAAACACAATGGTTGTCAAACAAAAATATAACAACAAAAAAATTCAATTATGAATAATTAAGATCCATGATAATCGATTCAACACTTTTAAGTCTTTACCGAAATTATCAATCAGTTTACAGTCACATATATGTATCAGTTTAATTGTATAACATCTTACACCTGTTTTATTATTATTGTTTCAAAAATAGAAATAAAAATAAAACAAATCCACATCATCAGTTTAATTGTACCACTAAAATATAGAATTTTTCCCCATTCTACTTAATAAAGCTTTTGTCCATTCCTTATCTTTATATCACGTTAAACCCTGTTAATCATAGAATGGCTTATTTTTATGCTGAAACATTTCATACGATTTAAACTTAATTTAACCTATATTTCTTCCATATTTACCTATTTACCTACACGCCTCCAGTACTAACCAGTACATAATTGTTTGCTTACAATCCATACAAACATATCTCACACAAAAACCTTTTTTTGTGTGTTTTCACTTCCCTCTTCCAACAAGTCTCTCACCGCTGTCAGCCTAGTGACACTTAGAGTTCCCTCGTTAGGGAAATTACTTTATTAATTCTTCAAAACCCTTGGTTTCTTATCATTAATTTCAACGTTATTTTTCCTTATAACTACTTCTCACAGTATTTGTCTATCAACTGTTTAGTCTAAAGAATATTAGAATAATATAAGTCCAAAAAATATTATCAGTATCGTCTCAGTCCCACTTATCCTTATAGTTTTACAGAAACCGAAATATTATCTTACTCAGATCCCAACCTCTAAGACAGCCTTAAAGCTGCTTTCTCATTTAACCTTTATTAACTGAATTGTAGTTTTCTTAGACATCTAATGTCAAACATCCATTCTATGGATTGAGAAATAACATTTTTTTTTTTAAGAAGTTATATTCACTTCATTGTTCGCCCACCGGCCTTTCATAAGAAAATGAGGGAGCTCACTCTGGATAATTTTAATAGTGACTTAGCCAATGTGTCACTTTGTCTCTCTGCCGTCAAGTCTATAATTTCTTTAATTTACGTTTATCACAAAGATCCCACATAGTCGTCTTTTTAAATGTAGACCAGACCCTCAGTTGAATTTAGACAAGAGTTTGTACCCCATAATGGACGGCAATCTTTAACTTTACAATTCCAGTTCATATAAAATACTAATCCAGAGAGTAATTCAGATCAATATCATAAATGACAAAAGTATTCATAATTACCAATAGCAGACAGAGCTGGAAAACCAGTCCAATTAAAGCTCGTCCCATGTTCTCTATTGTCTTTTCATCAGATTGACTCAGAAATGTCAATCTTTTAAAGTCTGTCATTCCACTAAACCCATCTGTAATGATAAAACTCTCATTCCAGTGGTTAATGTCACAACATTCTTAAAAATCAGGAGATAATAGTACCCCAAACTAACACATATAAAACATAAAGTGCCGTCACCAAGAAAATACACACATTCATTCACTGTAAGAAATATTTTCAAGATTTGTTATCACAACATATTTTCTTTTGTCAAATCAACTTTATCATTTATTTATAATTTATTTAGTTGAGATAATTTATTTTGAGTTTCTGAGGATTAAATTAATCTCCTTCATTGTATTAACTCACTTTTTCCATTTCAATCAACTTAAAATTTTAAGGCAACCCAGGTTACTTACTTTTTAAAGTTAAACCAACAATATTTTTTTTTTACAGTTTAGTAATCACAAGATTTGTTTTCTTGTAGCTTTTATTTAATTGTTTATGGTCACTAAACCAGTTTCAAAGCATGCCTGCTTATTTGCTCATTTACTTTTAGACGGTCAGCTGGGTTGTTTTGGTTCATTAACATTATTTTGTTTAAGCTTTCTTTAGCAGCCAAAACAGAAAGACAGGCACAGTTTCCATCCCTTCCTCCATTCAAGTCTCTCTCACTATAACAAAATAATCTTTTTAACAGCCTCCTAAGACTGTAACTTAGACAATATTTAAATTCCTTTGACAATTCACCTTTGTTAACCAGACTTTTCTTAAATCTACAAAACTGTCTCCATCTTTAGTCACCACCATGTCTAACGACCTTCAGGAGTCAAAATTATGTTAGACATATTAGTTCTTCTAAATAAACTCTATAATTTTCCTTGCCCATAAGGCAACAGACATTCAAAAGTTTTATTACTGTCTCCACAACAACTAATGGGAATCACTTCATGGCCCCGACTGAACCCGGAAAGCCCATTTCCTGTTAGCTCTTTATCTATAATCTCCATCAGGGTGTGGTCCCATACATAGAGCTTGTCACAATGAGAAACAAGCCATACAGTGAATGCGGTTTCTGGTGAGTGGGATAGAGGGACTTACGTTTCCTGGGGCAGACTGCCGTGACTCCTCACAGCTCCATCCCCCCTAACGATACAGGATGCTGTTGGCCTCGCAGACACCCGTCCACTCTCATACCCAACCTCACATAAACACCTCCATCAGGAGATGCCCAGTGTCTGCGTGATCCCCCTGCCTTAGGTTGCCTCCTATTTGGCCAAAGAAGGTCTTACCCGTCATCGAGATGACCACTCGTGCACACATGGTGACCGCCATTTTCTCAAAACCGTTTTCTTCAACAAAATCTATTGTTTCTGGAGCTTAGGGAAAAATATTCGAGAGTCACCAGGGCCATTCGGACTGCCTAATAGTTGTAACACAGGGAGACAGGTTAATAACAACAGTTTTCAATCACTTAAATCCATTAACCATCTTAAAAAGCAGCAACCTAGCTACTCAGTGGATTTAGATCACAAGCGTACATTCAGTGTACTTCATCTGTAGGCGGAGCCATTGGCCCCGCCCCCGTTTCATGGTGGGGACTAAGATCTTCAGACAAAGAAGTTACTGGTTCACAAATAACCTAGTCAAAGATGTCAATTCGTTTCATTTATTATTATTTTAAAGACTTCTTTAAAGTACTTCAGTTTTACCTAACATGTAAAATACCAATTGCCCTCTGAATGGCAATGATTTCTTTTAACATCTCTGTGTCTATGATCTTCAACTGAAACACTGTGCTTTACTATAAACAGCTTATTATCACTTATGACACAGGCTCAGATAACAGCTTTAGCTGACATTGAATGAGAGAGAGACTCTGAGGGATTCAGGACTGGTACTGCACTCTCATAAACTTCTAACATCAAACTTTATCTCATCGTTTAACTCTATTCCAACTTAAGGCATCTTTGCCAGAAATTACTTAAGGTTTCAAATAAATGTATTAGTTAAATTAGTCTTTTGCCCACATCAGGGAATTAAGGCATTATTAATTTTCACTCAGATTGAGTCTGTTGTACTGGCAGTTTCAGCCACAGTACACATCCGATTCAGATAAGCAAATTGTTTCATTTTAAACTTATTTTTTTTGAAAGCTAAACATCAGCATTTCATAAACATTTCATGGTCAACTTCTCAAGCTGTTTGTTTAATCAGCATTCAGCAACTGCTAATAAAGTACTGCTTCTGCTTATTTGTTCTTAGATAAAAATAATTATTCTAGTTCTCAATACGTTTCTCATTTCTCAATCTCAATTTTAATCGTCAAGTTCTCAACCATAGTTTAATATATGACTTAAGTTTTCTCTTGGAGTTTATCAATCTCCAATTAGGTTTCACACTAACTTTGACGAGGCAAGCACTCTCTGCTTGTGATACTATTGCAGTTATTGTAAATCATCTGTGATATTAGTCTCTCTATATCATCTAAAACCTTTTTATAAATGTTTAATTAAAACACAATCTTTCTTTTTAGTTACTTTGGTATATTTTGCAACTCACATTTGTTGGAGTCATTCATTTTACATCAAATTGTAGGCCTATTCATCAATTCACTTTTAAAAATTACTATTATACTGTAGATCCTTTCTTTAAGAGGATTCACTTTAAAACTTCAATCTTTTGACCTTGTTTTTATCTGTCATTTTTCAGATGAAAAAGGTTAATGTAGTCATTTAAACACGAATCTACTTCCAACCCCACATTAATACCAGAAATGTGTTGTCATTTTATCACATTTTAAAACACATTCTCAGTGGGCATTTACAGTTACGCGTTATATGATCCTGCTGACCACAATTACAACACTCTCTGTCAGCTCCAACTTCCTGAACACACTAGAAGCAGTGTGTGTCCCATTCAGGAATGCACACAGAGCCACTGATAAGCAGTTATCTGTGTTCCTTACAGTCTACCAGCGGCAGATTTAATCCCAATAGCCCAATCAGGATCTTCATCATTATTATTGACAGAACAATAATTTTCATAAGCTGCATCGAAATGCTCAAAATATTCTAAGTTGTTTTCACAAAGTTTCAATTTAACTTTAATCACTTGCTTAGGGAAATTATTCCCGCCCCAGAATTTATTTTACTTGCTTTTTGTAATGATCATTAGCAATATGAGGCTAAACATTTTTCATCTTTCAGTTTCTTTATAACCAGTCAAGTTGTGGTTTAAATTTTCAGTCAGAATCAAAACCCTGACTACATTTACTTAAGAATTTCTGCAAATTTCTTCAAAGTGAGGGCTTCAGAGCACAGCTGTTTACAGCGTTTGCTCTCTTCTGTCCCACTATTTGTTTTAGGACTGTTCAGATTACTGATAAAGTTATCCAATTTTTCTGCCATATCTTAATCATAGTTCATACTCACCTGAAATTATTGCAGAAATGGAGGCGGCAATCTTTGAACAACCCAGCTTGTCTTCTGCGTGATGAAACTGCAAAGTATACTGCAAAATCACAGTTACATATACTGGTCCATGCCAATTTGGGTCCCAACTTTTTATTTTTTTTTTCCCCCTGGAATCATTCCTGATGCATCCCTGGCAAACAACCCTGTTTTTGTTAGTATCCCTAACTGCCTGATTCACTAAATTCGGGGTACCCCTATCTGAGATGGAAGAGATAGAGTAGGTTCGCGGTGCCCTAGACCTCCCGTCTAGGGTCGTACTCTGCTGGGGTGGTGCTAAACCCAACCAATGCCCAGTGGGCCCCCACAGAGCACGCTTCGCTTGCGCTGTCTGCTTTTGTTAAACTTTAAACAATGCTATCAGCGACTTTTTCTTTATACTTTTAACCCTTAAGTATAATAACTCTTCACTCTCCTCATCGGAGTGAAGCTCTTTGACTTTTCTTTATACTTTAACCCTTAAGTATAATAACTCTTCACTCTCCTCATCGGAGTGAAGCTCTTTGACTTTTCTTTATACTTTAACCCTTAAGTATAATAACTCTTCACTCTCCTCATCGGAGTGAAGCTCTTTGACTTTTCTTTATACTTTAACCCTTAAGTATAATAACTCTTCACTCTCCTCATCGGAGTGAAGCTCTTTGACTTTTCTTTATACTTTAAACCTTTAGTATAATTAACTTCTTCAGTCGCCTCATCGGAGTGAAGACTCTCCCGACCTCCTTCAAAATCTCTTCCAGTCAGACAGCCCTAAAAATTAACAAAAGCTTACTACCTTGTTTGTTGATTTGCCAGGGGTGTCACCGAGAATAATTGCCAGCGCATCCTCCACCAAACTGTTAGGGGTCAACAGTCAAAGGACCCAGAACCAGACATGAAGAATGAAGACCCGGAGTCAGAATTATAAAAAATTAAAGAAAAGTTTACTGAATATAGTTTGCAGTTTCATCAGCAGAAGTCAGCTTCAAGACTCACTCAGGAGTTCGTAGGCCGCCCCCCTTACAGTTACAACAATCACAGTAGTTATACCATTTTCAAGGTCTAAGCTACGTCATTTCTTACACGTTGAATGATTCTCATTGGCTAAGAAATAAATAAACACAGTAATTTTCCACACATATACAGATAGACGAAGCATATCTCCATCGATGATGCATCTGACATTCAGAGGCACGTCATGACCTTCCAGGTCACAGATTGTCCAGAACATGTCCAGAACAACAACTCAAGTCAATCTCAAATAATGACAGTGGTTCCTTAACCTGCAACTGGAGTAAGACTTTAACAAAGAAATGGTGCCTTAAACTATTTGCTTCAATGACCCCTTTATGTTTTAACACTCATACATAAACCAAAATCCCTTTCCCTATTATTTTCACTGTTACCACATTCACATAGGGCACTAGCAAATAAGAGCTCCCATCAAGGCTGAAGAGAGTCTGAGCGGCTTATTATCAGTTAAGTGTACCAAAACATAATGGTAAAACATTCACTCGTTTGGGAGAAAAACAGATAACATTTGCTCCTCAGAAAGCAAATATAATAAAAGAGTACATTTTAATAAAACTATTAAAGTTCAATATAGCAATGCTCAATATAGCTTGACCATCGGTACACAGAAGTATCATATGTGTTGGACATATGTGTTCACGGCGCTTTTTAGGATCCATAAACCTTTCTCCTGAGACCAGAGAAAGAGACAAATGGCCTTGTGCACCTAAAAGAAGCTGGTTATTTACGTCAGCATGCATTTAAGAATATGATTTCACAAGCAAAAGCACAATAAATGATTAAGTAATAATAAATATACTTAATTACTGATTTCATAAAAGAAATACATAAGCATTCAAAAGGATATATAATATATATATGCTGAAGAGGCAAGGGATTCTGACCACCCCCTTCAAACCCAAGCTAGGTCTGTGTTTTATCACAACAATTTTGTTTAAATTTAACTTACAATGTATCAAATGAGGAACTCAAGGCCCGTTTTGTCCTTACATGCTTGCTAAAATAATTATAATTCCGCTCTTCCCTCACTTCCGGTTCTGAAACTGGGGTTTTGAAACTGGTGGTGCTGCGGGTCTCGATTCATTCTGCTCTCGCCCGCGATCACCTCTAGTGGAATTCTAATGGAACTGCAACCAAGAAAATACACAACAGGGCTAATAGGAAGTGCCAAGGCTCTCCGTTAGACGGGCTCTGATTCGCCCCAAGATGTAGCCTAATTCAATTAAATTACAAACAGCATCACCTGCGTTTGAAGGACCCAATTGGTCGTGACGTCGGAACGAACTTGTACAAGTACATCTCAACTGACACCAACTAAGCTAAGAAAGAATTTATTCTTTTATCATCAACATGGTTCATTTGAGCGTCTTCACCTTTACCTGTAAGTGTTTATTATTGATTCTATTCTTTTCGTGTTTTAAAAATGTAAGTGTTCGAAAAGTTAATAAATTGTTAAATTACAAATTAAGTCCACGTTAGCAGTGCTTTTGTTTGGTAGCCTAACGTTATTGGTCATAACGGCCATCAATCCGTGCACATAGCATCATACATTTCAGTTTAAGTTATCTTTAATCCTAGTCCTCTTTCGCCCGGACATGTCCTCTTTTAAACTTAAGGAAATGCCTCAGAGTTTGTTTCTGCCCTCGTCAATTTGCACGTATAGGATGACAAATAATTATTTGCTTATTATAAGCTTTCAGGGCCATCTGTAATCGTGCCATAGCCTACAGTTTTTTTTTCTCACACATTTTATGAGTAATGAAATGAAACGTATTCATTTGCCATTAATTTAGTGACTTGTGTCTTTTATTTTTATTTTTTTTACAGTGCTTCTAAACTCCAGGTTGCTGATATCTGCCGGTAATTCATCCGTCCAATTGCCAATATTATCTATATTAAGATAATAGACTTTAGTCAGGGTGGATGGCATATTGAATTTAACAGATGAAAATCAGGGCTCTGAGGGATTGAATTGCTGTCTTTACAATGATAGCAGAATGCACTCTGATTGGGCTAAAAAAAACACAACTTAATAACACAACTTTCTAAAACAATTTATCAAGTTTGTTTATTGATTTTTTTGTTTGTTGGCTGGACAATTAGGATCCATTGAACCCACTTGTTCTTCTATCCCTCACAGCCCAGTTTTCATTCCTGTCAAAAGATATGGTGCTACCCTGACTAAAGTCTATAATGAGATGACAACATGTGAAGTGTCATCAGACTTATGTCAACACCTAAATGAATCTGCAGTGGTCAGGTGGTACAAGACAGAGTCTCAACTACACACATTATATGAGGGCACCTTTTTTAATCTTCATCCTTTTTGGTCACAGTGTGATTAGAATATTCACTGTAGGTCAATGACTAGCTATTCAAGTTTGCTTTTGTGCTTTGGCTGGTACTGAGCATGGTCAAATCTATCAGCAAGACATTGAAACCCTCAATATGAAAACAGTTGGGGCTCAGCATTTAAGGTCCTCACGCTATAGCGTTCTGACGTATTGGTATTTGAAGTCATAAGACTTAAATCAGTCGATGCATATTGTTCTGAAGGCATTTAGAAAGCAATTTTGCTTTAAGATAGGCTCACTCTTAACTGCAACTTTTTTTTTTGAAGAACTTTGAGATTAAGAGCCTGTGAATAACGCATCTTGGTAATCCAATAACATCCCTTGTTATGTGTATCATTCACCCACATTACTGTGTAAGGTTTTCTGTCTCACATTATTTAGTGTTTTTGCAGATGTAGTCTTCCCTCATAGTTTGTCAGTCTCATCTTACTATGAATAAAACCTGAAGCTGGAATCTTTTTTCAGAGACTGTTGTCACATGTGATGGGTTTGTCCAGCATCTCAGTTGTGGTAAGATGTTGTAATCTCATTCAACTAAAATATTTTATGTCTCTTGAGTAATTTATGATGTCCTGATTCTTTTCTTCCGTTTAGACTCTGGTGTGATCCGTGTGAACTCTGCAACCTTTGGCCGCACAAACAGCAACATTTGCAGTGTTGGCCGACCACAAGGACAAACGGTTAATACTCAGTGTTCAATGGATGTTCCTGAAGTCTCTAACCGGTAAGGATCTCTTTCTTTCTGACTTCAGACAGAACAATTATGGGTCGAATTGAGTCTGCTTGCTCTTTTGTTCTTTCATCTCGTTCTCGAGATTCAAGAGGTTACTTTATTTTGTCCTGAGGGAAATTTGTCTTGGACATAAAGGCTGCCACATAAAAATAGTTAGTGCAATAACAGACCTAGTGTTGTGAACCAAATCTAAACCAGGTTGGATTTATATGAATCTGTCGACTCTGAAACTAGCTTCATTCAACAGGCCTCAGATGATTTACTGGTTAATAGATATTTGAGTTTTACTGCATAGGACGTGTGGCTGCAGAGCTGAAATCTACGTATAGCTGTCTGGTGTAGGCCTTAAGCTTTTCAAGGTTTTGCTAAATGGTGTATTCTGGTTGGTATAGCATCATCAGTGCCCTGATAGTAGGCAAACCGATATGGATCTAACAGTCCCTTTGTTTGACCTCTGCTTCCATGCCTTAGCTTTTCCAGATACTTTCATTATAATGGAAGTCCGGGCTACTGGTCTAATCATTTTCTCGAGGAACAGGTTTTTTTGGGAGAGTAATGATTTTCTCTGGGAAAAGGAGAACATCCTTTTCCCAGAGATGTTACTGTGTGACTTAACAGACCTTTGAAAGACAAGGGGAAGCTGAGATGCCATCAGGGCCTGTTGCCTTAATGTTTGTTCTTTTAAAAGTTCTTGGGACTACTGTCTATCATTGGAATCATCACTTATGGTATTGTTTAAAAAATCATAAATCAAACCTAATCTAGAAGTTATTCAAATTATTTGCATTAGTATTGTCATCAGTTTGGTATAGTGGTTTCCTAGAGGGAGTCGTATTTATCGACTTATGGTGGCCCACAGTTTCTTTGGATTTGCACAAGTTCTTCTCTATGGATTCCTTGCACTGATTTTTAGCTATGTTGAGGTTGTTTCAGTTCCCTGTGCGCTGTGCTTAATTTTTTTCAGTTTACGGGCAACTTCGGCTACTTGTCATGAACTTATAAAAATATGCTGATTGTCCTGTCCATGAGTTTCTGCTGCATTTACTGGAATGTATATTTACATGTTTAATGACTGCATTGCATACAGTGTGTTAAACTGCAGGTTGGACTTTCATTTTGATTGGACTGCCTCGGTATACAAACGTTTATATTGACGCTTTACTTCAGTCGTCTTGTACCGACTGAGTATGTGCTCTTAGCTTCATACTTTTTTTTTTTTTTTTTTTTTAACAGGTTAGTTATGTAGATTCAGGGTTCAAAGAGTCCACTCAGGACCATATCTTTGTCCTCTTAAACAGGTGTGATGGACTGAGCGTGTGCGAGTTAAACACACAAGGACTTGCAGGACGAGATCCTTGTGATGGCACCTACAAGTACTACTCTACCAACTATTCTTGCATCAAAGCAGGTTTGGATTTTGTCCTGTTCCTTCATTTCTTCCCCTTTCTGTGCAAGCCAGTAATGGTCTTCCTCTTACAGAAAAAAGTGTTGCTTGTCATGGTGGATACACTTACTTAGAGTGTGGTGAGCTATTTTTCCATGTTTCATTTGGAAAATGTAGGGTATCTTGAACTTTTCCACATGTCCATGGTAGATGCTTAATCTTTTGTTAAATCTCTGTAGAAAGTGGTACGATTCAGGTGAATTCCGCACACTATGGACGTACAGATAAATTCACCTGCTCGGAAGGACGTCCATTGAGTGAGCTTCAAAACTCCAACTGCTATTCTCCCAATGCACTGGCTCCTGTGTCGAAAAGGTTTTATTGAAAGAAAGTTTAATACTATTGTATTTAACTTCTGCTGTACCTTGTCTTTAGTAATGAATGTAAGCATTTTTTTTTTCTTTCTGTAAAGCTGCAATGGCTTGGCAAGTTGTGAGGTATTTGCGACACAAACAGTCTTTACTGATCCCTGCGTTGGCACGTATAAGTACCTCAGAGTTTCCTATTTTTGCCTCCCAACTGCACTCCGTAAGTATCCCTTAACATGTCTACTTCAAATTCACTTAGATCCAGGAAGTGATTGAGCTGATGGTGAAATATTTAGTTATTTGTCTCTTGTTCACCAGCAATGCACAAACGAGTCACCACCAGAAATGCTTTTCAAGAGCATGATCACTTTAGTCAAGCTCAAACGTTATGTGAGACTACAACTCGCTTTACTGAAATATCTAACATTCTTTTTTCTGTAGGTTCAAGTGTGATCTGTGAAAATTCAAATGCTTCTCTGATATGTGGTGTGTATAATGCTACATGAATGTTGCTAAAAATTGAATTGTTTTTACAGCAAATTGATTTTGAAGCTGAATTGTTGTCGTTTTTAGAGCCAGGGACTGTCATTAACATTCACACTGCTAACTATGGGCGAACTGATCGCAGCACATGTTCTGTCAGAAAACCTGCTTCTCAGACTGCCAAAACTGACTGCTACTCCTCAAACGCCCAGGCAATGGTTACTGATGAGTGAGTTATTTATTTGTTTAAAAGCTGTTTTATTTTTTTTACTACAGAAATAAGTGGGTCAAGGTTCTTTCTCTCTCTCTTTTTTTTTTTTTTTTTTAATAGGTGTGATGGAATCAATAGCTGTGTCCTAGTAGCCTCCAATGGTGTCTTCTCAGATCCATGTGTCGGCACATTCAAGTTTCTGTACGTCTCCTACAGCTGTGTAGATCACTGTAAGTGTTTCTTTGTTAAATATTAATTTTTTTTTTTCAGCCTTGTTTTAGGATTGTTCAAGACACTAGATCGATAGCCTGCTTCATGGTGCCTTTTCTTTCTTGCAGAATACTTTGTCTGGACTTGTGGAATTTAGCTTCAAACCTATTTCAAAGTATCTTTGCAATAAAGGCCTTGGACATTTGTTCTTGTAGGAGTGCTTCCTAGTAGTTTGATCATTTCACGTACACCATACTGCGAAGTAAAACAAATGGCAGCAAATATTTCTAGCCTTAATGTGCTATTTTAATAGATGCTCTAACTAATACTGTTCCCATTCAAATAGTTTCATTGATTTCCCCCCCCCCCCCCCCCTTTTAGTCAACTCAAACTTTTTTAGCACTTAAACATTGAAATTATTTAATGGTGCAAACATTTAAATGCTGCTTTAGCACAGAGGTGTGTTCATTGATTCACTTCAATAACTGTAAAGATCTATAAAATTAATTTATTTCAACTAAAGCAGCTCTGTAGGAAATTGATTATTGCTTGATTTTTTTTTTTTTTTTTTTTTTTTCTTCTGTATGGTTTAATAAAAGCCATAAAATCTACGTCAACATGGCTTTTATAGGGCAAAACCCAGAAATGAGTCTGGATCTTGGCACATCGGGCTCCATTGTCCTGAAGTCAGTGTATGAAATTATGTTTTTGGTTAAATGCCTGAAATAAAGTGTTTGAACATGTGCCGTTTTATTTTATGGCATAACTACATCAGTAATACCCTCCTCTCTAAGTGCCTAAATGGGCCTGCAGAGGTGCATATGGGCAAGTTTATTTACAGTATATAGCACATTTTATACACTATGGTACTTCTTTGTGCTCTACAGAAAAGAAATTAAAATAATCTGCATAAGAAATAAAGTTAACTTTTTTTTTAATTTTTTATTCATTTTTTTTTTTACCCCATCTGGAATGGAAGAATGGAGTCTTTATATATATATATATATATATATTATTTATATAGGATATTTGCAATTTTAAGATTAGACATTGATTCTAGTGTCAACTTTGCCCACCAATTCACTGCCTGCACTCAATTAGAACAAAAGTTGTACTGAAGTTCATTTTAGTAATTAAACTTAAAGGACAAGTTCAGTATTTTACAATTAAAGCCCTGTTTTAAGATCGTCCCTGATGAAATAGAATAGTTAAGATTGTTTTTGAGACAAAGGCTCCTGTCACGAGGATTTTTGGATTCTGTGTTAGTACCCCCCCACCTTTACAATGAAAGCATAGGTGCACTCGAACAATCATTCATAAAAACGCATAAAACTTTAGTTTACAAAGACGTGAAACTCACCGAGTGGTCTGGGGTGTTCACTGATATGCTCATACAAAAATCGCTACAAAAGATGCTTTCCAACAGGTTTTATCCTAGTTTTTGTCCAAGTCCATTTTACTTCCTATTTTCGGTTGAAGTCCACAGTAGTCAATTGCCGAGTTTGCGTGCGTGATCCTTAGTTATCAAGTTACCAATGATCGCGCACGTGAACTCGACAATTGACTACTGTGGACTTCAACCGAAAATAGGAAGTAAAATGGACTTGGACAAAAACTAGGATAAAACCTGTTGGAAAGCATCTTTTGCAGCGATTTTTGTGTGAGCATATCAGTGAACACCCCAGACCACTCGGTGAGTTTCACGTCTTTGTAAACTAAAGTTTTATGCGTTTTTATGAATGATTGTTCGAGTGCACCTATGCTTTCATTGTAAAGGTGGGGGGGTACTAACACAGAATCCAAAAATCCTCGTGACAGGAGCATTTGTCTCAAAAACAATCTTAACTATTCTATTTCATCAGGGACGATCTTAAAACAGGGCTTTAATTGTAAAATACCGAACTTGTCCTTTAAAGGTGAAACTAATATATGGACTCATTACATGCAACGTTAGATTTAAAGCCTTTTATTTTTTTTTGATGATTATAGTTTACAGTTATGAGTACCTCAAATTCAAAATTAGAAAAAGTGAAAAGGTTTTCATAAGCTGTAACCCATAATCTAAATTGTTACAATTAAAGGCTTGAAATCTCACTTTGCATGTAATGAGTCTTTTTAATATCATTTTACCTTTAAGTTGAATCAAATAAGTGACTAATCTTCCTGGTCTTACCAGGGATGTTTAAAGCCCCAAATTCTTAAACCGACAGCCCTAACAAAATAATGAAATCTTCCTACAATAAAATAAAATTAAGTAAAAGGATAGTTTAAAATGGTTATTAAAAGAAAAAGATGATACTGTACATGTATAAACGGTTTAGATTCAAAAGGAGGGTGCAAAAATAAAATGGTGCAACTATTATTTGTGTATGGACCCTTGGTATTTCTAATTGATGTGACCTGTTTATATGTAGTGAGGTCCAAGGACATTGAGTGATTCATAAACAATACTTTACACCGGCTTCCAGTTACACTGATTTGATTTTAAAGACCAAAGGACAGGTGTAATATGTTAATATTACACCAGGTTCTGCTCAGAATCCTGACAGCAGCGTTCTATATGGGTTTCAGCTGTCTTTTTGGGAAGGCCAGTGAGGACGAGGAGTCTGTTAAAATAGCCCACCCTGTGATAAAAACATGAACAAGTTTCTCTAAGTCATGTCTGGAAACACATCTAAATAGTGGATTATTTTTGTGATAGGATGCTGATTTAGTAATTGCTTTGACATGCTTACTGAAACTAAGGTATTACTCCAAAATTACACCAAGATCCCTCACTTAGTTTTTTGGTGTTTGACCCCTAGCATAAGGTATGCGTTCACCTTAAGAACTTTGTCTTTATTTCCAAATACAGTGACAGTTTTGTCTTTGAAGTTAACAGTCGGATGTGCTAAAACTTTCTTCAGTTAAACAATGCATTGGCACAGGGAGTCAATGGGGCTGTAGTCATTTGGCCATAGGGATATGTAAATCTGGATGTCTGACAGCTGTGGTAAGCAATTTGGCTCTTTCTCATTATTTGGCTCATTGAGAGCATATACAGGTTGAACAAGAGCAGTGCATGTATTGAGCCTTGAGGGACTCTGCATGTCATTGATGTCCACTCAGACTTATGGTCTTCTATACTCGCATAATAATCCCTCCTTTCTAATATGACCTGAATCATTTTAGGACTATCCCAGAAAGCCCCAACCAGTTTTCCAGCCTGTCAGGAAACACCCATACTTACGTCTTCCAGAAGTATGTTTTGATCGACATTGTCAAATACAGCACTGAGGTTGAGTTGTTCCAGGATTGATATTTTGCCTGTATACATTAAGCGAATATCATTTATGATCTTATTGAGCTGTGATGTGATGTGGTCGGAAACCAGATTGTCAAAGTGTCCATTAGGCTGATTGAAAACATTTTTTTTTCCCATGATCTTGCCTATGAAAGGAAGATTTGAGATTGGTCTGTAGTTGCTCAATATGGTGTTATCCAGATTGCTCTTTTTCAGGAGGGACTTAAACTGCAGTTTTATGGGGACTTTGGAGGTATTCACCACTTCTAGGAGATCTAGTCTGGAGAGATGGAGATGTTGATCTTTCAACAATTGCAAAAAGTGTGCGTGTGTTTAACTTGCTGTTTATAATATTTGTGAAGGTTGGTCTTTAGTTCCACACTGAAAGCATGAAAGCAGTCTTTATAGAGGTTATAATGAACAAGTTTTGTCTCACGCCACCTATGCTCAGTTTTTCGGCATTGTCTTTTCATATTTTGGTAACACTTTATTTCGATAGTCCACTTTAGACATTCTACAAACTATAAGTAACTTTTCAACTACATGTCAACTAACTGTCATTAGAGTATTAGTAGACTGTCAGTTAACACTTTATTTTGTTGGTACCCCAACAGATATTCAACTGACTGTAAGTAACTTGGCGACTACAAGTAAACTTATTTTACTAACCCAAAGCCTAATACATAACCATAACCTAACAGTCTACTGACAGTCTACTATAGACCATTTCACAAGATGTAAACAACACTGGTCCAGAAACACTTCCTGTTTCAGTTTGTAACTGTTTTCTTTATTTCACATGTAAAGAAAACATCTTATAGATGTTTGTTTAACTTTTTGATTCAGTTTTAAATGTTCTGTTGGTTGTATTTTATCCCAGCTTTTATGTAGTGTTAAAAAACTGAAACAGGAAGTGCTTCTGGACCAGTGTTGTTTACATCTTTTGAAATGGTCTATAATATGAAGAGTTCAGATGCAAAAGCCTCTAAGTGCCATTGGAAATTTTCTTCTAAAATGATCATTTTTATCAAGCTTATATATTCAAGTTCAGTAATTTCACTTAAATGACAATTAATAGGTAATCCTCATTGCAATTTAAGTGAAATTACTGAACTTAAATATACAAGCTTGATAAAAATGATAATTCTAGAAGAAAATTTCAAATGGCACTTAGAGGCTTGAACTCTTCATATACTAATACTCTAATGACAGTTAGTTGGCATGTAGTTGAAAAGTTACTTATAATTAGTTACTATCCAAATAAAGTGTAACCTTTCTGTGAAGCCAAAAAGTCCGTCACGGAACAGAAAACAAGCAGCGGTCTGACGGACTCTTATTATAGTAGCAACTTCCTGCAGACCGATGCAAAAGCCAGTTCCAGCCTGATATGGCTGTTCTCCCTGATATCGTTCAATGTTGTGCGTTCATGCAACAAATGTGAGTGAATATGTTATTATTTAGTCAACACTTTATATCTGTTAATGGGAATGTTGGATGTTTAGTAAATGACGATCGCGATATGCAAATGACGATCGCGGAGAGACGCTATTACATGGTCATGTTATTATTACATGCTGCGTCATGCTGTTATTCGTAGTTTATCTCATTATATGTTTAATTTGTTATCTGACAGTTGAGCATTCATTTGTGATGACTATTTAGCCAGTTATTTATAACTTGTGAGGTAATTTGTGTAGAAGTATGTTTTATTCATACCGGATTTCTTTATTTATATATTCTACAGACCACAACATAACATGATTGCATCATATAACTCTCCTTACCATCCTGAGAGTGTAAATGGATGTGACTTACTGCCTGACGAATATCATTAAGGAGAAGTTTGATGAAGATATACTTCTCCTGTGCCTGATTCTCTTACCGGAATCACTGTCCATATTTGTCCGCCTACAGAACTGTAAATTCTCAAACGTTGCTAGAGGTGCTACTCTGCAATAAATTGGTCCTTCGAGCCGGATGTGGCAACAGTAAACAGTATGGACACAGCAGCTAGCAATGCATCAGAGACAGTGGATAGACCTAAGAGACAAAGTAAACTGCCTTCCCATCTGGGTGTCTATGAGGTTGGCCACATGCCTTCTGGGGCAACATGACATCACGACTTTTGCGTAAACATACACGCCACTTTCGAGTCAAGTGGCGTGTTATCTCTACGCATTTTGAGCTATCCGCGTGTATTCGCGTGTATGCGTGTATGTCTACGCCATTAACGTCCGCGTCATTCCGCGTGTCTGTACACGCGCGTCAAATGTCCAGTCATAAATGCCATTAACCCCAGTGATGGTTAAGTTTAGGGATAGGGTTGAGGTAAGTCATATCTTTTTTTTCACTAGGATGGTAAGGGAACAGTCATAAATGCCATTAACCCCAGTTATGGTTAAGTTTAGGGACAGGGTTGAGGTAAGTCATATATTTATATAACGTTAAGTCAACGGCGTTCATAAACACGCTGAAAAGCGATTATGCGTCTTGATAGCACGCCAAAAATGCAAATACGAATTGGCGTGTCATATACACGCTACTTCATGAGATCAGTCTGCTTCTGGGGACCCTCCTCCAACCGCTTCTTCTCGCTGTCACAGCCAACGTAAGAGCCAGTCGAGGAAAACATCCCATAGTAAAGCCAGCTCCCAATCCAGATCCAGTTGTCATTCCACTGTGTCTGGTGTCCAAGCTAAATCTGCACTCACAAGTAGCCAGGCAGCTATAGTGGAGGAGAGAATAAAACAGCGGCAGTATGATGACCTACTTCAGCAAATGGAGGAGGACACACTGGCAGAAATAGAGTTCCAGAGATTACAAACACAAGCCTAAGAGGCACAACGTGTTCAAGAAGAGGCTCTCATGGCAAAGGAGGCCTTATCCAACCAGTTAGAACGACGGCGCAAGCTGAAAAAGGCGGAAGCTGATCTAGAAGTGGCCAAGCTGGTGAGTTCTCTGCTCAGCCAAGATACAAGTTTGACTAATCCAGAGCATCAAGCATCAACAGACACAACTGGGGTACCATCACAGTTCCATCATGCCAGCCCAGCCCACTCACCTGTATTTCAACAATCTTCCTGCCACACCCCTTCCATGATGCAAGCTACACAGACGGTTACAGAGGTACAGCGCACATTAAAGCGTTAGTTCACCCAAAAATGAAAATAAAGCCATTAATTACTCACCCCCATGCTGTACTAACCCCGTAAGACCTTCGTTCATCTCCGGAACACAAATAAAGATATTTTTGATTTAATCTGAGAGCTGGATCAGCCCTCCATAGACTGCCTAAGGGACTGGCTCTTGACAGCCCATAAAAGTCATTAAAGAAAAGGTTTAAATATCCCATGTGCGTACAGCGGCTCAATTATAAGTTTATCAAGCGTCGAGACTACTTTTTGTGCGAAAAAAACATAAATAACGACTTTATTCGACCATTCCATTACTTCCTTATGGGCGCATGCGCGAGAACTGAGACGAGCACATTCTCCTTCGGCTTGTTTACCGGCTCCTCACCGCAGGAGTATTAGCGCCACCTACCGTATGAGATGATGTGCTGATATAGCTGGAAGCGCAAAACTTTCTGTTTACAAGCAGAGGAAGATGCACGCTGTAAGGTTTTCAATTAGCGTATTTTCCGCACTATAAGGTGCACTTAAAAGCCTTTAATCTTCTCAAAAAACGATATATATGGATCTTCATCTCATACGGTAGGTGGCGATAATACTCCTAAGCGGTGAGCAAGCGGGAAAAAAAACTACTCGAAAGAGAACGTCCTCCTCTCAGTTCTCGCGCATGCGCCCATAAGGAAGAAATGGAATGGTCGAATAAAGTCGTTATTTATGTTTTTTTTCGCACAAAAAGTAGTCTCGTCGCTTGATAAACTTATAATTGAGCCGCTGTAAGCACATGGGATATTTAAACCTTTTCTTTAATGACTTTTATGGGCTGTCAAGAGCTAGTCCCTTAGGCAGTCTATGGAGGGCTGATCCAGCTCTCAGATTAAATCAAAAATATCTTTATTTGTGTTCCGGAGATGAACGAAGGTCTTACGGGGTTAGTACAGCATGGGGGTGAGTAATTAATGGCTTTATTTTCATTTTTGGATGAACTAACCCTTTAAGGTACACACACACAGTTCAGTCAACACCCAGGCTACCTTATTTGCCACTACAATCGACTATTACTTATCAAGTTCCAGCTCTCACAGCGCAATTGTCTTCATGTGTAGTCACTCAAGTCCAAGGGGGACCACATATCACATCTGGGGAGGACATATCACCCGTCCCACGGCAGTTTAGCTCAGTATCAATGCCACTACCTCAATTCAACCTCATAAAAACAGCAGCAAGGCAATCTGCGACCCCCCCACACAGTTAGTGTTTCGATATCACCGCCAGTGCCTCCTGTTGCAACCATTGCATTAACTTCAAACGTGAACACTCCTTTTCCAAGCCGTGTAGCCCCACCTATCAGCCAGAATCAGCCTTTCCAAGCCTCTCAGCGTCTAGTGACAGTCTCATCTATTGCACCCATCTGCCCTCAATCTTATCCATAACCACCTGTTCCCCAAACTGGTTATGTACCTCAACCCGGAACAGAGTTTCTGATGGCAGCAGCCTACGGCATTCCTCGGCCCACACTACCAGTGTTTGAGAGCGGTACGGAAAGTGACTTTGCTTTGTTAAAACTGGCCTTAGACAATCTTTTAAGTCACCATACTCACATCACCGAGCAATACAAATACCAAGTGTTACTGAGCCACCTGAAGTTAGTGCTCAGCAGTTGGCTAAGGCATACCACCCACAACCATACACCGCAGCCTTGCAAGCTTTGCAGGAGAAGTATGGCCAGCCCAGGCAGCTTGTTCAATCAGAATTAGGTGCTATTATGAGTACTCCACCACTCAGAATGGGTGATACCAATGCCTTTGATTCATTCGCCTTATCTGTGCAATCCCTGGTGGGCATGCTGAGGATGCTGGAGGGACAGTACTGTTAGGGGTTAACAGTCAAAGGACCCAGAACCCGACATGAAGAATGAAGACCCGGAGTCAGAATTATAAAAAATTAAAGAAAAGTTTACTGAACATAGTTTGCCATTTCATCAGCAGAAGTCAGCTTCAAGACTCACTCAGGAGTTCGTAGGCCGCCCCCTTACAGTTACAACAATCACAGTAGTTATACCATTTTCAAGGTCTAAGCTACGTCATTTCTTACACGTTGAATGATTCTCATTGGCTAAGAAATAAATAAACACAGTAATTTTCCACACATATACAGATAGACGAAGCATATCTCCATCGATGATGCATCTGACATTCAGAGGCACGTCATGACCTTCCAGGTCACAGATTGTCCAGAACATGTCCAGAACAACAACTCAAGTCAATCTCAAATAATGACAGTGGTTCCTTAACCTGCAACTGGAGTAAGACTTTAACAAAGAAATTGTGCCTTAAACTATTTGCTTCAATGACCCCTTTATGTTTTAACACTCAAACATAAACCAAAATCCCTTTCCCTATTATTTTCACTGTTACCACATTCACATAGGGCACTAGCAAATAAGAGCTCCCATCAAGGCTGAAGAGAGTCTGAGCGGCTTATTATCAGTTAAGTGTACCAAAACATAATGGTAAAACATTCACTCGTTTGGGAGAAAAACAGATAACATTTGCTCCTCAGAAAGCAAATATAATAAAAGAGTACATTTTAATAAAACTATTAAAGTTCAATATAGCAATGCTCAAGCTTGACCATCGGTACAGAGAAGTATCATATGTGTTGGACATATGTGTTCACGACGCTTTTTAGGATCCATAAACCTTTCTCCTGAGACCAGAGAAAGAGACAAATGGCCTTGTGCACCTAAAAGAAGCTGGTTACTTACGTCAGCATGCATTTAAGAATATGATTTGACAAGCAAAAGCACAATAAATGATTAAGTAATAATGAATATACTTAATTACTGATTTCATAAAAGAAATACATAAGCATTCAAAAGGATATATAATATATATATGCTGAAGAGGCAAGGGATTCTGACCACCCCCTTCAGTACGGATATGAGTTAATGTGTGGTTCTCACGTGGATCGTCTTCTGGGAAAGATGCCACCCGCTTACCGAGATGGCTTCGTAGAATACTGTTTAAGCCATGGTATCCTTTAAACTGGTACGGACAGAACCTACACTCTCCCTGACTTAGCGGCTTGGTTACAAACAAAGTCTCAAGCAAAGCGCATCTCGAGTCAGGCTGCTGCTATGTTTCAGTTTGACACAAAGTCACCTGTAAAGAGTAAAGGCACTCCATATCATCGGGAGCGTTCAACACCTGGGGCCTGATGTATAAACGTTGCGTACGCACAAAATGGGCATAGAAATATGCGTACGCATTTTTCCACGCACATATCGGGATTCATAAAAAATAAACTTGGCGTAAATAAGTGCGCACCGTAAGGATGCTCTTGACCGTGCGTACGCACTCTTTTAGAAGAGTGTGTGTTTTGGCGACACCGATGTTGAGCTGGAGTTAAGTGTCTTTTTGGTCACTATTAGACAGAGAATCTAAAGAAAATTATACATTTACAGAAATATAATTCAAATATAATTTCACAAACCTATCATCACTTGAAGCAAACATCCATCCCTTCTAAATGACCGCGGCACCACGCGCGTTGGGCCGTTTGGTGAAACTGACGCACATAGCCTATAGTCTAACGGCAGATGGAGTAAAACCGTAAATCTTCATTATGAGTCCAAATCATAAATAGAGTGCATGTTCAAAATAACAGTTTAAATAAATAAAAGAATGATTTAAACTGTTTTACTTCTGAAATAAACATTTAGCCTATTAAATATGTCATTCTCATTAATGGAGTTAAACACTTAAACTACATGAAATCATTACTGAGAAGTTACAAAAAAAAATATATTCAATACATAGAAATAGACCTATTTGTTATGGATGCAATGCTTTTGAACACTTTTCTTCTGGCATGCTGTGTTTTAATGTTTTAACTAGAGATAGGCCTAATTGCTAATCATGATAATAGCAGATTGTCTGAGAAAATTTTTTCGTGCAAATAATGCACAACCATGTCTATATGTTTCCATTAAAATATAAATCAATTAAAAATACTATTTGGCCAGTGGCAAAGATTGAGAAAATCTTTCTCTGAAATGTATTTAACACTAGCCTATTTGATTTATTTATTCAAAAACAAGGCAAGGATATAGGCTACTAAAAAAATATTTTTGTAATAATGTGACGGTACATCCGCATTTCATATTTTCCTAACGTCTTGTACCTTTAAACTTGGTATCACGTGGATATATAATCATATGCAAATGTATGCAGATGAGAATATGCATAGTAAAACTAGGCGTTGTAATCTCCATATATGGTTATTTCGGGGTGGAGACACAGGTGCGCACAATCTCCCGCTGACTGGGATTTATAAAGTGAATTTTGCGCAGGTTCTGGCGTACGAACGGTTTTATAAATCTGAAAACTTTTGTGTGTACGCAAATTCTGCCTTATGTGCGTACGCACACTTTAAGGATGAAATCTACGCAAAGTTTTATACATGAGGCCCCTGTACTTTTGACATCCGAGAGAGCTGCCAAGCCCTGGCAGTTTGCTCAGACAAAAGCCGTTTCCAAGTTAAAGTCCTACTGTCCTCATTACGACAACCAAGATCACTTTCTAAATTCATGTGATAAGTTCAAGAGGTTGACCACCACCCAGATCATCACCTGGATCACAGAGGGTAAGCGTTGTTAGAAATGTGGGCGAAATCATCCAGTGGACTCCTGTAATCTCAAGCGTCCTTGTAAAGTCTGCAAAGAACTGCACCTGACTGTCCTACATGACTCTATCAGAGATACTTCAAAAGCAGTGTTAATGGTGAGTTTACCATCCACTCAAATCTATCTCGACAGACCTAACCGTTCACAGAAGGTTATGCTTAAAGTTGTTAAAGTCCTCTTGCACAGTGGTGACCGAACAATAGAAGCCCATGCTGTTCTAGATGACGGCTCAGAAAGAACAATTGTTCTTCCCCCAGTAATTCAGCAGCTTGGGTTGAACGGAACTTCAGAGGTTCTTTCTCTTCACACAATCCAACAAGGTCATACCAAACTTGAAGGGTCCACAGTTACCTTAGAGGTTTCTTCCATCACTAAACCCACAGAGAGGTATGTCATTCGTGATGCCTTTACTGCCTCTGCTTTGAGCCTTGCTGAACATAATTACCCAGTGGCAGCGCTGCAGAAAGCATATCGCCATCTGAAAGGTCTACCATTGCAGTCTGTGGACAAGGTGAAACCTTTACTCCTCATAGGGTCTGATATGCCACACCTCCTGACTCCTATTCAACCAGTGCGTAGAGGAGCAGAAGGGGGCCCTGTTGCCATATGTACCAAGCTTGGTTGGGTACTGCAAGGCCCAATGTGTCCGATTCAGCCCCCTAAAGGCCAGCAACAATGCCTGCATCTAATGACAGCCCCAGCATGTGACGAGTTGCATCAACATGTGGAGCGCTTGTGGCAGATTGATACCTTGCCATGCAATGAAAAGCTGATCACAAGATCAAAGCAAGACCAACAATCCTACAAACTCCTACAGTCTGCTACGGTCAGAGTAGAAGTAAATAATATCCTGCGGTATGCTACCCCATTACTGAGGCATACTCCTATCACCTTTCTCTATGCAGGCAAAGAGGCTGTGCTTCCCAGTCTCAGAAACATTGAGAGAAAACTGGCCAAGAATCCTGAACAAGCTCAAACCTACTGTTCTGAAATTCGAAAGCTTGAATCTGAAGGCTACATTGCCAAGATAACACCAGAGGAGGCAGTCAAGTCCACGGAGTCGTGGTTCATTCCGCACCACATGGTGCATCATAACGGGAAGGACCGAATAGTCTTCAACTGCTCTTTCCAGTACCATGGTCAAAGCTTGAATGAACAACTCCTTCCGGGCCCAACACTGGGGCCATCTTTGCTAGGCGTCATACTGAGATTCAGGCAACATGCAGTGGCAGTGAGTGGGGACATAAAAGGCATGTTCCACCAAGTACGTTTGTTACCTGGTGACAAGTCGGTGCTGCGATTCATCTGGAGGAACATGGATAGGGAAGCTGACCCAGTCATCTGAGTGGCAGGTATTGCCCTTTGGTACGACCTGCAGTCCGTGCTGCACCATTTATGCCCTTCAGCTTCATGCCCAGGAACACCAAGACGCCATGGCTGGCTTAGCTGATATTGTGGAAAACTCATTTTATGTTGACAACTGTCTTCACAGTACTCCCGACCAATGTGAGGCAAGGGCCATTATAAATGGGTTGCGTCAATCCTTGCTAAAGGGAGGCTTCGAGATCAGACAGTGGGCATGTAATATACCATCAGTTCTCAAACATCTCCCATCGGAAGCCAGATCAGTTAGTAGCGAGTGCTGGTTGTCTCAGACTAGCACTGACATGCAAGAACCTACTCTCGGCCTACAATGGAATTGCCTTGATGACACCCTCGGGTATAAGAACCGCATAGCAGATCCTGTTCAGCCCACTATGAGGAATCTGTACAAGACTTTGGCAAGCCAATTCGACCCCTTGGGTTTCATAGTCCCATTTACCACGAGGGCTAAAATTCTCATCCAGGATCTTTGGAAACATAATCTGAGCTGGGATGACCCTATCAAACCCATACACCTGCGTTAGATATGGTCCAAGTGGGTCGCTGAGCTTTCTAGTATCACCAGTCTGCAATTCCCTCGAACTTATGTGCCTGGGGGTGCTGATACTCCTTCCACTGTTCGAGAGCTCCATGTCTTTTGTGACCCTTTGGAGAGGGTATATGGTTCTGTGGCCTACCTTCTAGGGCTGCAACGATTAGTCGACATTGTCGGCAATAAAAAATTGTCGACAAATATCTTTGTTGTCGAGTAGTCGTTTGATCTCACGTGACCTAATGTAAGGGCGTGCAATATCGCGATTTGACTGCTACGGCGCTTTGGCGCTAGAGTGTAATACAGTCCTTTATAAATGCAAGTGCGGTAAAAGAAAAAACAGCGCGAATTATGACGGAGTGCAAACGAATTCAAACTAGCAAGGTTTGGCAAAGTTTTACAAAACTTAAAACCAACAATGCTGTCATGTGCAATATATACAAGGCAGAACTTGCTTTTCACGGGAGCACCACATGCATGTTAGAGCACTTAAAGAGGAAACATCCCGGCTAAAGAGTAGACAGTGAGAACTGAGTGTTCTCGAGCTGGAGCTAACTAAACTAGTTAGTGGTAACTTATCTCTTTATTAGATCATGCAAAACTATTAATAGTAATAATATCATCAATAATAATATAATTACAGTAATGTGATGATTTATTTTGCATATATAAAGCTTGATTGAGCTTAGGAGTCAGGGCTATTTTTATTATTGTAACACTATTAGGTATTATAGTCTTATCACTTGCCTGTATTTTGTTCCATAATCATGAAGACTTACAAAAGGAGATGTTAGAAAGAGTATCATGGCAGTTACTTTTTCTTTTTCATTCTGTAAATTAAAAGGTGAATGAGAACATCTCTGTCAGCTCAATTCTCATGTAAAAAAATAACTATTGTAATTTTTTACATACAATAATGGTTTGCAGATAAATATTTTACCCTTTTTGTGTCCTGAAGTAATGACCCTTTTTCCAGACTGATCTCATGAAGTAGCGTGTATATGACACGCCAATTCGTATTTGCATTTTTGGCGTGCTATCAAGACGCATAATCGCTTTTCAGCGTGTTTATGAACGCCGTTGACTTAACGTTATATAAATATATGAGTTACCTCAACCCTGTCCCTAAACTTAACCATAACTGGGGTTAATGGCATTTATGACTGTTCCCTTACCATCCTAGTGAAAAAAAAGATATGACTTACCTCAACCCTATCCCTAAACTTAACTGTCACTGGGGTTAATGGCATTTATGACTGGACATTTGACACGCGTGTACAGACACGCGGAATGACGCGGACGTTAATGGCGTAGACATACACGCATACACGCGAATACACGCGGATAGCTCAAAATGCGTAGAGATAACACGCCACTTGACTCGAAAGTGGCGTGTATGTTTACGCAAAAGTTGTGATGTCATGTTGCTTTTTCTGTTTCCATTCTATGAAAAGCAGTGGGCTTATTAAACAATGCTTAGAGAGCATTTGTGTGTGATTTGAGTTAAACTTAAAGAGAATGACCTGTTTAGTTGACTCCAAGTTCATTAAAACCACTATTTCAAAAGCTGAGCTGATTTTCTTTTTTATATTATAGTAAGAATATGTATAACTCAATGTTTTAACTAATTGAAAAAAGCTGAATAATTGTTCCAAACTTAATGATTAGCTGGCAAAAAAATGGATGATTGGTCTATGTCTGATTAGTCGATTAATCGTTCTAATAATCGTAGATTAATCGATTATCAAAATAATCGTTTGTTGCAGCCCTACTACCTTCGTGTCACAGACGACAGTAAAGATGTCCATGTCACCTTCGTCCTACCTCGATCCAGAGTGGCTCCTCGTAAGTGTCTATCTATGCCCCGTTTAGAGTTGTGCGCTGCACTCTCTGGAGCTCAGATGGCGAAAGTGATAGAGGCTGAACTGACCATTCCCATACACAAAGTCATATATTGGGCTGATTCAACTACGGTGCTGCATTGGTTAAAATCGGAATCCTGCCGATACAAGGTCTTTGTGGGGTCAAGGGTAGCAGAGATTCAGACTTTATTCAGAGATTCAGAGATTAAGACTAGGGGTCTTACCTTAGACCAAATAGCAGGTCTTCACCAATGGAGATCTGGGCCATCTTTCCTGACTGAACCACAGGATACGTGGCCGTTGACACCCAGTACGGAGTCCGCACCTGATCTGAGCGAGATGAAAAAAGCATCCTTTGTTGGAGCAGTCACTGTCATTCCCAGTCCAGTGCCTTCAGATCTCAGTCAATTCAGAACCTGGAATGAGCTAGTCCAAGCTACTGTCGAGTCCTGTAATGGGGCGGCCAACAGCAATGTCTTTGAAGCCTCAACGTATACACAGGCGGAAAAGCTCCTATTAGCACAGTCACAGCTCGATTCATTCCCAGAGGAATTCAGAGCTTTGAAAGATGGAAAGCCTATCCCGACAGACAGTCGCTTGAGTTCTCTCGCCCCAGAATATGACGAAAATACTGGTCTTATCAGAGTGGGTGGACGACTTCGTCGGGTTGAATCCCTGCCTTCTGATATTATTCACCCGATCGTCCTAGATCCTCATCATCAGGTCACAAAGCTACTCATCCAAGACATAGATCAGCAACTCCATCATCCAGGTGCAGAGCGAGTGCTAGCAGAGCTACGTTGTAGATACTGGGTGCTTAGGGGCCGTGAAGCTGTGCGCAAACACCAGTATTCTTGCCAGGATTGCCAGTTTTGGCGTGCTAAGCCACAGAACCCACAGATGGCTGACCTTCCACCCTGTAGGCTACGCCTGTTCAAGCCACCGTTTTACTCCACTGGCATAGACTGCTTCGGGCCCTTTCAGGTAAAGATAGGTCGGCGCTAGGAAAAAAGATGGGGGATTTTATACAAGTGTTTGACAACCAGATGTTTACATCTCGATCTCCTCGAACACCTGGATACTGATGCCTTCCTTCTTTCTTTACGACGTTTTATAGCCCGTAGAGGGAAGCCTTTCGAGATTCTATGTGACAATGGCACTAATTTTACAGGAGGTGATCACAAGTTAAAGGACTCCTTTCGTCGAATGGCTCCTGAGCTGCAGGAACAACTGGCTAAACAGCAGATCCAGTTTCGCTATAACCCACCAAGTGCCCCTCATTTTGCCGGGACATGGGAGAGAGAGGTGAAATCAATTAAGACTGCCTTACGAGTCATTCTACGTGAACAATCCGTGCCTGAATCAGTTCTGCAAACATTGCTTGTGGAAGTTGAGGGCAACCTCAATTCCAAGCCCCTTGGCTATGTTTCATCAGACATTGCAGACCTTGATCCTGTGACTCCTAACCTACTACTCATGGGACGTCATGATGCTTCATTACCACAAGTCCTTTATGACTCTGACGAACTCTTGGGAAAACGCAGGTGGAGACACAGTCAGGTATTGGCCGACCAGTTCTGGACTGCTTTCATTCGCTGCTACTTACCAGAACTACAGGGTAGACAGAAATGGAGATCAGATGGCAAAGAGATGGCAGTGGGACAGGTGATACTCCTGATTGACCATCAACTCCCACGAGCGCTATGGCCTGTGGGTATCGTGACAGAAACCTGGAGAATTCGGGACCAGGTGGTGAACCTGCAAGCGCTCCCCCTGGAGGAGGCAGACCCAGCCTTGGCACTGCTCTGTCCGGTATGTGCGCTCCATGCCTACGAAGACAGAACGCGGTGTTTCAGGACCTCAGACCAGCTCTTTGTCTGTTATGGGGGGAGCCAGAAGGGAAGGGCTCTCTCAAAGCAACGGCTGTCTCACTGGATAGTGGACACCATTGCTTTGGCTTACCAGCAGCAAGGTCAACCGTGCCCCCTTGGTATATATATATATTTGACCAGGTTCATGGCTAGAATCACAGAAGTTCTAAGGAAGCCTGCAACGTGATAATCGGTTATTACTGGGCATCCAACTCGTTGGCCTTCAAGGAGGCCTGTGAGGGCCTGACTACTTGATGATACTTGTTAGTAGAACTAACCTCAGACATATTAGGTGCTCTCTCACAGAAATTCTGTGGGCCTGGTTTTCCTAGTTTACATTGCCAGTGGGCAGTGTAATCAGCAGAAGTACTAACAAGGAGGCCTGTAGAAAGACCTACAGCTTTAATTGTCAAGAGCGGCAGCCCATGGCAGTGCTTAGGCTCTAAGAGAGTGTACTCAAACCGAGCCAATTGGGAGAGAGTAGTGCAGGGTGAATAATCTAAAGCTGTGGGTAGCAAAAGCACTCTAATCATGACCCTAACAAGGGGAGTACTACCCTTAGTTTAAACAAATTTGTATGAATTATTGTAAAATATGTATGAAAAAGTGTGAAATGTCATGAGATCAGACAGAACAATAGTGGGTTTAACATCAAAATGTATTGTCTGATGCTAAAAAGTATGTTTTTATAAATGTAACCTTCTCCACCTTGGTCAGTTTAAGAATAATTCATGCAATTTTATTGTATTTATTTGAAAGAATTAAAACAGATTTATGTCTATCCTTGTATTATTCATCTGGTTGAGATTGATATGGAATTTTGAAAGTAATTAGTAATTAAAGGGGGGCTTGACTGCTTTTTTTCTTTGCATGATTGTGTTTATGGGGTGCAATATAACATGTATTCGTGGTTTTTCATTTTTTTCATAAACTTCACGTTTATGGTCAGCCGCGCTCTCTGTCCTCGAATGGTTGACTTCCTAATTCTATGAAACCACTCCCTCAGAAACACATTGTGGGCTCAGATTGGTTAGCTTGGTCGGGAGTGTTGTGATTGGCTAAACTGTCGCTTACGTTGTCCGGAAAGTTAACGCCCATTACCTTCACGGGCACGTCATGAGCCCTGGTCCAGATGTAAATATGCGTCGAACTGCAGTATCAGTATGACCCAGAATCAGACCAAGAAAGCCGCGATGAAGCGAGTCAAACAGAACCACACTACACACGGCTCTTAATAAATGTTTCTGAATGACAATTTGCTACATTTTTTTAACTTTATACACGTTTGTTTAACACAATAGCATCTGACTGGCAACAATAGCAACTGACTGGCTACTAATATTATACTCATACAGCGGTGGCAAGTTTACGTTCTTGATCAAATAGAAAATAACGTCATAAAACATATATACATGAAAACGTCTCGGTTACGGATGTAACCCTCGTTCCCTGAGTAGGGAATGGAGACGTTACGTCGGAATGACGTAGAATGGGGGTTTCGCATAGAAAGCCAATCCTCTTTGAGTATTTAAAACGAGCCAATGGCATGAAAATGCCTTGGGTCTGCTGAATTTGCATAGCGTATCTCCGCCCCACCTCATGGGTATAAAAGGAGGAAGCGGACGCAACCGCAGTATGTCTTCGCTGAGGAGCCGAGACTGAACTCAGGCGTCTACCCAGCGGTACAGCAGAAGTGGCAGGGAGACGTAACGTCTCCGTTCCCTACTCAGTGAACGAGGGTTACATCCGTAACCGAGACGTTCCCTTTCGTAGTCACTCCAAGTTACGTCGGAATGACGTAGAATGGGGGTCCGTGCCATCACGCCACTTTCACAGCTGTCTTTCAGTGCCCTGCAAAAGTCTGGACTCCTAACCACTTAGTATAGACCAGGAGTCCTACTTTAACACAGGAATACCAAGGTACACTGGGGAGCATATCCCGGGAGGAATATGCCACAGTACGTCTACCATAGGGAGGACTTAAGAGTACACATATGGTCCAAGAGGACTTCATATGGGAAAACACTGGAGTCACCAACCTAAGGGTGGCTAGAAACTTAACTCTAGGAATGGCAGATGCCTTGCCAAGGGAAGACACATGCTCAGAGAGGCTTACAGTCGAGAATACACATGTGACAGTTACCGGAGGGAACCGCTTATCCAGTCTGAGGAGTGGAATGGCGAGCAAGCGAAGACACCTGAGCGGGTCCAGTACTGGCGGAAGCGAGTACACGAGAGGACACAGGCTCCACTCGAAGATTATAGAATTTTGCGAATGTGTTCAGTGTCGCCCAGCCTGCAGCTCTGCAAATATCTGTTAGCGAGGCGCCAATGCGCTAAAGCCCAAGAGGAGGCCACACTCCGAGTGGAGTAGGCCATCACACCAAGGGGGCACGGTCAACCTTGCTGCTGGTAAGCCAAAGCAATGGTGTCCACTATCCAGTGAGACAGTCGTTGCTTTGAGAGAGCCCTTCCTTTCTGGCTCCCCCCATAACAGACAAAGAGCTGGTCTGAGGTCCTGAAACACCGCGTTCTGTCTTCGTAGGCATGGAGCGCACGTACCGGACAGAGCAGTGCCAAGGCTGGGTCTGCCTCCTCCAGGGGGAGCGCTTGCAGGTTCACCACCTGGTCCCGGAAGGGAGTGGTATGAACCTTGGGCACATATCCAGGCCGGGGTCTCAAGATAACGTGAGAGTAAACCGGCCCAAATTCCAGGCACGCTTCGTCAACGGAGAATGCGTGCAGGTCCCCTGCCCTCTTGATGGAGGCCAATGCAACCAGGAGCGCCGTCTTCATGGACAGAAACTTAATCTCTACCGATTGCAAAGGCTCAAAGGGAGGCCCCTCCAGAGCACTTAAAAGTACTGAGAGGTCCCAAGAGGGTACGAGGGGAGGGCGAGGAGGATTTTCGCTCCCTTCAGGAACCTGATGACCAGGTCATGCTTCCACAATGACTTACCATCAACTGCTTCATGAGACACGGTAATGGCCGCGACATAAACTTTAAGGGTGGAGGGCGACAGCCTATGGTCCAACCCTTCCTGCAGGAAGGATAGCACGACACTGATCTGGCATCTCCAGGGGTCTTCTCCATGAGAAGAGCACCAGTTGACGAAGAGGTTCCACTTCAATGCATAGAGGTGTCTAGTAGATGACGCTCTAGGGGAAGTGATGGTAGCCGCCACCGCAGGTGGCAGAGTACTCAAACCTGCCTCGTCCCGTCCAGGAGCCACACGTGTGGCCTCCAGAGTTTGGGACGAGGGTGCCCCGTCTCTGAGAGAGTAGGTCTTTCCAAGAAGGAATAGGCCAAGGAGGTGCTATCGCGAGGAGTATTAGTTCGGAGAACCAAGTCTTGGTGGGCCAATGGGGGGCTACCAGCAAGACCTTCTCTTCGTCCTCCTTGATCTTGCACAGAGTCTGTGCAAGAAGGCTCACTGGGGGAAACGCATACTTGCGTGGACCCCGCAGCCAGCTGTGCGCCAAGGTGTCTGTGCTGAGCGTGCCCTCGTCAGGGAGTAAAACGGCGCAATGGGATGAGTCCTGGGAGGCGAACAGATCTATCTGTGCCTCCCCGAACTGGTCCCAAATCAGCTGGACCGACTGGGGATGGTCGCCATTGGCCGGAGACTGGACGGATCCGTGACAGCTTGTCGGCTGCCAGGTTCCGAACTCCTGGAATGTACACAACACGAAGGGACCTCAGGTGCTTCTGACTCCATAGTAGGAAGTGGCGTGCGAGCTGCAACATCCGACGTGAGTGTAGACCACCCTGATGGTTGATATACGCTACTGTAGCGGTGTTGTCCGAACGGACAAGTAATTGTTGACTCCTGAGCAGTGCTCGAAAGCGGTGCAGGGCCAGGCGTACTGCCAGCAGCTCGAGGCAATTGATGTGCATGAGGCGCTGGGGTCCAGTCCAAGAACCCGCGGCTGCATGCCCATTGCACATGGCTCCCCAACCTGTGGTAAAGGCATCCGTGGAGACAACGACATGCCTGGAAACTCGCAGAAGAGGACCCCGGCCCGTAAAAAGCTGAGGTTCGACCACGGGAAGAAGGTCTGACGGCAAGTCGGAGTCACTGGGACTCTGAGCGAGCCGCGATGCCATGCCCACCTCGGGACTCTATCGCGAAGCCACAGCTGAAGCGGTCTCATTTGAAGCAGTCCGAGCGGCGTCGCCCAGGAGCCTCTGAAAAAGTTTCAGTGGGACCGCACTCTTGCCCTCGAACTGTCGAAGACAAGTCAGCAGTGAGTGAGCGCGCTGCTTCGTGAGCTGCGCGGACATGGTGACCGAGTCTATCTCCATACCGAGAAAAGAGATCCTCTGCACGGGGCAAAGTTTGCTCTTCTCCAAGTTGACCCGAAGGCCAAGACGGGTTAGGTGCTGGAACACCAGGTCTCTGTGTCCGCAAAGCTGCTCTCGAGAGTGTGCTAGGATCAGCCAATTGTCGAGATAATTCAGGATGCGAACCCCGTGTTCGTGAAAGGGAACAAGGGCTGCCTCGACGACCTTTCGTGAAGACGCGAGGTGACAGAGCTAGCCCGAATGGGAGACCCATGTACTGATATGCCTGTCCCTCGAAAGCAAACCGTAGAAACGGTCTGTGTCGAGGCAAGATGGAGACATGAAAGTACGCGTCCTTCAGGTCTATCGCTGCAAACCAATCCTGATGCCGAACGCATTCGAAAATGCGCTTGGCTGTGAGCATTTTGAACGGCAATCGATGAAGAGTACGGTTCAAAATGCGAAGGTCCAGGATTGGTCGTAATCCACCGGTCTTCTTGGGGACAATGAAGTAGGGGCTGTAAAACCCTGACTTCATCTCGGCTGTAGGGACCATCTCTATTGCACCCTTCGCCAGCAGGGTTGCAATCCCCGCTCTCATGACCGGAGCATTGCCACCGACCATCGTGAAGCAAACTCCCCGGAAGCTTCCGGGGAGGAGACCGTGTGAACTGAATCGCGTAGCCGAGTCTGATCGTTCTGGCGACCCAGCGGGATAGGCCAGGGAGCTCTAGCCAAGCTCCTTGGAACCGATCCAGCGGGGTCATGCGAACTACAGACGTCCCCCCAGAGGGGCAGCGAGGCGGAGAGACCGGCATCCGCGCAGGAGCACAGTCAAGCTCCGCTCCCCGACAGAAGAGACCAGGGAAGGACCAGCGTTCCACGGGGGTCTGTTCTGCCGAGGGTCTGGCGAAAGAGGGGGAGGGGAGCGGCGTGGTCCGGGGACGACACACGCTCCCGTCCACTCTCTCAGAGACAGAGGGTAATGAGTGGGGTGACGCACGGGGGCGTCGTGCACACTCATCCCAGTCTGTATGCTCAGTGATGGTGTCAAGACTTTCTTTAACCAGCTCAGGGTGCTGCCCACTCGTGGATGAGCAGCGGGGAGCTGAGAACAAAAGATTCTCCCACGGCCCTCCACTGGGGGAAGGAGGGGGCCTTCTACCACCTCCTGGGAAAAACTCAATGCCATCACTGAGCAGCCCATCTCAGGGATGCCGCTTTGCCTGGCTCTTAGCGTGACGCGGAGCCTGAGGGGGCTGTGACGCTCTTCTGCGGCCTCCTCCATGACGCGACCCGGATGATGGCTGCTGCTGTGGTCATGCGGTAGGGAGGGGAGCCGCAGGGGGTGTCCTCGGCGGCGAACAGGCTGAGGTGGCTGTACCGACGGCTGGGTGGAGGCAGCAGCTGGCCGTCGGGGCAGGATATGTTTGATCGCCTCATGTCTCTGAGCAGCTTTGCTTGAAAGACCTGCAAGGTGCTCATCGCATGCAGGGCAGAGGCTGCCTCTGTACCGCCGCTCTATAAGGTGGCCTGAAACGAGACTTCAAGAGATTTCCACGACGCATGCGCGAGAATTGCGATCTCCTTCAACTACTTCAGTTCAGATCTCGCGCATGCGTCGTGGAAATCTCTTGAAGTCTCGTTTCAGGCCAACAAGGAAGAAAAGGAATAGTCGAATAATGTCGTTATTTTTGTTTGTTTTTTCGCACAAAAAGTATTCTCATCGCTTGATAAACTTATAGTTGAGCCACTGTTGTCACATGGAATATTTAAACATTTTCTTCATTGACTTTCTGGGCCGTCAAGTCGTGTCATTCCCTTAGGCAGCCTATGTGGTAGTGATACAGCTCTCAAATTTAATCAAAAATATCTTCATTTGTGTTCCGAAGACGAACAAAGGTCTTACGGGGTTGGTACAGCATGGGGGGTGAGTTATTAATGACTTAATATTCATTTTTGGGTGAACTAACCCTTTAACTAACTAGTATTAGTACACTGTAATAAACTTTCAGTAGAACTGTTAGGTTACGGTTAGGTGTTAGGATCCAGATTAGTAGAATAAGTTGACTTGTAGTTGCCAAGTTACTTATAGTCAGTAGATTATAGATGTCTATAGTGTTAACCGCCGATTCTGTTTAATGGGCTTTCGGGGAAAGATTGATTACAGCAATGTCTGGAAACAAGCATGACATATACGACGCTTTTGCAAAAGCGTAAATATCCAACGCACACGGCGGCACCCTTTAACGTCAAATGAGACAAAGATATATTTGGGCAGAAGGCGCCCCCTAGTGGTCTAACCCTACCCCACCTAAACTTAACCATAACCGAAGCATCTCATTTGATGCTAAAGGGTGCCATGTGCACTGTATTTTTACGCTTTTGCAAAAGTGTCATATATGACACACACACCCTTCATGTGCATGCGCACTAACCTCCAGGCCCACCCTCAAATACTTCTTGCCAGTGATTGGCTGGAACACTGTTTGTTAGGTTTCGTGGTCCGGGTAAGACATGATTGTTTTTGTTGCCGTTTGTGGAGCCTGTGGTGTCTACAGAGACCGCGTTTTTTTACAGTGTGTTTAGGGGACAGGCAGCTAGCCGATAGTGAGGAGATGTTTGCTGTACGTGACAAAAAATGTTTTGCCCCCACATCGCTTAGAGAACCTTTAACAGTTGCTGACGTGATGCACTGAACGTTCTAATCACACCGGTGTGATCGTAGGCTCCAGGGACCAGCCAAGACTGATCACACCGGTGTGATCGTACGCGTGAAAGGGTCAATACCAAGTACGCAGACTTCGGACTTGACTGGAACAGAGCGTACTTGATCGCGTCACTCAGCAGCACGCTCTACTCCGGTTATCTCTTTATATAGCCTAAATTTAGACAACAATAAACCGAAATTTGCTACAACTCTGCATCTTTTGCAGGGGCGTAGCCATTATACGTGGGGATGACACGTATATTGAAAGAAATAATTGAAATATAATTGCTAGACCTACTTTTAGCTACCAAGCAACCTTTCCACAAGGAATAGATTGATTTTATTTAATGGAAATCAAATCAACCATTTATTTGAGTTAATCAGTACATGACTGATTAACAGTAACGTAAATGCTAAATGCCCTAATAGATTTTGATACTACAACAATGCAAAGTATATGCTCTTTTGCAGTTCACATATCATGTAAGCCTCAATTTCTCCATTTCTTTGCACAAAACTCTCCAGAAAGTGTCATTTAATGGTTTATTTTTCAAAAAATTTTCCCCGGGGGAAAACCCCAGACCCCCCTAGCATTTACTGTCGCCCCCAGGTTCAGAATTGCTCCTACGCCCCTGTTTTGATGACATTTTTGAATGTACACAATAGCCTACATCGGGTTGTTTTGCAAGTGCAGAATCCAGGTGCACGCGATTTGATTCACATTTTAGTTGCCATAGCGACGAATATACACAAAATCAAATATATACACACAAAACAATTGAGATTTGTTGGTTGAGACAAGGCGATTTCAGAGACTTTTTCCAAGTGTTTTCTTCCAGATCTTGAGATTTCGAAGCTATTCGGACGATTTCTAGGAGGAGACCGAAGGATATCCTTTAGTTTTATTTTTTAAATTGTTCACATTATTTCTGAGGACACTTTCATCTCATTGTTTGTTTCTTGTTTTATATTAGGAGTTGGAGTTTTATTTAAATTTGTGTTTGATTTGATTATTTTTGTTGTATTAATTGATTTTTTTTTTTTTGGGGGGGGGGGGTATTTCTCAGGGGATTTTTATTTTATTTTAGTTATTTTTTTATTTTCATTTTTTTTATTGTATTTTGCATTGTTTTTATTGCAGGTTGGAGGACGACGTTAATGGCTCACATGGGTGAAAGAGAAGGTGAGTACAGTGGTTATCTGGTATGTTATGCTAAGTGTAGCGGCAGCCAGTAACCGCTAAGAGGCTGAGTAGAGGGAATAAAAGTTGACGCGTTTCCACTGCAGATCCAGATGATTTATTGTGACATTGAAATGAACATGATGGATGATGACAGTAAAGTAAACCAAAAGTAATTGGTCAATCTTGCTGACTGTGAAAAAAATCCATGAATTGATGATCTTCCTTTGACAATCCTTGCTGTTCCTCCTCGACACATTCAGGAAAGTCACTCTTAAACTGTTGTTCCCATAACTCATCCAGTTTCATAACTGTGATTCTATTAACAGTCATGTGAGAATGTTCCTTAACAGCATACTCTTTCTGTCGCTTGATTGGTCCATTAACTGTCCATCCAAACATGGTCTTAATGGCGTATGGGCCACTGTCTTGACAGCGAATAATCTGCCATGGCTCCAAAGCCTCTGGCACATTAGCACCAATCAACAACTCCACATCAGCATCAATTGAAGGCAAACATAGATGACTTAAATGAGGCCAACAAGAAAGATCGTTTTGTGTGGCGATGTTGGTTTTATTTACAGCCATGGTCTTCTGAGTGTATACCTCTGGTAAAGCACAGTAATGCTCTTGATTCAATCCTGACACTTCCAGATCATTGAGAACATTGAGAGCAAATGGATTTGTCCTGACTCATGGTTCTCATTAGAATGTTAACTTTCTTTGCCGAGAGATTGAGCTTGGACATCAAACTCTCTGTGCAGAACGTTGCAGAGCTCCCAGAGTCCAGAAAAGCATAGGTGGTCACCACTTTACTTCCTTTCTTTGATTTCACACATACTGGAACAATAGACAATATGCACAATTCTCTTTACCAGCCCCAGTAAGGGCACTGGACTGCAGCGAGACCAAAGCACTTCCCACTGTTGACTTGGACTCCTCTGTATGCTGAATGCTCTTTTTCTCTGATGGAAAAATATGAAGAAGACTTGGGTGATTGAGTTGACATATCTTACATATGCTTCTCTCTTTACAATCACGGCTGTAATGTCCTGTACATAAACAACCGAAACAAATCCCCTTTTTCTTCAGAAAATTCATCTTTTCTGCATGAGATCTTTCAACAAGCCTTTTACAGAAGTTCAATGCATGTGCTCCTTCACAGAAGAGACAGGTTTTATTCACATCCTTCCTACTACAATCCTTTGCACCAGTTGCAGTGACTGTGGTGGCGAAACTACTTCTAGATTTAAAAATAGACGATTTGGTATTCAGGTTTCTACCTCCACTAGGCAGAACATCTTGAATGTTTCCAAATACCGGATCTGTGACTATTTTCACCTGTCTTTCTACGAAGTCCACAATATCAGAAAAGCAAGCTGGATGGTTACGTCTTTCCTGTAAGTCATATGCTACAGTTCTCCATCTTTCTCAGAGTTTATAAGGAAGTTTTGCAAGAACAATTTGCATATTAGAGGCAAGATTTAACTCATTCATATAACAAATATTCTGCATTGCATTGCAGCAACTCCTGAGAAACAAGCTGTAGTCCTGCAGAGCCTTAGCATCTTCAGATCTTATTGTTTGCCATGAGAGTGCTCTTTTCATGTAAGCTGAGGCTATCTTTACCTCATTGCCGAAATGCTCCTTAAGCAAAGCCTTAGCATGGATATACCCTTGCGAAGGAATCATCAATCGACAGCTTCTAACAAGCTCCATAGGTTGGCCTCTAGTATACTGCTCCAAGAAATGCAAACAATCTGCATGGCTACTTGCTTTCTTTTCCACCACCTCTTCAAATGTTCGTATGAAGTCATGATAACGCAATGGATCTCCATCAAAGAATGGGACCTCCCTTGGTGGAAGTGAAGATAAGTTATGTTGTTGAACTAATAGGGCAGCGATCTCATTTTGCTTATCAATAAGCTTAAAAATACTTCCTCCTTCCAAACCATCCTGTAAAGTCAATCCATGTGCACCCTGCATTCCAGGTCCATGTCCACCATTATGACTGATGCTGGGTAACGGAGGATGTGTCAACCTTGCATTAGAATTTATAATCTGTTGTTGACTTGACTGAGTTGGAGAACGCATTGGATTCTCTGGTGCTGCTTGAGCCTGTGAATAAGACAGAGGTGGCTGTAGTGGCATTGAATGTGACCTTGAAGGTAGAAATGGCTCCACATTGGGGTTAAGAGCACTGGTTCCAGTATTTATTACCCTTAAAGCGCTGGCATCAGATGAACTTGTGCAATCACTTTGTTCTAATCTTGCATCGCTATACACTTTCATCTTAGCCATAGAAACAGCAATGCTAGTGTCCAGTTCCAGTTGTTCCTTTTTCCTCCTCAAATCCTCCTCTTCCTTCTCCAATATGTGTTTTCGTGATAACATTTTTTGATGTGCCAACAAGGCTTCCATTTCAGCCTTAACCTTAAGATGAGCAGATACAATGGAAGATCGACTGGTTCGAGATCCATGAGTTGTTGTTGTTTTCCTGCCCACGTTAGAGACACTATCAGTTGGCTGTATTTGATTCTGCACATCCTCTTCATCCATATCACAGTTAGTTTGAGCATTCATATTATGAGACGAAGAAACTGGTTCAGCAGAAGATGGAATATTAGAATCACCACTCAATTGAGGTTCAGCAAGCTTATCCATTGGTCTAGAATCATGAAAGTGATGGGCAAAGATTTGCACAAGGTTGAGTAGAAATTGATTCTGTTATTTGAGCATTTTGTCTCAGATTCTTAGCTTCATTCAACCATTGTTCAGCACCTTCCACAAATCCATCATTGTGCTTAGAAACTGCATCAAACCACTCATTTTGTTTGTTTTGTTCATCAGGAGGAAGAAAATGAAGTACTTCTTTATGTAACACAGAAGCATCAGCTTTCAAAACTTCCAAAGATTCCACCATTGAAGACACTTGCAAAGCATTTTCATCACATTTCATGAGATCTTTCATTGATGAAATCATGCTCCTCATTTGATTCACCTTAGCCTTGCGCTCCTTTTGCAATGCCTAAATTTTAAGCGTCAATGCTTTTGCCGTAAGCTTGGGCTCTCGTTTGCTACTCACAGCAGCATGCGCAGCCTCTTCTGCGTCCATTTCTCACACAACGCAATCCTAGTAATCCAACAGCACCGTATTCAACACCCAGCTCAAGCCAACAATTTCATGAATGGGCGCAGCACACTTCATTCCACAACCGCAATCCATCCAATAAGCGGCATTCAAACACTGCACGGCCAGCGACGACAGCGTCTTTTCATTCAATAAACAACTATGCTGCAGCCAAACATAGCGAAACCGCTCACATACCTCTTCTGCTGTCAGGATACAGAGGCACAATCTCCATTCAGTGTGAGCGTCAGCATTCCACTTGCATTGTGCAAAGAAATCCTTTCCAATCCGCAATAATCAAAATCCAACAGTGGCCAGCGTTTCTGTTGACTAAATTGTAGCGGCAGCCAGTAAACGCTAAGAGGCTGAGTAGAGGGAATAAAAGTTGACGCGTTTCCACTGCAGATCCAGATGATTTATTGTGACATTGAAATGAACATGATGGATAATGACAGTAAAGTAAACCAAAAGTAATAAAATAAAACAAAAAACAAAATGAAATGAAAACGGTCAACAGAAAGTGAGCGTCCCAGCTACTCACCCCCTTCCAATCTCCTAAGGGACCATTTGGTATTTATGGAAAGGAGGAAAATAGGGGAGGGTCATGTCTTTTTATTCTTTGATGAGGGGAGGGTCATCCAACTTTTTTTGGTCTATAGGGGAGGGTCACCCAACTTTTATATTCATCAAAACAGGTAAATTTCAAAGTGGCTTGTTTGGTGCATATTTTTTACATGTAGCTCCAAGTAGGTCTCTCGGTCTCGGCCCCCGGGCCATTGCTGTCAGATGGGTCTGACCCAACAAAAATCCGAGTGGCGCTGTTTCACAGTCTGCGCGCGCTTCAGTACGCGCCTCAGAAAAAGTGCAACAGAACGGCAAAGAAATGTTTACCCGGCAAAGCTTTAAAGCAAGAGCAAATAATGAACTTTTGTTACTGTGAATAAGTGCATTGTCCTGTGTGTGTAACTACCGTTGCATTAACATGTGATGTGAATGTACGTCAAGTGTATTGGGACTGAGGCGCCCGAACTGCAGCTGATATAATGTGCGCTGTAGCACGATATGACCATATTTTAGTTTCCATTCTTATTGCGTTTTCAGAACAGTGTTAGTGAGTAAATCTGAGCTGTAGGCTTGAATTAATTCGTGAGGTGTGTGCGCTGTGCGGTTGAATGAGCCGGTTTGTCGATCTATCTGAATTTCGATCAATCAGGAGCTGATGAAATCCACAGAAGAAAGACGAAAATGGCTGTGAATTTGGACTATTGAAAGGGAAGCATACTACATTATTATGATTTTAGTATCATAATGATTAATAATTGCATGCACAATTATCAGTGAACTTGATAAATGTTGCAGATATGTTTTACTATGCACAAAATGCCTGTCAACTTGAGCGCAAAATTGCGTGTTACACGCGTCACTACTGCATCAGCACCGAAAACATGATTAAAAAAAAAATTCAAATCAAAACTCGTGATACGAACCGAATTGTAGGTTTGGTCTATCGTTACAGCCCTAGTAAGATGAGAAAGCAGGAGTTTAGTCGTCTATCATGGCTATCTGAACCCAAGCGCAAATCAGTAAGTAGCCCTAATCAATAAATTATCGGGGAGGGTCATGCCTTTTTTCACAATCCTTTTGGAGGGTCATAGAAAAAAATATTGCTGGCGAGGAGAGGGTCAAGTCTTTTTTGACTACAGATCTCATATCTCCTCCGGTGGCCCCTTAAATAAATAACGAACAGTCCCTAACCACACGCAAACTAACAGATAATATGCACCTACAACAAGTGACGTAACAAACTGAAAGTAAAAATTTCAAAATAAAAGACATCAACCTAAACCTGGCACCTACACTAAGTGATCACATGTATTTGATTCCTTGCATGTGAAATAAACCTTTCAATTTGAGTAACTATAGTAATAATTTGTAGTTGATCACTGACACTGATCATTGATTATTTTTAAAACATAACTAACTATGTGATGTCTGAAATATTGCAGGCTCAGGCCGCTCCAGATCGAGGGGAGCTTCCTCCACTCAGACGGCTGGTCTGGAGGTTTGGAGTCTCAGTTCTGTTGATTTACCTCCTCTGTCTTCTGAGTCTTCTGTTTCTGTGTTCACAGAGCAGGCTCACATGAGGAAGTGGCAGAGCAGGAGCCAGCTGAGCCCAGATGATGAGTTGAGCCTTCGCAGCATAAGGATGTTCATCGTTGAGTGGAGGAGTGACGATGGATCGGACAGCCCACATGAGATGATGTGCCCTCCACTGCCAGGTCAAGTTCCTGTGGAGCCAACAGTGACCTCAACTGGCTTAACAGGTCAGGGTGCTCAAGCCCTCTACCAAATTTAAAATAAATTTTTTATCTTATTTTTATTTCGTGGTGAAAACAAGCTTACTATTAATACCAGTTCAACATTAGGCAGTCGCACGCGGGATGCGGAAAGCACAATCTCTATTAAAGGAGCTGTATGTAAGATTGTGGCCAAAACTGGTACTGCAATCAGTTTCAAATTACTGTAGAGCGGTGTATCCCCTCCCCCTCCCCCCTGACCCCAGGTTGCCAGATATGCTGCAGGATCCAACTTTTTTTACCCCACACGTTTGTAGATGCAGCTGTGGTAACTAGCAGAGCTGGCAACCCGAATGCTGCAACACTAATGACTTCGTGATTGGTAGATCGGTGGAGGGTGGAGCATCAGACCAAAACACAACATGACAGTTGAGGGCTGCAACAACACTTTTTAAATGACAATATCCTGGCCGGACTACTGTTGTCAGTGATAAAAGTATTTGAAATGAACATGATTTCTTAATGTCTAGTGACACATCAGGGTCATTTTATGATTATTTGAAATAAATTTCTTACATACAGCTCCTTTAAAGTTAACGTACTCTCTCTCTCTGACAGACAGCCCATGAGCGCGTCTGGCTTTAAAAGTCAGTCATTATCAGCATGCAAATATTTAATCTTCTGTACTTATATCCGGATAGTTTTATCAGTTTTGATAATATTTTCGCATGATGATTCGAATTTTAGTTGCTATAGCGACGCGTCATGGGTGTTATGAATTCTGACTTCAAATATATTCATCACGCAAACCCATTGCGATCTGTTGGTTGAGACGAGGCGATTTCAGAGACTTGCCGATAATTTTCTGCGCAGATCTTGCGATTTTGAAGCTATTCGAAGGATTCCTAAGAGAAAACTTTTATCCTTATTTTTGTTTTGATTTATTTATTTTATTTATTTATTTTGGGAGTATTTCTGATAAGGGTTGAATTATATATATATATATATATATATATATTGAATTGTATTTTGTAACTTATCGTTTCTATTGCAGGTCGGAGCAGGATAATGATGGCTCACATGGGTGAAAGAGATGGTGAGTGAAGTTATTCATTTGTTTATGGTAGTTATGTTAAAATGGTGTGATGATGAACTAAATTAATGTACAACTATAGAAATAATTTGTAATTGACCACTGACATTTATCATTGATTACTTTTAAAACATAACTAACTATGTGATGTCTGAAATATTGCAGGCTCAGGCCGCTCCAGATCAAGGGGAGCTTCTTCCACTCAGACGGCTGGTCTGGAGGTTTGGAGTCTCAGTTCTGTTGATTTACCTCCTCTGTCTTCTGAGTCTTCTGGTTCTTCTGTGTTCACAGAGCAGGCTCACATGAGGAAGTGGCAGAGCAGGAGCCAGCTGAGCCCAGATGATGAGTTGATGTGCCCTCCACTGCCAGGTCAAGTTCCTGTGGAGCCAACAGTGACCTCAATTGTCCCAACAGCTCAGGGTGCTGTGGAGGCATCTCCTGCGAACAGGAGCTCAACAGGTGAGATTGAAATAAGGCTGGGAGGTGTAAAGTGTACTGACAGAGATTTTGCTATTTCGAGCGTAAGACTGCTTCAAGTTTTTAACAGGTTAAGGTCTGGTCATATTTACCATTGCTCAGCAATATTTAGCTGAAATTTTCTTTCCGATTTTTCCTTATCCAAAATGTTTTAGTTGGACGTTCATCTAACATATATTTATGTTTCAGAACATTCAGAGAGCAATCAAAAGTAACATTCCCATAATATTAGCAAAATTATAAAAGGGATTGTTCCCCTTAACATTTATCAAGAAGAAGAAAAAAATTAACACATTGAAAAAAAAACCTGGATGTTATTACTTAATATTGTGAAATAAGACTTTGGGACATTGATGCAGGCATTAAGCAGAAACAGGGCCGTTGTATAATATATGTGCATTATTTTGATTTGTAACATTACAGATAAGAATCGAACAGTAAAAGTTGAGTGTCATTTTGACATTGTTTAATTTGAGGTTAGAGATGTTTCTAAAAGATGTCTTTTCAATTGTTTTTCTTCATTTCAAAACCTACACTATGTAGGAAGAGGAAAGGAATTCGTAGTTTCCTCAGGAGGGTGTGGAAGGCTATGAGACATCATTTCGGCTGCTGCTGTCACTGTAGTGCTGTGGATGATGTGGAGCCTTTCACCCCTCCAGCAGATCTGGACCCAGAAGCCTGATCCAGATCACTCCGCCGTCAAGCCAAATAATGGTAAATCCACAGTCCTTATTTCTTGAACATTATTTTAAACCATATTGTCATCTTGTTTTCCACTAAAAATATCTTTAGGCTTGTTTTCAGCAAATATTAATATTATTTTCCCCATATTAATACAGTATAATGCAAGGTTACTTCAAGGGGTTAAGGGTAGGTTTAGGTGGAGGTTCAGGGTTAGTACGTGGTTATTATAATTACTGTAATATGTACGTTGTACATGGGAAACCGGACTGTAAAATAAAGTTCTACCGGTAACACTTTATTTAAAGGTGACGTATGTACTACATCTACTTACTATAATAACTGTAAATGATGCATAATTACAAGTAACTAACCCTAAACCAAACTCTAACCCTAACAGTAACGCCATAGGATAGTAAGTACATGTAGTTAATTCACCTTAAAATACAGATGGTTATATATAATATTATATATGTATGTGGAAATACAGACCGGAAGTCAAAAGACAACGAGCGCAATGCTGGAAAGGGGCGGGGCTACATAAGGTCTATAAAAATAATAAATAAATAAAGTTGTCCTCCGAAGAGGGGGGGTGGAGGTGGGAGAATATAACATATTGTGTATGTACTTTAAAAATATATTACAGTCTCTGTAATAATAAATATATATATATATATATATATAATTATAATGTATATATAAAAAATAGGTAACACTCTATTTCGATAGTCCACTTTAGAACATTCTACTAACTATAAGTAACTTTTCAACTACATGTCAACTAACTGTCAATAGTAGACTGTCAGCTTAATAACTGTTAACACTTTATTTTGTTGGTACCCCAACAGATATTCAACTGACTATAAGTAACTTGGCGACTACAAGTAAACTTATTCTACAAACCCAAAGCCTAACACATAACCATAACCTAACAGTCTACTGACAGTCTACTGTAATATACTAATACTCTAATGACAGTTAGTTGGCATGTAGTTGAAAAGTTACTTATAATTAGTGACTATCGAAATAAAGTGTAACCTTTCTGTGATGCGATAAAAGGTATCTTTTCCATGTTAACCCTTGTGTTATGTTGGATTTCTGTGTACACCCCTTATGGTTCGGGTCAAATTGACCCCAATTGGATTCAATACAATTCCTCAAAAATCACACTATGAAAACCAACAAAGATTCAGGTTCAAACTGTAAACTTTTAAAATCAACATTTTTCAAATATTCCAAAAAATATATATCTGAAGATATGATTTAATGAACATGTGTTTTAACCATTTTTTAAAACTGTTTTGTTTTGACAAAATTTGAAAATGAACAATATGCTGACTTGTTTTGCATATATTTTTTTTTTGTGCATAGAACATAATAATTGAACAATTAAATGTAGCTGTATAATGAAACAAACTTAACTCATTAAAAATAAACTCAAGAAGTCAAAAAGTTACATAAAGTCAGGAAGTTACTTTTCACATGATGAGCACACAGCAAGTGTGTGCTTTCTGCATATGTATTTCTTGCACTTCACACACATCGTGCTGGTTTTGCTGTCATGCCTAGGTGGGCACTCCACTTACACTTTAGAACTGGAGTTGATGCCCTGACATACATAAAATAAATGTTTTTATTTTGTGTCTGTACCAAGCGGCAACCTCCCCGGCTCTCTCTTGAAGCCAACACGGAAGTGAATTAAACTGCAATTCATCGAGGGGCCGCATGAGGCAGGCTGCAGAAGCGAGTCAAATCTGTATCTCCCCCATGTTAAAATGCCCAACTTTACAGCAGAAAAAAACATGTTTACAGCCTGGAGCAAAAAGTGGCTTTGGTCGATAGAGCTCGTTTTTCCCTTCATGACAATTGTGAGGGGGGTGAATTTTTTTAAAACTAATCTGTTTTAATTATATTTAAGCCTTAAAGTTCTGCATAATTAAGGGCGTGGCCACTTGAGTGACAGGTGCCACTGCTAGTTTGTCTGCTGTCTGTTAGCGTCACCCTCAGCTGTGTTCATGCTTTTTCGGGATTATATCATACAATTTAATACATGTATTATATCTTCGCCCGTGCACGCCGTTGGATTCCGTCGTGTTGAGTATGGAGATAACAACCAGCGCTGTGTTTCCAGCTGTTTCACTCGACTGTACTAATGGATGTCTGATGATTTCAGTGCTTTATCTCCGTCCATGCAATAGATTAACACCCTTAAATGAGCGCGGATTTTAGTTCATTTGCTGTTTTTACCATCTGAGAAACTGAGGACTGTATTTAAGCTCTTTATGAACTTGACGTGAGATGGCGACTGACATACAATATGTGCTTGCCTTGAATCACTGTCAAGCTTAGAGCAATATTGTAAGTAACTAATACATTTTTAACTACCAGAATATAATAATGCTTCACGATGCACGACTAGTTGACTGCTTGTATGTTGTGAGAAATGTTTATGATCACTTATCTGTGTTATGTAAATTACTTGTATACATGCTAACTAATTGCCACTTGTAGGATTAATAAAGTTGATAAAGAAGTAAAGTAAATAGTCTCACTTTTAGCTACGTCTTAACTATTATATTATTTCGAAGGGCAAAAACATGAACTTTAACCATTGGCTTTACTTTGTCAGTTCAGCGCGAGGGCAGTAGCATATAGCATTAGTACCTCAGCTCCACCCGCGTCCCGCCTCTTGCCCATTTTAATTTATCCGGTAGTGACGAGAGGTGACGCTTTTTCAAGATGGCGACGGCTGGCCCCGCCCACTTTAAGCCTCAAAACCGCTCTTCAGAAACCTATGGGTGACGTCACGGATACTACGTCCATATTTTTTACAGTCTATGGTCTGTACAGTTGCTTTTGAATAGCTGCCTATGAGGGTCAAACTGACCCGCGAACATCACAAACCTAATAGTAATTTAGTTTGTATATGTCAAAAAACACCAGCATGTTGAAACTTTGCGTGCATGTTCATGATGATAAATCACAAAAATAAGTCACAAAATATCAAGAAAAAAAACAAAGGGTTAATATTATTTCAGGTAGCTTGAAAAAATAAATGAAAGGTAATTTTTACCATCTGTGGCTGACACAATATCTTTCTGTATTGAAATAAGTGTGGAAAAGCAATTTTTTTAGCTTCATAAGGTAGTAAAAAAATAAATAACAAAATATAACCACTAAATGTTATTATTTTGGGTCGGTACAGTTGCATTAGAGCGTTAAAATATGCGGGTCAAATTGACCCGTGAACATCACAAACGTAATAGTAATTTTGTTTGTATATGTCAAAAAACACCAGCATGTTGAAACTTTGCATGCATGTTCATGATGATAAATGAGAAAAAGTCACAAAATATCAAGAAAAAAAACAAAGGTTTAATAATATATCAGGTAGCTTGAAAAAATAAATGAAAGGTAATTTTTACCATCTGTGGCTGACAAAATATTTTTCTGTATTGAAATAAGTGTGGAAACCCTAATTTTTTAGCTTCATAAGGTAGTAAAAAGATAAAATAACAAAATATAACCAATAAATATTATTATTTTGGGTCGGTACAGTTGCATTAGAGCGTTATAATATGCGGGTCAAATTGACCCGCGAACATCACGAACGTAATAGTAATTATTTTTGTATATGTCAAAAAACACCAGAATGTTGAAACTTTGCATGCATGTTCATGAGGATAAATGAGAAAAAGTCACAAAATATCAAGAAAAAATATATAGGTTAACCAGTATTTCCAACAACTAGAAAATCTAAACGGGTCAAATTGACCCGCAACATAACACAAGGGTTAATCAGAGTTTTTGTCCTAACCAGACGCGACGGCGACAAACAAAATGTATTCTATTAAAATTTTTATTGTCAAACCACTCATGTAATTCATAGACTGGAATGTCCTCAATGTAAAGGATTTTATATTGAAAACACAAATAGACGGTTATTGGATCGATTGGCTGAATATATACAAATGAAGAATATCTTATGGCAAGACATTTTAAATGAATCCATAACACTAACCCTTCTATCCTGAGAATATTAAGTATTGACCATGTGAACAGTACTATCAGGAAAGGGAATAGAGAACTAAAACTGAATCTATAAATTAAAGGCCAATAAATTATCCAGGATTGAACGAAGACTTGGATTTTTACTCCCTTTTTGTGATGTCCTTTATTTTTTTGTGCTGTTTTTTAACATGTATTGGTGAATATTTAATGCTGCAAAGAGATGTTGATCACATGACAACTGTTAACTTATCAGATGTGTTAACGAATGAAACTGTTTGCAATTAGAGAATGGCAACATCAGTGGGATATGGAAACTAAAGGGAGACATTTTATATGCTATACAAAGTAAAGTTGGGGCGGTGAAAAATAAGGGAGGGAATAGAAAAGAAGAAATAGTTATGACCAGATTAAGAATAGGTCACAGTAATTTGAGTAGTACACTACACATTGAGGTTGTGGTCAGGTTGCAGAAACTATAGAGCATGTGTTTTTGAGTTGCAGACAAAATGAAGAACAGAGGAAAAGTATGATGGAAGAGTTAGGAATAGTTGGAACACTAGGGACAGGAATGAAGGAATTACTAGAAAATGGGGAGAGTAAACAAAGAAGAGGAAGGATTTTTTTTCATTTGTATCAAGAATAGGTATGGTGAGAAGAATATGATGTAACTGGACATGATAGGAAATAAAGCCGGATGATGGCGGTAGTGCAACGATAATGGATGCAAGGTGCTGATAAACTGTAAAGAAGAAGAAGAGGAAACTGCTTGCACCTGTGACTGAGATTGTTATGTAGCTCTCCCAGAGGAATGCATGGGCCGAAACGTGTGGAGAGTTTTTCGATTTTTTTTTTTTTGTTGTTGTTGTTTTTTTTGTTTTGTATGTAGCCATCTGACAATAAAGGGTTTTTAATTTTAAAGAGTGCCATGGTCATCCTAAAGTTTCCTTTGATGGAAAACTTAAAATAGGGCTGTGGCGGTCAACTTAACCACTGGTGGTGGTACACCAAAACATCTTTTCTTATGTTATATGATTTATGTGAACATTACCACACGATTGAAGCACACTTTTTTTTTTTATAAATGATAGGTTAGCAATTTAATGTTACATCACAACCATGGAAACATATGGATTTGTGCTGACTGAGAGAAGTACATTAGCCCACACATTTATAATAGTAACTTTCCCTGTAAGTTTGTGAGATCCAGTCATTTGAAAGATATGTATATAGATATAGATGCTCTTTATTGTCTTTTTATTAGGCTAATTAATCTTATGAAAAAAGAAAACTTCCACAAGCACAAATACATTCAACATAAATGGGCAAGTTTGACCAATTTAATCTCAATTATTTTACCAAATTTAGAGGCTGCCATTATGATCTCACAAAGTCTATCAGGATATCTATTCAGAAATTGCTTCAGGATTTGTAATCACATCTTGTGGTCTGGTTAGGCTCTTATATGTGCAAAGCAATTGGGATATACAGGTCATTGTGGTCACAAGTTCCTTATATCCACTGAAGAAATTTAGTATTACTCTGCTCAAACCAGCTGAATATGAAGAGGTGAATGTATTTGTGATGCAGAGAACATCAAAATCACACTGACAATTTAAGTTCTGCTTCCCCCAACAAACTGAAATCCATTTAGTATGATATAACACAGTTCATCTCATCAGACAGATCCTCCTCGAGGCGTCCTATTCGTTGCCCTGCCCTCCCTTGACTTAGAAGGTCATTTGCAGCGCTCTCCATTTCGTCAATAGTCATGTGACAGGCACCTGCAATTTCCCGTTTTGCAAAGTCAACAAATTTGGGGTCTTTTGCATATAGACCCAAGCCTTCAGAGATCAGGATCTAAAAGATACAAAAAAAGAAGACCACAGAAGATGGGTCAGAACAGAGCTGAAATCCAACGACTACACACTATTTATGTGTCTTCTAAAAGCAGTTCATTGCACTGTGTCATATTAAATGGGGTTTAAAGTTTTGGATTCAGAATTATTAAAGATCATTTTTTAGTAAGCTTATGAAGTAATAACATCAAAATGTTCAAATATTTTTAATAGTTGATATTATATGATCTGATGATCAAAAAGTCTATTGTGACATTAGATGAACAAACAAAAGCTTTCTTCTTCAATTGCTCAGGCACTTAAAAATAAACTTATTTATTTAAACTATATTGTAAATAAACCATCCATGTATTTCTAATAGTTTGATCTTTTGGAAGGGAGTCTTTCTCTGTACCACTCTTGTGATTTTGTTAAGTCATGTTAAGAGCAAGCCACCTTGATATAAAATGCATGTCAATGTTGCAAAATTGTGACATCACAAATTCAAATGTGAATTTGAAAGCCTGGAATTTCAGAAGGATGGAAAACAAAAAACTCATATTTTGACAGGGGAGTTGGCTTTGAGGTATGAAACTTGCATGTTTTATTTTAGAGCAAACTCTTATATGTGTAAATATGAAAGGACATTTTAATTTTCCATTTCATGACCCCTCTCAAAAATAAAGTCTATTGCTGTGTCCGAAATCTCCACTCAAAGCACTACTCCCTACCCTCTATGTTGGGGGTAGAGAGCAGAGCACTATATAGTGAGCTCACCAGCATGATAGAAACACACTTTCGGACACTACTCGATCGTCTCTCGGCGCCGTTGATTACATCATCTGTCAGCTGGTGCCGAGCCGGCTTTGGGCTAAATAGACTTTTTAAAATAAATACATTACATTATATTGAGCATATTTCTCCAAAATTTAAAAACTAAAAGTGATTTCTGGCCGTTTTTGTTATAATGCGCTACTCCACACATGATTATAACTTATTTTTACGATCAGCGCAATGCATGATGGTATGTAGGGCTTAGGTTAGTGACCATCGGTTGTACACTACTTTTCAAAATGCATTCTGGGATACATTGAGTGGACTATATAGGGTATAATAATCATCACTATACATTCGGACAGCACTACAAAATGGCGAGCTCACTATGTAGATCACTATATAGTGAGTAATGAGTGATTTTGGACACAGCATATGATTCACTTCTGTATTAAGACAAAGTCCAGCTTGAATCAGTTTTATAGTCCCTGAACCTGCATAAATAACAACTATCCTTATTACTTCGGGTTATTTGATACACCATTCAGTGAGCTTATTTACCGACTCCACGAGGCTGTCAGCGCTTCCCTTCTCGATGTATCCGGAGCTCTGTTGGGAGGGCACTCTGAGAGTGTTGTACGCCCGTGGCAGCTGGGCTACACCTGCCATTCCACTGCCAATCCACCCGGGACGGGCTGACGCCGGCAGGCTGGCGCTGCCATTGGGGTCAGTCCACATAGCCTGAGTGCCCCCCACCTCGTTCACTAGAATAAGGGGGGCATAGAGGAGAGGACCCCGTCTGGCTTGGTTGTTCATCCAAGAGGCCGAAGAAACTGCAGATGAAATGCTGCTCCGCCGGGAGTCGAAGCTGTTTTGAGTCTATGGGAGCACATACATTATTTTCATTATTGGTGTGAAAACAGTGAAACAGAAATTTGTCATTAGCAGAATTTAATGGTTTATTATTTTATTTTGCACAATGTGGATTTTGTATCAATGGTAAATTGCTGGCGTATTCACCTAATTATGATATATCTTATTCTATGAATATACAGTATATGATACTTCATTATGATACTTTGAAAAAATCTTTTCAACCCTGTAAAGACTGAGATAGAAAGACATATGTCTGAACATTTATCTAATTGGTACAATTTTAAAATTATAATGTTATGTAAAAATAATGTATAGACCATTTTGCAAGATGTAAATAACACTGGTCCAGAAGCACTTCCTGTTTCAGTTTGTAACTTTATTCTTTATTTCACATGTAAAGAAAACATCTTAAAGATGTTTGTTTAACTTTTTGATTCAGTTTTATATGTTCTGTTGGTTGTATTTTATCCCAGCTTTTATGTAGTGTTAAAAAACTGAAACAGGAAGTGCTTCTGGACCAATGTTGTTTACATCTTGCAAAATGGTCTGTTTTTTTAAATGTTTTTAAATTACAAATATTTTTGTATACTTGTGTTATTGTGTTGTTACAGTAGGTTTTTATTGCAATTTATAGATGTAAATGTATTTTTCTTGATTTTATAATCATAAATAATCTATTTTGGTATGTGGTCGTCAATAAAAACTTAAGCAATGACAAGATAAATATATTGTAAATATAAATGTAAAAATGTATATTACTGTATATGTAACATTTATATTATATATAGATTATTTATATAAATGTGAATAATAACAACTAATATTGAATAAAATTGCAAAACCAGCCTGTTGTGGATTTCCTGCTGTGAGGAGGTTGCGTGACAGTAAGTTGCTTTATGTAGAGACTGAGGGACTGTTTGCGCATGTGCAGTGTGTTCGAAAAACTTCCTGTGTAGTTAATAGTTGGCCTTCCACCGACAGTCCATGGTCTTCATTATTCCTTTGTACAACAGTGTGCATCGGTGATGATGTAAGTTATGTGACGAGTAGATGTTGTTGATATATTATATATATTATATATAGGTGGCATGAGTTATTAATCTCACCGGGGTAATATGTTTATTTGTTAACTTCTTATGTAGTTACTAAAACTACACGTGTTACTAAAACCACATGAAACTGATGGCCCGTCATGTTTAGTTAATTACCTTACATTTATTTCCTTATTTGTCTGTTTATTTTAGCTGTGTAGCCTTTGTTCATTGAAGCCGTTATTATATTAACGTTAAAGGTGCCATAAGTAATAATTGAGGTAAAAATATCCAAAAAATGAGCAACACGCATCAAAAGAATGAGAAGAAATAAGTGCAATGATGTCATTAAAAACCGACAAGTTATAGTGCTGCCGAGATATAAACCTAAATTAGCATGCTAAATTACTAGCCCCGGCCCGGCAGGTGTCGTAATACCAGTTTCGGCCATGGGAGGCGTTATACGGACGGGCAACATTACCACCAGCCAAACTGAGGTACACAAGTAAGTCGCACCGGCTTGTGTCTGTACTTGAACTTGATGTCAGTTGTGTGGAAATACAGCCCACTACTACATTTCAGTTCAGGGAAGAGTTCAAAAAATTATTGGTCGATATTATGCATGAGGAATACATTTTGGTAAGTTGTAGCATACTGATTCAACAGTGTTCATGTTCTTTTTCCATTAGCTAGTAGAGATGATCGGTTCACGTTCGCTAGGGATCTGTGGTGTAACATGTACAAGCGCCAAAACGGTATTTATTGTTTGAATTGCGCAATAAGATTGACAGGATCTGAGATCTTAACTAACCTGCTTGCTAAGTGTCAATTGCGTGCACTGTAAAACCAAACAGTACAACTTAGATAAATAAAATGGGTTGCAATTACTCAAAAAAATAAAAACATTCATTCGCCTTTAATTTTTTGTGTAATTAAAACGAAAGTGAAATTTGAAGTTTACAGCAATTAAATGCTTTTATTTGTTTTAGTTAGTGCACTCAAATAGTTAACCGTCTGACGTCACGCACGTACGACGTGCTCCTCCTTCAACTTTAGCAGTTGCAAGTGCGCGAAAACACGCCATTTTTTTATTGCTCGCCTCTCTGATTAAAAATGTGTTAAGTTTGCAAAACGTGAAAACTCGATCATATTTTATAAAAATAGAATTGGTGCTGATATTTTACGATCGGGAATTTGCAGTGGTGTTGCCTGTGAGGACTTTTGATGGGAAACGCGGCCTGCAGTTTTCTGAACCTGCTGGTGACACTCTTTTCTTCGTTGTGCTGCCTAACGTTACCATTTTATTCCTCTTCTCTTTGGGCACGCTAATCTGGTAAGTTTCCTGTTTTATTTTCTGCAAATAGTTTTAATGTCTTCGCAGTTGATGTATTTTATGCATTTGAAAGCAAATAAGAATGTCTCGTGAGAAAATAAGACATTTTACAAGTGTTGAAGCAACTCTATTTAGTTATTTTTTTAGATATCTAGTCTGTCTTTTTGCATGGGTTAATGTACATTGTATTTTATGCATTTGAAAGCAATTAGACATTTTACAGAAAATTAGACATTTTACAAGTGTTGAAACAAGTGTATTTAGTTATTTTTTTAAATATCAAGTCTGTCTTTTTGCATCGGTTAATGTGCATCGGTAATCTGCGTCGATTTGCACATTAAAAGTTTTCGGGCAACATATTTTAATGACCTCAAAATGGCAGGCTGTGACAGAATTTATTTGGCATGCATGAAAAGACAATTAAATTGGCGGTTTTCATAGAGGTTTGACAATAATTTGATGCACTTTGTGTTGTACATTTTTTTAGAACAGGCATTTATAAAATTGTATTTAAATAGTTTGCCAAAGCCATACCAGCTTGTGTTATTTAGTGGAGGCATTTTTGTTTTTGCTTTTAAAAAGCAAATTTTGCAGTATAAAAAATACTGAAATTAAACTAAGATTTCAGAGTGACTGAGCATGATGCCTATTAAGTTACATAACTGATTAGCGTCGTGTATTCACATTTTTACTAGTAGGCTATTTTGGCAAATATTACAACTGGACTAACTTCTCAATCTCTCTCTTTTTCAGGCTAAAAGTGAAGCAGCTGGCAGTTCATTTTGGTATATCTAAATATGTTTAGATCTTCATAGTGAAGGGTAAAACTTGAGTGACGTACACGCAAGAGATCACTTCCGGTGCATGTGCAGACCGGAGCGCCCGTGCCTTCAGATCAGTTAGACATGGCAGTGGTTACAAGAGGTAAAAACTATATAAACACTGTTCGTTTTCTCACACAAACCGCTTTCGTTTCGTGTCTTTGGCCGTCAATGTATACTTACATTTACAAGTTATTAAATCATGTTTAATTTGGACTTCTCTGTGCATGCTCTTTGAGTTGGTGACCATCGACCTCCATTATATGACTGACAGACAAGAACGGTTTGAACTAAAAATATCAAAATTGAAAATACTGTGGAAACAAAGGCACCTATATCTTGGATGCCCTTGAGGTAAGCTAAAGCATACCAAAAATTAATTTCAAAGTGAACTATCCCTTTAAATGAAGATTCTCATACTCGTGTCTTTAATTCTCACACTGAAGGAAAACATGGACGTCCATGTACGACGAGCTGCCATCCTCCGTGCTCTCCCCGCCTATCTGCAAGAGGATGACTCCAAATGTCTCAAGACGTGGGATGTAAGTGTTGCACTGTTTGATTACCACAATCTCACACTGCCATTCAGATGTCATCCTGGTTCAAGTTCCATGTTTTTAATATATTAATTAGAAATGGCTTTATGCACTGCTGCACTACTTCCTGAAGTTAAGCCAATTCCTTGTTTCCTGTCTGCCATTATTGGATAAATTGATTAATTCAGGTGTGCCTGACCTCAGTAGTCACGGCAACAATAATCAGACACACCTGAATTAATCTAGTTTGCCCAATAATGGAAGACAGGAAACAAGGAGCTGGCTGATGTTCAGGAAGTAGTGCAGCTGTGCATAAAGCCAATTGTAGTTACTGTATGGGATAGAATGGTTTGAAATAGATGTAAATATTTGTCACTTATTAGCGGTCATCCTTTGGAAGTTTAGAGTAACAGTTCTTTGTTCTTGTCTTCAGGTTGAACAATGAACCAGGCATTGATGACGTACCACTTGGTCTCCTCTCCATTTGTGGCAATTCAACAGATGCCACGTTCTTCTGCCCAGAGAAGATTGCAGTTGTACTTGAGGGTAACATGGTAATCGATTTTCTCACATTCGCCGATGCATTTATCATGCTTTTTGGACTAACTTATGCATTGGATCTAAGTTACCCAAAAGAGTTTGCCAACACATTTGACTTTACCCAGAAATTCTTGATGGATCTGGAGGATAGGTAGCTAAGGCCCAGAGTATTGAGTCTTAAAAATGAGCTTTTTGCAGTGGAGTAACCTCAGTGTTTGAACAACGATTTTTTTTTTTTTTTTGGAAAACAGCTTATGTTTTTTTTAAGTATGATTTTTCAAAATACAGTTTAAATGTGTTGCTGTGTTTTGATGTGTTATACAGTATGACAGACAACGTAGTGCTTTGCAGTTTACACTGTAGTAATCATATCTGATTTATGTATGCTAATACATAGCCTAGTACATTACATAGTAGATCATTATGTGCAGTTTAGTATATCATTGAGAAAAATCTTTGTCAATATAGGATTTTTACACTATTTTCCAATTGTGTAATTCACAGAACAGTTTCTCAGTTGATTTATTATGTAAAAATGACTACCATGGTAGAAGTTATATATACCACTCAGAAATGATGGTTTAAAAACTGTTTTATATATATTTTATATTATATTATAATATATAACCCTTATATTGTTAAAGGGATAGTTCACTTTGAAACGGTTTGACCGAAAAATATCAAAATTGAAAATACTGTGGAAACAAAGACACCTACATCTTGGATGCCCTTAAGGTAAGCTAAAACATATCAAAAATTAATTTCAAAGTGAACTATCCCTTTAAGTACTTGACTGGAAGTGTTTACAGCTGGGGGATACCCATATTGTCCAGTTCTAAAATTGATAGTTATCTCAGACCATTTCTGAAGGGCCTTGAGTATGTCCAATTGACAAACAATTTATTGTTGATGTTTCGTGGTTACTTTAATAAAAGAATTAATTGCATTTAAATTGTCTGTGTTAATCTGCTTTATTTTATTTCAGAATGTGTTATAGTTGGAGATCTAGTTATTTGATGACGTAAATCTAAACGTACAAAAAAAATTAATAAATTGAGTAATTTGTTACAGAGAAATTTCAACTAAAATGTTTTTTATGAAGGTAAAATAAATTGTATTCTTACAAAGAAATGTAAGTTATCTTTAATTTTAATAAGTTATGTGAATCCAAAAACTCCTTGTAAAATTACTTGATTAATAATGTTACATTAACTTGTAATATCAAGTTTGGATCAGTTAAAATTATCTAGTACCATTTACTTAAAAAATTATGTTTCTATAACTTATAAAATTTAGTTAATATAACTTAAAATTTTCGATGTAATCAGTTTCAACTATTTTTTTTTGAGTTATATTAACTTATCCGGTTTTCACAGTGAATTTGTGAGAGTTGGCAGCTCTGAATGGCGCTAGCTTGATCAACATCAGCGAATGCTGTCTGTCAAATTAATTCAAACTAACAATAAAAGTGTAATATGAACAAAATGAATACCGTAAACTTAAAATAATAGCCCAGGCTTTTATTTTCCCATATTGTCGAAATGCACCAGCTTGTATTTGAGACAGGCGTCTATGAGACGGTCTTCATCATTTAGTGTTGAGATGTTTTTCATTGAGTCTCTGATCTCTAAAAATCTCCAAATGCTCCACGTGAAACTGCGGTCTTCCAACCTTTTACTATCGTGTCAAATGATTTGAATAATATGTGCGAGAAAGAGAGAGCAAAACAGCGCTCGCTTGTGTTGTTTGAAGACGTGAGAGTGCGCGCTGCACAACAACTTTCTGGAGGTATACTGCCCCATCTGTTATGGAATATGGAATATGATTTGATTTTATGTGTAAGATGGCACCTTTAATGTGTCAAATTATAGCTGGTAGCTGACAGAGTTTTCCCATTTTAGCTTGGTCACGTGACCTACTTGTGGCGCGAAGCTGGTGTTGTTTAATGATCCTGACCCTGACCCCTAGCGGTGATTTATAGTATTACATGTTATTCATATCTGCTGTAATTCATGTTATTTTCACCATTGATGTCATTGATCTTTAATTAGTATTAATATTGTTTTACTATAGACCATTTCAAAAGATGTAAACAACACTGGCCCAGAAGCACTTCCTGTTTCAGTTTTTTAACACTACATAAAAGCTGGGATAAAATACAACCAACAGAACATTTAAAACTGAATCAAAAAGTTAAACAAACATCTTTAAGATGTTTTCTTTACATGTGAAATAAAGAAAACAGTTACAAACTGAAACAGGAAGTGCTTCTGGGCCAGTGTTGTTTACATCTTTTGAAATGGTCTATTGTTGTTTTCTGCTGGCATCACAAACCACACATACACATATTGCAATGCCCTGTAGAGTTGTAAGAGGCCAATAAAGTTGTGGGTTTTGATTTGATTTTGACACATATCAAGGTCGCGTCATGTCTATTGTGAATAGACAAATGATTTGTCGCTGGTATCTTATCACATCGTGTCTGGTTAGAGCACGGTGTCATATTTGATATTTGATTATTGAATGCGTAAATTGTGAAATCTCTGATTGTTGGGTCATGGAATGAGAAGTGACATACTGTCTTCTGGTGATAGTCAGTGTTGGTTGGTGTCCTTTTGTGCAGACTATAAAGATACAATTCCAAATCTGTAGAAAAGTTACCTGTATACGTGCCCTACAGGGTGGGGAATTTTGGCTGTAAGTGCCTGGGATTGGGAGATCCTCATTGCTGCCTTGCCTTCTCAAACACTGGATGTTAAAGTTGGGCTTTCGGCCTGACAGATACAGGAAAAAGTAATCAGTGGAAGGTTCACTGCAAGGTGTAACACATTATTTTTTTGCAGTGCAGAAAGATAAAAGCTAGATTTACCTAAGGGAGTTGGCGGAAGCATGCGTCGCCGGGCAGCAAAACCAGTGCCACTGTGTTCATTGTTGTTGTATCCGTTACCATTGTATCCATTACTATGATAACCGTTACCATTGTAGCCATTACTGCTATAGCCATTGCTGGAGTAACGATTCCCTGGATAATCAGTCCCATTGGTACCATTCCCATTGTAGCCATTTCCAGGGTAACTATTTCCATTGTAGCCACCAACAACCTGGTTGTTGCCTTGGTAACTATTGCTGATATTGTCAATGGGCTGAACTGGGGCCACACATTCACTGCTCCCATTGGGTGCTGCAATTTGTGCCGGAGGAACCTCAGGAAACCACTGTCTGTTCAGACATTATCACAAAATCAGACAGATATATTAATTTGTAAGAAAAGCTTGTAAAATTCAGACTTATATATTCATATATATATAAAATATATAAAATTCATATATATATAAAAGTTGTTATCTACAAATTGTTGATCTGCTAACTCTCCTGACTGCTTTGTTGAACAAACAACATGACATCATGACTTTTGCGTAAACATACACGCCACTTTCGAGTCAAGTGGCGTGTTCTCTCTACGCATTTTGAGCTATTCGCGTGTATCCGCGTGTGTACGTGTTTGTCTACGCCATTAACTTTCGCGTCATTCCGTGTGTCCGCACACGCCGTCAAATGTCCAGTCATAAATGCCATTAACCCCAGAGACGGTTAAGTTTAGGGATGGGGTTGAGGTAAGTCATATCTTTTTTTTACCTAGGATGGTAAGGGAACAGTCATAAATGCCATTAACCCCAGTGATGGTTAAGTTTAGGGATGGGGTTGAGGTAAGTCATATATTTATATAACGTTAAGTCAACGCCGTTCATAAACACGCTGAAAAGCGATTATGCGTCTTGATAGCACGCCAAAAATGGAAATAGGTATAGGCGTGTCATACACACGCTACTTCATGAGATCAGTCTGGAACAAAAATGGTGGATTCGGCTAATGGCGGATTATGATTGCTAATGGACCAATAATCGATATGGACCAATTTGTGGACCAATTACTTTGAAGAGGTTTACCAGCAGGAGCGAATCTTTCTGGAAAGTTCACTTTACCAAGCTGTTTTGTAAAGTAAATAAACAAATTTAGTTTTGGCCTGATTTAGATTTGAAATGATGTCGTACGAGTTCGTTCTTTGATTTGTTTAAAGTATATCAGGGCCTTGAATTATTTTGGGTAGTCAAACATTTCCTACTAACCTATCATGAGAGACAGCACTATGAGGGTCCTCCCTGCTAACAGCACTTTGCTCTGGAGGATTTGGCATCTCTGTAACTCCTCCTGTGACTGCTCCTTCCATCACTACTTCACCTCCACCTCCTACTTGTATGGCTTCTCCAGTGACTGCTTCTCCACTCCCTCCTGGAATTACGACCCCTCCTCCAACTCCTCCATTTTGCATTCCTCCATCCGGAGATGGGGGAGGAATATATTCACAAGCACTAGTTGTATTATTCCTGAATATGAGAGTTTAATAAGAAATACAGTAAGATGATATACAAAAAAAGTTTTTCAAATACTTTATGAAAGCATGAAAAACATTCCAGTCACTAACTGCAATAAGCGTTTCTCTATAATCTGGAATACACTACACAACTTTTAAAATCTGAACAGACTTTAAAGGTGCTATATGTAACTTGTCTTCTAAAATGAATCCTTTTTTTATTGTCTCTGTGTGAAGGGGTTGTAATCATACAATCATCCTCTTGTTGGGTTTTGCTATTACCTCTGAAGGCTAGTATTCCTATAGCTATTTGAAGTCTCCAGGTCGGATTTTCTGCAAAATCCATCGGATGTGACGTCCATGCTACGAGAAAGATTCATCTTCTTGAGATATTGAAGCCAAAAAAATGTCCTTAATTTTGTATTCATTGTCAATGCGTTAAAAAGCTACCCTGCCCCCGTACGCAAGCGTCACCGGCGAAATAAGGAAATAGAGTGTTAGTCCTGCCGAGGCCAAACATTTTTCAGCTCCTCTTAGTTTGAGCGGCTTGTAATGTCAATACTACAGCAATGAGCCTGTTATTTAACATGCACGCCTGCAAACAAGTCCCGACACACAAAACTGTGACGACGCTCTCTTATCTGCTCGCTAAAGCTTATGTCTTTTGCTCCTGTGGCTCAGTGGTGAAACACAAAGCTTTCCCGCCGGCTCTCGCAGCAAATAAAAATGTTCTGCAGCTCTCCTCTCTGAGCTCACCGCCAGCTTTCTTATGTACAGAAAGCGAACACGCACTTTTGCACGCCCTGTGCGCATGCATCACCGGTGAAATAAATAAGGAGTGTGTTTTAGTCCCGCAGAGGCCGGACCAACCTCTATTTCTCAGCTCCTCTTAGTACAAGCGGCTGGAAATGTCATTATTGCAGCAAGGAGCCTGCTATATAACTAGCACGCCTGCAAACAAATGCCGACACACAAAAACCGTGATGACGCTCTCTTATCTGCTTGCGCATATCTTAAGCTGTTGTTTTCCCTGTGCCCCAGTGGTGAAACCCAGGGCTAGAGACCCATGTTTGATCCCAGCTCTCCCAGCAGATAAAATTTATGTGGCTCTCCTCAGCGAACTGCTGTATTCAGATGTGGCTCACGCCGATGGTGTTTTCAGTGTAGAAAAGGTGCGCACATCTCAGTGTTCACCCCTACACACAAGCACAACACTTCCCATGTCACTCACAGAGCTCACTCCCATTAAGCGGAAAATAGCCATTCGATTGTTAAACGAAGGTTTAACGTGCCTACTTTCTGCCCACTCTGTCACATGGCCATTAAAGACTCACATCAGTCAGAATATAAACGTAAGTCCCGTGCCCGTCATCGAACGCTCACGCTTACTAACACACATTTCTCCCCACGTATTCCAGAGTTGTAACAAAACACCACCCATCCCAAGCGGTCGCAGCGTCACATATAACTGGAAGTCCCGTGCCCGCTCACGAGGGCTATTGTAAAATGCTCCCCATCCAAAGCGATCAGGGCGTCGAATATGTATGTATGCTCACAAGCGCTCATGCTTACTAGTAAACTCTACGCCAGGGGTTCTCAACTCCAGTCCTCGCGACCCACTGCTCTGCATATTGTGTATGTCTCCCTTATTTAACACACCTGATTCAGATCCTCAGCTCGTTAGGATAGACTCTATGCGAGCTGAGGATCTGAATCAGGTGTGTTAAATAAGGAGACATACACAATATGCAGAGCAGTGGGTCGCGAGGACTGGAGTTGAGAACCCCTGCTCTACGCACAAGGCAATGCTCGCGCATCACAAAGTGATCCCCATTCATGGCAATCGGGGCATCATATATGAAACAGCCTGTCACTGCTGTCAGCGAGCCGGCGTATTCAAGCACCGATGGTGCACGCGTCACGCCCACACCTCCGGTTCAGTTTCAGAGAAAAAATTGATGGTTATTACTGCCGATCCTGAGGTTGGCTGAAAGTTCGTTGGGTAGGTAAAGGTTGAAAACCTCCCCTTTTCCCATTTTAGAATACACTAGACTAGAGAGCATGACATCTACACAGCATGTCTGTCAAGCTTGGCAAGCATTGCAACTTCCCAAAATTCAGACTACTTGGTGTATTTCCAGTTTCCAAAATGTTATATTGCAAAGAAAATCTTGTTTTTGGAGCATGTCAAAGTGAACTGACTGCTATGAAATTACAGACCCTTTACAACAGATAAAGTTGTGTGTCTTGAACTAAAATCTAACCAAATATCCCTCCAGTAAAAAATGCTCAAAACACCTTCTCAGGTCCTCAGACTCCAAATCAAGTCATTAGAGTTTTCTAAATTCATTGTAGTAGCTTCTACACAGGTGTAATTCTATTATTTTGTCTCTTATCTTAGTGTGCTCCTTACCTTTGGTTGGTATTCAGCATCGAAAAAGGGGTGAGTTTGCTGTGACTGGAGGCCCACCTACTGGGCAGGGGAGACAATCTCTGAGGCTGATCAATAATCACTTCGTTTTCGGATAGGGCAGAGACCGGACGGGACTCCAACAGAGCCTCCTCCAGCATTAAGCTCCCATTGCCTATTCTAGGAGGAAGCTCAATGCTCACTGAGGTCTCGTCCAGATGGGGGGGCATAGGGGTGCTTCTAGGGGTGGACATGGCCGGTGTGGGAGGAGCATCACTGAAGACGCTGTCACTCTGCAGTTGGCAAGGGAAACAGAATTAACTGTCGTTCCAGAAAGACTTTTTTCGTTTTATAATGCGTAAGGAAACATTTAAATTACAGTTGTAACCAATACAGTTGTAATACACTTTCTTTTAAGTGTCCTTGTTTTAGTATAGTTATACAATTAAGCACTGAATAATATTAAAGGGGCACTTGGCAACTCTAGTCCTTTCTTCGCTGATTTTCACTTTTGTTGTGGTATGTTTTCCCACTACAGCTGTGCGGCGTATATTTCTACAACACTGTCATAAAAAAACTCACTTGCGGCACCTTCCTCTCGCTTTATACCGCTACTTAAGTGCATTTGTTATTATCGAAGCCAGCCAACTTTATCGTGTGGAGTCTACCGAGTGGGTAATACATCACAAGTATCATAGAATTATGTCGAATTGCCATAAAGCAGTCAGTGTTTTTCGATCGTTCTCGCTTCTCACAAGACTTCTATTTCCAATTTACTGGGAAGTTAGTCCCCATGTTGCAAAGTTGGTTTGGTTTTCCGCCTGGAAACGCTGGGGGGAGCGGGGAAAGTCACTAATCTCTCCAAAACAGGTTATTGAACCACTCAAATTATTTCTAAATGGTATTATTAAGTTGAAACAGTTGCCAAGTGCCCCGCTAAATTAACAAATAGTACTTACTATAGGGTTTAGATTAGTGTTTGGTTTAGGGTTAGAATTATGCATAATGTTCTGTTATTACAATAGCAAGTACATCCATCTATCATTTTTTTCTTATATTTACAATTTAAAGTGCCCCATAATGCTTTTTTATATTAACTTTCACATAGTGTGTGATATAGCATTTTGTGAGTGTAAAGGTCTGTAAAGTTTCAAAGATCAAAGTGCATAAGAAATGGAGTTATTGTCCTCCAAAAGAAGGAACGATTCTCAACTGCCTGAAATGAGTCGTCAGTAATTCCAGTCTTACTTGCTCTATGAACCTATGTAGGATTGTAACACATTTGCATAATGTTCTTAATTCGTTGTCCACGAACAACGTCTTCTATGAGCCACCTTTAGTTGTAGCTTTTCGTTCATGTTGACGACATGTGGAGAAGACACTGTTTTCTGTGCTTCTCAAAAGCAAACCCACTTAGCATGTACTTCCAAAAGATGAGGCTTGATTGATACAGTAAAACCGATGCGTTACTGCTATGTAAACTGACAAAGTTCTTTGAACTTTGATGCATGTAATCCTACTATATGAGACTTTAAAATGGCATAATAGGGGCACTTTTGGTTAAGGTATTAACAGCATCTGCTGTCGGTTAGTTTAAAGCACTCTCATTTTATATTCCCACTGGATTTTTTTTTACTGCTGAGTGTTCTCACCCTGAAGAAATCTTCTTCTTCAATCATCTCCCCCTCCAGCCCTTCTAGCCCTTCCTCGTCCTCCATTGCCATAGCCAGGCGCATCTCTGGGGCCAGATCCTGTAGTGTGCGTAACCCAGCCTGGACCACACAGGATGAAAGTCATGTCAAAGACAAGCTGTAATCCAGTGATGCTGCAATAGGGTTGCACAGAATAACAGTGCAAAAAGTATGTAGAATGAGACTATGGAGCTCATTCTCAAGGAGAGAAAAGGCGAGCAAAAATATGCAATTTGCATCCATTTATATGGCAAAAAAGTAAGATGAAATTCCAATAGCTTTTGGTGTAAATCAATGAGATCCTTTATAACTAAACGTATACTGAAAAATGAAAAGTTAAAAAAACACAAAACACACACACAAATCTGTCATTATGTCATAATTCATTACCTGGAGAGAGGCTGACTTATCTTTGCCTTTCTTCTTCCTCTCTTTCTCTTTTCGCTTACGAAACTTTTTAAAGTAGTCCTGAATCAGGAAGCTGGCATAGAACTTTCCTGCAGTCACCTCATTCCCTAAAAACGTAGAGAGATGGATTTTTAAAAAGACAAACAAATGCAGATCTTCAGTTGTCCGAAGAGGTAACTTTTTTGAGTGGGAAGGGAAGGACTTGTTGGGCATTTATCAAGGCATTTCTGATTCAACACAGTGTTAACGCTAAGCCTCATAGAACCTTGCATGTCCTTCAATGGTAAGAGAAAAACTGTCAGATTTAGTCAAAGTGGACTTAGTCAAAGTGGATTTACCAATGAGGAGAACCTCGGTTTTGTCACTGTTAAGTTTGAGGAAGTTACAAGAGAACCACGATTTGATTTCCATTAGGCAATCAGAGAGGGAGGTAAGGGGGTGGGAGAGATGCAGTAGGTTTGGTGGACAGGTACTGTAGAGCTGGGTGTCATCCGCATAGCAGTGGAAATGTTAAATTTACGGAAGATATGGCCAAGAGGAAGCAGATAGATGATGAACAGAATGGGCCCCAGGACAGAGCTCTGGGGAACACCAGTAGTGACAGGGGTTAGCTCAGATTTGAAATGTTTGAGCTGGATGAACTGAGTGCGGCCAGAGAGATATGATTTAAACCAGTCCAAGCCCAGCAAACACAGAACGTTCCCCTAACGTTCCTGAATGGTCCCATGAGGTTATTTTTTTGGGAACAAAACAAGAACGTTATAGGAACGTTCCATGTAGGTTATTTTTAGGTTCCATTTTTATAACGTAAGGAGAATGTTCCGGGAACGTTCCCTTAACCTTCAGGGAAAGTTCTAGGAATGTTCTGGGAACCAAAAAATAACATTCCCAGAACGTTCCCAGAACGTTCCCAGAACCTAAATTTGTTTGCTGGGAGAATGAGTCAGTGAAACAGAGACTAATTTGTCAATAAGGATGTTATGAGAAATGGTGTCAAAGGCTGCACTTAGATCAAGGAGGATAAGAATAGTTAGCAGTCCCGAATCAGTGCCACAAGAAGATCATTGGTGATTTTTACCCGAGCTGTTACTGTGCTATGGCAGGGATGGAAACCAGATTGAAATTGTTGGATTGAATTGGACCTGAGATGCAAATGTCTTTTCAAGGATTTTAGAAAGTGAAAGAAAGAAAGTAAAAAAGAAAGAAAGGTAGGTTAGACATAGGGTGGAGGTTGTTGAAATTGTTGGGGTCTGCACCAGGCTTCTTAAAGGTTCTGTAAGCGATCCTGGGTGTTGACGTTGGGAATATTTTCAAACAAATCGGAGGCTAGCTAGACCCTCCCTCCTCCGCATCTCATCTCCTCCCCCTCCCTTCCGTGCTTCCTGAAATAATTGTAACCGTCGGACTGGAAGCCCTTCTGCCGCCGGAGTTCTCGCCATCGTTCAAAAGCTTTACTACCGATGTAAATTCGGAACTTCGCACGTTCTTTATCCGACTCCTTCTTCTTTTTAATTTGTTCTTCAGAACGACGTCTCTTTGGTCGTGTGTCGGGCATTTTTCAAACTTCTCCCTGATGCTTGTCTATCCGTCACCCACACACCCCCTTCATGTGCACGCGCACTAACCCCCCAGACCCACCCTCAAATACTTCTTGCCAGTGATTGGCTGGAACACTGTTTGTTAGGTTTCGTGGTCCGGGTGAGACATGATTGTTTTGTTGCCGTTTGTGGAGCCTGTGGTGTCTACAGAGACCGCCTTTTTTACAGTGTGTTTAGGGGACAGGCAGCTAGCCGATAGTGAGGAGACGTTTGATGTATGTGACAAAAAATGTTTTGGCCCCACATCGCTTAGAGAACCTTTAAGTACAGGAGTTATTGCAGCTGATTTTAGAGATGAGAACCAAACCAGAGGCAGTGGTGGAATGTAACGAAGTACAAATACTTCGTTACTTTACTTAAGTACATTTTTCACGTATCTTTACTTTACTTAAGTAGAATAAATAGTACATACTTTTTACTTTTACTTCGTTACATTTTGCAGCAATTATTATACTTTCTACTCCGCTACATTTCTACAACTTCTGTTACATTTTCGTTACATTATCTGCTCAGTTTTTCCCCTGCCAAACGTAATCTGACCGTCCGTTCGTTTGTCTCACCAGTGACGTTTGGTTGCCATAGATACATTGAACCAAATGCATCTCGCACGCAGTGTGTTTATCGTGCAATTTATACGCGAAAATTTGTTTTTACGTGGATAGGAAACACACCGTGTGTAATATACGTTTAGTTAGGATTATGGCAAGCCAAGAGGTTCAGAATTACACCATAAATTAATCGCGTTTCCTGCCAAACATAGTTATAAACATATAGTAAGGATAAGCATGATGTGTATAGTGCCTAATTGCACGCTTGTTTCAGAAATGGTGACAAGAAAAAATTTTTCCCCATCATTATTGAACATCATTATAGGAGTATTAGGTTGAATGAGTTAGAATTAAATGTTTTATTAATCATTAGAAAATAGTCATTAAGATAATCAATTGTTATGCAAGTACTTTTACTTTTAATACTTAAAGTACATTTAAAATCAGGTACTTTTTACTTTTTACTTAAGTATGGTTGTCATTGTGTTACTTCTACTTTTACTAAAGTAAATATTTATCTGGTTATTTGTACTTTTACTTAAGTACTGAGATTTAGTACTTCCTCCACCACTGACCAGAGGTGAGAGAGGAATGGATAATGGTAGTTATTTGTGAAGAGAGAGAGAGTGAGCAGGCTTTTACTAAGGTGGTAGGAGGTCTAGCTGACAAGTAGTTGGTTTCCAATTTCTAATAATGTCCAATATTTCAGCAACAGAGGGAAGTGAGAAACTTGAAAATGAACGAGAAAAAGGTGTCAGGAGAACTGAAGGAGACAAACTGTGACAGGTATTAGTAGTCAGTTGCTGGTGAATCTTGTGTACTTTGGAATTGAAAAATGACATTAAGGAGTTACAGAAAGCAGATGAATACAGATGAGGCACAAGAGAGTCTGGTGGATGTGATATGTTGTTGACCACAGAGAACAGGGTTTCAGAAAGCCAAGCACAGAAAGCCAATAAGAAGATATTATTGAAACATACTCTACCTGCAGGTGGAGGTATAACTTCATCTAGCAGTTTGGGTTTGGTACGTTTCCAGATCTTCTTGATGATAGCTCTCAGCTCCTCGTTCTGCTGGTCAATGGGTCCTGTGTTGAATGGAAAGGTATTGTATTACTGTATTTAGGATAGAAAAAATGCTTAATTTTTGCTGTAGTTTTTGTCTAAAAGCACATAACATATTATTTAAATCTATAAGCATCAGACATTTTCCTAACTTTTACATCAGAATTGACAGACATGTATTAATAGTTTGTTAGTGAGTATGTGTGTATGTGTGTGTGTGTGTGTGTGTGTGCGTGTGTGCGTGCGTGCGTGTGTGTGTGTGTTTGTGTGTGTGCAGGAGACCAACCGTCTGTTTTAATCTTAAGTGAAGTTCTGACAAGAGCAAACAGGGTGGCGTTGAAGGACACAGTGCCATCAGGATAGAGAGGCACATTCATAGCAACCAGTCTCTGCCAAAGAGAAAGAGAGAGATGGGCAGAGAGAAACAGAAGGGTTTAGATATGAATGGTTGCCAGGACACTACTGCATGTTGAAATGGGCCTGCTAGTGTGTTGCTTGATGGACCTCACAAGTCTCTGGTATTTTGGTCTCTACATACACCACCTCTATATACACCAATTTGGATGCATTGTATTAATCAAAAGTGACAGTAAAGACTTTTATATTACAAAGATTACAAAAGATTTCTTTTTCAAATAAATGCAGTTCAGTATGATTTCTGAAGGATCGTGTGACACTGGAGACAAGAGACTTCGGTTCCTCCTAAAATACAAGTCTACAGGACTTTTCACTCATTTCATTCTCCACAAGTGACGGTATAAATCCAAATGTCCTTACCCTACATGCTACTCGATGTGGACAGAGTTTCCCAAAGCCCAGAGGAGGCTGAATTCTGCGCAACATGGTGACTACATCTAGATGTTTAATCCTTCCCCTGATGCAAAGAAATGCAACAGTATTTATTAATTTTATTAACATGCTCATTTAAGACTGGGATTTAATTATGCGCTCATAAAAAAGACATCAAGTGTGTGTGAATTCACTTACGTGGCTTCTGGGTCGTAATCTGACCAGACTCGTTTAAACTCATCGAGGTGATGAGTGCCCAGCACAGTCCAGTCTCTAGTCAGATACTCAAAGTTATCCATGATGACAGCGATGAACAAGTTAATGATCTGAGAAAATGCAGATTAATCACTAACCAAATTTGTTTATTATTTTTAGAGAAAATTTGAAAGTTATACATTTTCCCCAAGAAAATGTATGTTCCCTCAAAACTTTTGCATTCTCTCTCAAAACTATTGCATTCCCTGAAAAACTTTGCATTTGCAAGCAAAAACATTGAACAAACTTCGAAAAGCAACTTAATATTGTTTTAAACACTAGGTTTTCCATTTTCCATCAACACAACTTTGGCAAGAGAGTGGAAACCTTTTGTGATATTTGAAATCAAAAACCAAAAAGCACAAACAGACAATGCAAGGGTGGATGTTTCTTTATTAAAGCTGAAGCTAATTATAAAAAATAAAGCGAAGATGACGAATGGATGACAATTAAGAACAAATCAGCAGCAGACAAACTATGCACTCAAAACTGTCCTTTTACTATAGCAAACATTACAACAACAATCTCTCTTTCTGCAGTCTTTCTTGAAATCTCCCTCTTGTTCACACTCTCTCCTCCCCCATCATGAGTGTACACGCCCCCTACAGCTGATTGGCTACAAGTGTGTTGTGGTGCTCAGTCCAATCCACTTTCACAAGCGTTTCTCCAAAATCGCTTATTGCACCTTAAAGGTAGCCTAGAAATCTAGACTCCCCCTTGGACTGCAAAAATTATTTTGCAGGCAATGTAGTCTAGCAACTCTCCATTGGCTTTCGAGCTGGAAAACCAAACTCTAGTCAGGCCAATCACATCGAGGATAGAGTCGGCGGGCGGGCTTAACATAATGACGACAGAGATGTGACAGTTCACTGCTACTTGAAAACAAAGCATGGCTGCTGCTGCTGGCGAACATCTGTTTGACGATTCGGCTTTGGCCACGACTCTGGATGATTTAAAGTTAAGCTTTTCTTTGAAACATGAACAAAGAATGGCAATTGAGTCATTTTTAATCGCTCTGACCACGTCACCTTCTTCATTGCTCTGGTTGGTTGTAGCGCTATCCTATTGCATGCAGAGGGAATTTGAAAGACAACGGTTTATCCCGCCCCTCGTATTGAACAAACTTCGAAAAGCAACTTCATATCATTTCAAGCACTAGGTTTTCTATTTTCCATCAACACAACTTGGTGAGTTCAACAACATAATGGTGAGTTCCCAGACCTAACATCCTGGTCTGTAGGTCTGGCATGCCAGGCTACCTTAAAAGGAACAATATGTAGGATTTTTCACCACCAGGGGTCACTAACCTCTCACATTAACAAAGGCATATATCAATGATGCAAAGCATTAAGTTAAGTGGAATAATAATGGATTTTGTCGTCAAGCTGATGGATCTTTCATGGATGAGTGAATACATTAATGATTTTAAAATGACTGTGGTATGAAGCAGGGCGCGATTGCTAATGGGAGATGTATACCAGTGCCACACGCAAAGTGAGTCCCGCAGATATAAATGAATAAGGACATTTAATTCTCCAGAACTACATGCAAGTGGTGAATTATTCACACAGGTGAGTTTATTAATGGATTAATTAAATTAAACTTGAGGTAACGCAGCACTGTTTCACTTGCTCTAACAGTTACACTATCACACTAAACGGCATTTGAGTGTGTTGAATGTTGTTAGTTTGGTTGTTTGTTGGCTGTATGAGACCAGCAGTAAGCTAGATCAACATTAGAATAACATACAGATCATGTTCTACCATTGCATCATGTTTAACTAAATAACATTGATTTGTTTTATGTACATTTGATTTGCTCACCTGTCTAATAGAGTACATGCAACACTCACGTCTCTGTAAAATCGAAGTTAGTCGTGGACGTGGGCTCTCGGCATCTCAAAAGATGTTGATTTCCGTCCTCTTTTTGTCTCAAAGTCTGCTTGCAAAGGTCAAGTATGTTTGAAAACAATAACAACGTGAGCGTACTACTAGGCATAACCCAGTTGTCCACGTCTGGCGCCATGTTTACTATGGCAGTAAGAGCGGAAACCGAGGGTAACACGGATATGACACCATTGACACGCCATTAACCATTTCCTTGGTTAAAATTGGAATTTTCTCACGATTTACAAATAGTTGGAAACATTTGGGGTATTGTAAGTAATCAACTAAACAAAGTATATATAACATTGGCCTAATGGTTTTTGAATATTTTACTGCAAAACTCCTACATATTGTACCTTAAAGTCAATACGTTTGCGAGTTAACACAAAATGTCTGCAAGAGAATGCAAAATGGATGCAAGTTAACGCAAAACTTTTGAGAATGTTAACACAAAACTTTTGCAGGACGGTGCAAAACTTTTGTATGAAAATGTAAACGTTTTGGGAGCAAAATGCAGTGTTTCTGGGTGGGAATGCAGAACTTTTGGTAGACAATGTTGTTGTGGATGTTTTATCCCTTACCAGGAAGGCACAGAGTGCAAAGAAACTGATGAAATAGAGGTACGCCAGGTTGCTTCCACAGCTGTACTCCTCCCCTGGCTCAAAGTCAGACTCTGGGTCACACCGACGTCCTGGCAATGCCGCAAGCATGATCTCCTGCCACTGTTCACCCGTTGCACATCTGGATTTGAAGAAATGCAACAAACCATTACGTGTGAAACCATTTACTAACCAGTTAAAAAAGCAGATCATTATCCAAACTCAAGTCAAAAATCAACCTAAGACTACTGTACTCTTACCTGAAAAGCAGAAGTACAGCCATGAAAAAGGTTTGGAAATTGTTGTTCCGACTGAGTTCAGTATCGTCGTCAATAGCTATCTTCCCAAATGACTGGAACCACAACAAAGAGTTTAAACTTCCCAATCTGGAATGTTTCTCAAATGAGGGGAGGGAGAGAAACATATACAAACATATAAAGATGAACGCACCTGCATTCCAATCACACCATAGATGAAAAAGATCATAGCAATGAGTAGGCCGACATATGGCAGTGCCTGAAGGTAAGCAGAGAGACAGGTAGAAATTATGCAAAAAAAAGACAATTGAGAATGAGGGGGTCTAATGAGCTTGTTTGTTTCCTATATTTCTTACCTGTAGAGATTTAAGGAAGGTCCAAAGGAGGGTTCGAATGCCTTCACCCTTACTGAGCAGCTTGACTAGTCGCATAACTCGGAAAAGACGGAAGAAAGTGATGGATACTTTGGCGCTCTCCCCATCTTTCCCCTTTTAAAGTGGGAAAAGAGAATGGCATACCAAATATTAATGTATGATAAAACAAAATACCAGTTAGCCAATGTCCTTGATCATGCCAGTGGCACATTTCAAAGTGAATTGTTTTGTAAAGCAATCCTAATATAATGCAGGTTTTGCTAAGAGACAGGGAGTGAAAACTACATTAGACCTTACAGCAAACAGCCAGTTTAAGAATAAAGGTCAGAAAAAGTGGAAAACTGGGAAATGGTCAAGGCAAAATTGATTCCAAAGACAATCAAATGACTCAATTAAATTAAACATGTCCTTTAAAAAAGCTCAAGAACTCAACACTAAAAATAAAAAAAATGAACTACAAAAATATGCAAAACCAATTTAATTTTGATATTGACATGCTGTAATACAATGTTAAATATAAATACTATAGTGCAGTTCTATTGGTTGCATTTACAAAATAAGTGCACATAAACAACAACAACACAGTGTCTTATTTACCAGCGGGAAAGTCACATTTTCACTGATTTTCAGTTGTGGGTGTAATAATTGAAAATTATGGAAGCAAATTCTAATTGATGACAATTAATGTTTAATTGCCCAATTCATGTTTGAATGTACAATTTATTTATATATTTTGTCTACTACTGAAAGACAATAGACAAGCTCGCCAAATATGAATATTATTTAGCTGATTTATAAGGTTATTAAACTGCATTTCCTTTCATTCTTCATTCAGTGGCATATTCTTACCTCACCATGGCCTCCTCCACCCTGAGGCAGTAACAGGATGTTCCAAAAGCACACAGTGGAGCAGGAAACAGAAGATATGTGACATGATAGAAGTTGATAAGTGAGTGTGTGTCTAAGATAACAAATTCTATAGTACTTTAATCATTGTCACACCAAAAAAATCACATGCATGGGAATCCCTCATAGTTCAGATATAAATTTAAAATAATACATACACTGAACTCTGCAATCATGATGTCCACCAAACTTCCCACCACTATCAGTGCATCAAAAGAGTTCCAGGCATCTATAAAATAATGCTGTGTAATCCATAACAAAGAGAGCAAGAGGGAGAGAGAGCATAAGCACAAATGTGAAGTCACTAACACGTATTGAAGTGTTTTCAAACCATTGGAGCAAAGTGTAAAGTGAAGTGATTGAGGAAAAAAAGTGTACAGCAAGTCTCACATAAGGTCTCAGAGCCAGAAGTTTGATGATCATCTCAATAGTAAACAGCAAAGTGAAGATCATGTTCAGGATGTCCATCACAGAGTTGAAGAGTTTGGACTGCTCATAGTGCTGTGGGGTCACAGTGACATAATCTCATTAGTGGAATAGACTACACATGATTGGCTGCGTTTTTATGCAGAACCTCTCTAAAGTAGCTGATATGAGATATATTGTAGGATCAATTCGTTTTTCCAATTCTGATAATAAAAATATATAGCATTTCAACTTGAAACATGTGTTGGCAGGTAATTGGCAGGTACATGTGTGACCTAATTGTTAGAGAGCCAGACCAGTAACCCCTCTCTAACCATTAGGCCACAACTGCCAACACATGTGATGTGTTGACTAACATACTAAAGTACATGTAAAGTTCTTGATTATAATTTTAACTATATTGTCCTATTTAATATTACATTTAAAGATGCTAGATTGCGGAACCAGTTGCGGGTTTGAGTCTCAATACTGGCAGGAAATGTAGTAATAAAGGTCTGAAATGACTGCCCTTGAGCAAGGCAGAGACAAACATATCTACTGTATCTGTGTGGCCCCAAAGTGGTCCCAAATCAGCTGAACTGCCTGAAGATTAAGGGTGCTTTCACACCTGCCTCATTTAGTTCGGTTGAATCGCACTAGAGTGCGTTTTCCCCCTTGGTGCGGTTCGTTTGGGCAGGTGTGAAGGCAGCAATCGCACTCGGGTGCGCACCACCAAAAGCAGACCAAACAACCTCTTCGAGGAGGTCTCGGTACGCTTTCAAACGAACTCTGGAGCGGTTAGTTTGTGGTCAGTACGTGATCCGACCTTGAACAGACCCAACTGCCAAATAACTGTGCATTTATGTAGCCAATAGCGCTCCCTTTAAGCCATGACTGACTTACCACGTTCTGCGCTCTCACTAAAACACTCATCATAAACACTGAAGTTGTTCGCACTGCACAGTGAATCTCTTATTTATATCGCGTCTATACTTTGTTGTTTATGAGGGGAATTGCGAAAGGATAAAGCTCGTGCTGATTCTGAACATACATTGTGAGTGAATTCTCCACATGTCAGCTGGATTTTGCTCCTCTTTGTTTACTTCCAGGAGTTCTATTGGAATTTTGACGCACATCAATTCTGAACAATTGAAGTGCAGTTATAGAAATATGCTCAAGACATATCTGGCCAACGAGTAATGTGGATGTTGTCACGTGACTATATTTTGGTTTGTTTCATCAACTCATCAACTGATTCGGACCAGAGCAATCAGTGTGGTGTGAAAACAAACCAAAACCCCTGAAAAATGCTACAAAGTATAATTTTTTCGCCCTTGGTTCGGACCAAATGAACCAAACTACAGATGTGAAAGCACCCTAAGTCACCACTCTCCCGGGGCCACAGGCTATTCGGCTGCACAATTGAGCGGGCTGAGGAAAAAAATGGCACGAAGCAACCTCAGATGCTTCTGACACAAAAGGAGGAGATGGCGGGTGAGTTGCAACATGCAACGGGAGCGTAGACCTGTACATCCTTGCTGAGCAGTGGCGTCTTGAGGCATCTCAGAACAAGGTGTACTGCTAGCAACTCGAAGCAGTTGATGTGCCAAATTCTGCCAATGCAGTTGGGGGCCTAGCCAGACCCCCGCTACTGCATTCCTGTTGTACGTGGCCCCCCAGCCGGTGTTGGAGACATCTGTGGAGACTACAGCATACCTGGACACTTGTTCTAGGGGCCCGAAGAAACAAAGGGTCTGACTACGAGCTAAAGGTTTGGCGACAGGCCAGGGGGATTGTCACATGGAGCGTGCTGCTCTGCCACGCTCCTCTCGGGACTTGGCCGTGAAGGCAGTCTCATATAAAGCAATCCGAGGGGCGTTAATGCGGCTGCGGATGCCATATGCCCCAGAAGCTTCTGAAAAAGTTTCAGTGGGACTTCTGTTCTGCTCTCGACAGTATTCAAGCAATTCAGCCCCAGCCGGACACGATCCTCTGAGAAGGGTGCCGTCTGGTGGACTGAGTCCAGCTCCATACCAAGAAAAGAGATCCTCTGCTTGTTTGCTCTTTTTCCAGTTGACCCGAAGACCCAATTGACTGATATGCTGGAGCAGCATCTGCCACCGGTGGACGAGTGGAGGCAGCAGCGGGCCACGGGGGCAGGACGTGACGGATTGGGTGAAATTCTCCACCACGTCTCCGAAGAGCCCAACCTGGGAAATGGTTGAGTCCAGGAACCAAGACTTGTCGGTCTCCCTCATATCAGCCAGGTTGAGCCAGAGATGGAGCTCCTGGAACACTAAAGTGGACATCGCCAGACCAACAGTGAGAGCCACAATCTTCGTGCCCCGGAGGGTGAGGTCGGTTGCGGTACAGAGCTCACCTGTGAGGTCACAGTCTGGACCAGCTCGTGCATGTCCATGAGTGCTTTGGCTTGGTGGACCTGCAGCAAACACCATGGCATGCAGGTATGAAGCGGCTTGCCCACAGGCTTTGTAAGCCTTACCCATGAGAACGGATGAGAATTTACAAGCCCGAGAGGGAAGACGAGGATCACCCTTCCAAGAGGTAGCTGTTGCTGGACACAGTTGCATCGTGACAGACCACTCCACTGACATTCCTCCGTCAAGGGTAGTGAGGGCAGAGGAGGTACTAAGGCAGATTCTGGCAAAGAAAGGAGATGTCCACGACCTAGTAACCACCTCATACACCTCGGGAAAGAATGGAACCGGGCCGGCATGCTGAGATGTGCGTGCATCCGCTTTCATATTCATATCTGCGCTGCGGGGCGGAGCACGAGACGCCAATGTGCATTGGCTAATTTTTTCAATACTCAAAAATAACAGACTCCCTAAGCGTGATCCCAATCAGTACAGTACGTCTGACTACATCAAATGTGATCGAACTGAAAGGGTCATGAAAACAGTCATGAAAGTGTACTCTCTTTAAGTACAATTAAGTGGCCTTTAATTTCATGAATATAATATTATCTGCAAGTAAAGTTTTTTTAAAGTATAATTTCAAGATTGAAATGTATTGTTTACAATACAATTAGCACACTCATTAATGTATTGTATGCAATCCAAGATATATACAATACAAAAAGCTGTATATAAAAAAACAATGAACATCTATTGAATACGTCTATTTTGATAGCTAAGTAAACCCGTGTGAGTGTGTGTTTGTACCTGTACAGCCAGTGCGAGCGTGTTGAGCAGAATGAGCACAAACATAATGTACTCAAACTGAGAGGAATTGATGATCTTCCAAAATTTGAGTTGAGAAGGGTTTTTGGGAATGTAAATCTTTATTGGCTGAGCTTTCAATGCGTAATACACACATTGTCGCTGTGAGCAAAAGACATACCATGAAAGAATCCATTAGACAAAAAGAACAACAGTAGGAAGACAAAACAATAATATAACTAAGACTAACTAATATAAAAGAGAATTTTAACTTAGCATCAACTAATTAATATCCAATAAGATGGTCTTGAATCTAGACTTACCTGATTTTTGTTTAGTTCGCAGTTTTTGAACTCAGCCTCTCCTTGTTCACGGAAGGTAATGATGACAAAACCCACAAAGATGTTCATCATGAAGAAGGCGATAATGATGATGTAGATGACGAAGAAGAAGGAAATCTCTACACGGTAGTTATAGATGGGTCCTCTGTTCTCTGCATTAGCATCGATGGCTTTGTACAACAACCTGCGAAATACCAAAATATTAAATAATTAAATTTGGATGATTAAAAAACATTGCTGTTATGTTAGACGTTTTCCTCACTGTGGCCAGCCTTCAAATGTAGAGACGGTGAATAGTGCAAGCATGCCCATCAGCACATTGTCGAAGTTAAAGTCGCTGTTCTCCCAAACTCTCTCCCTCACCATTGGGTGGTTCATATCACCATCTTTGAACACCACAAAAGTGCCCCTGAAAAAAATCCCAAACACATGTCTCAGAAAACTACCCAGTGAGTCATTGTAAAACAACTATGGCTAAACAACATACTTGCACTCTTCAGGTGTGTGTTTTGCCTCATCAGTGCATCTGTAGAACCGGCCCTGCAAGAGGTATTACATTAATATTAACCAAAGTGAATACTGATTTCACTATTGAACACAAGGCTGCTGATTAACATTAAAGGGTACATATCATGCTTTTAAATCATTCATTTTTACATATAAATCATACCGTTGTGGTCTATATAAAACATAACTGCAATACTTAGGTCTGAATTCCTCATTATTATAGCTCCACAAGCCCCTTTTCTACCCCTTTTCTGATGTGCGTCTTTGAGCAACCCGTTTCAAAGCGGCCCCTTTAAATAAAAAGGAGATGCGTCATACCCCGCCCGCTCTCCAGGTCGCTGAGTTCACGGTCGGTTCAACTCCCCGCGTTCAGCCATTATTGTAGTTTGATAAGAGATATACGATTATTATAGTTTCAAAGAACATTTTTATTCACACGTTAACAAAATGTCAACAAAAGACTTGTCCATCAAGCGTTACGTATTCGAGCCAGAGCGAGCGATTTGAAAAAGACGACGACAAACCTGCAGAACAACGTCTTCATATGGATGCAGTGGTATGTAGGCTAAAGTTAAGTTAACTATGTTGTGTTATTAGTGAAAGTCGACTATTTCTCTTGTTAAAACAAGCACTCTGACAAGATAAATGACTGCGGTCTGATCTTACCACTAAAAATCTGTATGATAATAATATGATAACTTGTGTTTAGAAAGCGTCAGAAAACACAGCAGCTAAATGATAGAAGGAATTTACACCTCATTCAGACGAAGTCGATCGGCAAACCCTTCTGTATACTGGCGGAGGTTGTTGGATTGGGGATCCTTGAAGTGCTTCAGGTCACTACATCCAACAACCGAACATTTTGACTAGCCCTCCCGTAACTTCTGCATCATTGAGCTTGGACTACAAAATCGGAGCGAGAAATAATAATGGCGGATTGCTCGAAGTGTTGGACCGGTAGTCGATGTCCTTATTTGGCAGTTCCGCTGCAAATACTGTGACGTAATTGTTCAAAAAACGTAATAGACAACAGGAAAATCCGAACAGGTTGAAAAATATGACCAAAACAGAATATAAAGATATAAACAAAGCACCTGAAGAGAATAATTTCATCTTTTCTGTACTTATAAACACTCCAAATATACAACAAAATGCATTTAAGGGCTAAAAAAGTGGATTTTGCATGATATGTCTCCTTTAACAAGTAGGGTGTACATAATGTCAACCTAAAAGGCAACGAGGAGACCTAAAAGGTTTCAGGAACGAACCAAATTATTACATTTTGATAAAAGACAAACTGACTGAAACTCTTTTCTAAGGAACTAATCAATCATGCAAAATAACACCAGGAACATGCATTAAGAAGGTAATAAAACTCCATTTTAATTCGATGTTGGGTTTAAGTACCTTGAAAAGCTGCACACCAATACAAGCGAACATAAACTGGAGGAGAGTGGTGACAATGAGGATGTTGCCAATAGTGCGGATGGCCACGAACACACACTGAATCACACTCTGAAGGGAAATGGACAACAATCATTGAAAGTTATGAATTAACATAACTGGAAATAATAATAAACATCATGGCATTTAGGTCTGCATGATCTTGAAAAAACTTTTATTTTAATCTGCAATACTGCAACAATACTGCAAGAATTTTCACCAAATGACTTGAATAGCTCTATTTAGAATTAATTAATTATTCTAGATTACGTATAGGCAATTTTGTTGGGAAGTAAAAATAATTTATTTAAAATAAAATAATAAAAAATCGGGAAAATGACTTTTACTCATTTTTTTAGGTTGTAAACTCTCCATGGGTGCGTTTCCCAAAAGCATTTATAAGCATAAATAAAAAACGCTTCAAAGCGCCGGCGCATGGACTGAAGGTTAAGAGGTTCTTAAGCAACTACCGGTATGGTTACAACTTTCGTCGTTATCAGCATAGTTCAACGAGTCGCTTTTTCCTGAAACATTTGCAAACAGCATAGTAGAGTTTTATGGCTGGAACACCAGTTGTGGTTGGAAGCATAGTTTCTTGTTTGCATGACATGTGGACTCAATAAATCCTTATCTTGAGAAAAATAAGCAAGCTGACATTCAGTACAATCAGTATCTTTTATTTAGAATACATACAAATGTAATTTACGTCTTTTAGAAATTTGGTGGTATAATGCCCTTTTCACAAGATATAAAATAAATCTCTGATGTCCCGATTGTGTATGTAATGTTTTAGCTCAAAATACCCTAAACATATTTTTAAATAGCATGTTAAAGTTGTCACTTTTTGAGGGTTAGCAAAAACGCTCCATTCTGTGTCTGGCCCTTTAAATGCAAATAAGCTGTAGCTCCCGACACAGTGGGCGGAGCTTGAAGAGTGTGTTTAAGAGTGCAGCTCTGATTACCTCATGCAACCACACACCAAAATGTCAAAAACTGTTCTTTTATGTTTAAACCGGAGTCAGACAAAGATGGAGAGACTAAGACGAAGTGACACCATGTAGAATTCAGTTCAGTTCTCTGAATGGTTAGTTGATAAATTTATGTTGCTGATGTGGAGTTAACTATCTTCAATTAGCATATTCTGTCAGGATAATCTATAAATCACTCATATAGGAACTACTGTGAGATGCACACAGAGTAACTTTCTATTGCATGTGAAAAGACAGATGCTACATTTTGAACTAACTCACAAATGTGCTTGACTACAACTCCTCTTCCTCTACTCAACATGGACTGCTGTTCCCAGGGGCGGGGTTTATGTAAATTTTAGGGTAAGTGATGTCACTAACCCAGGAGGAAGCTTGTGTAGTTCCTACCAGCTGTTTGTTGTAATCCTTAAGGCCCGTACACACCGGGACGAATATCAGCGCGCGTTATTCGTCAGCGTTTTTCAACGCGTTTTTTGTGTTCACACCCAAGCGTTTTTCGCTGACGATGCAAATTCATTCCCTGACATTAGATGGCGCTTAATGTAAAACAGAAATAATAATAGAATACTATACTAGCGTGATCATATTCATGTCTCAATGTTTTATTATGACAGATTAAAAAAAACGAATGAAATAATGATAGAAATAATGTCTTATGTATTAGAAAAATAAATATATAAATAATAAATAACTAAAAGAAATGCCTCCAAATGTAACAAAAATAGCTCTCACAAACTTACAAAAACGAACTAATAAAATCTATTTATATCTTTAGTTTTCATCCTCTTTATCCTGTTTTTCTTCCTCATCCACCTTTTTTGCCCATCTATATTTTGCTGTAGGACTGATCTTTCCCAGCAAGTTTTTTTTTTTTTTTTTTCAAAACCAGGACATTTTCATCACTTAAAAACATCCAGGAGAGGACGTGGAAACAGGACATGTGTAACGCAAAGTTGAGATGTTGCCCAGAGATAAAAACATAGCACTAGTTGTCGGATGAACAGATGCACGAGAGACGAGAGTTGTCGTATTTCCCCGCGTATAATAAAACCACTCAAACGTTACACTCGTCCTCATACATGGGGATCGAGCGAGAAAAAAACACAATCAAACATCTGGCACAATAGAAAAATAAAATAAAAGAAAGAATACAAAGAGTCGGCAGAGCGGTTATCTCCTCTCCTCACTTGTCAAAATCTAACTGACACTACGCACACTATACGCAGTTCCCATCTCAACTCAGATTTCTATAAAGCACAAAGTGACCGTTTTACACATGTCCCGGGAAAACGGGACTGTTGGTCACTCTATACTATACTATTATTACAGAAATACTACAATAAATATTATCATATAGCTATTTATGCTCCGAGACAAGCAGCTCAACATTCAACTTGCCCATAGGTATCTTCTCTTATTCGCCATATGTGTGCTGCTCGGCAAGACCGTTTTGTGTTTGAGCGCCCCCAAGTTGTGTTTTACTGTAACTTCAGAAGTACCAGACACGTGAGCAAACCCGCCAATCTCGTTGGTCGGATAGGTTTTGACGCGGCGCGTCAAACCAAAAAAAGAACCCGAGGCGTTTTTTTTAAAAATAACGCTTTTATGCGTGGCGTTTTTCGCGTCGGTGTGAACACTCACATTGGCGCCCATTGTTTAGTCACGAGGCGTTAAACGTCGACGAATATCGCGCGCGAAATTCGTCCCGGTGTGAACAGGCCTTTAAAAAACATTTCTTTAAAAGCAAATATCTCCCTTTGCTTTGAGCTTTGAGGGTTGTAACTTTTATGCTCAAACAGTAGCATTACACACTAACTAAAGTTAGAAAAGTGAAATCATGATCAACCAACGCTTTAATTCCATCTCAAAAAGATTTATTAAAAGAAGTTATTACTCCACCACATGCATGACATCACTAACCAACATGGTTGAACTTCCATTTTGCGAAAATACGGTTTTCGGCAAACATTCGTGACTAGCTGGTCGATTTCTTCAACGATGCAACATACTATGGTAGTAAAGCATTGTTGTACGGGAAACGCACCCCTGAACGATTTGGGCAAATCTTGGTTCTGTCAGGATCACTATCGTCAAATATGATTGACAATTAGAATACATTTGGATTGGGGGTATGGTTCCATTCTACCATAGCAGCCTAGCATGGATAAAATAAGGGAGAGCAGCAATACCCCCCTGGTAAACAGAACAGAACCAATATGAATGCATGCAGATATAATTAATTCAAGATTTTAAGTACAACATAATTCGATAATTTATTCTGTCACTTTATAATGCCAAAAGCTGACTGGGCGAGATGAGGAACTGGGGATGGAGGAGGATAATTAGCTCCTGAGAAACGCGATAGCTGCTGATAATACTGAAGGACCTTACATACTGTATGTATACAGTTATAGGTGTCATATTCCTATCGGTAGACTAATCGCGATTAATCGCATCCAAAATAAAAGTTTGTGTTTACATAATATATGTGGGTGCACTGTGTATAATTATTTTGTATACATATAAATGCACACACATGCATGTATATTTAAGAAAAAAATATTATTTATATATAAAATATTTATATTTATATATAATATCAATTATATATAAATCTATATACAGTATATACATGAAATCATTTCTTAAATATATACAAGTATGTGTGTGTATTTAAATATATAAAATAATTATACATAGTGCACCCACATATATTATGTAAACATAAACTTTTATTTTGGATGCGATTAATCGCGATTAATCGTTTGACAGCCCTACGGTAGACATGGATCAGCTGATGCGAGCTTAACTAGCGTGACCTGCCAGAACTGACGTTATGCTTGATTTATATAAATTACAATAAATCAAACTTCTTTCAGTAACAATAAGAGTTCTCATTTTTAAAATATTGTTATGATTTTTATTATGATTAATACTAAATAACAATATTAATAATACTGTAATACTGCTATTGTATCTGCATCTCAGAGCAGCATGTTACAGTTACATTGAGAAACATTGTAAAATTGTACCTTGAGTCCCTTTGCCCTGTTGATAGCTCGAAGAGGCCTGAGCACTCGCAATACTCTGAGAATCTTTACCACAGAAATGGCACTCGAACTAAGAGCAGAAATGAATGAATGAATGAATGAATGAATGAATGAATGAATGAATGAATGAATGAATGAAAAAGAAAGAAAGAAAGAAAGAAAGAAAGAAAGAAAGAAAGAAAGAAAGAAAGAAAGAAAGAAAGAAAGAAAGAAAGAAAGAAAGAAAGAAAGAAAGAAAGAAAGAAAGAAAGAAAGAAAGAAAGAAAGAAAGAAAGAAAACTTACTGCAAGAAGAAAGAAATGAGGGACACACTGACGACCAGAAGGTCAAGAAGGTTAAAGGCGTTTCTGCAGAAGGACCCTTGATGAAGAAAAGCTCCATACACAGTCATCTGAGCAACACACAGTCACACATTGTCATTAATGTATATACTCAAAACGACGGTTCACCAGAAAGTTCAAACTCAATGCTCAAAATTAAGCATCTGATGATTTTTCACATGGCCAATACTTTGTGGGAGCTTAACACCACAGAGGGCTACAGACAGTCCTGGGTACTAACTGATAATCTGGAGCAGATTCTAAAAATAAAGTACTTGTACTTAGATTAAAATATTTTAAAAATCTCATAATCAGACTACAGTGATTTTTTTAATAACATGATTACATATTCAATGCTTATCCCCAAATCTTCCATATCATAAAAAAAGCCTATTACTTTTATATGTTCGTAAAGCCTTCTCGATTTGTGGAATTGCACACACCAGCCACTAGTCATGTGAGAGGCGAAAGCAATTGTCCACTAAATTTAAAGAGTGATTTCTCAATATTCCATATCCAATCAACTTCTGATGAACATTTGAATTATTATCCAAATTAACACAACCTTTTATTGCTGTGTCCTTAGAAGGATTTTTCTTTCAAACACTTTAAAATGTATATAATTTCATATTTACATGTAATGCAATCAGCTAAACCTCTTTTGAACTAATATATTTAATAATATAATAATAATTTAACTCATTTGCATATTCATGGTGTCAATGGCAAATGGTGTGGATTTTTATGATTTAATGAATTATTAGTTTTTTTAAGCTCTCACCTACCCCCTGCGGCCCTGACATAAAATGTAATGCCCTTTATATTGTGGAATAGATTTTCTTTCTCTTTATATTTTTATATCAATATTGTATAAATAAGATTGTACAATTCAAATCAATATGATAAATGAGTAAGGTCAAAAGCTATTTAAAAGTAATCAAAAAGAAGTCAGACTGAATACATTACCTAATTTTGTGTAATGTAACAGATTACGTTACTAACTACAATTTTCATAGTGTAATTTGCGATCTGTAACTGCAATTTGTAAATAAACCCAGCTCTGGCTACAGATGTAACCCACAACTAAACATATGGAATAGATAAAAATCAGTTTGGAGCAAGAGAGATTTTAACTCTGCATAGGTTGATCAATAGTTTACCTTCAACATGATCTCAATAGTGAAGACGGTGGTAAAGACATAATCAGCATAGCCCAGCATCTATCATAGAACATAAAGAAAGCAATCAAGAGTACAGTCATTGTCTTTGGTACCAGGGTCAAACTCATGAGTCTAGGTCATATTTCAATTATACTTTGCAAATACACTTTTTTTTTGCTTGCTTAGTTGGGGACACTTAATATTCAGCAATACCATTAACTTGACTGCACTGACACTATTGGATGAGAGCTGTACTGAGCTGGATGATGACATCACTGATTTCTACAGAGCTGCTTTATAGCTGAATTGCATTCATTTCATAAATGATGAACTTTACACAGTAATTGAACCAAACTGAAACAGCACTTAACTGATTTCACTTGAAAAAATGCTATTTACTATTGTCTTTAGAGCTATATATATTGGCTGTGGGTGAAATATGAAAGTCTTCAGGGGATTTAGCCATTTTATTCTCTATTAGGCAAAAGGGCTGGGGTTTGGGAATCATGGGTACCATAGTGCACTTGAGAAATGCCATCTAGCAGGGACATGAGGTCTATACTCTGTACTATTTTAAGACTATCAAATGCTAATTTGCAGGGCCAGTTAGTGTGCCTGATGATTTTGGAATTTTAAAATGGTATACAGTATCAATAATTTGCCTCACTTTGGGAATGTGAAGAATGAAAAAAAAAAAGTGAAAGATTTGGACACAGACTGGCCCTCAAGCGTTCTGGGTCTTATCCTCTATTCTAGGCACTAGAACTTACAACGTTCCTGACAGAATGAGTTTTGATTGGGTCTTCAGCGGCCAATGAAAAACTACTCAGTATGATGAAGACAAGGATGATGTTGGTGAAGTAATGATGATGAATCAGGTTGTGGCAGGCAACTCTGAGACTAAGTGAACATTGGCAAGGTTAATTTCAAGTCGTAGATCAGAAAAGTTATAGTTAGCAACCATCATTTGTGCTATTTTTTTTTTAAATGTTAACATACCAGTTTTTCTTTCCAAGGATGAAAAATGAACTTCCATCAGGAATTGGTACAATTTTCTCCTTGGGTTGAAAACTTTCGACTTTCATGGGAGTGCCTATACCTTTGGAGAAAATTAAGATATAAAAAATGTCATGAAGTAAGTTCACATACATTTATAATCAATGTGACTATAAAATTTTATACTGGACAGTATTTACCCTCAAGCCCTTCAATTGCTCTAAACTCCTCATTTTCTTCCCAATCATCCATTTCATTCTGAACAAAGAAAAAAAAAATCAGAAAAAGATGACAAGAGAAAGATCATAGAAACTTGCTTAATAAATGCTTTGATAAAATGCACAATTAATCACTGCACATTATTTAGTCATATTTTATATTTATAAAAATGTTATAACTTTGATATAATAGTACTTTGATAAAATTGATCAAATATGATAACTAATCCACTGAGAAAAAAAACCTCACCAATATTAACCAATAATATCTTAGACAGTTTTTTACAACCCAATTAAATAAGGATGGGTAAAAAAATTAAAATCTAATCCCACTCCACTTTATTACCTGCTCATTATACTGAGAAATTCTAAATCACATTACAGAAGTTGCGACTCGAATGCCTTTAAAAGAGAATGTGAGAGAACAGGGTTCTTACACCAGCATCTTCCTCTCTTTCTTCATCATCTTCCCATTCCTCATCCTCTTCTTTTTTCTCCCTATAAAACAGAACAACCAAATTGAGTTCAATGCCTATGAGTGCACAACAATAACAATATGTGAGTGTTGCCTACTCTTTTTTCTTTTTGCCACCATCTCCAGCTAAGTTGTCCACAGCGATAGCCAAGAAGACATTCAGCAAGATGTCTGGTAGACAAAGTAAGTCAAGGACCAGAAACAAGACATTTGCCATTTGGACAGGCTAAGAGATATGAAAATATGGAGCTTATAAATAGAATGCGCTTTGATATATCGAAAGGATACAGTTACCACAGACGAAAAGAATGACAAAGTAAATACAGACAATCATATTGGGAAACACTGGTCCACCATATGCCATGATGCCGTCATACATAACAGAGTTCCAGTCCTCCCCTGTTAGGATCTATATAAGAAAGAGTTCTTAGTCAAACCTCCCAGTTCTGTACACGTTTGTATGTGAATGTAAAATTTCATGTACTCAACCTTTCCAAACCAGTATGTTTTTTTTTCTTCTGTTCTTCTGTCAGTAACCAACACTTGACTTGGACTTAGTTTTTCATGCTATGGAACTCAATGGGCACCAGAAACTGTTTGGTTACTTTAAAATATCTTCTTTTGTGTTCAACATAAGAAAAAACAAAACATACTGGTTTGGAACAAATTGAGGGTGAATAAATGATGAGACAATTGTCATTTTTGGGTGAACTATCCCTTTAAGATGTACTGTTAAGAACCACCTTACAGCTATTGCTAATAAACCAGTCATTGTTTTGGGAGTAGGATGACAAAAACATTTTTTAAAGGGGTCAAGCAACTTTATTCTATTTGAAAATATACATAGGCTTATATCCCATAGTAAAAAAGAAGAGTCCTTAAAGTAAACCCTGAAATCAAAATGACCAATTCTTATTTTTTATGGAATATTGGATTTTTTTTTTCTGTCAACATCATTGTTTTTTATTATTCCTGTGCCCTCTTAATATTTAATCAAATATTTAATCCCTCCCTCTTACAGCAACATCTCTTCTCTTCTCTGATGACATTGTAATTGACATGTTATCAACCTCTGTTAATTACTATTCTGCCATTGGTATGTGTGTATTGTGCTTTGTTATTGTTTTTATTTGGTTATGTTCCTTAAACTTGTCTTAGTAAAGCGACATTGGGTGTTGGAAAGGTGCTATATAAATACAGTTTTTCAATCAAGTCCCACCCAACGTTTTTTCTTGTTTGAGAAGCTGTCACAAAAGGGAAGCAAAGACTTCCCAATACATTTTAATTTAAATTGCAATTAACATGCAATTAAGTGCTCAAACAATTCACTTCATACCACTTAGTGTCACACCTAAGTATATTTTTTCAGTAACATGTACTAATTTTAAAAGTATGCTAAAGTGTACTTCTTTGTAACAAGGGATACCTTTATTTTTCACAGCTTTTACTATTACTAATTGGTGTATGTACTTGACTTCACAGGCTGCATAAATATGACAATTGCAAACACTGTCCAGAAAAAAAAAATAGTGCAAAGTTTAGCCTAGTAACCTGGAAACAGGTGAGCAGGGCAGATGGAAAAGTGTCAAAGGTGCTTCTTTTCATTTGAGTTTCATCAAAGTTGAACTTTCCACCAAAGAGCTGCATGCCCAGGAGAGCGAAGATGATGAGGAAGAGGAAGAGCAGCAGCAGGAGGGAGCAAATGGCTTTCATTGAATTCAGCAAAGAGCCCACCAGGTCTGAGAGGGCAGCCCAGTGTCTAAAGAGAGACATTCAGCATGTTCAATGAACCTTGAAAATTAGTATGACTCTTATCAAAGACTATATAGAAAGACGGTGTGCTCCTACTACTTATGAATAGGAGAACAAACAATGAACATTGCGCAATATGGTGGAATACGTCCCGCCTTCTAAATAAAAGCTAATCGCTGATTGGTACAGACATTGTCACTGCAGCTGCTCTCTGAAACTCAGAGGCTCAGTTTCAGTTTCTTCTTAGGACAGCACATACACATTGGTTGATCAAGCCTGAAAATATGTTTTATTAATGCTATTTGAGCATAAGAAACAACATTTTTCACACAACACGTGTCAGATTTTGTTGCTAATTTGAAATTTGCTATTTAATTGTGAGCTCGGCGAGAAGTTTTTGAGATTTCAGGATTCCCCCATTCAAACAGATCGGTCTTGGATGCTCAAAATAGCTTCCCGGAAACTAACCATGAGCAATACATTTGTTACAGTATTTATTCATATTTGTTAATGCTAGTTAATAAAAATCCAGCTGTTCATTGTTTGTTCATGTTAGTTCACATGCATTAACTAATGTTAACAACTACAACCTTTGATTTTAATAATGTATTAGTAAATGTTTGTAGATTAATTAATGCTGTAGAAGTATTGTTCATTCTTAATTCATCTTAACTGAGGTAGTTAACTAATATTGACTAAAGAACCTTATTGTAAAGTGTTACCGATTTTCCTTTAAAGGGACTTTGCTCTCATTGAGTCTAATTGATTATTTTATTAATTAGAGTTTGCTTTATTTTCTAAAATCTAAAATGAATTACAGGGTTATTATATTGTTATTATATACATTACGGAAACAGTAATGTATATACTATAACAGTATACTATAACAGTGACTATAACAGTATCTAAAAGTCTCAAACTGACACTGTTGCTCTCATAACTCATTTGAATTCAAATGATACAGCCAAGTCATTAATACTACACCCTTTCACATTGAACGTCAAAAAACACTTATGAGCTAAATCACCTTGTGACTTTGAAGATACGGATCAGACGGACGCAGCGCAGCACGGAGATTCCGATGGGCGGGATTAGTTCCATCTCCACCAGCACCGTCTCCAGGATTCCACCACACACCACGAAACAATCAAAACGATTAAAGAGTGCCATGAAGTAGATCTGAAAGCCGAAGCTGTAGAGTTTCATCAGCATCTCCAGTGTAAACAGAGCCAGAAGGATCTTATTTGCTCGTTCTGGGACATTAAAGAGAGCGTATTTAAGGCAGGGTCAAATCATCTCATTAAAGGCAAACTTTGGCAATACTTTAATCACACAAACCCTGTATATCAGTGAGCCACTTGGGCTGGCCGTAGTGTTCAGAGGCGCTGGCGGCAGTGTTGAGGAACACCAGCAGTAACACCAGCCAGTAGAAATTGGTGGACTTCACAGCCACACGGCAGTTCTTTCTAATGACCACATTTAAGTGGTACAGCTGCTCACTGAGAAAGAGAAGAATCAGTAGCAAATATAAGTAGAGATTAAATCTGAAACTTCAAAAAAGATGTAAAATACGTCACTTTAAAATGATTCCTTAGAAAGTTCCTTAGAGAACAATTTTGGTGGTCGGTTTCTAGTAAAAGGTACAACAAATTAACACTTACCAAAAACTTATAGCCATCAGTCGTGCCCTAATGAAAATAAAGAGTTCAGGTTAATTAAATCTCTGGTCTTTAATCATTTATTATATATGAAACAACAATATTAAAATAGTACTTACATTATAGATGAACAGAAACCACTGTCATCATCCAAGAATGCTTCAAACTCAGAGTCTGAATCTGATTCTGTACAAAAGAAAAAGGAATGAATGTGTACTTCAAAAATGATAAGGGTCAAGATAAAATGTCTTCATTTATCTTAATACACACAAATCTGAGTGAAACTTCAGTATACCTCCATCTTCACTGTGTTTGTACCAGCCATATTTCTTCATCATTTTTTTCTTAGCCACCACAGCACCTGCCATTTACAGCACAAAAAAGAGAAAAAAGTTCTTCATTGACTGAAAAACAAACACTACACTGCTTCTTAACACGTTTTAGTACTTTTTTAAGTAAACATTTAAATACTTTTAATAGAAATTGCATTAGAGTAAATTTTAGTTTACCAAAATTGCTTGCCATTACATATAATTACCAGATTTTAATAGAAGCAATTATAATGACTGTAAAATATATATATATATATATATTTAAAGAAGTAGTTAATTTATGTCCTACTAAAGCGGGTAAAAAAAAACACTCTAAAGTTACACTGAATATGAATATGAACTATAAATCATTTTCATTTAATTGTAATTAACATGCAATTAAGTGCCTACTGTCAATTTTTCCAGTGTGATCATAATGTGAAAGGAACGCTAAATAAAGCTTATATTACGTTTATTTCCATCCTCATCCATGTCCTCTGCTTCAATGAGCCAGTCCATGTAGCCGATCATGTCCTCCTCCATCTGTTGTTTCTCCTGGGCCATCTGCAGTTCACCACGACACACAGCCTTTTCTCTCTCTTTAGAGAACTCACTGTGATGTGCAAAAGACACATGCAATGTAAACCTTCACAAGATGCCCAACAAATGTCATCACAAGACCTCTATATCTTTACAGTATGTATCTGCCCATATACTTTAATTTACAATGGTAGGCGGAGCTGTAGGTATAAGACAAAATCGATATTTTCAAAACTATTTACCATACTAGTATTATAAACACACAGATTTAAAGGGGTTATAAGGGACCAGGGCTTGAGTCACTCACCCGCTCAAAACACCCAATACGAGATTGAGGACAAAGAAAGACCCAAAAATGACCAGAGACACAAAATAAACCCAAGGCAGCTCAAATCCGATGGAATCATTCATCTGAGTGAAACATTACAGATGAGAGAGAGAGAGAGAGAGAGAGAGAGAGAGAGAGAGAGAGAGAGAGAGAGAGAGAGAGAGAGAGAGAGAGAGAGAGAGAAAGAAAACAGAGGTTATATAAAGTTACTCATGAACTGTCAAGTGTTTTTTGAGTGGCATAGATTGGATATAACTTCAAACAGACAAGGTAGCACTTTACATTATTTTACATTTCTTTTCCACATGTACTTAATATGTCCTTATTACAGTTATTACAATAACTGGGTAATAACTTAACCTAACCTTTACTTTCTTAGGTATGCACACTGTAAAGTACACATAAGTACATGTGCTGTAAAATAAAGTGCAAAGAGGTTAGTTAGTGATTATATCCAGTGTCGTTATTATTACCCAAAACTATCACATTAGTCTTATGTTAACATATATGTATAGAACTCTCGAGGCTATAAACAATTTGCTTTTAATTAAAAAAAAACTGAGAGGAGTTGAAATTATTTTCTGTAGTAAATATTTACAGATTTTGAATTATTGAGATTAAATTGTATTAAAAAAAAATCGCTTAAACTCAAATACCTCAAATAATCTTCTATTTTCATTAACATCCCAATAAAGTATGCTGTTTGTGTAAAATTAGTAACTTTAGCTAAATAAAAAGATTTTAAAAAAATTGAAAAAGTGAAAAAGATGAGGGAGAGGTAATACCCAGTAGAGCACATCAGTCCAGCCCTCCATTGTAATGCATTGGAACACAGTGAGCATGGCGAAGAAGATATTGTCAAAGTTGGTGATGCCTCCATTAGGTCCTTCCCATCCTCCCTGACACACCGTGTTATTCCCCACGCAGAAGCGACCGTTGCCGGCAAAAGCACATGGTGTAGGATCATCGTCCACCATTAGCTCTTTTCACATGAAAATAAACAATTTCATAGGGTTTAAAATCATTTATAGTCAACAAACAACTAATTTAACTCTTTCCCCATCATTGACAGAATTTTCCATCATTTATGATACAACGCTTCCCTGCCATCGGCGGAATTTTCCGGCAATCCATGTTTTCACTGTTAAGCCGGCCAACACTGTACAATTTATAATAGTCCTTTACGATTGTTGCTTGTCAGACCTCTACGAACATAAATGGAAGACGATTTCGATATATCTAAATATGTTTAGTGAAAGGTAAAACTTCCAAAATCTCTGTGTTAACAATGCGTGACGTAGACGTGCGAGAGATCACTTCCGGCATAACGTCTGTAGACGGTTCAGTTCGGTTCAGTTAGACATCCGATTCAAATCAGTTCGACGGCTGTTAACAAGAGGTAAAAACTATATAAATACTCTTCGTTGTCTCACACAAACCGCTCGTTTAGTGTCTTAGGGCATCAGTGTATACTTACATTCAAGAGTCATTAACCCCCTGGGGACCAAAAACGCGTCCCCGCGTTTTGATCGCTTTTTTTCATACAGCTGCAACATAGACTTAAAATACTCCGTCATTAATGGTCATAAAAATAAAATCGATACATGATTATAAACTATAGAGAGTCTTCTTTTTTTGTGTACACTCTTATTAATATCAAAACCTTGTGTTTTTGTTAAAATAAATAAAATAAACAGGTTGCGCTTTCAGCTCACTCTGTCTCCGCAAAAATCTTTCTGAAACACGTCCGAAAAATCAGCTGTAACTCATTAAATACTTGTCACAGACACACAAAAGATCTCTCTTTATAAAGCTGAGATTTTCTTCTTTTAATTGAAGTTATTTATATAAAAAGCAACTATTCTCAGTTGATGTAATCTGTATGAAAAGAAAGAGATGTCAGGATTTTCCCTTTCACCTCATTACAGCAAATGAGGTGCTAATGTGACCGCGCCCACTGAGAGCGCGTGCTATTCAAATTCTAATGTTGAGGCAAGCCATGAAAACGCCCTCATCGCAGTGAGGAGATCCTGGAAAAAAGTTACATTATAGTCTCATTTTGAGGAGCACGGATTCAGCTGATGCAGTAAGTCATTTATTTTAAGTGCTTTGTTCTAATCGCGTTATTGAATAGTGTCTACAAAGACTGTGTAAATATCAAATGCGCGTCTGATAGGGAAGAATAGACGAATTCACTGACGCGCGCGCCGTGCGTTAATTCACTTTCGCTTTCATTGGAACAAGAATCTCATGTGACATCCTTACATTAGTAAGATAACATTATTTATCTGTACCTATAACCAAAAAGTGTGTTTAAATATGATTCGGGTGTGTGGACGGACATACGAACGAACGTTCATTTAGTTAGACTGTTAGAGTAAACACACTTTTTGGTTAGAATTTAAAACATCTTGATGTTTGAAACTCTAACTCTGAACCAATTCTACATGGCCCATATAAAATTTGACCAGGATTTGTTTCCAGGTATGACAAAAAATGTGTTTTGACTTTCATTTATACTTTGATTTTATACATAGATGTATTTGAAGAGTTCAGATGCAAAAGCCTCTAAGTGCCATTTGAATTTTTTCTAGAATGATCATTTTTTTCAAGCTTGTTCAGTAATTTCACATAGGCCTAATGGCAATGAAGACTACCTATTAATTGTCATTTAAGTGAAATTACTGAACTTAAATATACAAGCTTAAAAGCTTGATAAAAATGATCATTCTAGAAGAATTTAAAATGGAACTTAGAGGCTTTTGCATCTGACCTTCTGTTATATATATATATATATATATATATATATATATATATATATATATATATGTTGTCCTTTCATTTTTTTCTTGTCTGACTCACCTGAATGAAAGGCTCATTATTATGCATGTCTTTGTCTCTCTCAGGTGTGAATCACCTAATTATACATGATGGGGCTGGCCTGTTCACGCCCATTCGCATATTGCCTTGGCAAACAAAAAAAATGTTTTTCACAATATAACCCAATTCACAGTTTTATGTGAACGATTAGGACGATGATTTTCAGATCATTGTGAAGAAAAAACCCTAGGCAACAACATCAATCAGTCAAAAGTCTTGTGGACGCATATTTCATATGTGTTTTGTGGCCTTATTTCAGAAACTTTCATTTTTAGTTTTTACAATAACCACGCATAAACAATATTCTCTCAGAAATACAAACATGTACAAACATGTTGCCCATATGTCATGGTTGCCCTGTTTCTGCTAAATATAGTGTAATTTCACCTGTGCCATTAATATGTTATAAGCAGCTGAAAAAAACACAGATGTCAGGGCATGTCAGAACCTCTCAAGGACCTCAAATACACCTTGGTCCCAAGGGGGTTAAATCATGTTTAATTTTGACTTCTCTGTGCATGCTCTTTGAGGTGGAACCCCTAAAACTGCATTATAGGACTGACAGAAAACAACGGTTTGACCAAAAAATGTCTAAATTGAAAATGCTATGGAAACAAAGACACCTACATCTTGGATGCCCTTGAGGTAAGATAAAACATATCAACAATTAATTTCAAAGTGAACTATCCCTTTAAACAGCAAATAAATCAATATAGGACTGTTCAAACTTTGGGAGTGTTGATGGACTTGATCTACTTAATCTATGTTTTGACAACAACATGATTTTCAAAGCTTTTTGTTTAAAATGATCCTTTTTTATGAAACGTACCCACATTCAAGTGTTGATAAAGTATGTAAGAAGCTAGAATACATTTTTTTGTTTTTTTGTATTAATAGCAGTAGCTCTGTTCTTTCTTTCGAAATATTGTGTGTTCAGATTCTGTATTCATGCAACAATATATTCTGGGGGCGATGAAAGGTGATCAGAAATGCTGGCATAAGCTAGCAATTTTTTATTTTTTTTATTTTATGCTGTTGGGGACAGAGTTAAACATGCAGACAGAGAGGCATTGCAGCCCGCTTTGTAAGTGCTTGCATTTCTCACCTGTCCCTACATAGTAGCAGGTCTTGTGCATTCTGCCTATGAAGAGCTCCAGCCCAATAATGGCATAAATAATGATGACAAACATGACCAGCAGACCGATGTGGAGCAAGGGCACCATGGCCTTCATGATGGAGTTCAAGACAATCTGCAGACCTGCGCACATCACAGCCTGAATCACAATCACTGTATACTTCAGAATTATACAGTACACCTGCCGTATACATTTTCTACTCAAAACTACAGAAGAAAGCATGCACACACTTACTCGGCACTCCAGAAACAAGGCGCAGGGGTCGTAGTACTCTGAAAGCTCTCAGAGCTTTGACATCAAGACCACCTGGTTTGCCTGCCGCGTGATGTGCCTCTCCTGGTTTGTGCTCTCCCATTTCAGCTATCACACTGAAAAGACTGCAAATGGAACACACAAACCTAGTTACCTCTTCTGCTGTTCCCTCTACTGTCAATTAAGAAGGTTTATGTAGCTAAACTTGGTCTTCATTAAATCAAGAAAGAAATAAAGCATTTTCAACTTGAAAACCACACACATACCCTACAATGACAATGATAAAATCCAGCAAGTTCCACCCACTGCGGATGTAGGCGCTAGGATGCATGACCAGACCGTACGCAAGAATCTTTGTGAATGTTTCGATGGTGAAAATGACCAGAAACACATACTCCACTTGTTCCTAGGAAGAATTAAGGAAGTAAGTAGAAGTAATTCAATATCTACACACACACACATATGCTGCGTTCCATTCGACAGGGTCCCTAAGCAGTGTTCACTGCTCCCTACTCCCTGAACATGGTACATCAGTTGAAGTGGACTTCGCTGACAATACCGCTCATTTGGAATGCCCTGCAAACGTCATCAGTTAAGTTAAGTTAACGTACGGGGTTCCGCAGATTATGATAATAAAACAAATAGACATAGGCTTACATTAATATTTCAATTGAATTTAATATCACATTTAAAATATATATATATAATATACAATAATAAATAAAATTATGATAAGGTAAATTCTGAGGTAAATGGTTGTGGTAATCGTTTATAAAGTCCCAAGGACATACAAAAAATAGCATATGTAAATGTAATATTCACCCCAATAACCGTTAAAAAATACTTAGTTAGTATAATAATGACAAAATGTATGCATACTTATACACAAACATAAACTCCTCCATCGTTATTTACGACCGCTCTGACTGGTGATGTCCTGACGCGCAATGACAGTTGGGTGATTCCGCTCTCCACTTCCTGTGAAGTGATGTATCGATGTTCACTTATTCCCTACGCCATTTGCAGTGCCCTTCCAACTGAACAAGTTCGTTCCCTTCGGATTGGAATCTCACTTAAGATGGCGAAATACCCTGTGAAGTCCACTTCGCAGTTCACTAACGGTCGAACACACACAATCAAAATTCAAAAGTTTGTAAGATTTAAAAAAAACATATTCAGCAAGGATGCATTAAATTGCTCAGAAGTCACAGTAAAGACATTTGTCTAAATTTCTGTGCAATAAATGCTGTTCAAATGTTTTGTTTTCTTAAAAAAATCAAGCAGCAAAAGTCCAATATATGTCAAAGAGAATTTTAAATGGCACTAATGTGTCTGTCAAAATGAAGTTGCATGATATTTAAATATACAAGCTTGATGGTTTAGAAGCAATTTGGTCTACACACACACACAAACACACACACATTCAAATACACTCTCTCTTTCACCTGATTCCCCCTTTAACACACATTGCTGAGCTCATTAGCTTTCTGCCCTCTTGACCAACTCAGTAAGAAGCTAAAGCTAAATGCTACCACATGTTAATACCAGCTAGTCATCCATATGCTGAATGCACTACTGACTGAGTTGACATCAAAATCTTAGCTAACCTGAAAATGGCACTATGAGCAAACTGTAAAAGTTCTATATGGGGGTTATAGTGCAAGTGTATTACGTTAAATCCAGATTGATGGTGTTGTGTAAGAATAAGAAAAGACAGACAAAAGAAAAACAGAGAAGCATGGAGAGGTGAATCTATTAAATAAAGCACGGTGTAAGTAACGGTTTGTTGCAATCATTAATATCCGTCTGAGATGTGTCTTCTATAAGGACAGCGAGCGAGCTGCCATAGATAGAGAACAGATGGTCAATACTCTTATCCTGTTTGGTATTCAGAACTGTCAGTCAAACTTCAAGCCTAATGCAATTATAGTGTTGCACCGAACACTAGGATCTCTGAAGACTTGTACATTTCCTTCTATTGGATACATCCAATTTAACATAAAGATCATTAAAAAAAACTCTCAAGGGTAAGCTGTTCAGACAGGGGCCGAATGCCCAAACATTTAAGTACTTTCCATTGACACTGTGTCCTAACGTGGTGCAATGAGAAAAGTCTAACTGAACGAAAAACCACAGGACAACGTGCAGGTTATGTAGCGCAAGATCTTACACAAATGAGATTCCACAATGGAATGGACTAATCAGCATGAAGTCGCAGTAGTAGAATTAAAGTGTTCGTCAAAATGTTCTTTCAATAGTCACACTTTATGCTTTAGTGTGATAGTTACCATATGCACAAATGGCAGAATCTACATACACACAAAACAATACGGGTGCACTAAAATAAGCATTAATTCATGCTTAACTAATGCTCAGATAATACTGAATAAATGTGTAACTAATGATTATTTAAGCTATTCATTAATGATTACCACATTAGGACTTAATTAAGAGTCTGTAATGTTAATGTATTAGTTCATACTGTGGATTAATTCCTTAAAGGGTCATGAAACCCCAAACCAAATTTTCTGAGATTATAACAGAGGTATGTGTGTTGAACACCATTGAAGACAATGTTAGCATCTGTTCGATTTAATAATAAGGTTAAAATGGTTAAATTTGAGTTTTTTTTCCGCTTTTTTCGTCTTCCGGGTTTAAAATCTTCATTGTAGCGGGTGACGTGGCAGCGCCCTACACAGTGCGTTGATGACTCATCGGTCTTATCCTATGAGAAGACACGGCCTCTTAATTATTCATGACCCCACGTGGATCTTTCCAACGTCAGACATGACAAACTGTGATATCGCGTAATAACGTTTGATGAGAGAGGCAATCATGGGACGCAAACTATTTTTTTTCATGGTGCAAAGTCCAAGTGCGTTGAATATGTTCCCCGCGATGCTGCCAGGGCTAGACGGTTGGTTTGCCATCAAACACGGACACGTCTGTGTGCCGCGAACATTTTCGCGAGAGAGCTCGACAAGAGGAGAATGATGGACTTCGCCTTGTTGACAACTAATCCAAGTTGCGTCTTGCGAGTGATGCGGTATCCCGAGGACTTTCTATCCCTTCAGAGGTGTGTCTGCGCTGGTGTGTGTGTCTAAAATGAGAAGTCATTTATTATGAGGGTTCAGAGGGCGCGTAGACTGCACTTTCTTTTACTGTCTATGTCTATGACTATGCACGGAACGATTTTTTAAGCGGAAAATGAATATTTTTTTCTGAAATGTATTTATAGTGTCTATATAAACCACCATATATTTTATAATAACATTATAATTATACATGTAGCCTACATTAATATGTTTTAATTAGAATTACGATTACTGTAGGCTAATATTTGTAGCAGGACATTCACTTACTTTTGAAAGGACTATAATAAAGTGTCAATGTACTTCATAAGACTTTAACTTTGACAGCTATATAAAAATCTAGCATTTCCTCACGTTTTACCATTGCTTTTTAGTGACAGTCGAAATGCATGTGACGGTGACGTGATGGTCATACAACACCCACTCCCTCCCTTCTTCTCACAGCTAGCCACGCCCATTTCAGGCCATGTCCACACCACACTAATACGTTTTCGTTTGAAAACGTATATTTTTCTCTCCGTTTTGGCCTTCCGTCCACACTGAGACGGCGTTTTAAGTCAACAAAAACGTATCGTTTGGAAAACGCTCTCCAAAGTGGATAAATTCGAAAACGCCGTTTTCGCGTTGTAGTGTGGACAGTGAAACCGGAGGTATTTCAAAACGATGACGTAAGTTTAGTCATGTGATCCATGTAGTACCAATAGATATTCATGTTTATCGGTATTGTGCCTGTTATGTGTTATTCATTTTTACATTGTTGCTAAAATATGTTACTTTCTATGTTACTTAATATGTGCTATTCTTCATAGCACCGTACTGCAAAGATGACAGATAATGCACTTACATTTGCTGTCCTGCGGCAAAACAGGAGAGCAGTTGCGTTTTAGACCAAACATGCATGTGACTGAATGCGACCTGGAGGCATCAGTGATGGTGAGATATTTTGCTAAATAAAATTATCCGGTTATTGTCCGATAACATTATCTTTATTTTCCCATCTGTATCATCTCAGTGAGCTTTTGTGAAGTTTCACGCATGCGCAGCACAGTGAATTTAGAAGTTTCTCATCCACACTGAAACGTCGGAAAATGCCTGTAAACGCTAGTGTGGACGGAGAGCGTTTTTAAACGAAAACCCCGTTTTCAAATGTATCCGGATTAATGTGGACGTAGCCTCAGTTGCATTTTTCAAAAAGATTTTGAGCTAGACTTGAGCTGAAAGAGGGGGGTTTCATGACCCTTTAATAACTCATAACTAATAACTAATAGTGTTATTAGTTATTAATAGTTTTTTAACTAATAGTGTTAATTAATATGTTAATAAGCCTTGTATTTTAACTTCCAGATAATATGACAGGTACACTAATATGCATTAATAGCTTGTTTTCACGTGACGTCACGCCACTGCGTTGCCATGGCACGAACAGCAGATGGAGGGCAGGAAGTGATTTTCTACACTAGGAAGCACTATAACACACTCAAAATGCCTATGTTTTGCGTCGTTTATGGTTGCTCAAATCGATCAAACCACGAGGAGTTTTTATCGTGTGCCCAAAGTTGTGGTTCATATGGGGGGAAATACAAGAAATTAACAGAAAAACACCGGGAAAAATGCCTTGCAAACCTAGGTCTGCGGTCGGGAGGAGCCGAATGGGAAAATGCCTGTGTGTGCATTGATCACTTTGTCAAATGTGAGTTAATACATTATTTAAGTGGCTTATAATTACATTATTCAGGTGTTTAAAACACTTATGTGGCTGTTCGTGTAACGTACCAGTTTCCAAACTTTGTAAAGTCAAAGTATGTCTGTAAGACGAGTTACTGTAGTTGCTGATATATCTACAGCCTCGATGGCAGGCAAATCTCTCAATTCAGTTGAAAATCGGTCCTCTTCAAAACGTAAGGATCCCGTCCAACATATGTTTCGATTTTCTGTTTATATAATTCTCTTGTAATAGCGTCTAAAGTAGTACAGTACGGATTTTTCTACATCTCTCCTCTGCATTCCGCGCGTCAACACAATCACGTGACTGCAAACCACCTATACATGATTAATTACTTCATTGTTACAGCAAATTCATGAGCAAATTACTACAATTACTAAATGACCTGTTAATAATGATGTGCCTCAACAAGTAAAGTCATAACATAATGATACCTTTGCAAATCAGTAGCTAATGATTAATTAAAGCAGACAACTGGAAGTTGAAGTTCATAGCTTTGACTAATTGTGGTAATTAACACATTAATTTACACTATTAGTTAATAAAATATGTTGAAAATATACACATTAAAGGCAATAAATAAAGAGTGCTTTCAGTATTTAATTGTATATCTGCACATTTTCCGTTCAAGAGCTGAGAGTAATTTTTCTCTTTCTCAGATTTACTGTTGTTTGATTATTACTGAAGACATCACATACAGCGGGAGATCTAATAAACTGCATTTACACTAATGGACAGATCTAAATATAATATGTGAATTGTCCTGTCTGTTTTGCCTAATCCCTTACATTTATTTTGTGTCATAAAAGCATGAGATGCAAGTACATTTAACCACTTGCAAGGGGTTGCACACTGTATTTAAATACATAAGGGGACTCTTGCTTATTATTTATGGATGGCTTAAGCTGCACACCATGCAGATAATCAATTACACATGACTTAAAATGTTGAATGTGCTTGGATGGAGCACAAAATTATATTATGTGGTTTGATTTATTTTGGGTGGTGGAATCAGTTTTCATTTACTGAGTGAATGGCATGGTAGACTCACCAGATTGTGGTTGGTGGCATTGGAATCATCTTCGGGAAATGGTTTTGATACACCAAGGGCGACACAATTTGCAAAAATGGCCAGTAAAATGAATATATCAAAGGGCTTAAAGGTCTATGGTCAAGGAAACAATCATATTGAAAACATACAAAAGAAAAGAATGCACAAGGACTGCGCACACACATACACACACTGGGCAAAGGATATTTCCATTCCACTAGGGCCAGTGCTGCCATACGTATCGGATTGCTGAGAGTGAGGCAGCACAGAGCTCTGGGAGCACGCAGGGCCGATTTATTTGCTTGCATGTGCTTCTTGGCTCCTCCAGCTCTCTTTTGCCCTGCAGAACCTGTTGAGTTGAGCGTGTCCGTCTTGCTGGGGTCAGACCCGGCCAAGCCGGCCCCATCTGAAATAAAGGGTATTCTCTTATTAAATCTATGCCTGTGACAAATTATCTGCATCTAATATAAATTTTTTAACTATAAATTCACTTTGAGGGAATCAAAATTGAGAGAATCAAGATTCCAATCAAAATGGTCACTCCAAATCCGTTTGACTTTCTCCATGCAGTAAATGGGGTCTACGTCTACAGCTAACAAGCAAACAAACCAGTAAATTTAAAAAAAAAAAAAATCTATTGTGTTCATTCAGTTTTGAAACAATATGAGAGTTAATGATGAATATAAGTGGTCAAGCTAAACTACAAAGATATTCATATCCAGTGAAATGAATGTGATTAGTTTCTAATGTCTATGATCTGAATAATCTTTTTTTATTGTTTTATTAACATTTGCATCTGAAAACAATCAAATGTCTTCTGACAGCCTCTCCAAAATCAGTAGGCTAACTTGCATTTAAGGTGACCTGCATCAAGAGCTGCTCATATCATATATTTTGACATTTAATCAGCACAACATTAACTGTTTAAAGCACATGGTCCATGACTGAAAGAGGCCAGATGTGACTATATAGGATACACTTAAGAAGCCTTAATAGGGGATCAGGCAGAAGTGACATCGTTCTAAGGGGAAAAAATTCCTGGAATTTGACTCTTCAAAAAAATCTATCAATCAATTTTTATGTTGCAAGAACTGCAAGGTTGTGAGCAGCAAAAAGCAAACATAATTATTATTTATTTTTTTCGAAATGGTTACTGCAACTAGCCTATACACTCTCTCTCTCTCTCTCTCTCTCTCTCTCTCTCTCTCTCTCTCTCTCTCTCTCTCATCTTGAATTTTTGTTGAAATAAAATGTAACTGGTCAATAACCCGTTTATTAATTTAACGGAATAGGTTGCACTAGAATGTGTCTTTCTACAAGAGAGAATGGTCTCAGTGCAGGTGTAGGCTATGTGGCATATCACTCACCTTTCTGTGTCACATCCATGTCCACGACTTCAGCTCAGTGAGTCTGCTGCTTATTCCTACGATTTTACATGAAATAACACCTCACTACACCTTACATATCTATTGATAATATTTATCGGACTGAACCGCGTCGCAAGCAGTTAGCGGAACAGGTGTCGCGTGCAGGTGAAATGGTTGACGCGCGCTGCCTTCAGGAACTCCAAAGATCTCATTTAAAAGACGGGTCCACAGACCAAAGCACATTAATTGAAAATACGTGGATGGTTCAATATGTAGGCTATCAAAAGGCTAATAAAGGAAAACAAATGTATAAATCTATCCTCGTGTGACCGATGTATTGGGTGTAGTAGCCTAAGCCGTGAATGCTGGATTAACTCCTGTGAGCCGGTTAACGGGGATGATTGTCCTGAAACCTTTCAAATGGGAGGTGGAGATTACAAATATGTTTAAAGTTGTTTCGATTTAAAATATAGCCTATATATATGCGAACACAATCTTACAAATAGTCAGTTATTAAAGTCTGTTATTACTTGAGTAAGGAGCCGATATATTCAGTTCCTGAAATATTTTGTGGTTGGCGCTATCATGAATATTCATGAGAATACCCTATCGTGGGCGTGGGCAACTAAGTAAACAAGCTAAAATGTGTCTTCGTTTTTCTTTACAGATTATTTCGAAGAGATAATGAAGTCGAACAAAGTAAAGTTTAAACTACCTTTATAATAGTTCACATTTTGTAAATAATTCATCATTTGTGTAACACCTGTTTCTGAAAATCTTTTTGATACACACAACCCACCCACATAACTTCATTTTAAAGGCTTTTATAAATGTTAGGCCTATTTAAGATTATTTTGCAACAGTTGTTTTCTGTATAGGCCTAGTGCTTTTGAATGTTGGTCAAATTAAGTGATCATTATGACAACTGAATCGTTGGCATTACTCAACTGCCAATTAAGCATTTGAGTATATGCCATCCTTAATCTGGGCCTAACCTTTTATTGGTAATTGTTGGTTATACAAGTTAACACAAAAACACACTGTATACAAGGCACAAAAAAGGGAATTAATAAATAAATATTTAAATATTATTAAATATTTTTATTATTCTGTGGTTTCTTTACACTACACTTTATTGTGGTTTTCTTTTCTCCTTGATCCCACGATTTCCGCTAACATTCTCACTTTATCTTACTATAAAAGTATTTTAGATAGTGAATAAATGCTTTGAAAAACCTCTTTGAAAATACATTTTACAAAGAAACATATTGCTTTTCCTTATCAAATATAAATAGCATAGTATTAAGATAGTTCGATAACTTCAACACATAGTTAGATAACTTCAACACTTTTCTTTAGTTGGTGCTATTTTGACCCACACCTAAAGATGCATATCTATTCAATTTGCTGTTGCACACAGCTCGGGCAATATGCGAACAAACAAAGACAGCAAAGAAAAAAAAAATTGCTACAAAAAAGTAAGGAAATAGGCCTACTGTAAAATATCACAAAATGAAGAGACAAAAAAGTAGCCATGCATTAAATAAAAGCATGCTACAAAAAACTAAATAGCTATGCATTAAACATTACACAGCAAGCTATAAACAATCTTAAGTAGCATTGCATCAAATTTAGTGACCAAAGCATGCTACCAAAAAAAGGCAAAAGTAGCAATGCATTGCAAACAAAGGTAGTCCAGTGACATAACAATCGAGCCCCCAATTTATATTACGACCCAGATTAGGAACTAACATGAAAAGCCATTCAGAAAAACAAAATCGCAATGACCAGGGCAAGAAAAAATATCACATTTATTGGCATCAAAAAATAACAAAACAAATAAACAAGGGAGAATATGAACAGAAAAACACAAAAGTACTGGTGAGCTAACTAATCTAAATTACAACAGAGTTAAAATTTTCCTAACTTTCAAGAAAAACAACAAACTCAAAAGAATATTCAGCTTACAAACTTTGTTTTCCCTCAAACATAACTATGTAAACAAACAGAAACTCATCATCCTGTACAAAAGGAAAGAAATATTCCAGGAAACTCCAAAACCACAGAACAACAAGTTTCACGAGGTAGGCCAAGGTGAAGTGTTCTTAAATAGGCGGAGGCCGCAGGTTTCAGGACAATCAAAATGTTCCGAAAATTCCAATTTAAGCTCCAAGAAATGGTCAATGAATAGGGAATCTTAAAGGGGTTATGAACTGGCTTTTTAAATTTTATTATACTGTTGTCTGAGGTCAACTTATGACATTCGCTTGGTTTTTACATTCGAAAACATTAAAATGAATAAGTAACAGGCTATTTTCGACCCTAGTTTTGAACCTAGTTCAAAAACGCTAGGTTTTTATGGGCGTCTCGCATTGAAGACATGGAAGTATAGGCCCACTGCTGTGAGTGGATAACGATTTTGCATATTATAATGAGTTTCAAGTCATTCATCAGTGCGCATGGGGAAACTGTTTTGAAAACGTCCAATGTTAAAGGGTAACTAAAACCCTGGTCAGAGCCTGACTCCACCGACTGGCAATGATTGAAAAATGCTGAAAAAAATGGGCAGACCCCAGCAGAGATGGACAAGGGAGATGGACAAACCGAGGGCGGGGCTGAGCGGGGGGCGTGCACCTGAGACCCGCAGTGACAACTGCTGTCAGACTCTAAAATAGAGAGTGGTTCAAGTAGCCGTCATTTGAAGTCAAGTGGAGTCACCTGAAGTGGAGGAGGGTGAATTGTCTGTGGACACAGGGCCATATCAATTCGAGCCGCTGGCTCAACTCCTGCGATCAGCATCTGATGAGTTTTGTTGAGTTGATGTCAATAGCGCGCGCTTTTTGTAGGCATAATTCATATTGATATTTTGCCGCTATGTGAAAAAATCCAGCAAAATGTGTGGTGCGTTTGTCGACCCCAGGGGATTAACTTTAGCCTGACGATAAATTGTGATTAAAATATACATGATCACTCACATCAAGACTGATGTGGTGCAGTGGCTGTTGCGGTGGTGGAGCCCATGCAGGAGGAGCAGTATTTGGCACTGTGGAGCTGAGTGGAGAAGCCCCATTTCCTCCTCTAGTCCGTTACCATCCTGACCACTGTACTAAATACAGATAAATCTATGCTAACTTTAAGCTATCCTTCATGTACTATGCTACTACTAACTAAGTAGGCTACACAAAATAATCAAAATAACTATCTAAATGCTATGCTAAATAGATGCTACAAGTGATCGTTTTCAATACTGGTAATTCCATCTGTTGACTTGCAGTGGTTTTGACAAGATGATTTTTAAACTGCCGAGGGCATGGTAGCTCGTAACCAAGGCGTGGTGAGCTGGAATCGAACCGTAAACATTTAATAGGAAAATTCAACTGCAGTAGCCACCGTTCAAACTGAAGAGGGCAGCACTCAGAGGTTTTTACACCATATTGTAGAATTAAAGGTGCTCTAATGTCACACGTTTTTGTCACATACTGCAAACATCTCCTCACTATGTGAGGGATGTCAGTAGCCTACAGATGAGGAGGAGGGAGGGTCTATCTAGCCCCCGTTTTGTTTGAAAATACTTTAAACAGCTAATTTCTACAGAAATTTTAAGAAATATGTGATGGGCTTTTATTGTAGTTGTGTAGTTTTTTATTTTGTCTTCCTCATTTTGCTGTATACCAACGCTATCTACTTAATGAAGGCCATAATCACAGTCCAGTTAAATGCAAACTAATTAGAAACATGTCACACAATGATTTATCGAATTAACAAGAATCTATCTTACCTTATTGCTTCTAAACTAATTTTAACGGTCACAGCACCCATAAGCAGTCTCAGAGGAAAGGACAAAGGCTGCAGATGTATACGAAAGTTTATTTATTATGCACAGCAATAGATGAGCATTTCCTGAAAATATAAGTCAACTTTGTAAACATCAATTATGCAGAAAATACAACTGACTTTTTTTTCTTCTCAAACATGTTAAATAACTAAAAGAACGAATAAACATCTGTAGTGTACTAATGATTCATATATGTTTGTATCTCTCACCAACAATGTCAGTTTGTGCGGCACAATTCACATAAATGGAAACACAGAGAGTGAATATTCTTGGTCACTAATTTGGGTTGATATAACAGAAAACCCTTGGCACTTTGTAAGACTGCAAAAACAATTCATGGCAGGCCACATATGGCACAAACTGGTTTAAAACAAAATACAATAAACCTCAAAATAAACTGTAAAAATAATATTTGGTCATGTAATGCACTGGCAAAAAGACAATCTCTTAAAATATCCTCCAACACAATTCACAAAATCAAGTGTTACTAACAGAAAAAAACACATTTAGGGACTAAATAAAAGTGCTGGCACAATTAAATCCATAAGAATGAAGTAATAACAGACTGTTAATCAAATAGATTTTCATACAGAGATGTATTGCATCTTTAATACATCTCTGAGAAAGTTTCCTGTCAGATGATATATAGACATCTAGAAGATGTTTGTAAGATGTTTATGGTTTAGAATACATGTAACTGCTCTTTCTAACTTGTTTTTCAGATGTCCACAGGAGATATTTTCTAGATCTTCAGATATTTAGCAGACATCTTACAGACGTTCCTGTGTTATCTCATGGTCATCACGCTCTCACGCGCATACAGCACCCATTATAAGACCGAAAGTGCACATGAAGTTAGCCATTTGGGGCTGGATCCTTCGAAGGCCTCATTTGTAGACCGATTGCGTCATTGAAAACATATTTAGGGACAGAATAAACATGTTGGAACAATTCAGTCAATCGAATGAAGCAATAACGGACGGTTGCTCAAATAATACATACATTTAATAAACCTTAACCTACACCCTATTTACAAGGCATTGTATTGCCATTGTATTTTTTTGGACACCTAATACATCGTTAACACCTGATCCTGTTATGTTACTTTTTGCGATCTTTCATAAACTACATCATAAAATCTAATCCTGCCCATTGGGCCCTTCTTGCATATTTGAGAGACTTTAGCAAATGCCATATATGTTTTGCCAATATCTGTTTTCATACATATTTTAAGGACACGTAAGAAGCTCATAGGAAAAAAGGGGTGAGCGATAGCACAGTTAGTTAATAGGTTAGCACAGCTATGATCCAGCCTCTTGTTCCTGTCCCAGCGCTTCCAGTAGCAGGCCCATGGGTGTCCTCTTCAATCCTATACTCTCCAACTTATTCTCTAGTTTGTTCTTAAGGCTTCTGAGTCTTACTGAAGCATGGATTAAGATCACTGTGAGGAGAAAGCATCAGAGGGGACTGTTACAGCGTGATAAGGCAAGATAATACAAATACACAAGGCTGAAGCTAACAATTAATTTGTGTACATACAAAGTATTAAAAGAACAAAAACAACTGAAAATATTTCAATGCACTAATGAGATACTAGTACTTTTTATTAGTACTTATATCTCATTAGTAGGCTAGGCAACAAAGAATACTAACTTAATATGGGGAAGGCAATGCCAAAAAGGAAGACAGCTACTCCTCCTAAAGCAGACAGAAGAAGGTAGCTGGAGCCCAAAATTGCAGCCAGGGAGAGCGATGGATGATTCCTCCGGAATCGTCGGATTACTGCCTTGTTTTCAGCTGCCCAGACAAACCCCAAAAACAGAAGGATCACTATTGATGCCCCAAGGATCAGCTGGAATGGTTGGAAATATCTATGGCACAATTACACACACAAACAAAAAATAAATTGTTATAGTAGTATACTATTACAATTTATTTTTTTATGTCGATATTAAATACATTAAATGTTTCGTATTTTGTGTTTTAATATAGACCTGTCTATATAGCCTATATCTATATATAAATATAGATATTTATTCTTATATCAGTTTTAGTTTAAATTTTAGTACATCAACTTACTAAACTAAAAGAGAAATGTTAGTTACATCAACTAAAACAAGAGAACTGTTGGTGAAGTGAAGAAACTATGGGCCACTGAAAGGAAAGGGATATTTATCTTGACCTGGCATGAGTAGGTTATATGAGAGCTGTTTGAAAGTATCTGCTTTATAACTGTCTTTGTGATGCCAACAAAACAACATCTTAATAAACCTGTCAAAGCCATGACACATTTTCGTTATCGGATCACTCCAAAAAGAGAAGTGAATGTTGGCCTAATCCTTATTTTTAAAATATAGGTCACACTACAAATTGATTCATTGTGAGATTTTTTTTTAAACAAAACGAATTCAATACATAACATATCATAATATAACATAACACAAACAGGGTAAAGAGTTTTAAAAGAAGAGTAAATAGGTCTGAATGAAAACCGTTACACGTAACTGGTGTTTCCTTACCCGACTATAAACAAAAATGCCGTGGCGAAAGCAAAATAGTTCGACTGGTAATACAGAAGGTTGTTAATGATTCGGTTATTCCACCGATCCAAGTTACGAACATCAGGCACAGAAAATCGAGCCGAACAAAGCAGAAAATCGTCCAAGGTTCTAAAAGGAGGAGGCTGAAAATCCACCATTTTGACGCCTTTGTTGACTACATTTACCAGCATGCATTGCAAACCTACGAGACGGAAAACACGCTTTGACTCTGCAACTTGATAGGCTTTATGCACAACTTACTTCCGCATTATCTGCAAAACAGGTCGCATCGCTTCCGGTCCAGGTCTTTTGTATGTGCTTCATGAAATTTTTTGCGGTTTTACTCAAGATAACTTATTAAGGAGCGAGCAAAGATTAGCATAACCAATGTCCCTCACATGTGCAGATTGATATTTAAACGTTTTATATTTTTTATTCTTCACAGTAACGTTTAGATATTTAAATGGAATAAAACGCCAATAACAAAGTGAACTAGGTAGGTTAACTGGTTACCTTACAAATCCATAGATATCGTAGTCAGTTCTTACGGCCGTTAACACTTTCTCTGACAATCGGATGCGATGAGACCCGTTTTCCGGTTTGGTCACGTGACGCTCGACATAAAGCCTATTGTGAGTGACTTCACAGCAGATCACTCTTCCCTGAAATTTGATAATTAATTGCATGATAGTGTATAATATATTCATTGATTTTTTTCCGCTTAATTAAACTTTTCTCTAAGAGCTCATATCATGTCATGATCAGCATTTTATATATGTTTCTCCAACGACTTATATGTATGGTGCATAAAACAAATTTATAAGTTAAAGGGGTTTAAATAAAATCAATCAGCTCCATAGTTAAGTGATTGAGTTTTCAAGTGAGTTTCATTTAAACCGTTTGCACGAGTTCCGCCAGTTCACACCATCATGGGGGATGGAAGAGATTGCTGGGGGGATGGAAGACTTGGCTGGTGATATTAGTGCATTTAAGTTAATTAATTACAGTTAATTACAGCAAGTTAAAGAAGTGCATTTAAATTAATACAAATTATAAGGATAATTTTTGTCTCCAGTATCCTCGAGAAGAGGTTTTCCCTCTAAGTTTTTTTTTTTCCATAGTCAAACTATTTAGCTCGTTATTAGTTATTTAATATTAAAAACATTTTTCTATTTAACAAGACAGTCATACAAACCTTAAAGTGTTAACCTGTCACCTCTGACCAGAGCCGGACAGTATTGGAGTACATTTACTTGAGTACAGTACTTAAGTACAATTTTGAGGGATCTGTACTTTACTCGAGTATCATTTTTGGGGAGTACTCATGACTTTACTCAAGTACATTTGAGAGGGAAATATTGTACTCTTTACTCCACTACATTTCTATTCATAACCATGAGTAAAAAGTAACTACTTAAAAAAAATGGAAATAAGAAAAATCTCGGAAACCCTCAATTTGTTGTTTCGCTCTCAAACGTGATTGGAACTATGTTTTCAGTGGTGTATAAAGAACTTACTTAATAAACCGTAATGTTTTTATTACCTTAGAACGAGACATTTATATCTACATAACCGCGGGCACCCCCTTCTATTAAGGTCGCCATATTGTGACGTCATCTTTCTACCGTACCCGAACGCAAACAAACAGCGTTACAGAACGCGTTTCTTCACTACATTGAAAGAGAAGCAGCAGAAACCTTGAAGCTAGCCCTAAACTCCGTGTGTAGAGACTTTTCCCTTGTGAGTGGTGTAAAATATGTAGTTGGGATTGTTTCATGCAACTTAGTTCTCCCTCGCTGTGTTATGGGGGATAAATGTGCTGTTACGTTTGTGAGACCGCTGATTAGTACTCATGTCAATGACCGTAAAACAGTATGTTACAGGAATCACAAACCCGTCGATCTTGTAAGAGATCTAAGTCGATCGCGAAAAGTTTTTATTGTGTGTAGTAAATGGTGTCTATGGGATGCGGAGGTGTGCGCTGTTTCAATCATGTCATTTTTGCCGCACGCACCTTTGGACTCATTCGGACGCGTCGAGTGTAGTACTGTCCACAGTAACAGCTCATATTAACCAGCTCAACTTTTACTACCCTGTTAGAAAAAAATATATAGCTGCATAGTTTCATGGTTCTTCGCCCTCGCTGTATTATGGGTTTGCTACGTGGGGAAAAATTTGCTGCTGTGCTGGTTACGTTTGTGAGACAATCAGCTGATTACTATTATTATATTAAATTATATATTAAAAAACCCTTGATCCTCACCTGACTATGGCTTTGTAAACTTTATCCATGATGTGGTTTATAATGGACTGTGGTACAGAAACAATGACAATGTTACACACTCTTGTTTTACTCTGGCTATTCTCTGCTATCTCAGCTGACGAGATGTTTGTCCCATTTTAGCAACCGTAGCTTCTTCGAAAGGGAGGGGTGAGCAGTGGGCTGAGCCCTTAGGGCAAACCTGGTGCAAACTTGCAACCGAACCGCTAGATGTCGCTAAAAATCCCACACTGCACCTTTAAGTAAAGCAAAATGGTAAAAAGATGAATATGACTTGATTTTACTTTAAATTCCTTTTACATTCTCCAAGGTATTGACATTAACATTTTTCATAACTCCATGTAGGACGTTTCTGTTCATCAATGTAAGCACTGTGGCAGTAGTATTGCAATATTTAGAAAATGTACTCTTGTACTCTTGATACTCAAGTACTTTTAAAAACAAGTACTTCAGTACTTTTACTCAAGTAGACATCTGACTGTAGTACTTTTACTTGTACTTGAGTAAAATTTAGCAAGGGGTATCTGTACTTTTACTCAAGTAATAAAGCTGTGTACTCTGTCCGCCTCTGCCTCTGACCTTCAACAGCTGTCACAGCTCCTGGTGCAGATGGGATGTGTTGTTGCAGGAACTGATTTGCTATAGGCTACTCCTGACTGGTCGAAATCACATGCTACTTTGGACAAATGTAATGTACAGAAGCTGCACTGCTTAAATACAAAATTAAAGTTTTTGAATGAAAAAATGAAGTAAAGTCACTCTGATGACACAATTTTTATGTGAAATGTGCATATTTACCCCCAATTGTCATGGGGACATTTTTATTTTTTATTTTTTTAACTTGAAACCAATTTCATTGGATTCCTTGACCCCAAAAAATGTACACTTTGACACTAAATTTGTCATTATAGTGATAACAGAAGGAAAGATATGGGCTCTAGAGTATTTTTGGCGCATTGGCGGCCATTTTTGGAAAAAAAAAAAACATGTTTATTTCTGATACAAAGTGTGATCTCACTTGTGTCTTAGGTTAAATTTATTTGTATGACCCTAAGGTACTTCTATACCAAAGGCGACCTTTGCATCATGACTTGAAGTCAAAGGCCTAATTTTTGGGCTTAACCTCCCGACTAAAGACCTTATTCAGAGCAGCGCCATGACAGGTATGAAACTGAGGCTGTGAGGGATAGACTTACCTTGTTTCCAATGGCATCTGCTGTAAAAAGATAAAGCTGCTAGATTACTTACAATTTTCTACAGTTTACATTGTCGGGAGTTTTTTGTCAAATGAAATTTCTTGGAAAGATATTTTTCCAGTGTTTCATGAGCAGAACAATCCGAAAACACATTAAATAACAGTACAGCCCATTGAAGAGATGCATGTCTATCCCTCACAGCCTCGCTTTCATTCTCATTAAAATTCAAAGATGGCGCTGCCGTGAATTAGGCGTATAGGGGCTACTTGTTGATGGTAATTTTAGTTGTTGGCTGGAGATCTCACAGCAGCTGAAGCAGTGGATGTTGAATAGTTTAAGCCCCTATCCTGTGATTGTGAAAGAAATAACAAATAGCAAGTTAGTCTATTGTACAGCTGATGAATTCAGTGTTTATTCACAGACAGAGCTATGAATATTCATACATTGCAATCGCTACGTTGTTGCGTTTGTATGATCTGTAAGCCAGATATACAACCTATTAGGCTACGTACATGCTTTTTCACAGAAATAGTTGATATCGAAACTCCTCGTTCGGCTGCTGTGGTAGCTGCCCCAATTCGGAATGAATAACCAGTATAAAGGGAGGGGGATAGACAGCAGCTTTTGAGGGCCGCACGCACAGGGACACCGGCCGCTAGGCCACATAGAACCAAAACCATAAGGACCACAAGACCAGGTAGGCCACAGGACAAGGCAACATTATGCCATGAGGCCTTGAGGTCCACACAAAGACGAGGCCCGCTGGGCCAAAAGGCTGCTAATGCCACACGGATACAAGGCCAACAGGACACGGCCACTAAGCCACGCAGAACCATGCCATAACTGGCCAAAAGACCACGGGATGAGCCACATTAGGCTACACGGTCACAATAGACCACACTGAACATAGAATGAGTATTTCAAGTATTTTAATCCTAAATTGTATCTGTCTGTTACAGCATTCATGGCTCATGCATGCAGGGGATCTACTTCAAAAGAGCTAAATACTAAGATTTTCTCTTAGTCTTTTCTAATTACGTTTCTCACCTAAATCCTTCCTCTCTTTCTTTAGAACTCTAAGAGCGACTATAAAAGGCTCTGCATCACATTATCAATTTATAAATTAACAATAAAGTCTGTCCCTTCTCATCTTTGATCAAATTTCAATTTATCATAACTAACTGAGAACTACTCTTCAAACCTGGTTCAGGACTCGCCAGTTCTGTCCTCATTAGCTGCAGTGTACAGCAGTGTTGTAGTACTCGAGACTCAGACTCGGTCTCGAGGCCATATTTTAATGGTCTTGGTCTTGTCATGGACTCGTGTGCATTTGGACTCGGAATTGAATCGTACTCAAACATTTTTTTTTTAGGACTCGGAATTATTCCCGAGTCCACTCGAGTTCAATTAAAAATATTTTTCATGATTATTAATGTATGTTATTAAAATATTTCTTTAAATTGATTGACACTCCCAGTGATTGGTGATTTTCTAGTGCGCAACTGCGCATGACAAATTGTAATAAAATTACTTTTAACACCACCTACTATGTGGCCTTTTACCCTAAACTGATCATATTTTTTAAACTCTATTTTTTTAAAATTTAAGTAAATTCAGTAAAAAAAAAAAGATTTCTCTAAGTAAATAAAAGTAAATTAGGTAATCAACCCTCACTGGTCTCGGTCTCGACTCGGACTCGACCGTCTCTGGTCTCGGACTCGACTCGGACTCGACTCTCTATGGACTCGGTCTTGACTCAGACTCGACTCTCTCTGGTCTCGGTCTGGACTCGGACTCGAGTGAGGTGGTCTCGACTACAACACTGGTGTACAGCATCCGTGGGAAGTACAGCGTCCGTGGGAAGCTCGAACACAGAAGACCTGACAGCTAGGTGAACACAACACACTCGACAAGAGCAGAAATATGCGCATGCCCTTCTTTTGCATTTTCCGGAGGGAGGGGTGAAGTGCAAATGTATGGGTTAGTGACGTCTAAAACCAGGCTGTAGTCCCAATCGAGTCGTTTTTGTAGGCAATATACTTCCTGATATTTAAAAGATGATATCTCTGCTTACACTGAACTTTCAGCGTTGTTCATGCACCAACAGCAACATTACACACTATTTAAAATGAAAAAAGTGAAATTGCAATAAACCCCCCCTTTAAGGAGAGCTATCCGGCCCGTCTGCAGTCTGCAGATCGGCCGTAATAATCAGATCACGCCACGTCATCGTGGACGCCAATTTCAATTCAGCCGTGTAGGAAGCAACAGAGAAATACTTACCTGAATGAAGTTTAATCATGTAGAGGGGACATTAGCAGTGGCTGCTGGAAGCGCCTACCAAAAACTTGAGAAACGACTTGAAAGCCTTGGAAGTGGAGTTTGAACTCGAAACCAGAGAGGGAAGATCGTCTCGTGATTTGCAGAGTTGTTGATTCAAGTCGGTGAATCGGTGATAAATGTCACCCGTGCAGACAGCGAGGTTCTTTTGGTGGATGAGGAACATTGTAGTTCTCCTGTCGGATTATTTAGTTGACGTCAAATGGAACTGATGGGTTACACAAGTGTTTTAGGCCTAAAGGTGCAGAACTTCTGGTGAGAGACCTTGGCAGATCGAAACTCTCGGAGGAAGACCGCTGTACCTATGAGGAGATGCGACGCTGAACACGGGAACCTTGACGTGCAGCAGGAGGTAAAGCGCGCGGGTTGGTACATCGATAATTGTAAACAACATGCGTGTCCTGAACATGTTGGCTGGCATCTGAACGAGAGCATTGAACGGCAGCGACAGCATCTGCGAACTCAGACAAGTGTAAGTATCAATCTTTTATACTGTGAATGTTAACACCTGATTAGATAGGAGTGATAAGTCTTCGGTTAAGAACCTGGGTATGCTCTTACTAATCTCTCATTTGAAAGTCGTGTGTCTAGTATCTGTAGAACCAATCTTCCATCTTAAAAATATATCTAAATTACGCCATATGCTCTCATTGACAAATGCAGAACAATTAGTTCATGCGTTCATGACATCAAGGCTAGATTATTGTAATGCTCTACTGGGTGGTTGCCCTGCATGCTTAATAAACAAACTAAAGCTAGTCCAAAACGCAGCCGCTCAAGTTCTTACCAGAACCAGGAAGTATGACCATATTAGCCCGGTTCTGTCATTATAGTCCTTCACATCTATTGCGATCTCAAAACTCCGGCCAGTTGATAATACCTAGAATATCAAAATCGACTGCTGGTGGTAGATCCTTTTCCTATTTAGCACCAAAACTCTGGAACAATCTTCCAAACATTGTCCGGGAAGCAGACACAATCTGTCAGTTCAAATCTAGACTAAAAACACATTCTTTGGCCTAGCATACACATAACACACTATAGACTTCCTGAATTCTAATTAGGCTTCATAGTTTAGATCAGCCGAAACCGGGAACACGTCCCGTAAATCATGATGTACTTGGTACATCATAAGAAGGATGGCATCTACGCTAATATTAGTTTCTCTGTTTATCCCGAGGGACCCTCTATGGTGGACCTGCGCCTGGACCCATCCCGACTCATCCTTAAGTGCCAGCCTCATCGACACGACAGCCATCGGCACCGATCCCCAACATCTCGTCTCCAAACTGGCGTGGTTCCTTCGACTTCCAAACAGATGGAAATGGACAATTTCTCTTAATGTTTCAATCCAATTTGTTTTGTAATCACTGTTCCTTCGTTGGCCAGAGGAGAACTGGCCCCCGACTGTGCCTGGGTTCTCCCAAGGTTTTTTACTCCATTCAATCACCTGACGTCAGAACTCGTAACTGGGAGTACATAGATCTAGTACAAGTTCACGGGTGGGAAGTGACTGGTTTGACTGCCGTTCGAGTGCACTTTCACGGGTATAAGGTAGGAAAAACACGGGTTACAGGTTGCCTGGAACGTGGCATTAGTCATGTTACTCAACAAACACATACTATTGTGCACAAGTTTTATTAACTAAATCATAAACATAACTAATCTAAACATACAGATTGACATAATCACACGTACATAATCACAAAGCATTTCACTGCAATTTTGATGGTTCCATGAGTCCATTGTGGCCCTGGGCCAGAGAAGCCACGCAGAGCAACCATGAGGTCCATTCAGTGATAATAAAGTTGCAGTTTTCTTCTGATTTTGAATGAAGAAGGTGGAATGCTGGGGTCCACAGACATCAACCCGAAGAAGCAGCTGAAAATCACTGTGAATTTGTCTCTAATAAAGCCTGAGAAAAGTCCCACCTCACCGGGTTTTCTCAACCAATAAGAAGGGTGGAATTTCCAAGCGGGAAATCTTAGTTTCAAGCATGCTCATTTCCATGTGCAATTGGATTGGTTGCTGATGAAAAAACTATAAAAGATTCTTGCAATACTAACATGTTGCTCAGCTATTGACATATCAAATACACGATCATTTCGATCTTCAAAGTACCAATTTATAGAGACCAAACATGGTATAGGTGAGGTTACAATGACTGTTGGTTCGATCATAAAATATACAGTCTCTATATATATATAATTAAAACACACTACACGACAGTAAATCATTCACACAATGTTCTGTGATGCATTTTCAGTTTGGCTAGAAATTAATGCAGGGAAGTCTGTTTTAAGGTCTGTTTTTGTCTTTCCTATGGCTCTGTCTTGACCACATTTTTAGCTGCAATAAAATCTGATGGTAGTCATGGTTCTTGTTGGGGAGATGGGACCATAGATCCCAGAGTGAGTTTTAAAGTTTATATGTTAAATAAAATAAATAATTGTGTCTGATTTGTCTCAGTCGTTAAGCGAGAGAGTACTATATTGAGGGTACTTTATTGGCCCCTGGGTGGCCAGTGGCCGGAGATACTGTTAGTGGACCGGAGGTGTGCTTTGTGCTCTGGTGACATACTGACGACCAGGTGGGTAGCCCAGCAGAGTGGCTGTGGAGGCGTTGGAGGAGGTGGCTGTGTTAGATGACCATTGAATGGGACTCACGATCAGTTTCTTAAGCAGAATGGGCTCAGATTCTTCGCTGACTTCTTCAGGAGTATGCAGGCAGGAAAGAGCATTTGCTTTTACATTCTTCATACCTGGACAATGGGAAATGGAGACATTTCAATGTGCTTGGCGGGGGTTAAGTCACTTAGCCTTTAAATATTCTAGGTCTTTGTGATCGGTTAGTACAGTGAAAGGATGTTGTGCACCCTCCAGCAAATGCCTCCACTTTTCTAAGGCTAGCTTGATTGCAAGAAGTTGCCGGTTGCTGGTTTCATAGTTAATCTCTGCCTTTGAGTTTTTTGGGGAAGAAGGTGCATGGATGGAGTTTGGCTGGGGTCCCCTGCTGCTGAGACATCATCGCTCCTACCCCAGTAGTGGATGCATCCACCTACACGATGAATGGTTTCTTTGGATCTGGGTGGATGAGGAGCGGTGCATTGGTGAATGTCTTTTTGAGTAGGTGAAGACTTTGTGAGAGATGGTGACCAGGACAGAGACTTGGGCTTGTTTTTCAACAGACTGGTGAGAGGGCTAGTGATGGAGCTATAACTACGTCTGTAGAAGTTGGCGAAGCCGAGAAAACGTTGGAGTTCCTTGATGGTAGTTGGTGTCGGTCAGGTCTTGATGGCCTCCACATTCTGGATACCCTGGTCACTGATGTTGTAACCAAGGAGCTGCACTGAGGGTTGATGGAAGGGGCACTTCTCTGCTTTGAGGAATAGGTGGAACTCAGGTATGTCTATAGAAACAGCATAGGTGGATTTTTTTTTTCAGAAAATTGAAAAAAAAAAACAGTAAACAAAATCAGATGTATAGATTCTTGTAGGGCTTGACTTAAGGATTCAGAGGAAAATGGGGAAACCATCGCACTAACTTTGGAGTCTCTATGAATTATGGTCTCAGACGTTCAAACATTTTTAGGGCAGAAAAAGAATGTATGGCAAAACAGTAAAAAATACAATAGGCTTCCAACACCATTATAATAGCATCTCTAAAACAATACAAGCCAATACATAAACCATTTAATTCTTTATTGAGACAGGTTACTTATACATACATATTCTCATATTCTTGTCTCTAAAGTGCTCCAAAAATAAATAATCCATCAAAACATTCCACAAAGTTTGTATTAGAGAGTGTAGGAAAAATAACATTACCAAACTGGAGACATTAAATGACTTTGAGCAGTCTCTCTTTTGACTGCAAGTTATGTATTAGAGATGAATTAATTTCAGTTTATTAGTTAAAGGGATACTCCACTTTTTTTGGAAATAGGCTCATTTTACAACTCCCCCAGAGATAAACAGTTGAGTTTTACCGTTTTCGAATCCATTCAGCCGATTTTCTGATATTTCGAAGAATTTCAGTAACCAGACAGTTTCTGGTCTCATTGACTTCCATAGTATATTTTTTCCTACTATGGAAGTCAATGAGACCAGAAACTGTCTGGTTACTGATATTCTTCTAAATATCAGAAAATCGGCTGAATGGATTCGAAAACGGTAAAACTCAACTGTTTAACTCTGGGGGAGTGGTAAAATGAGCCTATTTCCAAAAAAAGTGGAGTATCCCTTTAACTATTAGTGTATAACTGAAATTAATTCATTGCCAATACATAACTTGCAGTCAAAAGAGAGACTGCTCAAAGTCATTAAATGAGCATATTTCCAAAAAAGTGGAGCATCCCTTTAAGAATGCAGGAGAGGCTATGTAACTGGAATGGAAAGGATCCAAAGTCTTTGAAATATCAAAACGGAGACAACTTTAGAAGATCTAAAGCAAAATCTCAAAGAGATTTCTGGTGAATAAAGAGTTCAGATCATATATTAGATTAAGATAAATGTAATATAAAAATGCCCTGGAGCTTTGCATAGCCTTGTCTGCATAACACTGCATCAGTGATAATATAGCAACACATAAATGATTTCATATTAACTTTCATAGGAATCATTATTCATGTCTCTGCAATTAATTACATATCTAGAATTTCTCCAACTGATCTAGTTAGTCTGGCAAAATGTAAAGTGCTGTAACGGAGAGTCTTCTTTTTCTAGCACACATTTATACAGTAAATTTGACTTACGAAGTGTTCAAACAAGCCTTAATTAACTTGACCAAAATCTTTGGGTGACAATTTTTTCCTTACAAATACAAGTGTATATTACAATTTAAACATAATACAAATTACATGCTACTTTCCCCTGAGTGGCCATCTAATAGTGGTGCAGGGTTGACATATTTTTTAGGACAACCTGGAAGTTAGCATCATCTTCAAAAACCCAATATGATTTCTCCACTGAATTATTGCAGAAAATAAGGTCTTTGACAAACAAAAGCTTATCATATCATGATAATATTCACGAATGAACACAACTTTTATGGATTTTGAAGCGTAAAAAAACAATCGGCAGAAGTCAAAAGCAAACTGTAGGCTATAATAGAACTACACCACGGTCGCATGAATTCAGCATCACAATAAGCTTCTGACAACTTTGGTCTTTGGTTATAAACATTTTCCGTTATAATAGTTTGTAAGAGCACGATTATAAACGCAATAAGTGGACTAGTGAAAAGATGAGTTTACCTCTTTAATGTCCCTGACAACCTCTGTAGTCCCATTTAGCCACTTGTTAGCAAGTAAAAGCTTAAAAGAGAAATCACAAGATTATATTGCTGTTATCGTAGAATAAAAGGGGTTTTACATATTGAGTTTGTGTTCATCCAGCGCAGTCTCATCCCAAGACGTCATATAACTGACGTCTTGGGACGTCTTTTGACCATACGTCAACATCCGCCTTTTTAGGATACCCTTAAACGTCGGTTAGATGATGTTATCGGATCCTAAACCCACCCCGTCACCTAACTGACGTTAAAGGTAAAGCGTCAGTTGTATGACGGCCCGGTATCGTCATGTAACCGACGTCTAAGGGTACCCTAAAAAGGTGGATGTTGACGTATGGTCAAAAGACGTCCCAAGACGTCAGTTACAGTATATGACTTCTTGGGATGAGACTGTGTTAGTTCATCACAGACCTTATTTCAAGCATTTAACCAACACCATTGACTTTAGGACGATGGAATCAGTTTCCAAGTTTTGGCCTTAAAAATACACCATCCCAGCAATACTCTATAGAGGATAAAGAGGATTCAGGAGTATCCCCTGTCTCTGGAGGGTCCTGTAAACTATGATGATCCTCTCTTATTCACAGTCTAAAATATTACAGTATCCACTGCAAAACAGTGGTTTTACTGGTACTGTCCATAACCACGTGTCTCTTGGCCTTCTTTCGGAGGAAGCTGACTCGGGTCCTCCACAAAGGGACTCGCTGTAGATGAAGAGAAGATGCAGATAGTGAACACCTCTGATGCAGCTTCAAAACTAAAGGTATAAAAATCTCATAATCTATTACAAATTATTTATGTAATATCACTTTGTTTTAAAGTATGTAGCACCGCACCTGACACGCAGGTATAAAAAAACAAGATATTGTGGCCATGAATTTAGAGTTTGTTTACTTGTTTTAGGTCAATTCCCCCATTTTAATTGAGATTTTTTATTTTTCTAATTCGTGGCAATGTAACAATCTTGGCATGATTTACACACATTAATAAATAATTGATTAATAATTTATTAATGTGGATAATAACATATTAATAAATAATGGATACATACAAGCATATGACAAATATGTTATAATAATCGTAATTAAACTACTAAACTATACCTGTTCCATCTCTATACAGCACTCTGACTCTGTAGGCATTATTGTCCGACTTGAAATGAACACCGTTACTGAGATTTTCTGATATTATCATCATTCCGTGAGATGATATTGTCCTGAGAGACTGAGCGCGAGCTCATGAAGCTCCGCCCTCTATGCCAGCAGCAGCAGCTTATTTGCATTTAAAGGGCACACACTAAAACAGCGCCAAAAAATGACAATTTAAACATGCTGTAAAAAATGATCTGCTGGGTATTTTGAGCTGAAACTTCACATACAAATTCTGGGGACATCAGAGACGTATTTTACATCTTGTGAAAAGGGGCATAATACAGGACCTTTAAAGGTTAATTTTGTTTTAGAGGTCTCCTATAGGTTTACATTCATCCAAAAACTTCTGTACTGTATACATGTAAAAGATTCAGTCTCTCTTCTTCTCTTACAGCGTGTGTTGGAAACGAAACGCCTACCATATCTGAATTTAAGCTCCGGAGGCTTGCTCAACTCTTCAAACACAGTGATGCGAACAATGGTGTCGGTTTGTACTACTCAGTTCAAACGGAATTCCTCATCATTTTGAAATGCATGCAAAGTGTATTTGCAGTATTTGCTGCAATTTGCTGAAATTTTTGTCTATTTTGTGTATTTGCTGAAAACAGTGTCTTCTCAACATGTTGACAACACAAACCAGTCTTCCAGGACAGTAAAGTAGATGTTGTTCACGGCCAGCCAATGAAGACCATAGGCTGGCATTATGCAAATAAATTACATTGTTACATAGGTATGTAACAGGAAGCGAGACCTGACCTATTTTGACGACTCATTTCAGCAGTTATTTCTTTTGGGAGACACTAACTTTATTTGTCATGCACTTTGATCTTTAAATCTTTGCAGGCCTTTTACAATTCATCTTTAATCACCACAATTACATATTTAAATGTTTTCCTTTAAAAAAAACTCTTCATGCCTTAAAATAGCTTGAAACTCTACACCATTGCCTCATTTAGTATACGCGGTCCATGAATATGCAAATTAGCCCCGCCTTCACTCCAGCTCAGAGATCCACACGCTGGCGATCACACGTTTATGTGATTGGTTTACAAGTTAGTTTGTGACTGTGATTTTCAAACTGCGATTTTGAGACTTATTAGTTCACTTCAGTTTTAAAGGGAAAATACTCAGCAATGCTGATGACTTATGAATTTGCACATGGTTTGTCTGAAAACATATCAAAAACATATCATATAAACAACATTAAAAGCTTTATTTTTACCACAGGGAGTTTTTTTAAAAAAAAACAATTAAAATTATTTTCTTAGTGAGAAGAATATTTCAGTAATCTAAATAACTTTTACTACTGTAAAGAACCTTTTGTGTAATGGAAATATTCCATGGATGTTAAAGGTTCATCATGAAGCCATCAATGTAAATAAGGAGCCTTTAATTTTAAGAGTGTATTGTGTAACTCACGATTCTGAAACTGCTGTGCTGTATATCTAGTAAGAAGTATCCCAAAGCCCTCGATTAGTGCAAGCAGAATTCCCCCCATCATCGCAGAGCCCACCATGGCTAGTGGACCACCTGAAATACAAATATTGCAAACACATTTTCAATGATCCAGAGGTAATTGCAAGATTAAAGATTTATCCAGCATGTATGCTAATACAGAACAGTCCAGATCATTGTATTATTTCCAGTAGGTCATTATACCTCAAATGTCAAAGACTGGAATACACTACACAACTTTAGCTCAGATTTTTGGCCCGATTTGCATTATGAACGAGTCAACACTAGCTGCCTAAATTTAGAGCCATGCCTGCAGACTTTGGGCAGTCGGAGTTGACAGATATGGAGTAGAAATCGTGCAGAAAACTTGATTGGCACAGATTTTTTAGCTTCAGACTCTGATTCCATCCAGTCTGAGGATATCAAACATATCTGATATTTTGTGCCGATTTTAGAACACATAGGGCTAGATTTACTAAACAGGGCAAATTAGCACATGAGTGCCATTCCAAAAAAGCGCAGATGGGAGTGGAAAGTTATGTGGCAGATCTACAAATTAAAAAAAAACAGACGTAGCTGGATCATCTCCATTATGACCAACGCAATCTACCAAGAGCAGCGACATTTAGCATCTGGTTTAAGATAATAAATAATAGCACAAATACCAATAAAAATTGACTACCGCAAACCAGAGTAAATAACCTTGGATGATTCATTTGAATACTCTCCACCCATAAATTTGGCATTCGAAAGGAAAACTCCTACAAATGCATATGCAATAAGGTCAGCCGCAAAAATAACCCAGTCCATGCCTTTCAATGCTAATTTTTCACTGTTTGTCTTTAGTAAATCCTGAAAATAGAGGGTTTGTGCTGGCACAAGCTGTTGGTAAATCTGGCCCCTATGAACTACTTGCACAACTACTTCTGCGTTCTACTTAGTACATATCCGGATTTTCCGTTCGGGTCACCTACATAAATGAGAATGCAGATTATCACTACATTTTATGGTTGCCAATTGCTTAAAACAATCAATAATGATCTCAGTATTAATTATCTTGAGCCTGCAGAAATGTTTCTATAAATATATATTCTGAATAATATATAGGCTAAATATATTTATCCACTAACCTGCAGCAGTCCAATGCTCGTCTTCTCATTACCAGCGTTTTTCTAGTACTGATATTTCATACATTGTGTTTACATTTTTAAATTAATTTGACTTAATAAAAAGGATTGCTTGTGTGTGTTGGTGCTTTATTCCAGTCTTTTAAAATAGTTAAATGTATGAATGCTCGGTAGGTGCCTGCAAATGCTATTTAATTAATCTTTAATCACCACAGCGTGGAGGAGAATGACAGTAAGCTACTTTGAATACTAATTCGCAGAATGATTAAAATATTTAATCCAAATAAATAAATAAATGTTTGTGGTTGGTACTGATGTTATTCATCTGTTCTCACACACTTCAGCGTCACGGTCACTAGTTTAGATGAACACTGGCAACCCTGTAGTGAAACAATGGCGCTTGTTTAACAGCCGCTTCTTTCTCAGATCGGCCATGTTGGATCGGCTTGGGTTGGATTAAAACTTAATGTTCCGATGAGTTTGGAAAATTCTGCACACAATAAACATCAGAATATCCCTTCTCCTGTCCAAAAATTTCCAAATTTTTAAATCTTATTGTGGATACTAATTTTAGGCGGTGTTTGTTCAAATCAATGACCACAGTGCATTAAAACCAAAAATACCCGGAAAATAAGAGAGATGTACTAAAGTGCGTTCCGAAGCTCAGTGCAAGTGTTCCATTGTTTACATTTGACATGCATGTCCTAGCAACGAGGCGCATGTTTCAGTGTGAAATTGTTGTTTATGGAAAGTCTCGTAGTGTGTGATTGCCAGGCTTTCCTTGGTAACCATTTGACAAGTCAATGACGCCTGATGTTTTAAAATCTCTTCAGTTTTTAAAAGTCGTGTAGTGTTTTCCAGCAGTCTCATTATTATTGTATTGTGCAGTCAAGACGAAATCTCGTGGGGCAAAAAATTACTAGCATAGTAATTGTCTGTTGGTCAACGTGGCGAAATCACATAATGCAAAATCTGTGAGCCAAAATATTTGATGCAAAATTCCCAATTGCATGGATTCCCATTGAAATGACTGGATTTTGACTTAAATTTTGCTGAACAATGGTAAATATGAACACAGCATTAATGAAAGAATACTGATAATAGAATAATAACCACTATGATAATCTTACTGCGTGCTGCCAGTATAGCTCCAGTCATGGCTCCACTGGTGATGGAGTTCCAAGGGTCTTCCTTACCCCGTAAACGCACAAGCCCACAGTCTATGGTGGAAAAGAGTCCACCCCACACAGCAAAACTACCTGCAAGAGGAACAGAACCCATGCCACAATTTATAGTGATTCGTGAATCACTGATACGTATACAGTAGAAAATACACAACAGTTTTATACCACACAAGATCAGACCAAGAAACAATACAAAAAATGATTCTGCAACATCACCTCCAATTTGTGGTGCTCTTACTCTCACAGCATTTGCGCTCCCTCTTAGCCTTTGTCGTACACCCTAAAGTAACAGAGGGTGTTTATTAGTAGTAAATGTATTGTATTGTGTATTAGTGATAGTAATTGCTGAGCTCAGTTGTTTTATTGGTGTCAGTGAAGCATACCACAGGTGCGTTCCGAAAGCCTTTAACTGACTGGAACACCCCCCCTCCAATTGCCCCCATGGTAAATGCACCTCCACAGTCATCAACTATCCTCCATGGACTAAAAAAAGATTAGATAATAGAGCTGTTATTAAGTTAATATATCACTGTATCATATGTGATGCATGAATTTTTTGAGGCATCTAAATTACCAACACACAAAACATTGCTGAAAACCCTGTTGTACAAAACCGTAATGCCTTCTGACCTCTAATTGATAGTCAATACTATTTTTTTGTAAGTAAAAGGCCTTTAATATTACTATAAAAAAGTCCCCTTCAGATCTTTGTAGTAACATTTCTTAAAAAAGGTAAACATAAGAATATTGTTCTTTTTATATTGTTATTATTATTTCAAGATAAACATTTCCTGAACTGAAGCAACTTAGGTTTACTTGAGTATCCATACGTTATTGTTTTACAAAAATCATAATGTGTCTATCAAATATGATACAATAGTTGCTCAAATATCTAATTGATTTACATTACCAAATGGGCATATTTATGCTCTGCTTGAGCCTCTGAATGTATGAATGTAACTGAGGTGTATATTTTCTCCTAGACTAGGAGCATGTTCTCATATAACATACTATGAGCCATAAAAGCCTGATGTATCACATATGATACACAAAATAAAAACACACAGGGAAGATTTTATTTTATATTTACCTAATAATTCGTTAAACCGTTCCATCTGAAACTACAGATTTTCATATTATTTTCTATTATTTCATGTATTTTCAGGGATGATTTTTTATTATAAACATACTTAGTCTACTCTTATTTCATATGGCTTTACAAGGATAAATCGTTTTATCATGTCAACGAACTCTAAACAAAATAGCTAAACCTGTCAGTGAAGGAGCCGAGCATATTGTGCCTCTTCAATGCTGAGATGATATCTCATGATAGCATTTACACATTGTGTCTGAATGTGAGCTTAGAAAAACGATGCACGATACGAAAATTGATGAGAATATAAACTGCTTCAAATAACAGCTGAAGAGCGGACCCGTCAGAAGTGAAGTCAGGATGTACTTTACCAGGGTTCACGGGCATATTCCTCCATGATAAACAGCTGACGTCAGAGCTGTTACGCAGTTTGTCCGTGACAGAAGGACAGTGAGAGCTCTTTTTACCATGTTTTTTACAGTCTGTAGAACCAATGAAATATGGCATGATGTATTAACATTAGGCTACTCACGCACAAAAAAAAAAAAAAAAAAAAAAAAAAAAAATGCATTGAAATCTGTCAATGTCGCATTTTTTTTACTCGATAAAAATATATCGAGATTTAGCCTATATAAATAGCCTATAATTAAAATTAGCCTATAATAAATATTACACTCATTATCGGAGTTCATCACTCAAATTACATAAAGTGTATACATATATATAATTAGAATTATATATTAAAGTGTGTGTATATATATATATATATATATATATATATATATATATATATATATATATATATATATATAATTAGAATTGATGCATATGAAAATCTAAACTCGGCGTTGTAAACTCTATGTATATATGGTTATGGTTTTGGGGGATTATTTTGACTTTTTTTGGGCGGAATTTTGCGCAGTTCTGGCGTATGCGTTTTATAAATCTGAAAACTCAGGATGGAAACTAATCTACGTAAGTTTTATACATGAGGAAGTAGAGTTGTTTTATTTTAGCCCAGTGGACATATTTGTCCATTAAAAGTGTGCGAGGACTTATAAGTGTCAGATTTTTCTAAACAAAAATCGATCCTCATGTCGATTTTTAAAAACAAAGCACCACACATAAGTGCAAACATGTTCCTGGCCATTGAAAAATTAATTTGACAGATTCCTGTATGAAAATATTTCAGAGCTGCATTGACAGTCGCTTAGCGATGACGTTGTGAACGTACAAATAGGCCGACAGATGGCAATGTTTATTTATTTTAGCCTATTTTTACTCATATGCTATGGTTTTAAATATCGTACGTTTTGACTGATCAAATAAAAGACTTAGATATACACGTTATCGATACAAATGTTTTGTATATACCGCTATAATTTATTTATTTATTTATTTATTTTATTTGGTGCATCACCAGCTAAGTCATTCAGGGTCAAAATAAACTGGTAGTTGCAGTTGTCAATCTTATCCGAGCGAGGGCGAGGGTGTGCGACCCGTGTTGCGACTTGTCAAGAAAGTTTTGGTCGCCCTTGGAGCGCATAATGTCGGGGAGATCCTGTTCTTCAGCTGTCAGTTGAATTCTTCAAGATCATTTGCGTGAAATCATGCTGTGCGTTCTGACCAGAACTGCGGTGAGTGCTGGTTAATCATAGTGTGCAATACATTAGCCAACAAAAACGCATTGATTTTAACAGTTAATAGTTAATTGTACGCCTGCCAAGTGTTATGCTTATGATAGCCGTAACGCCCATGCAGTTTTGATGTGCTGCGCGTTTGTTTTTATCCATCGCCTTTAGATAGCTTGTCTTGGTCTGAAACATTGTAGCCTATGCATTTGTTGTGCGTCATTTTGCTGTTACGAGTAACGTTAGCATATCTAAAAACACGACGAATGAATTATGCCATGTTGTGATGACCCACATAATTAGAGGACAAATCAGCAGCATAATGTCAGAGTTGTTGTCAAGAAAAACGGATGCCACTGCATGCACTTTGACAACGGAACATCGCCGATCAATATAACGAAATACTCTATTTAACCAAGGTTAGTTAGGCTATATGTTTGTAAACAGAGGAGTGAAAGATCCTCTTGTAAAAGCACAGTTTTCAGTACCACAACAGTTTTCAGTGCCTACATTTTCAAGGGATTTTTTCATAACCTTTTAGGGGGATTTTATATAAACACACACGCACACAGCGAATTTAAAAGATACTTAAATTAATTAAATGAATGGCACACTAACTCGTTTGAGTACATATGACGCCTAACCTGCAGAATATTAAAATAATAACTAGTTTATTACTAAATTTTAAGGGCCATGCACAAACATTTGGGCAGGTGCTCAAGCGAAAAATAAAGGGCACCCTCTCTTAGTCAAAATTAGCCTACTATAACAATTACACTACAGACTGTAGAAGATCTTTAAATTATATTTATTTAAAGTAATACATATGTCCATTGTTGTCATTATGTTAGTAGTAAATGAGAAAAATCAAAGTGGTGCATGACAGAAAATACTAATATTTATTATTTATGAATATGTTTTTACTGGTATTATTTATTATTAGAGTTATTTGATTTGATTATTACACTATTATTATTTATATGCATACTGCAATTACAGTTGCATGTTATGAAATTAGTGTTTAAATGTAACATTTTGAATATAGAAATTTTAAATGATACTTTTCGACTTTTATGAAACTGAAACTGCCAACAGGTGGCAGAAGGTCTTAATAAGTGAGTCAAAGAGTCATTCATGCATTGATTTGTTCACACAGTCTGATTCATTTTCAATTCATTAAAAAAAAACATTTTGAATGTTGCAGGTGCAACTGTTCTGTTTTGTTTGTGAAAAAGAACAAAAAACACTTTTGTTTGTGCTATATTGCTTAAATATTGTAATATGAAAATATAAAAGACAAAAGACTGTTCCACTGTTTGCTTGAAATAAATAAAACAAAATATCGGAACACAGTTCATATCTTGTATTTATCGGTTATTTTAATCAATTTTGGGGGATTTTCATTTTCGATCCTGCACAATGCTTTTTTTTTTTTTTTACACCAACACCATACTTACAGGTTGTTAAAGGGTTAGTTCTAGGTGTATATGACTTTTGTCTTTAAGCCAAATGCAATCAAAGTTATATTAAACAATATCCTGTCTCTTCCCAGCTATATAATGGGATTGAATGGTAAAAATAATGTAAAGCACAAAAAAGCACATCCATGGATCATAAAAGTAATCCACAAGGCTCTAGTGGGCTAATAAAGGCCTTCTGAAGCAAAGCCATGTGTGTTTGTAAGAAATTTTTTTGTAACCTTACAAACTGTAATCACTGCTTTCCACTAACGACAAAGTCGAGTTCTGGCCTAATGGACTTCCAAGGCCTAAAATGAACACTCAACAATACTCTTTATTTATTATTAAAATAATTATTATGATCTTATTAAAACAATTGAATGTATCATCTGTTTTTTTAGGCAAGGACGGCCCTGGTGAAGCCCTGCCGACTGCCGACTCAAGTGCCGGTTGTTCAAATTTCTGACCGGACGCTGGTCCATCAGGAGAGTCTGCCGAAGCTGCCCGTTCCACCGTTGAAGCAGACATGCGCGCGGTATATGGCATCGCTCGAGCCGTTGATCTCCGAAGAGGAGATGGCACACACGCAGGAGCTCATGAAGGAGTTCCTCCTGCCCGGTGGCGTAGGAGAGAGACTGCAGAAGAGCCTCGAGCGCCGGGCACGCAAAACCGAAAACTGGGTGTGCTGTAATTCACTCTAACTGTATAATCACATTGTTTTTTAATCATTTGCTTGCTATAATCATTTACTCTTAGCACTTTACTAAATACTTTTGATTTGTTTTTCAATACCACACATAAAAAAATCTTACTTCCTGAGATTATTGAAGTCTGTTGAGAAATCACACACTACTAAAAAATGAGGCAGCAATTAGGCAATCAGAAAATGTGGAGGCAGCTCTCTACCTGTTATGTCTGTGACATGTTTTTGGGATGAAAACATGGCAAAAACAGGATCCAAAAGTGTACAATAACCACTGACAAAGTTAACTTTTTTAAGTACACAGTACTTTTATTTTGCATGTGTAATTAACTATGTGTAATGAAATATTTCAATTGTTCCCTTTGTATGATCCAGCTCTCTGACTGGTGGATGCAGTCAACCTACCTGGACTCTCGAATGCCTGTGGCGATGTACACAAGCCCAGGGGTCGTTTTACCCAAAATGCACTTCCAAGACCGCCAGGGACAAATGAGGTGGGTGATGACGGTTACTTTTGTGTGGGCAATGAGACACAACTGAGCAAATTTAATTATTGAAAAGAAATGTGTATTTGAAATTATAGCACATTTTAAATACATACTATTCAAATGTTTGGGGTCGGTAAGATTTAAAGATTATAATAATAATAATTCTTTTATTCATATTTAATTAAATTTTAAGCAGCACAACAGTTTTCAACATTGATAATAATGAACACCAAATTAGCATATAAGAATGATTACTGAAGGATCATGAGTACTCTGACTGGAGTAATGGCTGCTGAAAATGCAGCTTTGTCATCACAGGAATAAATTACATTTTAAAATATATTCAAATAGAAAATAGTTATTTAAAATTTGAATAATATTTCACAATATCATTCTTTTTACTGTGTTTTTGTCAAATAAAAGCAGCCTTGGTGAGCGTGAGAGACTACATCTTCGTCTCCAAAGACATTCTAAATTGTACCGATCCCAAGCTTTTGAACTGTGTATATTTATTATTAATTAGTTGACATTTTAATCCAAATTGACTAATACAGTAGCAACCTTCACAAGGACCGTCTGACTTGATCAGCATGGGATTATTGATCAAGAGCACAGTGATGATATTTCATGATAGTTTCAGTTTCAAACCCTCATCAGCCCAGAGCATTTGTGGATATATTCTTGAAAAGCAGAGAGAATTGGGTTGATTTTGGAGAGGTCTTTAGTTTTGGGGTTTTAAGTTTCACATCGACCTTTACACAGAGTTCTAGCTTTGCTTGGCTATTTTTGGCACGTGCTACTCCTGGCATTGGACTGTTTTTTCAAAGGGATGTGCACTTTAGATTCGGCTGTGTTCCACTTTTAGATTTGCCCTCATATCTTTGTAATCAACACCTATAGTGACATTTCACATTTCATAATTAGGCATATCTTTAAAGTATGATTAGTGAATAGTGTCAGGTTATATTAAACCAACATGAGAAATAAACATTACATGTGGTGTTTGTATGTTTACTTAACAGTGTTGTCCTCTGCTACATGATATCCATAGTATGCTATTTATATATAGTCTATATCTATATGCATCTTTGTATATATAGCTCTTTTTTCAGATTTGTTTAAGCTGAGAGTCTGTAGTGAAAATTAAAACTGTTTGTTATATAAAATGTCTCTGAGAAATCAATCTTTTTGACCTGTGTGCCTGTTTTTCCAGAAGTGTAATATGTTTTCACCTGTTCAGATTTATCAATTCCAGCATTCTCTTTTATAGATTTGCTGCTAAACTCATTGCTGGTGTTTTGGATTTCAAAAGTATGATTGATGAGTGAGTTTTTTTTAGTATTATTTTCTGAAGCAATTGGAAAATGTCCAAATGTATTTGTTTGTTTTAATCTACATTCTTTAATGTGTCATAGTCAAACATTGCCTGTGGAATATCTGAGTGGCAAGCCTTTGTGCATGGACCAGTATTACCAAGTGCTGTCTTCGTGTCGGATCCCTGGACCCAAGAGGGACACTGTGGTGAACCACGCAATTGGAAAGAACCCTCCTACGCACATCACAGTGGTCCACAACTTTCAGGTGCTTTGCCACACTTTCAGGCTTCTTTCAAACACATTAAAGATGACCTGTTTTGCTTTTACTTAGTTTGTAATGTTGCTGTTTGATCATAAAAAATGTCTGCAAAGTTACAAAAAGTTAACTCCAAAGGGAGTTAACTTTTAAGCAAAAGTTTTTTAGTTTTTTTAAGCAAAAGTTAACTCCAAAAAAAATAAGCACTGTTTCTGAACTCTCTGAAACACCTTGATTGTAGTTTCGTTTTCTTCTGGAAACACGTATACTGTAATATTCCTCATTTAAATAATTTCCCCCCAAGGCATATGTAAAATAAAGGGGATAAGGCCTGGTTGAGTTGCGTTAGTAGTGTGTTGTCGTCATGTCCATGAGACACTGTTTTTTCCACCCTGGATCTAACACGGTTAATGTAAGGGACATTCCAAAACACTCTCAAAGCGGTTTACCAATCAAAACACACTGACACACTTATTGTTCATTGGTTTAAATGTGTAAAAATAATGTGATGAGTAAACGATAATAAATTAATATATTACAAAATGAATGATTAAAATAAAACAAAAATATTACCAACATAAAGCGTGCACTTTTTTGAAGTATTCTTAATCTTCTTACAAGCCTTTATTTTTTACTGCACGCTTACTCTCATATGTCACAGCTGGCTGCAAAATAAAGATGAATGCATGATCTAAACTCAAGCAGTATCATGTTTATTTAACATCGAACTGAGGGAACATGAAACCAGAACAGAACAACTCAACATTATGTGATGAGAACTAGGCCTGTCACGATAACAAATTTTGGACGATAAATTGTCTAAGAAATTATTGCGATAAACGATAATATTGTCGTTCTGAGACCATTTACATCTAATGTAATGACAATGGCATATTATAGCAGGTGCACCTTTTCAAATATCAATAAACTTTTATTTCTAAAGACCATTTAACACTGAAAATGGAAAACATTTTAAATATCCACAATAAATTAATAAACCAAAATCTTGTCTCTCTTAACCAATTTATGTCTCTGTTAACAAAAAATGCACTTGAATAAATACCAAAAACAATAAATAAAATGGATGTAAACAAAACCCGACCCTACACTTGATTATTTGTTTCTAAAGCATTAACACACAAACCACTGTTAATTTAACATAAAAGCAAGCAGACTCCTGCATGCATGGTCTGGCATTACTAAATGCGTGCAAAGTGCGCTCCATTAATCATTTCTTAAAAGCTGACAGTTCATCGCGATCTCACACATTTCTGTTATTATCAATTAAGCTATATGCACAATGCCAGATATGTCTTGAACGTATTTCCATAACTGCTTTTCGATTGATCAGAATTAACGTGCATGAAAATTCCAACTCCTGGAAGTGAAAAAAGAGGAGCAAAATCCGGCTGACATGCGGAGAATTCACTCACAATGTATGTTCAGAATCAGCACAAGCTTTATCCTTGCGCAAATCCCCTCATAAACAACAAAGTATAGTCGCGATCAATAGGTTCACTGTGCAATGTGGACAACTTCAGTGTTTATGATGAGTGTTTTAGTGAGAGTGCAGAACGTGGTCAGAGTGCAGAAGTCAGTCATGGCTTAAAGGGACACTTCACCCATTTGCATTAAGGTTTGCATATTTAGAAACCCAGTCATATTTTTGAATGGTCATGGTTTATTCCCTTATTTTCCCCTGAAATAAGAGAAATAAGGATTTAAGTGTTTTACTTCCTGCTTATTATGATGTAAAAACCATCATTTTGCATCATAATAAGCAGGAAGTCACATTTCATTAAAAAGTGTAGAGACTACAAACTTAGCTCCTCATTATTCAAGGGTGTGGGACCCATTCACCTTGCAGGCCTATCACAGTTCATTGGGTGGGACTTCACTTGCAGAAACTGAAATCAATATTCGCCATCTTGTTTTTGGAAGCTAAGCTAACAGGCACTGTGGAGATAGGAAGTATGACAATGATGGAAGAAACTAAACAGGATATGGAAGAAGAGGATTTTGAAATTCTGCTGTTCGAATCTGATGTTCGTGGCTGTCTTTACAAGCTGCAGTATAGTGAAGAGCAGCTGAGGCTGATGGAGGAACCGGAGGCGGCTGCCTGTCGGTCGAGAAGCCCAGACTAACTCGAGCTGAGGCGGACTGCTGGTGCCTGTGCTCTCGCTGAGAACTACAGACACAGATAGAGTCCGTCTGCTGTAGAGAATTTCAAAGATGGCAATTTCTCTTGAACGAAATCTCTGAATCAGACGAGCACACAGACGATTAATTGTCTTGTGATGTGAACCATCCTAGTTTCGCCTAACTGAACATCCAGGTATCATACAGTAATTCACCATATAGAAATAAATACAAAGGAAGAGTTATTCAATAATGAGTTTGCCAATGTAACGTTAACGGGGTTTGTTGTTGTGGGAAGAAGGAGGCATGAATCGGTGAACATTTAAACATTTTAATAGTAAAATGAACAAATACAAAGTATATGAAAGTATAAGCCAACAGCCCCTCATTGACGACTGTTGTAACGTTACACACAACAGAAACAAAACACATCATAAAATCAGGTTTCTCTCGCGATCTGCCGTCGTTGCTCCTCATTTTATGCTTTCGCTCCTCCGTGAGAAACGCGAGACCGGCCCGCGGTGTCTTTCATTATCACTCGCGTCTTTATTTCTCACGTCCCTCGCCCTCGATCATCCTGCTTGCCACAGCCAACTAACTAGAAATTTCTTTTCTAGAAATTGTCTTTTCTCTGTCAAGAGGGCACTAAATTAAAAAAATTATTTTATATTTCGACTACATATATGATCCACTTTCAATAAAGATAAATGTTGAAATGAGTGAAATGCTCCTTTAAAGGGAGCGCTATTGGCTATATATATATCAATTTGTTTTGCTACAGTGGCTGGTTTAGTCCAAAAATGCGCAGTTATTTGGCAGTTGGGTCTGTTCGAGGTCGGATCATATACTCCCACAAACGAATCGCTCCAGAGTTCGTTTGAAAGCGTAACGAGACCTCTTGTTTGGTCCGCTTTTGGTGCGCACCCGAGTACGATTGCTGCCTTCAGACCTGCCCAAACGAACCGCACCAAGAGGGAAAATGAACTCAAGTGCGATTCAACCTAACTAAATGAGGCAGGTGCCTAATGAGAACTGACAAATAACTGAAGGAAACACAGGGTTTAAATACACCGAACAAACCAATCAACCAAATGAACAACAGGTGTAAATTAGTAGTACAGGAAACTGAACAAAACCCATGCAAAACCCATCCATACATACAAAGAACACAAACACAGATTCTCCTTTAAAGTATCCCCCCAGTAGGCTTGCTACGGTAGTCGGTGTTACCGATATTACCTGTGTTCAGTCGCAACACTGGTTTCATGACATGCCCACCGCGGCACCACGGTTGGCATGTGAAAAAAAAGTTCAAAGCCTTAAAAATATTGAACGCAATTACGCAGTAGGCTAGTTGTTAAATCCTGCCTAACACAAACACACAACCCACAGAAAAGACGTGCGTCGGTATCGAGTTCTCTTTTGGGCTTGAACAAACCATAACGCACAAATTATGCCAAAATGTCCATAAGAGCAGTCTTAAACGAATGCAGAGATTTGTGAAAAAATGGGACGCGTGTCAGATCGCGTCTCTCTGTCAGCAACGGCTGTCCGAATTCGCTCACTAGTTTTTACTTACTCCTTCTCATTCACTCCTTCAAGTGAACAGTATTAGTGGACTAATGTAGGAAATATGCCTAGTAAATGAGGGTTTATGGGGCGATTTCGGATTCAACCCATGCTCTCAAGCAGTGAAAAATAGAGGACACTGACAACGCATTGACAGACAGGACCGAGCAGGTAATATTTAATATGAAACAGTCTCAACTTTCAAATTTGGTCAGTCAAAGAAAATTAAACAATAAATAGGCCTACTGTTTTGTGGCTCTTTAATGTGTCGTGACAGATTACCTGATAAAGCCAAGTTCCACCGACGTTAATCTATAACTCTCCTGACTGCTTTGTCGGACAAAAAGGGTGGATTTTCAGATGGTCAGATCACATGTCTGTCAATCAAAAGTTAGTTTCATTTTAAACAAGTGCATATTCAGGGCACAATAACAAAACAGAAAACAGTTCTTTCCCGCACTACCGCACCATTATATGCCCGTGAAAACGTGCACATTTTACGTTTGCCTTTAAATTAGCATTTAAAAGCCCCCGCCGGTGACACCGGTATTACCGGTGTTGTCACGTGTCGATTAATCGGTGAGAAAAATATCCTCACCGTCACAACCCTACCCCCCAGATCAAGGAGGCGTGACCTTGCTCCTCATTAACTATACAAAAAAGTCCAACATTGGTAGGCGGGAGACGGCTTAGGTGGAGGGATGCAGAGTCCCAGAGTACGTGGGACAGGGGCCAAGGTGGAGACTAAGACGGGAGGGAAACACCTAGCAGGAGGGCCAGGATGCAGGCCTATGACAGAGTCAAGGGAGGCGAGGAGCCATGTTAGAGGCTTAGTAGCAGAAACCAGGGAGCTGACGGACCAAGATGGAGCTGGCCAGGGTGGAGCCGGAGGAACCGGGAGACACCAAATATCCTGGAGGGCAGGGTTGAACCACAGTGACAAGCAACTGAGGTGGAGCCAGGACTGAGGTAAAGGTGGAGTGACAATGATCAAGGCAGAGCTGGACAGACCGAGGTGGAGTGAGTCACAAGTCGACACTCCAGGACTTGACTGGTGAACACAAAGCCCAAGGCAAATCCAGGCAGGGAAACGGAGCCAGCATGGGACGAGCTGAAGGACTGAGATGAGACGGTGCAGGTAGGACTGGCGGAGTGGGGAGTGCAGGCAAGGGTTTCAGAGACAGTTCTCTGGATAGATACAGGACAAACATATAGGAACGACCCTCTTGGCTGACTCGGAACAGGCAAACATTTTTCTCTTGGCTGACGTAAAACAAGCAGAAGAGGTGGGAGTGGGAGGCAGGGTGGTAACACAGACTTGATGTTAGGTGACAAAACAGGTTCAGTGCAGGGTGACCAAATGGGCAGGATATACTCGCTCTCCAACAGTAGAGGACCTCAAAATTCCGTCAGGTACTGACAGCTCACCCACCTGATCCTTGGACGGTCTTTGGCTCAGTTTCTTTCCTCACTGGCAGTGGTATCGTTGTGGGCTCTGGCTCCACGTCTGCGGTGGGCTCAGGCGCATCTGGAACCGTGGTGGAGGAGTACCCATTCCACACTCTAGGTCCCTAGAGGTCCGTCTCCATTCAAGTGCACTCTTGTCTCAGTGTTCAAGCTGGATCAGAATATCATACACAGGCAGTTGTCATCATATCGGGCAAGGTGGTAAAGGTCCAAAAATGCCTGTCTGTGCCTATCTAGGGACTGGTTACCCTGTAAGGAGGAGAAGGATACACAGCTATTTATCTGTTGCTGGATCCCTAAACGTCAGCTCTTCTGTCACAGCTATCAGACCTATGACTAGATTCGTCTCCATACTGGCGTGTTGAATCCAATCTTCAATAACCAAGAAAACTAACACCGCAAACTGAATTAAACGTGCAAAACCTAGCCATGCATACAAAGTACACAGAAACACAGACTATCCCTCATATCATAGACATGTGACATGGGCCAACCAAATATGCCTGGGGTGTTTTGATGTAAACATTTGAAAAAATACTGAAAACATATGAGCGTGTTGCAGAAACTCATGTTCCCTTTCGTAGTCACTCCGAGTTACGTCAAAGGAGTGACGGAGAATGGGGGTTTCGCACAGAAAGCCAATCCTCTTCGAGTATTTAACAACGAGCCAATGGCGTGAAAATGCCATGGGTCTGCGGAATTTGCATAGCGTACTCCGCCCACCATGTGGGTATAAAAGGAGGAAGCAGACGCAACCGCAGTATGTTTTCGCTTCGGAGCCAAGAGTATTCTTCTCTCCACAAGCCATATCACTAAAAGCCTCTTCGAGACGAGCGTCCTCTTCAGTGTTGGTGTGACGGCGGTACCCAGCGAGATTCTGCATTGCCTGCGATCTGTGCAGTGGTCTGCCAGACTTTGCGCTTCTCCCTGGTCGCCTCGGCGCTGAAAGAGTGAATTTCCTCCTCTCCTCTGAAAGAGCTACACGCGGCACGTCTTTTTAAAGACGGTTCGCCCGTGTTCTTCTGGGTGCGGTCGATATCCGTCTTTCTCTGATAGGCACGATCGCTGCTTTGTATGTCTGGGCTTCGTCATGCTAAAGCAGCTTTCGTGGTTGAGTCATGTGCCTTTTGTGGTAATATGACCATCTCAACACTTAGATCGAGACTCAATGATCTTACTGTGAGAGTCCCCGCCTCCGCTACCCGTTCAGCTTCCTCTACCCGGGGAAGCTCTTCGGCTCGCGGCCAGGGTGATCTGTCGGTGACGGTGTGGAACAAACCCCCGACGCTAGCTCCTCGGGTCCCACCCACCGCAACAGTGTTGTAGCCAGCGAGCGCCGAAACGGTTCAGACGTCTGCCTGTTCGCGGGTACCGTCTGGATCGTTTGGCGCTCCAGAGGAAGACGCGTTATCGATCGCGGCATCACATAAAGGCGGGCTTGATTCCTCGGGAAGTGAAGATGCGGATGCACGACCTCCTTCGGGAGCGCCTGTTGCCCGTGTCGGATCCCGAGATGACGGCTATGCTCTCTCGGGTCGCCGTGAGTATCGGGTTGCACTGGAATCTTCCGGCCCACCCCGATCACTCACGGATGGATGAATTGTTTTTGGGCAAAGCCGCCGCCGCGAGGCCGCAGCCGTCCCCAATGCCATTCGTCCCCGAGCTGCATGCGGAACTGACGAGGACGCGCTCGTCAGCTTCCCCCGCCTTTCCTCCCCTCGACGGCGCAGCTGCCTGTGGGTATGCTGGGGTGCCTCTGGTGGAGCGCTCTGTCGCGATGCAACTGTGTCCGCGGAGCGCCTCCTCTCGGGGGCCCCCCGAGCATCCCCCCAGAGCCTGTAGGTTTTCGTCGTCTATGACGGCGCGATCCTATAGCGCGGCGGGCGGCCGCCGCTATGCATATGATGGGCGTTTTTTAGGTCTGCCAAGCCAGACTGCTCAGAGGTATGCACGAGGGCGGGACTGATTCCCTTGGATCAGGTGATGGCCACTAGTGTGGTCCAGGAGCGTCATCTAAAAGTAAAAACATTGCTAAAAAAAAAAAAAAAAAAAGCTTTTCGGCGGTGCGGTTGAGGACTTTGCCCAGCAGTTCTCTACCGCCCAGAAACAGGCTGAGGCTGCCCCGATGGCCAGCTGCTGCCTTCACCCAGCCGCCGGTGTAGCCGCCTCAGTCTGTTCGCCGCCGAGGACGAGCCTCTGCGCCCTTCCCTCCGGAGCGACCCCAGCAGCAGCCTTCACCCAGGTCGCGCCGTAGAGGCGGTTGCAGAGGAGCGTCACAGCCCCCTATGGGCTGCTCAGTGATGGCATCGAGTCTTTCCCAGGAGGAGGTAGCAGGGCCCCTCCTTCCCCCCGTAGAGGGCCGGGGGAGAATCTTTTGTTCTCCGCTCCCCGCTGCTCAAAAAAAAAAAAAAAAATATATATATAATAATAAGACGGGTTGAGTGCGTTAAAGAAAGACTTTATACTATCACTGAGCACACGGACCGGAATGAGCGCGCACGACGCTCCACAGTGTCGCCCCGCTCATTCCCCTCTGTCTCTGAGGGCGCGGAGGGGAGCGTGCGTCGTCCCCGGACCGCACCGCTCCTCTCCCCCTCTGTCGCCAGACCCCCGGCAGAACAGACCCCCGTGGAACGCTGGTCCTTCCCTGGTCTCTTCTGTCGGGGAGCGGAGCTCGACTACGCACCCGCATGTGGTATCTCCCGTGCGCATGCCAGTCACTCCGCCCCGCTGCCCCTCCGGGGGGACGTCTGTGGCTCGTATGACCCCGCTGGTTCGGTTCCTCGGAGCTTGGCTCGAGCTCCCCGGTCTGTCCCGCTGGGTCATCAGAACGATCAGATTCGGCTACGCGATTCAGTTCGCACGATCTCCTCCCCGTTTCAGGGGAGTTCGCTCCACTATAATCGATGGCAATGCCCCGGTTTTGAGAGCGGAGATTGCGACCCTGGTGGCGAAGGGTGCAATCGAGACGGTCCCTCCAGCCGAGGTGAAGTCCGGTTTTTACAGCCCCTACTTCATTGTCCCCAAGAAGACCGGTGGGTTACGACCGATCCTCGACCTGCGCGTTTTGAACCGCACTCTGCATCGAATGCCGTTCAAAATGCTCACGGCCAAACGCATTTTCGAATGTGTTCGACATCAGGATTGGTTTGCAGCGATCGACCTGAAGGATGCGTACTTTCATGTCTCCATATTGCCTCGACACAGACCGTTTCTTCGGTTCGCTTTCGAAGGCCAGGCATATCAGTACACGGTTCTCCCGTTCGGGTTAGCTCTGTCCCCTCGCGTCTTCACGAAGATCGCCGAGGCAGCCCTTGTTCCCCTTCGCGAGCACGGGGTTCGCATCCTGAACTATCTCGACGATTGGCTAATTTTGGCTCACTCTCGAGAACAGGTTTGCGAACACAGAGATCTAGTGCTTCAGCACTTAGCCCGTCTGGGCCTTCGGGTCAACCGGGAGAAGAGCAAACTTTGCCCCGTGCAGAGGATCTCTTTTCTTGGCATGGAGATAGACTCGGTCGCCATGTCCGCGCAGCTTACGAGCGAGCGCGCACACTCACTGCTGACTTGTCTTCGACAGTTCGACGGCAAGAGTGCGGTTCCACTGAAACTCTTTCAGAGGCTCCTGGGGCATATGGCATCCGCAGCCGCGGCTACGCCACTCGGATTGCTTCATATGAGACCGCTTCAGCTCTGGCTTCGCGATCGAGTCCCGAGGTGGGCATGGCATCGTGGCTCGCTCCGGGTTCCAGTAACTCCAGCGTGCCGCCGAACCTTCTTCCCGTGGTTGAACCTCAGCTTTCTTCGGGCAGGTGTCCCTCTCCAGCGAGTTTCCAGGCATCTCGTTGTCTCCACGGATGCATCTACCACGGGTTGGGGTGCCATGTGCAATGGGCATGCAGCCGCGGGTTCCTGGACAGGACCCCAGCGCCTCATGCACATCAATTGCCTCGAGCTGCTGGCAGTACGCCTGGCCCTGCACCGCTTTCGAGCACTGCTCAGGGGTCAACACATACTTGTCCGCTCAGACAATACCACTACAGTAGCGTACATCAACCACCAGGGGGGTCTACGCTCACGTCGGATGTCGCAGCTCGCTCGCCACCTCCTATTATGGAGTCAGAAGCACCTGAGGTCCCTTCGTGCTGTGTACATTCCTGGAGCCCGGAACCTGGCAGCCGACGAGCTGTCACGGATCCGCCCTGTCTCCGGCGAATGGCGACTCCATCCCCAGACGGTCCAGCTGATCTGGGACCAGTTCGGGGAAGCTCAGATAGATCTGTTTGCCTCCCGGGACTCTTCCCACTGCGTCCAGTTTTATTCCCTGTCCGAGGGCACGCTCGGGACAGATGCGCTGGCGCACAGCTGGCCGCGGGGCCCACGCAAGTATGCGTTTCCCCCAGTGAGCCTCCTTGCACGGGTGTTGTGCAAGATCAAGGAGGACGAGGAGCAGGTCCTGCTGGTAGCCCCTTATTGGCCCACCAAGACGTGGTTCTCCGAACTCATGCTCCTCGCGACAGCACCTCCTTGGACTATTCCTCTGAGACAAGATCTGCTCACTCAGAGACGGGGCACTCTGTGGCACCCTCGTCCCGATCTATGGAGGCTACATGTGTGGCTCCTGGACGGCACGAGGCAGGTTTGAGTTCGCTACCACCTGCGGTGGCAGCAACCATCACTTCCGCCAGAGCGTCGTCTACTAGACACCTGTATGCGTTGAAGTGGAACCTCTTCGTCAACTGGTGCTCTTCTCGTCGAGAAGACCCCAGGAGATGCTCGATCGGTGTTGTGCTTTCCTTCCTGCAGGATGGGTTGGAGCGTAGGCTATCGCCCTCCACCCTCAAAGTTTACGTTGCGGCTATTTCCGCCTCTCATGATGCAGTTGAAGGTAAGTCCGTTGGGAAGCACGACCTGGTCATCAGGTTCCTGAGGGGAGCGAGGAGGCTAAATCTGTCTCGTCCTCCCCTCGTGCCCTCTTGGGACCTCTCGGTAGTGTTAAATGCTCTGCAGAGGCCTCCCTTTGAGCCTTTGCAATCGGTTGAGTTTAAGTTCCTGTCTTTGAAGACAGCTCTCCTGGTTGCATTGGCCTCCATCAAGAGGGTAGGGGACCTGCACGCATTCTCCGTTGACGAAGCGTGCCTAGAGTTCGGGCCGGCTTACTCTCACGTTGTTCTGAGACCCCGGCCCGGTTACGTGCCCAAGGTTCCCACAACTCCCTTCCGGGATCAGGTGGTGACCTTGCAAGCGCTGCCCCTGGAGGAGGCAGACCCAGCCTTGGCACTGCTCTGTCCGGTGCGTGCACTCCGCACCTACGTTGACAGAACGCGGTGTTTCAGGACCTCAGATCAGCTCTTTGTTTGTTATGGGGGGAGCCAGAAGGGAAGGGCTCTCTCAAAACAGCGGCTGTCTCACTGGTTAGTGGACGCCATTGTTTTGTCTTACCAGCAGCAAGGTCGACCGTGCCCCCTTGGTGTGACTGCCCACTCCACTCCACTTCCTCTTGGGCTTTAGCGCATGGCGCCTCGCTAACAGACATCTGCAGAGCTGCAGGCTGGGCGACACCTAACACCTTCGCAAGATTTTATAATTTGCGAATCGAGCCAGTTTCCTCTCACGTACTCGCCTCCGCTAGTGCTGGAACCGCTTGAGTGTCTTCGCTTGCTCGCCACTCCACTCCTCAGATTGGATAAGTGCGATATTTCCTCAGTTGTCCTTCTTTGAAGCCCTGAGTCCTCCAGCACTTATGATGCGGGCACCACTGCGCTTGCTCTGGTGCCGGCTAAGTGCCTCCATGTGCACGGTTCCCCTTTGGTAACTGTCTCATGTGTATTATCCACTGTAAGCCTCTCTGAGCATGTGTCTTCCCTTGGCAAGCCATCTGCCACCCCTGGAGCTAGTTGCCACCTGCGGTTGGCGCTCCAGTATTCTCCATATGCAGCCCCAGTGGCCATATGTGTTTTGTAAGTCCTCCCTTCGGTAGGCATCTGGTAGCATGTCCCTCCCGGGATATGTTTCCCAGTGTACCTTGGTAATTCTGTGTCAAAGTGGGACCTTTGTGTAATTTTCTGTTAGAGGTCTAGACTTTCGCAGAGCACTGGAAGACAGCTGGAAGATGGCGTGATGGCATAGACCCCCATTCTCCGTCACTCCTTTGACGTAACTCGGAGTGACTACGAAAGGGAACGTCTCGGTTACAGATGTAACCCTCGTTCCCTGAGTAGGGAACGGAGACGTTACGTCTCCTTGCCACTTCTGCTGTACCGCTGGGTGACGCCTGAGATCAGTCTTGGCTCCTCAGCGAAGACATACTGCGGTTGCGTCTGCTTCCTCCTTTTATACCCACATGGTGGGCGGAGTACGCTATGCAAATTCCGCAGACCCATGGCATTTTCACGCCATTGGCTCGTTGTTAAATACTCGAAGAGGATTGGCTTTCTGTGCGAAACCCCCATTCTCCGTCACTCCTTTGACGTAACGTCTCCGTTCCCTACTCAGGGAACGAGGGTTACATCTGTAACCGAGACGTTTTGTATTATACATGTAATTTTAATATTGATAAGGAACTGATACCAAATTATTAGTTTGTGGATAATGATACATTGAGACTGCGGTATCAATGCACTTACTAACTGACTGGGAAGAGAGACTTTGTAAAAGGGCATAAATCATATTGATCCCAAACATTTGAATAGTAGTGTTCAGTATTTTTTTCTGAGTTTTTATTTTTGACAAATTAATCGTTTTTTCAAATGGTTTCTACATATATTTGAGCTTTGGGTTGGAAGCTTTGGTATTTGCCAGGGACTTTAAAATCGATTTTGTTTGCAGATGATCCGGTGAGAAAAAATGAATAAAGATAAATATGTTTTCTTTCCATTTCTCTCTCTTTCTGAAAAACTGTCTGTTTCTTTGTATTCCTCAGTTCTTTGTTCTGGATGTGTACAACAGTGATGGTTCACCACTGACTGTAGATCAGATCTATGTTCAGCTGGAAAAGATCTGGAACACTTCCCTTCAGACCAATAAAGAGCCAGTTGGCATCCTGACCTCTAACCACCGTAACACCTGGGGCAAGGCCTACAACAACCTGATCAAGGGTGAGTTGAATGGAAAGTAACATTTGATAGAGACTTTTTATGTCAATGGAACAAACAAGGTAAAAAAAACCTCATATTTCTTGCAGATTATTTTATACAAAAACGTACTTAGTTATAAAAAAAGATCTCGGTAAGATATCACTGTTAATAATAATCAAGTTTCATATTTAAAATGTATATCTGTCACGGAACGCCCACTCACGCCACCCTCTGGTTTCACTCGATCTCTCTCCCCTGAATATTAGCACTACATTTCCCAGCACTCTCTCCGTCATTATCACCTTCCAGCCCTGCCTGCTTTCTCTGATCACCCGTATCACCGTCACCTGTTCATCATCGTTATCAGTCCTTTATATGAACTGTGTCTTCCATTGCTCCGTGCGAAGTCTTGTTTCATCTACAAACATTACCAAGCAACTCTCTGTTTTACTGTATAGTTCTGGACCTTGATCTCTGCCTGAATTCTGGACTCTGTGAACCTTTGCTGCCAGCCCCGACCTCTGCCTGTGTTTGACTTTGAGTTTTGGATTCCCTTCTGATTACTGCCTGTTTGGGTGTTTCACCTGTGTTAATAAAAGTCTCGCACATGGATCCCTCTGCCTCAGCCTCTTCATCACAGAAGACTTCGCCAAGGCCAGATCCAGCAGACTTTCTGAACTTGGCCAAAGAAGTTTCAGCACAAGCTTCTGAGCTGGTCTCTCATCGTCAACAGCTGGTTAAACTGACTTCACTCACAGAGGAACTGGTGAGGTCTGTGCGAACATTAACACCACAGGGTGCAGCCGCATCTCCCAATCCTTCTCCGCCAGCTGTGAGTACCCCTTCCGGTTATCCCAGAATGTCACTGCCTGAGAAATTTGATGGATCACCAGCCACCTGTAAAGGGTTTTTACTGCAATGTGAGATCTATTTCAGTCAGTCCCGAGAACACCTAACCGACCAGAGCCGAATCTATTTCGTATGCTCACTTTTGACGGGAAAGGCCCTGGAATGGGCAACGGCTATGTGGAATGGAGGTCAGATTTCCTCTTTTACCTATGAGGAGTTTAAGACTCGTTTCAAGGAGGTGTTTGAACATCCCGCGGGAGGAGAGGACCCTGGGGAACTGCTCCTGTCTTTACGCCAGGCTAACTCATCGGCGGCGGATTACACACTCACCTTCAGAACGCTTTCTGCACAAACGGGCTGGGGTGAGGGACCGTTGAAACTTTTGTACCGTAAAGGACTCAATTCGGATCTCCAGGGAGAGCTGGCATGCCGTGATGATGGAAAGGATCTCAATCAGATCATGGAGCTCGCCATTCGCCTAGACCATCTCATCCGGGCCCGTCGTCCGTCTCGTAGAATTAATCAGTTCATTTCTCCTTCTGTCAGCACAGAATATGAGCCGATGCAGATTGGTGTCACACATATCTCCATGGCTGAACGGGATAGGAGGAGACGTCTTAATTTATGCCTGTATTGTGCCCAACCTGGGCATCTGAGAGCCGCTTGTCCTGTGAGACCTCCACTGAGATCACCCCCGAAGCCTACGTCTCCTGAATCCATTGCGGTGAGTCCCAGAATTCCTTCCTTTAATTCTCTCATTTTGGACATTTCATTAATCCTAAATGGGGAGACTGTTGTGACGAGGGCTTTAATTGATTCCGGTGCTTCAGGGAATTTAATGGATCTAACGTTTGCACGAACTCATCATGTGTCTCTTATCTCTTGTGAGTCTCTTGTGGCCATGACTGCGCTGGATGGGCGTCCCCTGGGGACAGGAGAGGCGCAGTACATCACGCAACCCCTCACTCTCAATATCGGACCGCAGCACACAGAGGAGATACAACTATACACGATCAACTCTCCTCATTACCCAGTGATTTTGGGATTTCCATGGCTAGAACGTCACAATCCACTCATTTCCTGGTCTGAGAGGAGGGTTTCTCAATGGTCTCATTTCTGTCGGGAGAACTGCCAGCCTGCTGTCCAGGGTCCCGCAGCGAATCATGTATCTGTGAAGGAAACGGATCTTCAAGGAGTACCTGTGGTATACCATGATTTAGCTTTGGCTTTCAGTGAGAGTGAAGCGGCTTACTTACCTCCACATCGAACAGGAGACTGTGCCATCGAACTCTTACCTGGGGCTGTTCCACCGCGCGGGAGAGTATATCCCTTATCTCAGCCGGAGACTGAAGCAATGAGGACTTACATTGAGGAACAGCTCGCTAAGGGTTTCATCACTCCTTCCACCTCTCCAGCTTCTGCGGGATTCTTTTTTGTTAAGAAGAGGGATGGTGGGTTACGGCCGTGCATCGATTTCCGGGGTCTGAATGAGGTGACCATCAAGTATCGATATCCTCTCCCATTAGTCCCAGCTGCCTTGGAGATGCTGCGCACAGCTCGATATTTCACGAAGCTGGATCTACGAAATGCATACAACCTCATACGCATTCGTGAGGGTGACGAGTGGAAGACGGCTTTCTCCACAACTTCAGGGCACTATGAGTACCGCGTTATGCCATTCGGTCTGTCCAATAGTCCCTCCGTATTCCAGGCATTCGTCAATGAGATCTTCAGAGACATGCTTAACCAGACAGTGATAGTCTACATTGATGATATCCTGATTTATTCCGAGACTCTCGAGGCACACGTCAGGGATGTTCGAGCTGTCCTCAAGCGCTTAATTGACAACCAACTCTACGCCAAAGTTCAGAAGTGTGAATTTCACCAGACCCGAATCGCTTTCCTGGGCTACATTATCAGTGCTGACGGGGTTTTCATGGATGACAGCAAGGTCCAGGCCGTGGTAAACTGGCCTCAACCCACATCTATTAAGGAATTACAGCGCTTTCTAGGATTTGCCAATTTCTACCGCAGATTTATCCGTGGTTTCAGTATGGTTGTGGCTCCTCTTACTTCCCTTCTCCAGGGAGGAGGGAGACAACTTCGGTGGTCTCCTGAGTGCACTACTGCTTTTGAGCGGCTTAAAACGAGTTTCACCACAGCACCCATCCTACATCACCCTGATCCAGAGAAAGAGTTCATCGTTGAAGTAGATGCCTCAAATACAGGAATTGGTGCCATTTTATCTCAACGTCACGGAAGTCCGGCCAAGATGTTTCCTTGCGCATTCTTTTCCCGCAAACTCAATTCAGCTGAGCGAAATTATGATGTGGGTGATCGTGAACTTTTGGCTATGAAGGCAGCTTTTGAGGAGTGGAGGCATTGGCTGGAGGGTGCCCGCCAACCTTTCGTGGTACTTACTGATCATAAAAATCTGGAGTACATCCGTTCTGCCAAGCGTCTTAATGCCCGTCAAGCGCGTTGGTCTCTGTTCTTCTCCAGATTCGACTTTACGATCACTTACAGACCGGGATCCAAGAATGGGAAGGCAGATGCTTTGTCTCGTCAGTACGACAGTCTTAATGAATCCTCCAGACCAGAATCTATCCTGCCATCCTCGCTCATTGTTGCTCCTGTACAGTGGGATATAATCACCGAAATCACTGCTTCACAACAGGAACACCCTTCTCCGCCTGAATGCCCTGTCGACCGCCTCTTTGTTCCTCCCGGCCTCCGCCACCGCGTCTTACAATGGGTCCACTGCACCCCCAGCGCAGGACATCCGGGAATCACTGCGACCCATCAGCTAGTTTCCAACAAATTCTGGTGGCCGTCTCTCCAATCTGACATCGTAACTTTCATCCACCAATGTGTCACCTGCAACACGGTTAAGTCCTCTCATCTGAAGCCAGCCGGTCTTCTACAACCTCTTCCCGTTCCTCAACGTCCCTGGTCACATGTTGCAGTAGATTTTGTGACGGATCTACCACCTTCTCAGGGTTTCACCACCATACTTTCTGTAGTGGACCGGTTTTCTAAATCTTGCCGTTTCATTCCGCTGGCTGGGCTGCCCACTGCTCTACAAACTGCTGAAGCTCTTCTGAATCAAGTGTTCCGCCTTTTTGGTCTCCCTGAGGATATAGTCTCAGACCGCGGACCTCAGTTCACATCTCGAGTCTGGAGGGAACTTTGCACTAAGTTGCACATTAATGTGAGTCTCACCTCTGGCTATCACCCTCAAGCCAATGGGCAGGTAGAGAGACTCAATCAGGATCTAATTCGTTTCCTTCGTACATACTGTCACCAGAATCAGCATGACTGGAGCCGCTTCTTGGTTTGGGCAGAGTATGCACAGAATTCGTTGGTAAAACCTGCTACTGGTGTAACTCCGTTCCAATGTGTTCTAGGATTTCAACCTCCTTTATTTCCATGGGCAGGAGAACCTTCCAATCTCCCCACAGTGGATTCATGGTTACGACGAAGCGAGGCGACCTGGGACTCTGCCCATGTTCACTTACAACGGGCCGTACGTCACTACCAGCGGCACGCAAATCAAAGGAGACGTGCCGGGCCTCAATACAGACCTGGTCAATGGGTGTGGCTTTCTGCTCGAGACCTCCGCTTAAAGCTCCCCAGCAAGAAGCTTTCCCCCCGATTCGTTGGTCCCTTTAAGATCCTTCGTCAGATTACTCCCGTCTCATTCCGTTTGGATCTTCCTAGTCATTACCGCATCTCACCCACTTTTCATGTCTCTCTTTTCAGACCCGCTACGGCCCCCAGGAGAGAGGAGGTTCAGGAGGAGACCGTTCCCGTACAGGCTCCCCCAATTGAGGTCGACGGAGCAGAGGCTTACCGGGTGCGAGAGGTTCTGGACTCCAGACGCCGCGGCGGGGTATTACAATACCTCATCGACTGGGAGGGATACGGTCCAGAGGAGCGCTCTTGGGTCCGAACTCAAGATATTCTAGATCCTACGTTACTCACAGCCTTCCATCGTGACCATCCTGACCGGCCTGCACCAAGACCCCGTGGTAGACCCCGTCGCGGGTCTGACCCTCGCTTCCGGAGCCGCTCGCAGGGGGGGGGCTCTGTCACGGAACGCCCACTCACGCCACCCTCTGGTTTCACTCGATCTCTCTCCCCTGAATATTAGCACTACATTTCCCAGCACTCTCTCCGTCATTATCACCTTCCAGCCCTGCCTGCTTTCTCTGATCACCCGTATCACCGTCACCTGTTCATCATCGTTATCAGTCCTTTATATGAACTGTGTCTTCCATTGCTCCGTGCGAAGTCTTGTTTCATCTACAAACATTACCAAGCAACTCTCTGTTTTACTGTATAGTTCTGGACCTTGATCTCTGCCTGAATTCTGGACTCTGTGAACCTTTGCTGCCAGCCCCGACCTCTGCCTGTGTTTGACTTTGAGTTTTGGATTCCCTTCTGATTACTGCCTGTTTGGGTGTTTCACCTGTGTTAATAAAAGTCTCGCACATGGATCCCTCTGCCTCAGCCTCTTCATCACAATATCATTATTTAAAATGCCAAATAATCATATTTATTAATACATATATAAATAATCTTAACATGCTTTTTATTCAAAATACATTTTAATGTATTTTTTTCTCAAATTTGCATAATTTACATAACTCAAATTTCAAACTTGATTGTGCCATTCTTATAAGCCAGTGAACGCTGCTTATTTTTTTTCCACTTTAGTGCTCACATTAATTATTCAGTTATGATTAATTAATTATAATTATGCATTATGTTGGTTGTTGGACGTGGTGTTTATTTTTCCTTTGCATTCCTGTGTGCCACTCATATTTACACTGTTCCAGACAAGACAAATAAGGATTCAGTACGGGCAATCCAGAAGAGCATCTTCACAGTGTGTCTTGATGCTCCAAAGCCAAGTGTGTCAGATATGATGTACCATAACAAGGTGGCTGCTCAAATGCTCCATGGTGGAGGCAGTCGCTGGAACAGTGGAAACCGCTGGTTTGACAAAACGCTGCAGGTTATTATCTGTTCACAAAGCTCAAAGAGTAGATATGAATCCAGATGTATTGAGATATTCTTCTTTACTTGTTCTCTCTTCTGCTTCCCACAGTTCATAATTGGGGAGGACGGATCGTGTGGACTCACCTATGAACATGCTGCAGCTGAGGGACCTCCCATTGTTTTCCTTGTGGACCATGTTGTTGACTATATGTAAGGGCATGACATCAAAGGAGTTTTTCAACAAGAAATATACACTACTGTTCAAAAGTTTAGGGTTGTACGATTTTTTTAATTGGAAGAATTCCAATCTCTCTTCTGCTCACCAAGGCTGCCCGATTTTCTGATAATTAGAAGAACATCAGTAACCAGACAGTTTCTGGTCTCATTGACTTCCATAGTATATATTTTTTTCCTACTATGGAAGTCAATGAGACAAGAAACTTTCTGGTTACTGATATTCTTCTAAATATCGGAAAATCAGCTAAGTGGATTTGAAAACGGTAAAACTCAACTGTTTAACTCTGGGGGAGTGATAAAATGAGCCTATTTCCAAAAACAGTGGAGTAACCCTTTAACATTGCTACGCATTATATGATGGCAGTGGTAATCTATAAACAAGGAAATGAGCATGCACGATCATTTCTCGGCAAGTACCAATAAATAAAAATTCTCTAACATTGGCCTCCAACCAATATACAGTAGTATTGTGCATCCCTAAACATAAGGCACCGAATAGGTTGGATCATGTTGAGTTGTTGCTTTTTTTGTGAAAAAGTATTTGTTTGGTGTTTAAAAAGTTTATAGATGATATGTTATGCAACATGTACTGTATGTAACAGGAGGAGAAATGAGATGGTACGAACTCCCATGATTCCACTACCTATGCCACAAAAGCTTCGATTCAACATCACACCAGAAATCAAGAAGGACATTGACAAAGCCAAACAGAACATGAACATGTGAGGACATTTCAAACTGATATAATAGTCTTTGAATCAGTACCTGTAATAAATAAATATTAAATCATGTACTTCCTTCATCCTCTTACATCCCATGTATAGAATGGTGCATGAACTGGACGTTCGAGTGCTAAACTTCTCACACTATGGAAGAAAATTCCCAAAGTCTCATAAATTGAGTCCTGATGCATTCATCCAAATGGCTCTGCAGTTAGCATACTACAGGTAAGTTTCAAACCCGAGTGCTGAATTTTTGTTCTCTGACCAACGGTCTCTAAAAATTCCTGAAAACCTGTAGTCCTTTTGTGTTTTTACATCCCAATGGCTTCTCTCACTTCATTTCCTAGGTTGCATGCATGCCATTTATGCCACATTTCTTCTTGCCAGTATCTTTAAAGGTCAAGTATGTAATTTTTTTTATGATCAAATCCTTTCTTCTAGCAAGTCAGTCATTTGTAGGGTTGCGTTTAAGTTTAAGTCCTTTTTAATGCCTTTTCCACTCTAACTTCCCTCCGTCTCGTTCACTCGGATATACGCCATTGCTTACTTTGCACGAGTGCCCACTACTGGTGGAACCCTTGCAATGGGGTTAAATGGAATGCCCTTAAGCCCTTGATCTCATTTCGGTAAATTAAGTGCGAAGCACTTCGAGTTGCTTTGGTGATGTTAAAATCGTGTTGCCTTTTGGTCTACGGAGCTGCCTGAAGTGTACATATGAGAAGACTCGCTCCCTCTGAGAAAATCGAGGGGTGGAGGGTCTGTCCAAATAAACATCCCTCGTCCACTTGACGAAGATGAACGCAGCTTCTGGCTCAAACAGTGGCGTGAATGTAGGGTGGGACTAAATATATAGGTATCTCGATAGCCAAAGGGGGTGTGGAAACAACATTTTTGAAATTGTGTTTAGTGCCACTAGTGGCATATAAATTACATACTTTACCTTTAAAACATGCAATGCATTCTGGAAGTGGAGAGTTGCAGAAATAGACCAAAGGGGATACGACATGCAATTTCCATGTGATTGGAAACTGATTTCCTCCCAACATTTGCATGCATTTGCAGGTTCTTTCAGTACTCAAAGGCCTGGTTTCTCACACAGGGCTTAGATTAAGCCAGGATTAGGCCTTAGTTCAGTTAGGGCATTTAAGTAGCTTTTATAAACATGCTGTAGAAAAAACATTACTGATGTGCATCTTGAGACAAAACAATGGCACTAACATATTTTAAGATATGTCATTGCAGTTTGCTTGCTTAAATCAGCTCAAGCATTTGCTAACTGAGTGCTAAGAAGTGCTAACTGACCATTAATGCTAGGAAATCATTTTTTATGTATTCACATAAGCACGCCAGCCCACTGATGATTGATCTCGTTCCTGTGTTAGGATGTATCAGATGTGTTGTCCGACTTACGAGAGCGCCTCCTTGCGCATGTTTAAACTGGGCAGAACGGAAGCCATTCGATCCACCACCACAGAATCGCTTCAGTTCACACAAGCCATGGATGACCCATCAAAAAGCGTAAGAGTTTACATTTTAATATCATTCTCGTTTGTCACTCTCAATTAAGTTCATTTTCCATGTTATTATGGTTTCATTTTCACATTTGCAGAATGGTGAGAAAGCAGCACTGCTCGAGAAGGCAACCAAAGTCCACAGAGAGCACACACACATGGTAAGCGTCATATGATCTTTAAACATTTAAATATGTTTGTCATGTTATCAAGAATTCTCAATAAATATGATCTATATTAATAAAAAAAATTGTACTGATGCTTTTACAGTTTTGCCTCTCTTTTTGCCGCCTCCTGATCTCAGTTTGTGTTTCTTTTGTGATCAGGCCATCCATGGGCAGGGTATAGAGAGGCACATCCTGGGTTTAAAGATGGTGGCCATTGAGGATCTGACATCTTTACCTGAGATCTTCATGGACACATCATTCGCTGTATCTACACATTTTAATCTCTTTACGAGTCAGGTTTGTAGCTGCTTAATAACATTTACATTTATTAATTTAGCTGACGTTTTTATCCAAAGCGACTTACAATTGCTATATTTGTCAGAGGTCGCACGCCTCTGGAGCAACTAGGGGTTAAGTGTCTTGCTCAGGGACACATTGGTGTCTCTCAGTGGATTTCGAATCCGGGTCCCTCACACCAAAGGCATGTGTCTTATCCACTGTGCCATCACCACCCCTGATGAATAACAATCTGAACTCCGCAATCTGTACTTGTTATTTATGAATAACAATCTGTACTCACAGAGTTTTGCTATTGATGGGAATTAGACTAAAATTTATTCATTCTTATGCCATCTCATGTTGGACTTTCTTTGACTTTTTGAACTAATATCTTAAATCTTTAAATAAAATGAAAATCGGATCTTAAGTTCTAAAACCATAAATCCACAAATTCACCTACAATGAAAGTCAGATGAGATTCTGGTTGGTTTATTTCACGTTAAGCCCCAAACTCACCCATTACTCATTAAGAGAATAGGGACAATTTTTCCCATTCTTCAACTTGTAAAAGTGGATTTGGAAGTGCATTTGCACATTGTGGTTTAGACTATGTGTTTAGAACGTTAAAAATAGGGCCCTTAGGCTTCTATGTAAATGACCTCTGTTATTATTAGTTAACCTCTTTGCATGTGAAATGAGTAGCAATGATTTCTTATGTCTTGTGGGTTTGCATAGCTGGCCTGCTTTACATTGTGTCAGGTTCACAAAACAACCCTGAATGTGTTTCTCAAATGGGTAACACCATGCCCTGACCAGACACATAGGGCAATTGATAGCAGGACGAAAGATACTGAGGAATGTCCAACTTTTTAAATAAAATGAAAATGAGATGTTAGGTTCAAAAATGACAAAAAAAAACGTCATAAAATAACCATGCACACACAAAGTCCACTACTTACACCAATAGTCAGGGTTTCTTCGCCCCCCCCCCCCCCCCCCCCCCCAAACAAAATTCCATCCTCTCAACTTATATTTCACCAGGCTTGTTTTTTGTTTATTTTTGCTGCTGTACCTTTAATACTTCTATATGCAAATGACCTCTTTTATTATTAGTTAACCTCTTTGCATGTGAAATGAGTAGCAATGATTTCTTTTGCATAGCTGGCCTGCTTTACATTGTGTCAGGTTCACAAAACAATCCTGAATGTCCTAACCAAACACGTCGCCAGGGCCGTCGATAGTGGGACGAAAGGTACTGACTATTGTAGGGGCCACGGGATTTTAAGGGGGCTCACAGCAACAACCCAGACGGGGCCCTGGATGTTTCCCAGCTATGGCCATAATGAGCTAATGATCAGTAACAGACTTTGTTGGATTATATTCCTTTTTTCTCAGTAAAGCAGCTTTGAAACAATCAGTATTGTAAAAAGCGCCATATAAATAAAAGTGACTTGACTTTACTTACAAATCCCAAATTTAGAAACAAAGAAATCCATAGTACCTTCTTCTGGTCTATCTATCTATTATATTTTCTTGCTAAATACTCTTTAGGCATTGATAAAAAGGGTGGTCATGGTGGTTATGGTTTTGGAAAATATACATGGTCAAACTTTTTTAGTTTCAAAGAGCTGAAAGACATTATGTCCCATTTAAAGCCCCTCTGAGAATCTAAGTAACAGTGTTTCACTCACTGTCATGTAATTCCTTGCAAATCATGCTGCAATGTTGGTGTCCTTTGATCTAATTTACACTTAACAGATACAGGGTTGCAGTAATGCTTCCCTGAGGACACTTCTGTGAGGTGAAGAAATATCTTTCAGCTCTAGTCAAAGAAAGGATTGTTTGGGAACTGTGCACATGCAAAGATTGAATTGAATTGAACAGTCTTTCGAAAAATGTGCAGAGTACAGTCGAATATTTTAGTTGTACTGTTCTGGAACAGTGTTGTAAATAAAGCTAAAGAACTGTTTTCTAATTGTGTCATCTTTTGGAAGGCCAAACAAAGTAGTTTGGCTTTTGCAAAGAATAATACAGCAAAAATAAAAGTTAGGCCTTCTTTATTTTTGGGTGTACTGTCCCTTTAAGAGCTTGAATGTTTTTTAGATGTATCTTTTTGTGAAATGTAGCATTTTCATGTAAGCTGTGGTTGTATGATTTACAGGTTGGATCAAAGACTGACTGTGTTATGTGTTTTGGACCCATGGTTCCTGATGGTTACGGTGTCTGCTACAACCCCATGGATGACCATATCAACTTTGCAATTACAGCCTTCAATAGCTGTGAAGAAACCAATGCTACTAAACTGTCCAGGTTTCTAGAGGATGCTCTTCTGGACATGAAGACTCTTCTGGAGCAGGTGTCTAAGGCCTAGTGAGTGATGACACTTATTTAATGGTAAAAGAAACTCTCACGGAAGCCCTAAAACCTTTTCAGACTGCAGGCTTTTCCCACTTTCAGTATTATGAAACTGGGATGTATTATTGGCTCATATTGATATTCCATATGAGTGTGATGTGTGTCTTCATTATACAAAACGTCTCGGTTACAGATGTAACCCTCGTTCCCTGAGTAGGGAACGGAGACGTTACGTCAAAGGAGTGACGGAGAATGGGGGTTTCGCATAGAAAGCCAATCCTCTTCGAGTATTTAACAACGAGCCAATGGCGTGAAAATGCCATGGGTCTGCGGAATTTGCATAGCGTACTCCGCCCACCCATGTGGGTATAAAAGGAGGAAGCAAACGCACCGCAGTATGTCTTCGCTGAGGAGCCAAGACTGATCTCAGGCGTCACCCAGCGGTACAGCAGAAGTGGCAAGGAGACGTAACGTCTCCGTTCCCTACTCAGGGAACGAGGGTTACATCTGTAACCGAGACGTTCCCTTTCGTAGTCACTCCGAGTTACGTCAAAGGAGTGACGGAGAATGGGGGTCTATGCCATCACGCCATCTTCCAGCTGTCTTCCAGTGCTCTGCGAAAGTCTAGACCTCTAACAGAAAATTACACAAAGGTCCCACTTTGACACAGAATTACCAAGGTACACTGGGAAACATATCCCGGGAGGGACATGCTACCAGATGCCTACCGAAGGGAGGACTTACAAAAACACATATGGCCACTAGGGCTGCATATGGAGAATACTGGAGCGCCAACCGCAGGTGGCAATTAGCTCCAGGGGTGGCAGATGGCTTGCCAAGGGAAGACACATGCTCAGAGAGACTTACAGTGGATAATACACATGAGACAGTTACCAAAGGGGAACCGTGCACATGGAGGCACTTAGCCGGCACCAGAGCAAGCGCAGTGGTGCCCGCATCATAAGTGCTGGAGGACTCAGGGCTTCAAAGAAGGACAACTGAGGAAATATCGCACTTATCCAATCTGAGGAGTGGAGTGGCGAGCAAGCGAAGACACTCAAGCGGTTCCAGCACTAGCGGAGGCGAGTACGTGAGAGGAAACTGGCTCGATTCGCAAATTATAAAATCTTGCGAAGGTGTTAGGTGTCGCCCAGCCTGCAGCTCTGCAGATGTCTGTTAGCGAGGCGCCATGCGCTAAAGCCCAAGAGGAAGCCACGCTCCGAGTGGAGTGGGCAGTCACACCAAGGGGGCACGGTCGACCTTGCTGCTGGTAAGACAAAACAATGGCGTCCACTAACCAGTGAGACAGCCGCTGTTTTGAGAGAGCCCTTCCCTTCTGGCTCCCCCCATAACAAACAAAGAGCTGATCTGAGGTCCTGAAACACCGCGTTCTGTCAACGTAGGTGCGGAGTGCACGCACCGGACAGAGCAGTGCCAAGGCTGGGTCTGCCTCCTCCAGGGGCAGCGCTTGCAAGGTTACCACCTGATCCCGGAAGGGAGTTGTGGGAACCTTGGGCACGTAACCGGGCCGGGGTCTCAGAACAACGTGAGAGTAAGCCGGCCCGAACTCTAGGCACGCTTCGTCAACGGAGAATGCGTGCAGGTCCCCTACCCTCTTGATGGAGGCCAATGCAACCAGGAGAGCTGTCTTCAAAGACAGGAACTTAAACTCAACCGATTGCAAAGGCTCAAAGGGAGGCCTCTGCAGAGCATTTAACACTACCGAGAGGTCCCAAGAGGGCACGAGGGGAGGACGAGACGGATTTAGCCTCCTCGCTCCCCTCAGGAACCTGATGACCAGGTCGTGCTTCCCAACGGACTTACCTTCAACTGCATCATGAGAGGCGGAAATAGCCGCAACGTAAACTTTGAGGGTGGAGGGCGACAGCCTACGCTCCAACCCGTCCTGCAGGAAGGAAAGCACAACACCGATCGAGCATCTCCTGGGGTCTTCTCGACGAGAAGAGCACCAGTTGACGAAGAGGTTCCACTTCAACGCATACAGGTGTCTAGTAGACGACGCTCTGGCGGAAGTGATGGTTGCTGCCACCGCAGGTGGTAGCGAACTCAAACCTGCCTCGTGCCGTCCAGGAGCCACACATGTAGCCTCCATAGATCGGGACGAGGGTGCCACAGAGTGCCCCGTCTCTGAGTGAGCAGATCTTGTCTCAGAGGAATAGCCCAAGGAGGTGCTGTCGCGAGGAGCATGAGTTCGGAGAACCATGTCTTGGTGGGCCAATAAGGGGCTACCAGCAGGACCTGCTCCTCGTCCTCCTTGATCTTGCACAACACCCGTGCAAGGAGGCTCACTGGGGGAAACGCATACTTGCGTGGGCCCCGCGGCCAGCTGTGCGCCAGCGCATCTGTCCCGAGCGTGCCCTCGGACAGGGAATAAAACTGGACGCAGTGGGAAGAGTCCCGGGAGGCAAACAGATCTATCTGAGCTTCCCCGAACTGGTCCCAAATCAGCTGGACCGTCTGGGGATGGAGTCGCCATTCGCCGGAGACAGGGCGGATCCGTGACAGCTCGTCGGCTGCCAGGTTCCGGGCTCCAGGAATGTACACAGCACGAAGGGACCTCAGGTGCTTCTGACTCCATAATAGGAGGTGGCGAGCGAGCTGCGACATCCGACGTGAGCGTAGACCCCCCTGGTGGTTGATGTACGCTACTGCAGCGGTATTGTCTGAGCGGACAAGTACGTGTTGACCCCTGAGCAGTGCTCGAAAGCGGTGCAGGGCCAGGCGTACTGCCAGCAGCTCGAGGCAATTGATGTGCATGAGGCGCTGGGGACCTGTCCAGGAACCCGCGGCTGCATGCCCATTGCACATGGCACCCCAACCCGTGGTAGACGCATCCGTGGAGACAACGAGATGCCTGGAAACTCGCTGGAGAGGGACACCTGCCCGAAGAAAGCTGAGGTTCAACCACGGGAAGAAGGTTCGGCGGCACGCTGGAGTTACTGGAACCCGGAGCGAGCCACGATGCCATGCCCACCTCGGGACTCGATCGCGAAGCCAAAGCTGAAGCGGTCTCATATGAAGCAATCCGAGTGGCGTAGCCGCGGCTGCGGATGCCATATGCCCCAGGAGCCTCTGAAAGAGTTTCAGTGGAACCGCACTCTTGCCGTCGAACTGTCGAAGACAAGTCAGCAGTGAGTGTGCGCGCTCGCTCGTAAGCTGCGCGGACATGGCGACCGAGTCTATCTCCATGCCAAGAAAAGAGATCCTCTGCACGGGGCAAAGTTTGCTCTTCTCCCGGTTGACCCGAAGGCCCAGACGGGCTAAGTGCTGAAGCACTAGATCTCTGTGTTCGCAAACCTGTTCTCGAGAGTGAGCCAAAATTAGCCAATCGTCGAGATAGTTCAGGATGCGAACCCCGTGTTCGCGAAGGGGAACAAGGGCTGCCTCGGCGATCTTCGTGAAGACGCGAGGGGACAGAGCTAACCCGAATGGGAGAACCGCGTACTGATATGCCTGGCCTTCGAAAGCGAACCGAAGAAACGGTCTGTGTCGAGGCAATATGGAGACATGAAAGTACGCATCCTTCAGGTCGATCGCTGCAAACCAATCCTGATGACGAACACATTCGAAAATGCGTTTGGCCGTGAGCATTTTGAACGGCATTCGATGCAGAGTGCGGTTCAAAACGCGCAGGTCGAGGATCGGTCGTAACCCACCGGTCTTCTTGGGGACAATGAAGTAGGGGCTGTAAAAACCGGACTTCACCTCGGCTGGAGGGACCGTCTCGATTGCACCCTTCGCCAGCAGGGTCGCAATCTCCGCTCTCAAAACCGGGGCATTGCCACCGATTATAGTGGAGCGAACTCCCCTGAACCGGGGAGGAGATCGTGCGAACTGAATCGCGTAGCCGAATCTGATCGTTCTGATGACCCAGCGGGACAGACCGGGGAGCTCGAGCCAAGCTCCGAGGAACCGAACCAGCGGGGTCATACGAGCCACAGACGTCCCCCCGGAGGGGCAGCGGGGCGGAGTGACTGGCATGCGCACGGGAGATACCACATGCGGGTGCGTAGTCGAGCTCCGCTCCCCGACAGAAGAGACCAGGGAAGGACCAGCGTTCCACGGGGGTCTGTTCTGCCGGGGGTCTGACGACAGAGGGGGAGAGGAGCGGTGCGGTCCGGGGACGGCGCACGCTCCTCTCCGCGCCCTCAGAGACAGAGAGGAATGAGCGGGGCGACACTCTGGAGCATCGTGCGCGCTCATCCCGGTCTGTGTGCTCAGTGACAGTGTCAAGTCTTTCTTTAACCAACTCAGGGTGCTGCCCACCCGTGGGTGAGCAGCGGGGAGCGGAGAACAAAAGATTCTCCCCCGGCCCTCCACCGGGGGAAGGAGGGGGCCTGCTACCTCCTCCTGGGAAAAACTCGATGCCATCACTGAGCAGCCCGTCTCAGGAACGCCGCTTAGCCCGGCGTTTAGCGGGGGGCGGGGCCTGAGGGGGCTGTGACGTTCCTCTGCGACCGCCTCTACGGCGCGACCCGGGTGGAGGCTGCTGCTGGGGTCGCTCCGGAGGGAGGGGGGCCGCAGTGGAACGTCTTCGGCGGCGAGCAGGCTGAGGCGGCTGCGGCGACGGCTGGGTGGAGGCAGCAGCTGGCCGTCGGGGCAGGATATGTTTAATCGCCTCTGTCTGCTTCTGGGCGGTCGAGAACTGCTGGGCAAAGTCCTCAACCGCACCGCCGAAAAGGCCAGCCTGGGAAAGGGGGGCGTCGAGCAGACGGGTCCGCTCAGCGTCCCGCACTTCCGCCAGGTTGAGCCAAAGATGACGCTCCTGGACCACACTAGTGGCCATCACCTGACCAAGGGAACGAGCCGCCACTTTCGTCGCCCGGAGAGCGAGGTCAGTGGCCGCTCGCAGTTCATTGAACGACCCTTGATCAGTCCCGCCCTCGTGCATATCTCTGAGCAGTTTGGCTTGGAAAACCTGCAAAGTGCTCATCGCATGCAGAGCGGCGGCCGCCCGCCCCGCCGCGCTATAGGATCGCGCCACCATAGATGACGAGAACCTACAGGCTTTGGAGGGATGCTTGGGTGGTCCCCGGGAGGAGGCGCTCTGCGGACACAGTTGCATCGCAACAGAGCGCTCCACCGGAGGCACCCCAGCATACCCACGGGCAGCTGCGCCGTCGAGGGGAGGAAAGGCGGGGGAAGCTGACGGACGAACGCGGGAAGACAAAGGAGCCTGCCACGTCTTCGTCAGTTCCGCATGCAGCTCGGGAAAGAATGGTATTGGGGTCGGCTGTGGCTTTGCAGCGGCGGCTTTACCCAAAAACCATTCGTCCATCCGCGAGTGATCGGGGTGGGCCGGAGGATTCCAATCCAACCCGATACTCACGGCGGCCCGAGACAGCATAGCCGTCATCTCGGGATCCGAGACGGGCGGCGCTGGCACTCCCGAGGGAGGCAGCGCCGCCACATCTTCAGACCCCGAAGAATCCAGCTCGCCTTGTGATGCCGCGATCGACATCGCATCCTCCTCTGGAGCGCCGAACGAAACAGACGGTACCTGCGAACAGGCAGACGTCTGCACCGTTTCGGCGCTCGCTGGCTGCAACACTGTTGCGGTGGGTGGGACCCGAGGAGCTAGCGTCGGGGGTTTGTTCCACACCGTCACCGTCAGATCACCCTGGCCGCGAGCCGAAGAGCTTCCCCGGGTAGAGGAAGCTGAACGGGTAGCGGGGACGGGGACTCTCACTGTAAGATCATTGAGTCTCGATCTAAGTGTTGAGATGGTCATGTTACCACAATGAGCACATGACTCATCCACGAACGCTGCTTTAGCATGACGAAGACCCAGACATACAAAGCAGCGATCGTGCCCATCAGAGGAGGACAGATATCGACCGCACCCAGAAGAACACGGGCGAACCATCTTTAAAAAGACGTGCCGCGTGCAGCTCTTTAAAAGGAGAGGAGGAAATTCACTCTTTCAGCGCCGAGGCGACCAGGGAGAAGCGCAAAGTCTGGCAGACCACTGCACAGATCGCAGGCAATGCAGAATCTCGCTGGGTACCGCCGTCACACCAACACTGAAGAGGACGCTCGTCTCGAAGAGGCTTAGTGATATGGCTTGTGGAGAGAAGAATGCTCTTGGCTCCGAAGCGAAAACATACTGCGGTGCGTTTGCTTCCTCCTTTTATACCCACATGGGTGGGCGGAGTACGCTATGCAAATTCCGCAGACCCATGGCATTTTCACGCCATTGGCTCGTTGTTAAATACTCGAAGAGGATTGGCTTTCTATGCGAAACCCCCATTCTCCGTCACTCCTTTGACGTAACTCGGAGTGACTACGAAAGGGAACTATAATTAAGAAAACCATTATTAGGTTGATTCCATTCAATATGGAAGCATTGTGACTATGTGGCGCTTTTAAAATGTTGATCTGTTTGTTTGAACAAAGCAACAGTCAATGGCTAATGGAAATTGGGAAACATGTTTCTCATTTTTGCAGTATATTTTAAAGATGGTAATGGCACAGAAATTACACACTTCACTATTCAGGGTGACTACCAAGTGACTATGGATTAAGAGGCTGCTACAAACTCAAACAGGGACAGAGACTTGTTCATTCTGGTTTTACCGTTTCAAGGCTGATTGTCCAGTTCATATCATGTAAAGCCCAAAGTATACTTCAGTTTTGTTTGTTTTTTTTGCGTACGCTAGTATACAGTATGTGTACAGTGCGCATGAAATAAATTCCATCATTATATTACAATCAAAACACTTACTAAAAAAGGGTGACCAATGTGACCATTTGTCAAATTCAGGGAACCGTGAAAAAACGTGAATGTTTTGTTAAATTATTGAGATGTTTTCTTCAAATCTCAGGGGGTATTTCAAGTAAATATTTTACTGTAGATCTTAGGGGTTCGGCTGAAACGTTTGGGAATCTCTTAAATGGACTATATACTTTGAATGACTATGTGTTTGTCTGTACACATACGTATGCTAAGTGTAGGCATAAAAAAACAAAATATACCTTGGGCTTTAAAGAGGTTCATGCTAGTTTCACATTTGCTAAGTACGACTGTTATTCTTTACCAAAACTCTCATAGCCACAGCCTGTTCTAAATCAAAATATCAGAAACTACATTTTATGATTGTTATTTATTTATTTGTGCTGTTAGATTAGTAGATTTGGCACACATTATTGTCAACAGATTAACTCATGTTCATTACAATAAATATACAGAAGCACTTATATATAAACAGTAAATTGTAATATTTTTGTTTTTAACATTATATGACAAAACAAGACAGAATACTTCAGATTATATCGTTGATGAAATGCTAATAAATCCCCCTGTTCTGATTCTGGTGTGCTAAATTATGGTTGTTAAATGTTCCAAGGCTCTTTATGGACTAGAAACACTCTTACAAACTACACTGGTTCTTCTTCAGAAGGGTCAACGTACGAATACTCGGCCCTGAACATTCCCTTGATTTGCTGATACTCCCCGTGGAATTCCACTTCAGCCCTGCTTCCCGAGGAGCTCCACAGGAAGAGCCGTGTCCCTCTGAATATGGTCGTCTTTAAGGCATCCACGTCACGAATCTGGATAAGCAAAAGAAAACAATAACACAGAACATCACGTTTGTGCTCAACTCACTGGACGTCACATCCGCAATGTCTACCAATCACAGTGCTTGCACGACTACTTATTTTTATCTTAGTAAATGACCCACAAAACACAGTGCACCATTAGCTGTCTTTACTCTTTCGTCTCAAATGTTTGCTTATAATGTGCTTTTTGAACAGAAAATGCTGAGTTGCACTTTATTCCAACCCGTTTAGAGTGATTACATCTTTTCCTTTGTGATGATTATGCTTAAACATAACTGCTCAAAAGTTTGGGGTCTGAAAGATTTTTTTAAATGTTTTTGTTATGTTCATCAAGGCTGCATTTATTTGATCAAAAACAGTAATATTGTTAAATATCATTGCTATTTAAAATGTTCTATTTTATCATATTTTTAAAATGTATTTTTTTCCTTTTCATGGCAAAGCTCAATTTTCTGCAGCCATTACTCCAGTTTTCACTACAATACAACTTTATTCAATACAGATTGTTTCAAAGCAGCTTTACATTGATACAATGTGGCGTGATTCTTCAGAAATCATTCTAATATTTTTACTATTATCAATGTTGAAAACAGTTGTACTGCTTAATATTTGTGTGGAAACCATGATAATTTTTTTTTCAGGATTCCATTAAAAGTTCAAAAGGACAACATTTATTTGACATAGAAATCTTTTTTAACATTATAAATGTCTTTACTGTCTTATAAACTTATAAATACTATTTTCTGTCACTTTTGACCAATTTAATGCTTAAGTATTCATCTTAAAAATCTTACTGACCCCAAACTTTTGAATAATAGTGTATGTTTATATAAAAAATGGACACACAGCAGTGGCATAGGTTTGATTTTGAAATTGGTGGGCATGGGAACATCAATATATAAATATATTTTAAGTTTTGATAGAAATTATTGCTAGGGATATATCAGTGTCACTGATATTGGTAGGGACACACGTCCCTACTAAATTCTACGCCCCTGACACACAGTGACTTACCAGTATGTATGTTGAGTTTGTATCAGTATTGTTGAGCACAGAAAGTGCTCTGATCTGAATCCTCAATGCTGGAGGAGCATCAATGAACACGCGACAGCTCTGAGTGTTAGAGGGCGAGATGGCTGAACTCTTGATCGGATTCTCAATGAGGCCGGACGGAGAGAACATCTGAACGTCACACTCTTGGAGGAAGATATGAACTGTCTTTCAGATTATTTCAGTTTGGCTTAATCTACACAGTCTACATTTTTATTGTTCACCCATTAATGTCATCATTTACTCACCATGTCTTGTCAGTCACATTAACTAACTATTAACTATGACTTTTGCCTCAAACTCCTAATTACTGCTTATTTACAGTATACTTAGTAAGGTAGTTGTTAAATTCGGGTATTGGGTAGGATTAAGGAATGTATAGTATGGTCTTGCAGAATAAGGCACTCATATGTGCTTTATAAGTACTAATTAACAGCCAATATCCTAGTAATATACATGCTAATAAGCAACTAGTTAATAGTAAGAAATGGACCCTAAACTAAAGTGTTACCGTCTTGTCAAACTCACAAGACTATTCTGTAGAACAACTTTTGTTGTATGCAAAAGAGCAGCCTGGACATTCTGCTTGATCGTCTGTGGCGATTGGTCCACCACGGATCTCCTCTGCCAATGGATCTGTCTCAGGGTGGAAAGACTGACCTCCTGTGTCAGTCTTTGAGTTGAGATGTCAGGACTGAGATGTTTTTACTTTGTTATTTGTTTTTATTGTATGTTAATTGATCTGTATGTTTGAATCCTCTGTGCAGCACTTTGGAAACTTCCAGTTTATAAAATGTGCTATAGAAATAAAGTGGATTGGATCGTGTGATCGATCCACCTCTGAGGTCATTGCAAGCAGTGACCAAGTCAATTCAGGTGCTCCCCAAGTCTACCAATGCAGTACCGCTTCCTTTTACAGTACAGTACTTATAGTGTACGTACCTAGAAAATACTGGCTAATATAAGGCAAGTACCTGTACATGGGTTAGGGGTAGGTTCAGGGTTAGGACCAAGTTATTACCCAGTAATTGTAATTACTTACTACAATAAGTACATAGTATGTGCATGGGTAACAGGACTGTAAAAGGAAGCGTTACCATCAATTCCTAGTCTGATGGTCCCAGTGGTCCACAATGCTTCCGTTGATGGCCAATTCTGTGTATGTGGGCCACACACTCTTCCCCAGAGGCGGCGGCACCTGCTACAGCTCCTCCCGAGGTGGCAGCGTCCGCTTTAGAAAGCTCTATATTCCCTGTCACAGCCATGGAGGCCATTCATGAACTTCATATGCTTCATATCATGGTAATGGAGGCTGTCTCTGAACACTCTGTCAAGGCTATGAAGGCCATTCAGGTCTCTGCTCCACCATAGCCTCCTGACTTCCCAGAGTCTTCTGCTCTGCTGTTGTACCTTGTGGTCAACTCCTCTGCCGGCTCTGTCTTGGTGGTTCCCATCTCTACTGGCTTCACCATGGCTTCCTCATCCCCCATGGACTCGTTCACTACTCCACGTTACATGGTCTCATCCACTGCTCCACAGCCCAGCCAAGCCCACTACTGCTCCTCGGTCCAAGCCAATTTACGTATATAATGGATATATGATGTTCACATATTATATTTTGAAGTTCCAATAGGCGAACTTCAAACTTCAACTTCAATTGAAGTTCCGAAAGCTGAAAAATTCTCCAAGGTAGAAGAAATCAAGACATGTCCGAGTCCAAAGTTAGCTTCACTTCCTGCCTCCTGAGATACCTTCATCTGATCGATTTTTGATGGCAGGATAGATATATCCTTTGCTGCCTTTGATTATCCCACAATCCTGAACTTTGCATTCTGTGCCAGTTGAGCTAAGAAATAAAGATGGTATCTGAAAGTTGGGTGTGGTGGTCAGTTTGTGTAACTGTACGTTTTTGACCTACATTTTCCACTTTTGATGTCCTTTCTAGCAAAAACATTACTATTATAGTAATTAAATATCCGCTTAGGTTTTCACCAAAGTTCTCTATTTAGCTGTAGATAAATAGAGATTAAACTGTTACACTGCCTCAGAAGTTTCGTGAGGTACCTTTGCCTGATAAGGCAACAAGTCAGCTGCCTAAGTTTTCGGGTGCAGCCATAGTGATGTTTCCTGTCATGTCATGTGATTCCCTTGCCCCTCATATGTCATCTTGTCATGTGCTTCCTCATGTATTTTTCTGATTGGTTCATTGTTTGATGGCTTTCAGGTGTGTTGTACATATGTCATTAGTCCTTGTGTGTGTGTGTATATAGCCCTCATGTTTTCATGTGCCTTATCTAGCTTTGTCTTTGTAACCTGCTGTTGGTGAGTTTTGTCAAGTTCTGTTCATGTCCAGTTTAAGGCCCCTGTGTTAGTTGTTTATTTTTGTATCACGTTTATCATTTTTCAATAAAACTGCACTTGGGTTGGTCTCTGCTTGCCTTCAGTGGACCCCTGATACATCTGAATAGAAAGTTCATAAGAACAGCATTTATTTGTAACTCCTTGTAAGTGCCAGAGAAAAAAAGAAGCCATTTTTGTTATGACATGAGAGTAAATGATGACAGATTTTTTTGGATGTACTTTTTACAATAATATCTATATTACATTTGATGAATATATGAACATAATTAATCAAATATGCTATGTTTGTAATAACTCACCTCCATGAGGGCTTTTTTTGTTCTTTAAACTCTGATAAAATAGTACCACTCCGTTGCCAGGGGTCATGCGGCTCTGACGCACCAAAAGAACATTTGATCGTGATTTCAGCGTTTTACCAGTCGTCCTCTCACAGAGGCGCATCAGGATGAGTCTATCATACAGGGCGATATTCTCCCCTGAAAATATACACACAATTCACCATACTAGAACTGTATCATTCCCATATCTGTACACAATTTAACCTCAGTACTTACTTTGCCGGCAGTTAAGAGTGCTGGATACTATTTTGATTTGAATAACCTCATCAAGAGGTCGGCCAATAGCAAATATACACCTCGTCTGAGTGACATTGCGTAGATCAATAGTTCCTGAGTCTTGAAGGAGAAGTTGCCCACAGAAACCTGAAACCAGAATAGATGATTTATTCCTCACAGCTTTTTAAAATCTTTCCTTCAGTCTATTCACATAACAATCCATAAAATTAAAGAGCCAAACAGGGAATATATAAATACTCTTAATATACATTTCTAAATCCTAACTATAAAATTATCATTCTGAATATTTAAATGTAAACATGTATATGTACATTTTGTCTGAATTTACTGTAAGCAGCAACTGTATACAGTCCCAATATATATAAATATATATGCAATTATAAGTAGTACATGTAGTTCATTGATATTATTCAGTACTTATTTGTGTAATTATAGTGACGATGTTGCCTTTAAATTAAATGTATCCAGTTCAAATATTACAGACTTTAGAAATTTCAAGAAAAACAACAACAAAGAATTGTACAATATGCCCCTTTAGACACTGTAGTTGTTATCAAGACTGACAGTCTTATATGGACCTATAGACACTTGCCACCTAACTGGTCTGTGGTGGTTCTGTTGGCATGCTCATGGTGCTTTCCATCAAATCCACCGTAGGTACAATGGCTGAAAAACTCTTCATCTTCTTAATTCTGACAGCTGGACTTATTGTGGTTCTCGTATGCACTTTTGGAGTTCCCCTCATCCCATCTCCTCTCTGGTGCTCTGATTGGATGTGAGTTCCTTTGGGCTCTGGTGTGAAGGTATGGGCTGAGGAACAGTCAGGGCTATAGCAGGCCTGAATGGTGATGGGTTTTGGCAAGTGGAGGCAAAGAAAGGGACTAACAGGAAGAGGACTGGATGGGCCCATACAGGACACGGTCCGAGACTGGATCCCATAACCACATGAGACAGAACACTGTATTAAAGAGCAGAAGGAAAATGAGGGATGGAGGAGCATTGACTTTATGTTTAGATTATTCTAGAATATCCAAACTCTACATCCATAAAATGGGACTTAACTGCATTGTTAAGGCCCTATCATACACCCGGAGGAATGCAGCGCCAGGCATGACGCAAGTGTTTTTTCTAGTTTCAGCCCGACGCAGTTATCATTTTCACGTCCTGTGCCACGTTGTTTAAATAGCAAATGCATTTGTGAGCCCATGGGCTTCTAGTATGAAAACGAGGTGTGTTCAGGTGCATTTTTTGGCGTGTTCCTTTATTTTGAGGCAACTGAAATAGACTGATTTTATTTTTTGTTATTTAAAGAGCATGTTAATATGCACCTATAGGCGGGTCCACAATGCGCATACACTTTGTCTCATAGATCAGTGGTTCCCAACCTTTTTTTGTCTGTGACCCCCTTTTTCCCAAGAAAATATTTTAGGGCCCCCCTTCACATTTAATGGTATTATCGCTCTTGTAAGCTTGCAGCAAGGATAACAAAATATGTGTTTTTTTTTCAAACAAACGGTATGTTTATGCACAAATAATAGCCAATAATATTGAAAATACAATGACTAAAACATCAGTAGGCCCTTTGTAATTTAACAACGTAAGCCTAGGAGAAGCCTATTAATTGGCCCTATTTGAAATGCAAAAATGAAAATATTCACACTGGTGTTTAGGTTAAAAAAAAGAATATCTGCTAATAAATGACTGTTGTCTGGGGCCTCAATACTTGCATGTTATCTGTGAGGCTTTATCAATGTGAGGCTTTATTTTTACGCTTTTGGTGCTATAGCGAGCGATAATAAACTTGTATTTATTAACAGAATAATGCATCTTTCGGAAAGAACAGTGTAGCCTGTTCTAACTACTTCTCTCTGTGTACGCCTATGACGAGTCACGCAGCGATCTGAGCCAGTGTAAAATATTCCCAATGTAAACACTTATTATTATAGGTGTAACATAGTGGTTCAGGATAAGACAAAAACACGGATTGGAAAATGGATTCATGATGAACTCACTCATTATATACATTTTGTAAATTTTGAACAGAAAAAAGTTAAGGACTTTTATGTAATGCTCATTGCTCAAACCTTCAAAATATGCCGCGACCCCCCACAGAGCTCGCTGAGGCCCCCTTGTGGGCCGCGACCCCCCTGTTGGGAACCGATGTCATAGATAGCTTTAACTTTGCGCACAAACAGATCCGTTTCCTCGCTACAGAAGCATTCAGTTTTTTCACTTGCATATTCGGCCATGAAAATAATAATTGCAAATCTGCCATGGCACAAGCGCAACTGGCTTTTAAAGGGAATGGGAGGTTCCCTTTAAAACAGTTTATTGCATGTTACGCCTGCACCCATGAATCATTAAGTGAATAGGGACAACCCTTTTAGAACATGCACCGGGCACTCCGACCATTTTTCCTGCTGTTAAACTAGCAAAAGTGGATTCGGAGTCGGACACAACCTAAGTGCGCTTTAGGCCATGCACTTAAAATAGGGCCCTTAGAATATGCAGTTTGGATGATAGTTGTGTTGGCACATTACCTCACTCCACTTTTGCACATCCCAGTGGAATGAACAGACTTGAGTGAAGCATGGTGCTGTGATAGGAGGCTTGTTTCCTGACACACACCGCTCCTCCTCCACGATCCTCTCTACACCCCTCTCATACTGGACACACTGCACACTCCTCACAGCTACGCCCATCCCGCAAGACACCGAACATTCACTCTGCTGTCCCACCTGCCACCTACAGAATCATTTCATGAATCAATCCTAATAATATACAGTATAAGAAATCAACTGGTTTTGCTTCAATACAATAGGCATTGAGCAATAAGTGGTGACCCAACCACAGATATTATTAACTAAAACAAAAACCATAATAAAACTTATTAATTACTTGAAATAAAATACACTTTAACTGAAATAAAATATAAAAAGACAAACTAAATAAAATGAGAAATGTTGCCTTGCAAATCAGTCAAATCTTATATTTTCTGTTTTTCTTAGTCTTAGATGTAACTATAATATATATATATATATATATATATATATTATTTATTTATTTATTTATTTATTTTGAAAAATAAAAGTGTCATAAAGAACAAAAAGAGATTGCATAGGATTTTGGTTCTCAAACATGGGGCCGGGGGCCTCGGCACACTAAAGTTATTTAAAATAAAACAAATGCAGCTAAAACAGCTAACAATCAAGATAGAAACTGAATTATTTCTTATTTTAATTTGAAAATCTTATTTAAACCTCATTAAAAGTCATGGGAAGTCTTAAAATCTTAAGAAATCATTTGTCAATAATTTACAAAAAATACACAAAATATTTTAGAGCTTCACATAATTTGAAATATATATATATATATTTCAAATTATGTGAAGCTCTAAAATATTTTGTGTATTTTTTGTAAATTATTTTAAATTCACTGCTAATAAAAATGTACTAATAATTTACCATTTGTGGGTAAAAACAAAACGCCTGATCACAAAAGACTGGAAAGTCATGGAAACTTATAGCTTATAAAGAGTGAACATTTTTAACCTATTATTATTTAATTTCAGTATTGTCTCTCCTAGATTGTGCGGCACAACAATGTTTAAAACTGTACATTGTTACAATTTACATCCCTTGTTAGGTTTTTTTCTGTATTTTTACTGTTCATTTTATATGAATTGCACAGTATTTCTACGTTGTCTAAATTTCAATGATGACATTCTCGTTCAAATATCTCCCCCTTTTTTCTTTTTTTTTTTTTGTCTGGAAATAACAATAATATACTAGTTGTAATGTGAATAAACAAGAAGTCAGAACTGTCTGTCTCTTCATATGGTCAGTAGATATGAGGTGTGTACAGTCTGTGGTGGTTTACCTGGCAGGACAGATTTCAGTATTACACTCCACTACCTCTGAAGGTCTGGGCACAGACTGACAAGAAGACTCTCCCACCACCAAATCCCTGCTTCCGACTCCTCCCTCCACCCTCTGGGAACAGTACAGGACTCTCTTCGCTAAACCACCTCCACAAGACACACTGCACGGTCCCTGTATGTAGCGCCAGCTGATAGAGAAAGACAGTGCTCATCATGCATGAATGTATAAAAGAAAGTAGAAACCAAACGTACAGTTTAAGCAATGCTTACACATTGGGACATTTTGATGGGCCACATGGCTGGGTGTGCAGCTCTGGTTTACTGGTGCGATCACAAAGGAACTCTGGGACTTCTAGACGGGATTGGTGATCCACACAGGAGAACCAAACCTGCTGAGATCCTGCGTAAATAAGTACGTATGCACAATTATGCACACACAATCACAAATGAGTTTTGTACTAATGTCAGCATGTGCATTCAGTTGTTTCCTTTACCGTTGCCACAGGTTTTGGAGCACTGGCCAATCACAGGACTCCAAACATAAACTGGGACCATTGTGGAACGGGGCATTACACGGGAATCTGTACGGGTCAGCTCAGTCTTGAAGACATTTCAGAATAGAGAACATATTATGTTCAATATACACAGGTTGGTAAGATGTTTTTTTGTTCGTTAAAAGTCTCATCAAATTCATAAATATTTAATGAAAAATACAGTAAAACAGTAATATTGTGAAATATTACTACAATTTAAAATAACTGTTTTCTGTTTTAATATATTTTAAAATGTAATTTATTTATGTGATGGCACAACATTTTCAGAATCATCTGAATCATCATTTCTTATTAATATTGAAAACAAATGTGCTGCTTAATATTTTTGTGAAAAACGTTTTTTTTCCCCAAGAATTTTGGATGAATGAAAAAAAAAGTTCAGCATTTATTTAAAATATAAATCTTTTGTGACATAAATGTCTAGTAGTTTAGTAGTGTAAATATGATATAATATTCTATCAGTATTTGTATACATTTTATTTACTAGATATACATTGTTATACAAAACTTAGTTCTAATCTGATTGGCTAAGTGGCGTTTCAAGTGATATTTAGAATAACAGAGAGATGCTTCGTTGTTTGGAATGTAACTTGTTTGGATGCCGAATTGTTTTGGAAAGCCAAATTATTCTGAGCAGCATCTCTCTCACCTCACCAGATAGTGAAGAGCAGGATGTAGAAAACCTGAAATGTACTGTAGTAGACTGACTACTGACATGTGTTGCTTGGTGAGATGCTAAGCTTAATGCTTTGACTTCTTTTAAAACAATGTTTCTTGCCAAAGAAAATTATACAAACTAATTGGCCATTTGTTTTATACGCACTTGATATCGTTAAATCACTTAGGATATTGTTAATATTAACTTAACTAAATAAATAAATGCAATATCACTTGCAATCGTGCTGATATTCAGTACTAGTTTGTGTAATACTGCTTAATTTGATGTCAAACAATACAAGCTGACGCTAAATTTATTTGGTAACCCAATACCTCTTTTTGGCTATCCCAGCCGACAGGACAAACGTCCACCACACAGGGAACGTGTTCTGGGGGTTTGGGTTCAGAACACAAATTTTGGTCAACCTCAGAATCAGATCCATGATGGGAGCGGACACACAACACCGTTCTCTGGGCCTCCCCGGGTCCACACACAGCCGAGCACACACCAGGCTCAGACACCTGCCATCTACAACACACACACATACACACACACACAAACATATGAATATACACACAAACTGCCAGAATGACTCAATACAGACTCCAAACTATTGTAAACAGTTGTCATCACATCACATCACATGTAAAGGTGAACATTAAATCTAAATTGTATTTTTGATATACTATTATGATATTATTTCATATTTCCATACCATTTTGATTAAGTTTTGGTTTTCAGTTTTGAGATTATTTACTTTCAGTTATTTTAGGTCTTCAACTTAAATACCTTTGTTTTTTTCCAAATAATGAAAATGTTTTTATGTGGTTTAGTTTTAGCCAACTATATTAACTTTGCCAAATACTGTCAATACATTTTCTTGACTCATATTGATTTATTTCTCTGTAGATTACAATTCAATTTTTGTAATCTCTGTAATCTGACTTGCTCTAAACTTTAATTTGCTAATTCATTTCAGTCTTACACACTTTGGCACATTACCTGGCAGGACAGATTTGGGAGTTGCAGGTTTCAGTTGTTGGTGGTTTAGAGTCAAGCGTACAGTCAGAGTCAGGCAGCTCCACTTTCACCGTACCCTGTTTCTGAAAACACGTCACAGAGCGCACTCGCTCTCCCACTCCACAGGGGGCGCTGCAGGGTCCAAACTCACCTAACTCCCAGCTACAACAGATACACAAATTAAACTCCTGTATTCAAATACCCTGTCCAAACTTAAAATAAAATAAAAATAAATACTTTCAGCCCTTGCGTTTGTCCTTCAAGTTCACATTTTAATGTTATAAATGTAAAATAAAACTTTACAGCAAATATTGACTTGTATCTTACTAAGATGACTTATAACTTACTAAGATGCGGTTTTATATATCTGTTGGTTATTCTTTCCCCTGGTTTCACAAATAAGGCTTTAAGCCTAGTCCCTGAAATGAGTGTTTGAGCTGTTTTAACTGAAAGCAACTTGCACTGACATATCAGTCAATGCTATTGTTTTGTCTCAAGATGCACACCAGTAATGTTTATTTTTCAGTAAGGCACGTTTATAAAAGTGTTATAGAAATGTTCTCATTGAACTAAGGCCTAATCCTGGCTTAATCTAAGCCCTGTCTGTGAAACAGGCCTTTATTATGTACAGAAATTGACCACGGTGAATTTAGACAAGTTTTGTTATCAGACAGTTGAATATAACTTTCAATAAAGTCCAGTATAACGTTACTGACGTGACGCTCATCAATGACAGTGGTCACAGTTGCTAGGCAACAAGAGAAATCCTCTGTAGGATAGACCGTCCCATTCAACAACCCTCGGTCTGACCTTTGCGGCCTTCGAACGATGCAGCCTCTAAATTGGGACACTGCTGAAGTCTACATTAAGTGGTTCATATTCAGAGTGGTTTCCTTTTTGGTTTTTGCCAAGATAAATGAAAACAATTCTTTGAAATTTGTATGAAATTTCATGGTATGTTTGAATGGCCACTTGGCAAAATCCAAAACTATGAACCTGAAAACTGAAACGCACCTGGGTGGGCAGTTTGGCAGAAAGCAGGGCTGCAGCAGATCTGGTGTTTGAGGGGATGAACAGAGCTTATCTTCCAGGTGCTCGAATGTGACCACATCTACACAGTGCTGACTGATTTTCTGGATGCCTAAAAAAGAAAGATCAATGAGTTCAAATAGAAATTACATTTATAAATGGCTTATACATATACTTGGTATAACTAAAGTTTTATTAAAACAATATATGGTTATATATTGTATATCATTATATATATATATATATATATATATATATATATATATATATATATATATATACATTATATATCACCTTTATGTTCTGTAAATGTAAATATCCAATCCAATTTCTAAATTATCCATATTTGTTGTTGAAATTTCATGTATATATACTTTTCTTTTATGCATTTTATGTAACATATAATTTATATATATATATATATATATATATAGAGAGAGAGAGAGAGAGAGAGAGAGAGAGAGAGTGAGAGAGAGAGAAAGAAAAAGTATTTATATTTCAGTATTTATATTTCATGTATATATACTTTTAAATGTAAATATCCAATCCAATTTCCAAATTATCCATATTTGTTGTTGAAATTTCATGTATATATATACTTTTCTTTTATACATTTTATGTAACATATAATTTATATATATTTATATATATATATATATATATATATATAGAGAGAGAGAGAGAGAGAGAGAAAGAAAGAAAGAAAAAGAGAAAGAGCATTTATCTAAAAAAACTGTTCAGTATTTATATAAGTTCATTAATAATAATACAAATTAAGTTATTTAGGGGAAAAGATGGCAAAAAACTTGACTCATAAAAGAAGTTTATCAGAACAGTTCATTCAAATAGTTGTACAAAAGTATTTTTACTGTGTTTCTGCAAAAAAAAAATGTATTGTGTTTCTGCATCTTCTGTGTTTGTGAGCACAAATCAGTGCAGAATCTAAACAAAGTTTTATAAAGGATAGCCCACAGCCCTAGTTATAATTTGTTTATTTGAGATGTATGATGTAGTTGAGATGTATTAACCAGACAAAACTAATTACATGTGATATGTTTGTGCGCCCAGAATGTAACTACTCATGTGTTTCCAGTCAGTCACTTTGACGTTGAGTTGATGAGTTGATGTACTCGACTAAGGGTCGCACTTAGAAGCCCCGAACAACTCAGATATTTTGAGAAAAGGCCAATGAGTATTGGCGAGTGGAATTTTCATAAGCCACTCCCCTGAACATATGGGTATAAGAGGAGAAGCCGTGCATGAGTTGGGTGTCAACTCAACTCATGGGTGTCAATGAAGACAGATGCTCATTCCATTCATCTCAACTTGCTGGTGTTATGGTCCTTCGTTCCGCCCCACGCACAGATACGTGTATTGAGAGCTCCCCTGGGTGCTTCAGAAATTATAAGAGCAAGCTTTCATCTAAAAGACCAAACCACTGGTGAAGGGCATCTTTTTAAAGGGTCATAAAACCCCAAAACATATTTTTTTTGAGATGTGAATATATATGTACAGGCTCTACATCACTGAAAACACTGAAAGCACTCGTAAATTTGATCAACAAGTAGAAATTAGTTATTCTGGGGGTTTTCAGAGAAATTTCATTCTTCAGGGTTGAAAACAAAGTCAAAGCAATTTCACAGAATCTGAGGTATCTGAAGCAGTGACTTTTTCCATTGGGACCCCTAGTGTCAGTACATCAACATATTGAAGTGACTGACAGATAAGGAACGTCTTGGTTACAGTTGTAACTTTCGTTCCCTTATGGAGGGAAAGAGACATTGTGTCCCTCCTGCCACAAGGCTAAACTACCTGCTGAAATGACCATGACACGGTCTCGGCTCCTCAGCACACACTTGAATGAGTGGATGCATGCCATCTCAGGTGAGTGGCATAAACAAATTCCACTCGCCAATTTTCATTGGCCTTTTCTCAAAGTATCAGAGATGTTTGGGGCTCCCAAGTGCGACTCCTAGTGTCAGTACACGCACACAACCTTTCGTTCCCTCTATCAGAGAATGAATGTTACAACCATACCTGTCAACACTCCCGTTTTTGCCGGGTTTCTCCCGTTTTTTAGCCCCATCTCCCGGACCCCTCCCGGTTTGTTATTTCTCCCGGGAAACTCCCGTAATTTGCATGGCCCAAACTCCTTTATGAATAATCCAACCAATATGTTTGTCTAATGTTGTTGACCAGTTGCCAGATTTGATTAAATGCAGTATATTCACACAATCGACCACAATCCACAGACCATTTACAATTTCAACCGGTTTGTCGCCTCAACCTGGCAACCCTTGTACCCAGTTGCGCAGTCGTGGAAATCTCACCCCGAAAGCGAGCCAATAGACATGATGGCAGGTGAAGGCGGTGTCCCCGCAAAGAAACTGAAGTAGGCAACAGTTAACGCGTTGCTTCAGGAAGAATAGGGATAGCACACAATTGAAGTTATTGCATGCAGAGGCCAGACAGACTCACGTAGGTGATTGGCACCTCACAACTCGCACTTTATTCCCAAATCGAACTCGTGTAGGTTACTTAAACAAAATAAGTGAAAAATTTGCATCAAACAGGAATTACCCGTATATATGGGGTGTTCGCATTGATAGTAAAAGGGGTGTTCGAGGCACACGGCACATAGGCGTACAAAACAATACAGCAACAAGGAGCGCACAGCTCTTAAAGGGGCCACACCTTATTTGGACCACACTACCCCCCCCCCCCCCTCAAAAAAAAAAGAAAAATCTCCCGGATTTTGAAAACCAAATGTTGACAGGTATGGTTACAACAGTAATCAAGACGTTACCTGTACCGCAGGTTACTGAGCAGGTAGATATGACAGTGGACCATCTGCCCTGAACAGCTCTCTCCACTGAAACAGCATCAAATGAGTAGTACTGGTATGTGATGTTTGGACTGGTGAGGTCTCCATACTCTTGCCCATATTTCCGAAACACCTAAAAATGTGCAATTTCGTTACAAGTAAAAATGAATACTGAACACTAACATTCATAAAGTCATAAACGATGAATGTGCAGAAACAAAGAAAGTAATTCAGATGCTGCACACCTGTATGTGGATCTTGTCTGTAACTGGTCCAGAAATAGTGAGCTCTTCAGTTTGAGGTTGGTGGTCAGGTGCGAGGTAGAGGTTATAGATTATGGGGCTCTTCTCCAGAGGTGAGGGGTATGTGATGCTTAGCCCTGGGCTTCCATCTCCAGACACCACATATTTATCATTTAATAACACCGCTGCGGGAAGGAGGGACATTTCTTTTATATATAGTCTTTGAACTGTATTTAATCTTTGGTTGGACATTATACTGTATTCAGTGTGTCTATCAATGTATCAAATGCAAGAAAAGACAATACTTACAGATGGATACATATAAATTGCCTTTTTTAAAGACATTCATTAAAGCCACACTGTGGAACTTTTCAACCTTTATAATATATTACCAAAACTTATTGAGATGGTACATCGACTTACTTACATTCGACGGTTGAATGACGCGTCTGCCGTAGCCTGATGGTGTCTGTATCGCTTTTACTAGCACTTTGTAACTTCGGGTTTCGGGTAGGAACCCGAGCACAAAAATAACTACCAAATTCGACCACTTTACGGCATACGGCACTTCCCCCACCACCCCAAACTTCCTCAGATTCTGACGTCAGTGCTCAACTCGCGTTTGATTGCCGTCTGTATGTTTTCGTCATGGCCGAACAACAGCTACAAGGAAGAAGGCAACGGTTTTATCAGAGGAAACTAAAAAAAGAAAAGGGGAGAGTGACAAATTAAAAGCCAGGATGAGGATTAACACATTGGTTTAGCTTTCGCTTCGCTCGCTGGCTTGAGCTAAAAGAGGAAGGGTGCCTGACCGATGCGGACGCTTGCCTGCACACAAATGCCGTTTCCAAGGTGACCAAAATAAATTCATTTACGCAGTGTAGTATTTTCTGGCCATAGCTGATGGTGTTATGAGTGTAATAAAACACCCACAGACCAGTATTCATTTCGACACACAAGCACATCCCGACTCAGTGCAGGGCTCGCACAAATAAAATCGACTCATGTCAAATGTAACATTACATTAAATGTAGCGAACAGCCCCACGACTCAGTAGTACCCACAAACACTACACACCACGGTCCCACGTGTCCCACGGTTTCTGTAAAAATAAACCAACACATAACGTTACAGTCAGTTCAGGCCGACAGTGTTTTCAGTGCAGTGAATGTGGCCACTGTCCCGCGCCCACATTCACTCACAGACATGATAAGCCCTACGGGGCTCACCCCGCTCTCAGCAGACTGCCATAAGGGAATCGAGCGCGGCAAGCCTGCCTGACCTGCCTCAAACACTACAAGCACACACAACCTAAAGACACGGGAAGCTGACCGGTTGACTGTTTGTTGACTTTAATTTGCGACATTGCTGCAGAGCTCGTGGCCTCTAGGGACGCTAGACGTGAAAGTTACAGGTCGAGCGCCCCCTTGTGGCCAAAAGTTCCACAGTGTGGCTTTAAGCATTTGTTAATCTGAATAAAAAAAAAAACATTCAACAAGAAAACATTATATTTAACAAAAAGTGACAGTATGATGTAGAACAGCAGTGCTTGCTGTAATATTAGAAAATATTTCTGTTTTACATAAATGATGTCCTTTCATATTCATCAAAGAATCTTGAACAAAAATGTTTCAACGAATATATTAATCATTTGTTTTCGACGTTGATAATAAATGTTTCTTGAGGACCAAATTTCTAAAGGAACATATGACACTGAGTAAATTGTAAGATTTGTAATAATGGTTAAAATATTACTGTTTTACTGTATTTTTAAAAACATAAATGCAGCTTTGGTGAACATCAGATATGTATTTTAAAAAACAACAACAACAATTCCAAACTTTTGAATGGAAGTGTATATGAAGTCAATCCCCTTTTCTAACTTGGAATAGCCTTGACTAATGCTTGTAACAAGAGTGTTCAAGGATTTAGTGCTAATTAGTTTTAAAAATTCTAAACTATTTAATCATGAAATATGCAGCTAAATTTCATTCTCTAAGACACTGTCATTCCATCATACAATACAACTTCAACACCAAACTGTGTAAACAACAGTGTTTAGCCCTTCTTACAGGATTCACAACTGTATTCTGCTGTTGTGTAAACGTAGCTATACTCACCAAGGTGTGTAAAAACGGGCTTTGTGTTAATCACATGAACCCGAGAGGTGTTCATAGGAAGGGTGAGGAAAGTGACATACTCTTGAAATGACAACAGACAAAAAGACGTTATTGTGCATATAGGTAAGCAAAAAACTGGACGAATTATGGATATTTCTGAAAATGACCCCTACCTACCTCCAGCCTCTCCACCTGTATAGCTGTTTGAGATTAATTGGCAGGTGGAGCCATTGCCCCCACACACCCCACACACATCCTCCACCTTTCCAGAATTCATAACTCCATCACAGCCAAACAGCTAACCAGGGAAGTAAACCATATGAAGAAATTACTTGTTAAATATTCATTCACTGTCCAATTTGAAAGTCAAAGTGGACAGAAACATATTTCAGTTTTAATTAGGGCTGTCAAACGATTAATCGCGATTAATCGCATCCAAAATAAAAGTTTGTGTTTACATAATATATGTGGCAGCGCTGTGTATAATTATTTTGTACATATATAAATATACACACATGCATATATATTTAAGAAAAAAATATTATTTATGTATAAAATATTTATATTTATATATGATATAAATTATAAATAAATCTATGTAGAGTATATACATGAAAATATTTCTTAAATATATACAAGTATGTGTGTGTATTTATATATATATAATAATTATACACAGTGCCCCCACATATATTATGTAAACACGAACTTTTATTTTGGATGCGATTAATCGCGATTAATCGTTTGACAGCCCTAGTTTTAATATAAGCAAACTTTGTTTACATTATGTGTGTGGCATTACCTGGCACTTTCCACCCAAACAGGCAGAAATGGAACCACGTGGTACAGTGTTAGCAGCTTCACACCGTGTCCCATCAATGAACTGAGACCCACGACTCACCATGAAGTCCTGCTCACGTGAGCGACACATCAGTTTACACTGAGCATCACCTGGAAGGGAGAGAAAGACATTAGAAAAGAGAAAACAACAAAGGCCAAATTCAACTGGAAGACCTTTACTAGGTTGACCTGAGGTGTAGCTGACGGCAGGGATCCAGGTATAGACTGAGCTGGAGTCTGTAGACACTGAAAGAGGCTGCTGGTCTGTGGCTGAGCACTGCTGAGACATGAATTCCAGCTGAGTCGACTCACAGGGCTGTAACAAACAATGGCAAGCCAGGTATATAACCAATTTACTTGGTTTAATTTGTAACGTCATTTAAAGTTACGTCTTCAACTTTCTTGCACTAAAACAGGAGTAACATTTATCTTACAGTTTATGTGAAAACTTTTCACCCTCTCTAGGACCATTTAACAGGCTGTTCTTATTATTGTACCTGTAACACTTATTAAGTGTTAATGGCCTCTGTTATTAAAAATGGCCTGTAATGAAATCAAAATTGACCCTATTTACTTTGCTAGCGGGAATTACTAGTATTGTGGCGAACAATCAATCTGTTAATCTGAAAGTTAATACACATTTAAAAAAAAAAATGTTTGTTGTGGTAATCTTTAATCAAAATCTGAAAATGTGCTTCTGCTCTGGAATGGCGTTCTTTCTCTGATGAGGTCAGTTTGATGGCTTGGGTTGAATGTCCTTAACCACGAGCGATGGAAAGTAGTGTAGTTACAAATGTACTAAATGTTTAATTAGGTTCCAATACAATAGTATTTAAACTGTACAGTATTATCCATTTTGAGGCATAGATGATGTGATTTAAAGCTGACATTTTTGCTGACATTAACCTTTTGTCACTCCTCAAAGCTGGGTCTTTGTCTCTATGATAATGTTAAGGTTTGAGAGATGTAATCTGGTTGAATGGATCATCCATGGATCATCCATGACACCGTTTTGCTGATGTGATCAGGAAATCTCTGCAGACGAGCCAACTCATTTACACACCCTCTTTATGCAATTGATCCCACCCAGTTGAAATGTATATAAACTACAATGTAAAGCCCCTTTCACACAGAGATTCCAGAAAATACATGGATAATGTGACCCGGCATTTGTCCTGGGATTATTTGACTTCGGTTCCTTCACACTGCCAGTGATTTGCCAGGATCTGTGAGTGTGTTCACACTCAACCCGTAAAGATCCCGTAAAGACACATGATGTCAGTATGAGACGTGTAACATACGCGTCGAAAACATGTACACGCGCATACCGCTCCACAAAGCTGGTGAACGATCTCAGCTTCAGCGCAGATAGCGAGGAGCTCCTGGTCTCTTCTTCGTTCCAGTTTGCAGACATTTGTTCGTCCTTTCTTTGTTGATGACAAACATAAACTTTCTTCTAAGAGCAATAGACAGAGTCGCACGATGGCACGAGCGTCATCACTATGACACACCCCTTACGGCATTGGTCCTGGCTTTTGTTCACACAGCGCCGTTCCGGATTCGGCAATGTAACGGTAATGTTACTAGGTATCAATCCCGGGTCGTGTTTGCGTTCACACATAAGGCATTCTGGCCAATTTCCGGCAATAAGTGTTAGAAAATCATTGAACAAATAAGTAAAATAACAATGATCACCCATCTACACAGAAAGAATGCTATTTAGCAAAGATTAAAAAAAAGAAAGACAGAAATGCTGGCCAGCACAGAGCACACATATATCACTGAAGCCTCATGGCAATGTATAGATTAACCCTTAATTTTACTAACATGACCTATGGAGGCCCAAAGTAAACAATAGCTATTACCTGCCGATTACAAAGTTCAGCTTCTAAGTCCTGTCCTTTACAGACGGAACCACCAAAGGCTGGCCTGAAACACAGAAACATCACTCTGAATACATATATCACTCTAATATACAGTATAACAACAGCAAAAACTCATGCATAAATAAATGCACATTCACAATACTGTCATGTTGGATACTGCATACTAGCCAACTACACTCTAAAAAATGCTGGGTTGTTTTAACCCGACTTTGGGTCAAATATGGACTAACCCAGCCATTCGGTTAAATTTTTACATTACATTTTTAACCCAACATTTCGGGTTTGTCCATATTTTACCCAAAATTGGGTTAAAACAACCCAGCATTTTTTAGAGTGTATACACAATTTTTTTGTTTAGTTCATTTTTTTGTCCAAAAGTTGTGCCACTCTCGCACCTGGGATTATTGCACTGCCTCCTGTGATAAGTGATTCCTCCTCCGCATGTTCGTGAGCAGGGAGAGAATTCAGACCATGAAGACCATGAGCCGTGAACCATCATGGAGGAACCCAAAGTAGGAGACACACACCGACCCTTAAAACACCACTAAAGCCACACAGAAAGAGAACAGTAACACAGATCTGTATTTTTCATGTGTTGTATAAAATTCAAGGATATATGAAGATGTATACACATATTCATTCAATGTAAATAAGTGTTGGTTGTAGCAGTGTGTCACCTGACTAGGCCCACACTCTGTCCCATCCAGGAGTGGAACAAGGAGACGTGTGCATGAGCTACGGTCACGAGGGTTGATATGGCAGGACAGAACACGGCAGTTTGCCTTGAAGACACCAGAGAGAAAACAAAACATCACCACAATTAACCTCAGTGGAATGTCCCTGTGAGATATGAATTGACAAATTAAAAATTGCAATCAAAATGTGATACAAATCCCTACATAAAGGTTCAAAGATTTGTTTTATTTAAAGTCTCTTATGCTCATCAAATCTGCATTTATTAGATTAAAAATACTGTAAATCCAGTAATATTGTGAAACGTAATTACAATTTAAAACAACTTTTTTCTATTTTATTATATTTTAAAATGCAATGTATTTTCTTAATGACAAAGCTGAATTTTCAGCATCGCTACCCCAGTCTTCAGTGTCACGTGATCTTTCAGAAATCATTCTAATTTGCTGACTGGGTGCTCAAGAAATATTTCTTATTATTATTAATGTTAAAAATAGGGCTGTCAAACGATTAAACGCAATTACAGTAATCACATCCAAAATAAAAGTTTGTGTTTACATAATATATGTGGGTGCACTGTGTATAATTATTTTGTATATAAATAAATACACACGCATGCATGTATATTTAGGAAACAAAAATGATTTATATATAAAATAATCATATTTACATATAATATAAATTATATATAAATCTATATACAGTAAATACATGAAAACATTTCTTAAATACATACAAGCATGTGTGTGTATTTATATATATAATAATTATGCACAGTGCACTCACTTATATGTAAACACAAACTTTTATTTTGGATGTGATTAATTGCGATTATTAATGACAGCCTTAGTTAATTTATTATTTAATTTAATAGTTAACTATTTTTTCAAGATTCTTCTGTGAATATAAAGATAGATTTATTTGAACAAAAATATATTTATAGAATTCTTTTTTTTCTCTTTTTTTCTTTTTTTTTTTAGAAAAAGTGGAAAATTATGTTTATGGGTGTGCTGTAACCAAAGCCTACTGGGTATTTAAAAAAAATAGCTGAGCTGTAATATTACACCCAAACTGTATTAATAGGAAAACATGTCAACACAAAACAGAGAACTGCGTTGGTCAAGTGTTTTCAGGTCATTAAAGTGCAAGCATGGCAGTCATCTCTTTGATGAATTACACTGATAAATGTCTTATGATGGTAATTCTTACTCACCATATCATCATTAGTGAATGAACAAGCAGTAGCTGAGCTGCCGAACGCTATACGGCACTGATCGTCCACTCCATAGTACAGACCAGGCCTCCAGTCCTGCACTGAACCACCCAGTACCGGCACATCTTTAACACACTCCGCCTTACCAGAGCTGCACACAGTAGACAATGAACACACAGTCATGTTATAAAAAATGTCCTTATGATGAAAAATATTAAAGATGACTTAAATAAACCACACCAAGTGCATGTTAGCCATGATAACTGGGAAAGGAAATGAGTTCTGAGTGGAGTGCATAAATAAATAAATAAATAAATAAATAAATATATAAATTTGATCAACATGTCAAGTGTGCAACACGAGGGTTTAACATTCTGGACTGTGTATACTCTAATATTAAAAAGGGATACAGAGCCTTCCACCTTGCACAACTGGGCCAGTCTGATCATCACCTGTCACTATCACTGATTCCAGCGTATCGCCCTGTTATTAAAAAGCAGAAACCTATCGTTAGAAATATTAAGCGGTGGCCTGAGGATGCATCTGCACAGCTACAAGATTGCTTTGAACGAACAAACTGGAACTTGTTTTCTAATCAGGATGTGAATGCGTATGCCTTTACTGTTATTTGTTACATTAGAACCTGTGTTGAAAACATTACTACCAACACACGCATCAGAATTCACCCTAACAAGAAACCATGGATGACTGCGGAGGTATATGCCCTTCTGAGGGAGCGTAACACAGCTTTTAAATCTGGGGATAGAGTATTATATAGCACAGCCAGGCATAACTTGAAAAAGGGCATCAACCAGGCAAAAACTGTGTATAAGGAAAAGATAGAGGGCTACTTCACCAACAATGACCCAACACAGGTGTGGAGAGGAATACAACAAATCACCAACTATAAGAGCAGCTGGGAATCACCAACGAACTCCAATGCCTCCTTGGTAGAGGAGCTAAACCGTTTCTATGCCCGTTTTGAAACATCTGGACAAGATAACGGAGCCGCTCCCCCCCTTGCTGATACACACCTCACACTAAAGGTAACAGCAGAGGAAGTGAGACGCACTTTTAGGTCTGTGAACACTAGGAAGGCCGAGGGACCTGACACGATTCTGGGAATAGTGTTCAGAGAATGTGCCCATCAACTAGCAGATGTCTTTGCAGACATCTTTAATATGTCTATGGCCATAGCAACTGTACCGACCTGCTTCAAAACAACAACTATCATTCCAGTGCCCAAGCAAAGCCACATTGGCACTTTGAACGACTATAGACCTGTGGCGCTCACTCCCATTGTCGCCAAGTGCTTTGAGAGGCTGGTGATGAAGCATGTTAACCCTCAGGTGCTCTTCGGTCATTTCTGACCGAAAAAATTTATGTTTTGAAATGTTAAAAATCACAGCTTCATCGGAATGTTATGAAACTTGGTGACTTTTATTCCATTGGGTATATGAACACACAAAAAATTGAGGTCATGATCCGAGCATGCTAAGTGGTCGTAAAAAAAATAGTCACACTTGTGCTCTTCGGTCAAAAATGACCGACCATAGGAAATGAATGGGAAATTGACAAAAACACAAAAACTTTGAGAATTTTTGTGTGTACAATCTACAAATCGGCCACGATGCAGAAAAAAAGTGCTCAGCATTGAAGGGGTGATACTCTAGATCAGGGCTATTCAATTAGTTTCATTCGAGGGCCGCATTATTAAATTGAAAAGTTGAGCTGGGCCGGTGGGTTAAGCTTATTTATTGAACAATATCAGTAAGCTAAAGTAAACAAAAAAAAGTTTTTGCATTTACTCGGAAATGTGGTACCCAACAGTATGCAGACCATAATAAATAACTTTTTTACAGTTATATACAAATATATGAATTATACAATATCATAGCTATTGGTAAGAATTATTTTATTAATAATTATTATAGGCTAAATGAAAATACCCTAACAGTAATACTTGTGGCTCACTACCACTGTATAAAAATGCCTAAACAGGTAAACAATTATACACACATTATACACACAATGAATTATATATTCCTCTACCCCCCTAATAAATCTAACGCAAAATAAATGACTATAAAATAGTATTCAATATAAATATTCCACATTTCTGCCCAAACCATGGTAAATTATTACATTCATGGTAAATCTTTGTAAGGGTGGTGATTAGGGCATTTATAGTATTCTAACTTTGTTCATGTTTCTGCTATTTACCTCTTCAGTAGTGTTGGGAATGTTAAGGCTGTTTCATCCGATTTAAAACTAGTTAAAATCATTGAGTGGTTTGTGGTTTGTAACAGAGAGGAGTGTCCGATTGAAACGCTTCTCAATGGATGTCGCAACGCTGTTTCATAATAGTGTCCGGGACCGGGAGAAGACGCAACTCCTTTAAGCATGCGTTTCGTTCTCTATTATTCCGCGCTGCCTAGTTTAAAGTAGGCTAAACTAGAGAAACAACTGAAACCATCGTTTTTGTTCTCTATTTGTTCTTACTGACCGAGAAACCGCTTCAGATGATTCCGTGACAGAACTGTCCGAACGAATCCGAATCGTTTCTGACTGTTATGCACGCGCGTTTGGCCAATTCATGAAAAGGAAATAGGAATCGAACCAACGAATGATTTAACATCGCTGGTTCAGTCGACAGAAATACGGGACACACATTATAACTGCCGAAATATTCCGACTGAAAACGTTTCTCTCAGATCAGGCGGAGCGCTCACGGTACACAGAGTGCGTAGGTCATCCAGCTGCACGCGCATCCGTGGCCCCGCGCATATCAAACCAAATTTAGCCGCACCGCCAGAAAATAGGAGAGGAGGTTGGAGTGCTCTCGGGCCGCATGGAGATGATTGGCGGGCCGCATTTGGCCCGCGGGCCGCCAATTGAATAGCCCTGCTCTAGATCATCAAGAGTGCAAAACAGACATACCCACCCACACACACACACACACACACTTTTATACACAAAAACACCAATAAATTGTGATTAAAAAATCTGTTTTGAATTTCTAAAAAATCACTGCTTCATCAGAAAATTACGAAACTTCGTGACTTTTATGGCAACATGTATGTGAACACACAAAAAAATTGAGGTCATGATTCGAGCACTTTAAGTGGTCGTAAAAAAATGAGATACACTTCTGCTCTTCTGTCAAACATGACCGACCATAGGAAATGAATGGGAAATTGACAAAAACAACAATCTACAACTTCAAACTACAATTTGCAATCTACAAATTGTCCATGATGCAGAAAAAAGTGCTCAACAATGAAGGGGTGACACTCAAAAATGTCAAGATTGTGATATTGACACTCACCCACACTCACAAACAGACGCACACACGCACAAATAAACACACACCTATATGAACCACTGTGTCTGTAATAGAGCAATGTTGTGAGAATATGTGAAATCTATTCAATAATTCAGTCATAATGCAGGAAAAGCTCACAGCAGTGAAGGGGTGACAACTTCAATACTGAAATTCCTAGCATTCTCTTTCTAACACAATGTTTAGGTTTGACTGTAATCATAATGCAAAAACTAACACTTTAAATCACTATTAAAAAAAATCTAAAACTTGATAAGAAATAGTCTTTGAGATTGTTTAAATATATGTTGAAATCCACCTATAACAAAAAAAAATAAGTAAACGTGTCCATGAACAGTTGGGGAATTCACATGCCTCTCCATAGAGAACTGTACATTTCATCTAGTGGTTACAACATGGTTCTACGCTTTCTCTCCATACTCTTACCAGATGGCGCTAATCTGCCTTCAAAAATTTTTTTTGGAAGGCCTAGTCTCTATTTTAACCTAAAATACTGCTTAAAAAAATAAAATAAAAAATGTATATATGTAAAAAAGCTTGTATTATTTTCAATGGCAAAAATGGACCATAAATATTGCATAAATATTAATAAGTAACATCAAATTGGCTCAAAATACAAAATTAAAAAGAAAAAATATAACTGAACAAAAGTAAATTGCATTGGTTTTACTGGGATGGAGAAAGTTTCATTTTTAGGTGTCCGGTCACTTTTGACCGGGAAGATAACAAGTGTGACTCCGAAACGAAGGCTAGTGATTACACCATGATTCTACGCTTTTTCTCTATACTGTAACTAGATGGTGCTAATTTTCTTCAAAAAATATTTTTTTTTCTGAAGGCCAAGACTCTATAGTATACTAAAATACTGCATTCATAATTTTTTTTTAAAAATTATATATATTTAGAAAAATATATATACTTTTCCATGGCAAAAATAAACCATAAATATTGCATAAATATTAATAAATTCAATCAAACTGTCTCAAAATACTAAATTAAAAAGAATAAATATTATAGAACAAAAATAAATTGCATTGGTTTCACTGAGGATGCTATCGCTACAGCCCTCCATAAAGCACTGACTCATCTTGATAAGGGGAAAACATACATGAGACTTCTTTTTATAGACCAAAGCTCAGCATTTATCACTATTATTCCTAACCGGCTGGTCACCAAACTCCTTGACTTGGGCCTCAGCAGCAACCTGTGTATGTGGATCAAGGATTTTCTGACAGATCGCCCCCAGACAGTGAGAATGGGTCCACACCAATCCTCAAGCCTGTCTCTCAGCACTGGAGCACGGCAAGGCTGCGTGTTGAGCCCATTGCTCTACTCCATCTACACGTAACTGCATCTCCACTCACCCTTCAAATACAATTATAAAATTCGCCGATGATACAACTGTGGTGGGAGAAATCACGAACAGCGACGGAAGCGCCTATAGAGATGAAGTTGACAGATTGACTGGATGGTGCAAAGACAACAAACTGACCATGAATGTCAAGAAAACAAAGGAGATTATAGTTGACTTCAGAAGGTGTAAGGAGGTGCTTCGACCCCTCATCATGAATGGCGAGGAAGTGGAAAAGGTCTCCAGTTTTAAATTTTTGGGAATTATGATCTCAGAGGACCTTAAATGGGAAATAAATACAACACATATGGTCAAAAAGGCGCAACAGCGGCTATACTTTTTACGACTACTAAAAAAGAGCAATCTCTCTGCTGAGCTGCTTAAGACCTTTTATCAATGTTCCATTGAGAGTGTTTTAACCTACTGTACGACTGCATGGTATGCCAACTGTACAGAGAAGGACAGGAAATCCCTTAACCGGATTATAAAAACTGCTGAAAAAATTATTGGACTTCCATTGCATCCACTGGACGATATCTTTAAGATCCGCTGCTTACGCAGGGCACATAATATTATGCAGGATGAGACACACCCCTCAAACCATCTCTTCTCGCTGCTTCCTTCTGGCAGGCGGTATTGGGCTCTTAGAGCACGCACTTCCAGGCTAAAGAATAGTTTTTTCCTCAGGGCCATTACAGAACTGAACAATCACGCTCCTCCACCGCCAAGTCGCACAGCTGCACTTTCTAGATAGGGATTTTATGCAATAGGATGTGTTTTAATTAATATACTTTTGTTTTTATTCTATGAGTGTGTTTGTGAAAGTGAGTGTTGTACTCCAGTCTTTCATCACATGATACTTCTAGTATTCTGATTTGCTGCTCTAGAAATATTTCTTATTATTATCAATGTTGAAAACAGTTGTGCTGCTTTATATGTTTTTGGAAATCGTGATACATTTTTTTTTTGATAAATAGAAAGCTCAAAAGAACAGGATTTATTTGAAAGACAATTTTGTGAGAATGTAAAAGTCCTTATTGTCACTTTTAATCAATTTACCGCATCCTTGCTGAATAAAAGTATTATTTTTTACAAAATAAATATTACTGACCTGAAAACTTTGATGGGTTCATATAAAATACAATAAATACACTAAAATACATAAAAAACTAAAAATGAATCCGAACATAATTGGTACTCTTGACAATTGGTTCTCACAATACCTGTAACAAACGTCATATTTCACCCTAAAATAAAAAGCAAAAATTTTTTAAAGAAATAATTCTTTTTTTTTTTTTTTAGCTTCACTAATTTATACATACGGTTTCAAACATCTAAGACATTATAAAAATCTAATCAGGAAATAAACCAAGGTTTCAGGACAACAACACACATTCTGAAATTAATGTCCAATTTATATATATATTTTTTATAAATGGTTAAGTTGATAGTATAATTTGTAGAGAAACCAATTGCATTAAATTAGATTGCATTAAAAGCACAATTGCAGCATTTTAATAGTGGTCTTTTGTAGGCTGCAGTACATGTTTGTAATGCAGAAAGTGATTGACACCTGAAGAAGTTGTGGAACTGAGTCCTGCTGCACTGGGACCAGGTCAGATCGACACTGTTATAACCTCCGTCAGATGCCATCATGAAGCCACTATAGCTGCATGTGTTGTCTATTCCATCATGATTTATGCCAAAACTGAAAAGACAATAAGACTTGGTTTACAATAATTCAGACCATACATTTTGCATAACTCTTAGCATAACTTTCTCAAGCTTACCTGTGTCCAATCTCATGAGCGATGGTGATGCCGAGATCAAAGCCTGTATCCTCTGTGATCACACAATTCCACTGAGTGGAACAAACCCCTCCCAGCTGAGTAACCCCTCTCACAAGCTTATTCCCATTGGGTAACACCAGATCAAACCTTAATGATGTCAAGAAGAATTACTATAATGCAAATATACAGAAACTGAAAATTTATATTCTTTAAGATCAAGATATCTAACACCTTGCTCCAAAAATTAGTTGAATTTAAGAGTTTTAGGCCTTACTTTAAAACATAAATAAGGAAAGTTCCAGCACAATATGAGTCGAAACTGCACAATTGACTATTCTTTAATTAATAATGCTCTCTGGTTTTTTGGCCACACCTGGTAATGTATAACAGCAGATCTGCATGTAAAGGGTCAGAGTCAGCATCAGGGTTGACCTTTTGACCCCACTCGCACACACTTTTCAGAGAAGAGGTGATGTTTTCAGAGATCTGGATGTCTGGCTGTGGATTCAAATAAACTGTATTATCCATGTGGATTAATATAATGGCTGTTGTGTATAGCATTAGGTCAACCAGATATTGTTACCTTTGGCTCTGTGAGAATGACCATACGGACAAGGTGAACTCTTATATTAGCACCGAGACTAACATCTCTCAGAAGCTCTGAGGCCTGCAAGTATTAGCAACAGAAATTATTTAATATGCACTAATCCTATTCCATATCTTGTAAAATGTCAAATTTATTGTATCAGCATATATTCACTCACTGGGCCCTATTTTAACGATCTGAAACGCAAGTTTCAAAGCGCATGGTGCAAGTAACTTTGTGGGCGGGTCCCGGCGCTATTGCTATTTTCCCGGCGGGATAAATGCCTCTTGCGCCTGGCGCAATTCTAAAAGAGGTTGGTCTGAAGTAGCTTCATTATTCATAGGTGTGGTTTGGGCGTAACGTGAAATAAACCAATCCGAGCGCCATCCAACAGGTGCGCATGTTGCATAACGGATTGTTATTATAACGGCGGGTTTACCAGGCGCGCGCGCCAGGAGCGTTCACAGCCGATGAGACCGACGTTCTTGTAAGGACAGTGAAACACAGAGAAGTGACGTTGTATGGGGATGGAGAAACTCTCGCACATCAGCGTCGGTTAAACATTATAGCCTATACGTATGTTTCTTGCCACTATTGGGCAAACAGGTCTGATCCTTCAGTAGGCTACTACAATTAATTAATTAATTAATTGTAGTACTTCAGTACTACAATTAATTAATTAAAAAATGGGTAATTCGGTTTTTTCATCTTCATGTAAACCACAATGATTTCCCTCATGTTTTAATATTTTTTTCTTGTTATAATGTATGATTTGCAAAAATAAAACTACTGCATCTGTGTTGATGAGAGAATCAGTGAATGCGCGTTGTGTACCCCCGCTACATCATGCAAGCATGCGCGCTTAAAATAGCACTATGAACAACGCGCAACGCGCCACTGACTTTAGACCAGTTTTTTTCTGGTCAGTGGCGCAATTGTTTTCTGGAAGTGTAAAATAGCACCAGGGAATGTTTGCGCCGAAACACGCCTCTTTTTGCGCCGATCCGCCCAGGGAGCGCAAGTTCATTTCCTAGTTTACCGACGTGCGTCTGTGGAGGGAAAAATCCCGCTTTGCGCGCGTGCAAAATAGGAACGAGACATGCGTTTGTGTATACAGTCATTTGCGCCGAGTGCAAGATAGGGCCCACAGTGTTACTTTGGGAAAGTTACTTTGGAAATTTGATAAGTTACAGATTACAAGTTACCCAAAATATAACAAGTATTTTTAATTAATTTATTAAAGTAATATAACAGATTAAATTTGATAACTTTTTGACTGGAACGCATGGTAACTAAAGCTTTCAGCGGCAATGTGGATAGATGTAATTGACAGACGTGGTGCGCTGCAAATTCAAACAAGTCAGTCAATCAAAAACATGAATTGAAAAAAGCTTAATTGATTATTGACACTTATTTTTGTAATTAAATTATGTAACTCTGTTACATGTAACTAGTTCCTCCCCAACACTGTTCACATACAATGTCTTGAAAACATAGATTAAACACACACATACGATGTTGAGGTTGGTTAGGATGTATCTCTCAGTGTCTTGCCTGTGAACATCATAAACATCAGGACCCACCACCACTGCTAGCTCCAGATGTGTGACCTCTGACCCAAGAGGTGTCCTCCGTAACCTGAACTGACCTTAGACAGAAGCAGATAAAACTGAATTAAATGAAAATCCAAAATTGTGTGGGCAAAAAGTACCCGAATGACCTACTTCTTCAGTGAGATTCTGAAGGGTGCATACGTTGGACACTCTACGTAATATACAATGAGCCCACAGAAGATGATTTGTGAATGGCAGTGGAGCAATTCAACTGACACTGGCAGGTCACATGATAATATCAACATTAATTCATACTACACACTGTTGTGAAGTAATTAGTAATTACTTATTCAAATAAATAATTACCTACTCAAGAGAGTGTGCAATGATTTTGGACACTGCCCATGACTTGTTTAATTCCTGAATGAATCAATATTTCAAACTAGTTTGATTTAATGAATCGATGGTATCTACGCTAATTTTAGTCTTTCTGTTTATTCAAAGGTTTAATGTAATCAGCCGGATCCGGGCCGTATCCAGATCAGATAGTGGATCTACGCCTAGACATGAATACAACGCATGACGTAGTCAGCCTGATCCAGGCTGTATCCAGATCAGATGGTGGACTTACGCCTAGACATGAATACAACGCATAATGTAGTCAGCCGGATCCAGGCCGTATCCAGATCAGATGGAGGACCCGCGCCTAGACATGAATACAACGCATGACGTAGTCAGCCTGATCCAAGCTGTATCCAGATCAGATGGTGGACTTACGCCTAGACATGAATACAACGCATAATGTAGTCAGCCGGATCCGGGCCGTATCCAGATCAGATGGTGGATCTACGCCTAGACATGAATACAACGCATGACGTAGTCAGCCTGATCCAGGCTGTATCCAGATCAGATGGTGGACTTACGCCTAGACATGAATACAACGCATAATGTAGTCAGCCGGATCCGGGCTGTATCCAGATCAGATGGAGGACCCGCGCCTAGACATGAATACAACGCATGACGTAGTCAGCCTGATCCAGGCTGTATCCAGATCAGATGGTGGACTTACGCCTAGACATGAATACAACGCATAATGTAGTCAGCCGGATCCGGGCCGTATCCAGATCAGATGGAGGACCCGCGCCTAGACATGAATACAATGCATGACGTAGTCAGCCTGATCCAGGCTGTATCCAGATCAGATGGTGGACCTACGCCTAGACATGAATACAACGCATGACGTAGTCAGCCTGATCCGGACTGTATCCAGATCAGATGGTGGACCTACGCCTAGACATGAATACAACGCATAATGTAGTCAGTCTGATCTGGGCCGTATCCAGATCAGATGGAGGACCTGCGCCTAGACATGAATTCAACGCATGACATAGTCAGCCTGATCCAGACTGTATCCAGATCAGATGGTGGACTTACGCTTAGACATGAATACAACGCATGACGTAGTCAGCCTGATCCGGGCTGTATCCAGATCAGATGGTGGACTTACGCCTAGACATGAATACAACGCATGATGTAGTCAGCCGGATCCGGGCCGTATCCAGATCAGATGGAGGACCTGCGCCTAGACATGAATTCAACGCATGACATAGTCAGCCTGATCCGGACTGTATCCAGATCAGATGGTGGACTTACGCTTAGACATGAATACAACGCATGACATAGTCAGCCTGATCTGGGCCGTATCCAGATCAGATGGTGGACCTGCGCCTAGACACAACCACAACGCATAATGTAGTCAGCCTGATTCGGGCCGTATCCAGATCAGATGGAGGACCTGCGCCTAGACACAATCACAACGCATGATGTAGTCAGCCTGATTGGGGCCGTATCCAGATCAGATGGAGGACCTGCGCCTAGACATGAATACAACGCATGATGTAGTCAGCCGGATCCAGGCCGTATCCAGATCAGATGGAGGACCTGCACCTAGACATGAATACAACGCATGACATAGTCAGCCTGATCTTGGCCGTATCCAGATCAGATGGAGTACCTACGCATAGACATGAATGCAACACATGATGTAGTCAGCCTGATCCAGGCCGTATCCAGATCAGATGGTGGACCTGCGCCTAGACACAATCACAAGGCATGATGTAGTCAGCCTGATCCGGACCGTATCCAGATCAGATTGAGGACGTACGCCTAGGCATGAATACAACGCATGATCTAGTCAGCCGGATCCGGGCCGTATCCAGATCAGATGGTGGACCTACGCCTAGACACAATCACAACGCATGATGTAGTCAGCCTGATCCGGGCCGTATCCAGATCAGATGGAGGACCTGCGCCTAGACACAACCACAACGCACCCCAGTGTCAGCATAAATTGTGTCAACCAGACTCTCCCCTGTGAAGGCCTCATCGACACGACAGCCATCGGCACTGATTCTCAACAAACCCATCTCCGATCGTGTGATTCCGATCTTCAACCAGATGGAACTGGATAATATTGTGATTGTCCCAAAATAATCTGACTTCTGACCTATAATGTTGCCTGAATCATAATCATACACTGTTAATTCGTTGGCAAGAGGCGAACTGGCCCCCCAACTGAGCCTGGGTTCTCCCAAGGTTTTTTTCTCCATATAAATTAACTAAACGAATAACTTTTTTATTGCAAAAATGAACCATCACTGAATTTACCTAAGCTGGACTGTGACGGTATTTTCTGCTAGAAACATTGTTGCATTATTTTCCTGTTTTCTCTGTAAAGCGGCTTTGAAACAATCTGTACTGTAAAAGGCACTATAAATAAAGGTGACTTGACTTGACTTGGCTAAAGACAGTCATTCGTCACCACCTACTGGCGTAATGATGCAACATTTGTTTATGTTGTTATGTTATTTGTTTAATAAATGTATTACATATAATATATTTCTATATTAAAGCTGATTTTTTTTTACAACTGTAAAAAAGAAGATGAAAAAAATGTGGCACTCGTGGTAGCCTATAGCCTATGACATTAGGCTGAAAAAGATGAAAAGGGAAGTAGTGCCCTGCATGTGAATGACCCCTCGAGCATATCCAAGCTCAATTGCAAAAATGTATTGCTGTGGACTGCAGGCCAGTGAGAGGCTTATGTTCAGTGATATGATAGTAAACTGTGTATATATAACCAGAATATTGTTCACTCACTCTTGGGCTGTTTAAGATGTGTCCTCGCTGGTAATGTGTGGGTTAATAGAAGGTGAGGTACACCCGAAGGTAAATCCATAGTAAGATCCTTAAGATAGTCTATGTGTTTTTGAAGCACTGGGCGAATACAGAGCCTCCTCTCCCCATATTGAATCAGACCTTGCTGAAGACAAAATTAGACTAAAATTAGTATACTATAGTATATCTAGCCACAAATACTTTATATGGGACAAACATAGAGCATAAAAAGTAACTTACTAATTTGCCATGGCAGACAGGGAGAAGAGTTCTTGTATGTGCTGGTCTCAGTAACTTCAGCTGCTCGCAGCACATGTCCTCCCTCTTCTTCACCACACTGACCGTTGAGTTGATCACCATCTCCAGACTTGTGGGACAGGACACTGGTCGTTCATCTCTGTGCTGGCCCAACTCAAATCTCTCTCCTTCAGTCTGAAACGAGCACCTCCACAGCCCTCTGAAAGACTCATTCCTCAAGCAATTCACCCACACCAGCTCAAAGCGAGGCACTGAAGAGAACGAACTACTAATGTCAGGGTATGTTCATGTTTAGTCTAGTTTATGTACATGTTACAGTCTTTTAAAACCTCTGAACCTAATGACCTATCTGTAAACATTTTGGCTCCTTATTCGTGACCACTATTTCTCAATATCTGAATCAGACTCACCTGATTTAGTGGAAATAGTATCAAAATAATAAAATAAATCTTCAGGTTTCAGTGACTCTAAAAAATCCTGGGAGGAAACAAACAAAACCCAATTCGATTTTTTAGCAGACAATACCATTAAAAAAAGATAATTATATGGCAGTACTAAGGATGGCAACAAGCAAAGCTCAGACCATTTAATATATAAATTAAATGGTATATATTATTATATATATATATATATATATATATATATTAGGGCTGTCAAAACGATTAATTGCGATAATCGCATCCAAAATAAAAGTTTGTGTTTACATAATATATGTGGGTGCATTGTGTATAATTATTTTGTGTGTGTATATATATATATAAACACACATGCATGTATATTTAAGAAAAAAATATTATTTATATATAAAATATTTATATTTATATATAATATTAATTATATATAAATCTATATACAGAATATACATGAAATTTTTTTCTTAAATACAAGCATGTGTGTGTGTTTATATATCTATATATTGTATATACAGTATATATATATATATATATATATATATATATATATATATATATATATATATATAAACTGTATATATTTACACTATACTGTTCAAAAGTTTGGGGTCAGTAAGATTTGGTTGTAAACAATTCAAATAAATGAATACTTACATTCATCAACGGATGCCTTGTATGGTCAAATAAATGCAGCCATAGTGACCATGAGAGATTGTTTTCAAAAACTTAAAAAAATATATTACTAATCCCAAACTTTTGAATAGTGCCCCTTCTTCATGTTACTCCATTACTTATATATATATGAAATGTGAAAACATCCAAAAAAAGATCATAAATTTGCCTTGTTCCAAGCTAAAAGTGGACTTACCTTCTGCAAAGTGCATTGTGAAATCTGTAGAGCTGTTGTTTTTAACAAGCCAGAAACTACAAAGAACCAGATCAGCGTTCCCATGTTTGACCACATCTTGAAGCACAGGACTAAACATGCAACTGAACCAGCCAGGAATATTAGTGATCAGTCCCACCGTTATTCTGACTGACAAAAACGTTTGAAGTTAGTTGAAAGCGTCCTGTACATTGACCAATGTCTCACACTCTGCTTGTTTAGAAAGATTAAACAAGAGAGGTTATTGATCAGCATGGAGAAGCCCCACTAAAACTCTGAGTTGATGAATGACAGACGATATTTGTTGACACATCATGATCTGTGTAGAAGGTAACAAGCTGTTAGGTGGTTGAATACATTTCAAATCACAGCAGGAACATGATGTTAAACTATTCAAGGAGGGCGACACAGTATAAATGCTTCAGCAAAAACAAATAGCCAATTTATGAAACTAGCTACTCAGTAATTTTCTTATGGAGCTCTGTTTAAACTTTCTGAGACAATGATTTTCAGTGTTGTCACCCATATAATTTTAATAATTAGAAATCTAGCCTTATTTTGAGGGATAGGCCTGAATGTTACAATTACATTATTAAAATAAATAATTAGTTAATAATTAATAATAGGCCCTACTCATCAAATCTTAAAATGATTTATGCCTATTTATGGTCCAAAAAGCAGGCTATGCGACCACATTGAAAATTTTGGATAGTGGAAAGTCTGATTCATTTCTGCGAATCGGTTACTTCGGACAGTTTAATGAACCTGTTCAAAATGATTCAGTGACATTTTATTGACGTAGGCCTATTTTATTCCATTGATGTATTGATGTTTCCCACCTATTAATAGATGTTTGTCGTCAACAGAAAGTGAGAGGTTTTAACATTTTAAAACTTGAAAACGTTATGTGTAAAACTATTATTATTTTCCAAATAAATTTAAAACACTCGAATTATTTTTCTGACCATATAATTTTTTAATAAAATATTACATTAGAAAAAAACATAGAAGAACGTTTTAAAAATGTGGTCCCTACTATTTTTTTTACAGTCTATGGCTCCCTACTATCAGCCTTACATTAAATTTTACATTTAGCCAACCGCCATTCTATGCGGAACGGATCTGGACTTTTATTCTAGTAATATCGTCTGTGCTTTTATATTGAAAACAGCTTTATTTCTCGTTGCGAGCTTCACGCTGCTGTTTGTAGGGGAGCGCGTGCGGTCGGTGGGCAGGTAAAAACACACAGCGTTTGAGGGAGCGGAGAGGGTATGTTTGTGTTGCCAAAAAAGCGAAAGCAAACCATTACAGTTGACTTGTAAAAAGAGCTTATGTTTTTTTATCGGGCCAGTGACTAAGTGTTTGCATTACTTGATTTTGCCTCATTATTAGTGGCAGATGAGCTGAAGTTTGTTGTCGGTTGGTCGTAGCATTAGCAGCAGCGGCGCGGCGTGGTGCAGCACAAACAGTTAGCAGAGCCTGTTGTGTTAGCATCTACTTGTTTTCAAAATCCCGTTTATTTTAACCTCAGCCAACCCAATTGTAAACATGGCGTAATTATGGGATTTAATTGAGCTGAACATCACTTAAACAATGAGACCTCGCTCGAGTTCGCGTGACTGTTGCTAAGGGCCATTTTACGGTTGCTTGTGCGATCTGTGTTACTTTAACGTTAGTCCGTCGTGAAGGTTGATGTACAAGATGATCGCGACGATTTTAAACCGTTAACGCGATTTTAGTCGGCCGTTAGCTGAAATGTTTTCGTTATAATCTTATCAATCCCCCTAGCGCTAACTTTATTACGTTAACGTTACCTAGACTGCGTTTTTGGCCGAACTGCGCGGTCGGTTTGCCGAAGTGTGCGATCAATCTAAGTAAGTTAACGTTAGGTTTTGAAATTCAGTCCTTGTTAAATAGATAAACCCACAACAAATATTTATTACCGTTATATTGTTTCAAACCTTTATGATTGACTTTTTAGTTTTAGGTGTACTGTCCCTTTCAGATTGATGTGCTGTTTATATGTTGTAGGCGTGTTTTATTTTTTCAGGAGTGGGGTTTTGGTGGGCGTGTAAGTGGACACCAATCCAGACTATGTTTGCATGGCTATATTAAGTGCTGAACAGATAGGGGGGTGATAGTCTTACATGGGAAGCACAGAGCAGAGAGTTAAACTAGCCACAGGCCCGCTGCACCTGTCACTAAACTTTTCTTACACAAACATCTTGGGGAATTTTTTTTTATAGTCATGTGTGTGTTATAATCTGTCTCCGTTTTCTCCTCTCCTCTAGAATTTTCTATTTTGTACATACATTATTTTGTATATACTGTTTATGATGACTTCAGTGGTCACTGATGCTGCCAGGGGCAATCGGGACAGAGCCCTACAACAAACCACACACACCTCACAGCCACAGAAACAGATACTGGTGAGCATCACAAACACACTCCATCAGTGAGTTGTGACGAGTACCTATCTATGACTGTGTTTTGACTGTGGATGTCATTTATCTCTAGGCCACGGCGGAACAGATCCGACTCGCCCAGGTGATTTACGACAAAAACGATGCAGATTTTGAGGGCAAAGTCCAGCAGGTGAGCAACATCAGAAGGAATTTATTGATGTTTTGTTAACTTTTCTTGTTTTTTCTTTCAACACTGTGCTAAAATACACTGATATTTCCTACACAGTTGGAATCTGCAGCTCTATGGTAAAGAATCAAGGCTGCCTGCGACTAAAGATATTTCAAGCCGACTAATCTCATGTTATATTAATTTAATTACTCAAATATATACTTGGGGGAATGCTAAACCATAATGAGGTTTTAATATACGTATATACACTCACCGGCCACTTTATTAGGTACCCCATGCTAGTAACGGGTTGGACCCCCCTTTTGCCTTCAGAACTGCCTCAATTCTTCGTGGCATAGATTCAACAAGGTGCTGGAAGCATTCCTCAGGGAGTTTGGTCCATATTGACATGATGGCATCACACAGTTGCCGCAGATTTGTCGGCTGCACATCCATGATGCGAATCTCCCGTTCCACCACATCCCAAAGATGCTCTATTGGATTGAGATCTGGTGACTGTGGAGGCCATTTGAGTACAGCGAACTCATTGTCATGTTCAAGAAACCAGTCTGAGATGATTCCAGCTTTATGACATGGCGCATTATCCTGCTGAAAGTAGCCATCAGAAGTTGGGTACATTGTGGTCATAAAGGGATGGACATGGTCAGCAACAATACTCAGGTAGGCTGTGGCGTTGCAACGATGCTCAATTGGTACCAAGGGGCCCAAAGAGTGACAAGAAAATATTCCCCACACCATGACACCACCACCACCAGCCTGAACCGTTGATACAAGGCAGGATGGATCCATGCTTTCATGTTGTAGACGCCAAATTCTGACCCTACCATCCGAATGTCGCAGCAGAAATCGAGACTCATCAGACCAGGCAACATTTTTCCAATCTTCTATTGTCCAATTTCGATGAGCTTGTGCAAATTGTAGCCTCAGTTTCCTGTTCTTAGCTGAAAGGAGTGGCACCCGGTGTGGTCTTCTGCTGCTGTAGCCCATCTGCCTCAAAGTTCGACGTACTGTGCGTTCAGAGATGCTCTTCTGCCCACCTTGGTTGTAACGGGTGGTTATTTGAGTCACTGTTGCTCTTCTATCAGCTCGAACCAGTCTGGCCATTCTCCTCTGACCTCTGGCATCAACAAGGCATTTCCGCCCACAGAACTGCCGCTCACTGGATGTTTTTTCTTTTTCGGACCATTCTCTGTAAACCCTAGAGATGGTTGTGCGTGATCCCAGTAGATTAGCAGTTTCTGAAATACTCAGACCAGCCCCTCTGGCACCAACAATCATGCCACATTCAAAGTCACTCAAATCACCTTTCTTCCCCATACTGATGCTCGGTTTGAACTCCAGGAGATTGTCTTGACCATGTCTACATGCCTAAATGCACTGAGTTGCCGCCATGTGATTGGCTGCTTAGAAATTAAGTGTTAACGAGCAGTTGGACAGGTGTACCTAATAAAGTGGCCGGTGAGTGTAGATGTAACATAGCTTATTCCGGGCTCATACATTAATGCTCGCCTTTCTTCATCTTTGTCGCTTTTTGTTTGCTTAGTTCGGGACATTTAATGTCCCCGAAGGGCAATTAATTTCACTGCAAGACAGCATACAAAAGGACAATTTAGAAAACATTAATAATTACAGTAATAAGTTAAAGAGGTACCTTTACAAAATAGCATTAAAATAAGCACACACACAATACTCACACAAAACCTACACAACTACTTCCTTCCACCTACTCCTCCCATACCAAAGTTTAACAGAGAAATGGAAGTAGGAATAAATGAATGTTTATACCTGTTACTTCTAACCAAGGGAACTCTCAGTCGAGATCCTGAGGCTAAAAACAGAATAGAGAATCAGAATAGAGAGGATGTGAAGTAAACATTAAAATGCATCGGGTCTTCTTAACTAGTTGCCGGTTGTACAGGTCAGTAGGGTGACTCTGCTCAACTCCTAAGATCTTACTGCTAGTATTTAAGACAAAAGTAGACAAAATAGCTAGGAGATATTTTAATTATTTATTAATAATCTATTGTTTTCTGAGGGGGCTTTCACACTGTAAGTTTAGTTTGAAACGGGGCATGGTTAACATGAAAGATTGGTAATGTGAAAGCTGTCATGTTGACCCCCGTGCGCATCCGAGGTACCAAACCCGAGTCTACACTATAAAGGTGGTCTGGGTTCGGTTGCACTCAATTTGTGAATGTGAAATCAACATGGCTTTGAACGCACATAAAAGGAAGCCTGTGTTTAGATGATTGAGTTTAAAAACAGGTTTAAGGGATGATTGTGTTGAGGATTTACCTTGGGATATGAGCGAGAGTAAGCCTGCCGTGGATTCGTGCATAGTGAGTGCAATCAGGGTGGCAAATGAATGGCAGCTGTCTCCTCAAAAGAGAGTTTGCAAGCAGCAGAACCTTCATGTGACGCACAGTAAACCCTAGAGTAGTTTACTCAGCTGTGCATAATAGCACCAAATTAATAAAGAAAATAATAAATGTGTGAAAGCTCCCAGAGTCAGGTTCAGCTGCAAAGATGTTGACTATGCTGACTCGCCATCTCCACAGTGTAGTGGATGCACCTTTAGAGAGAAATGCACATTCACCTTTTTTGATTTTGGTTTAAGTAGACATTTCATGCTTTCTATGGATATACTTCTCATGTCTGTATGGTGTGTAGCAGAGTTTTGGATCATTTTTGTAACGCTCTCCAGTTCACGGAGACTGAGATGGCAGAAAACGCACCATTAGATTTCTTAACTTTAGAAAAGCACAACTTGTTGTTCTTGTGAGTTACTCAAGTACAAGTTGACTTACACTTTGAGGAACACAGGGACCTACCGTTAACAATCTCGCAGTGACTTTGCCACTTCCTGTGGTGTTTTTGTTTTGTTTTTTTGCGACTAACCGACTTGTACAGTTTTGGTCTACTAAGCCAACTAACGTTTAGTCGACATGATTTCATGAAATGAAAGACACCCCACATGAACTTCTTCTCCTGAGCTGCTCTGGCAGTTCACTTGAATTTAATAGTAATAAAAATAACAAGTTCATTAACATAAAGCCATTAAAAAAATAGCCTTGAATCAATCTGGTTCTGCATGCATTTCAGCAAACATTGAACATATCTGATAGATGTGAATCTTATTAGATGTGGTATCAAAATTGGATTCAAATTGAAATTGTCAAAGTGAAATTTCAAAGTTCATAAATAAGTGTAATAACCTTATTTATTACAATGCAAGGTTACATGAGTCAAAAACAATGATTATTTTTTTTATTACTTTTATATGTGGAGCCAATTAAAATTACTCATTAAATCGAATTGTGAATTGAATCTAGTAGTTAGTTTAGTAGTGAATCCGAATCTGTAATCCTAGCCCTTATTGGTATAATTCCTGGCTCATAGATAAACATCCAGAGTTTTATTGTAATGAATGGTAGGCTACTTGTATAAAAATAAATTCCTTAGGCCGTGTGTCCACCAAAGTGTTTTTTTTTTCACACGCCTGGCGTATGTATGAGCGTAACAAGGCGCTGAACTTTTTTTTTTTTTTTTTTTTCCATGCTGAAGTGCTCGGCACTCTGCGTTTTTCACTGGTCATCGAGAGTTGAAAAATGTCCAACTTGGGGTAAAACAGCGCTCATCACTGGCACTTTTTACCCAGCCGTCCAACCACAGTGGAGGAGGGGCGGGACTAATGCCCGACCGACCAACTGTCACAACATTGTTTTTGTTCAACATCAACCAGCAGAGAAAACATTACTAAATGGATGAAGAATAATTTTTAGTATGAAACAAATTATCTTCAAAGTCAGTTACAAGTAAACTGTGCTGTGGATATTCTGTATCATAGCAATGAAACATCTCAACGGAAAAAACACTGCGCTGCCAGTGCGCCCACAGCTAGGTGTTTTTCAGCAGAGTGTCTAGCGTTTTCAGCTGGCTAAAAACGCTTTGGTTGACACACAGCCTTGTACTTGATGTTTTTGATTCACATCCTTAGTTCCCTTAATAGTTTGTGTATTTTGTTTTATCTACAAGAGTTTGATTGCATTTGGTTGTTTGTGTCCTAGCTCATGGAGGTTACAGGCAAAAATCAGGACGAGTGTATGGTGGCCCTTCACGACTGCAATGGAGACGTCAACAGGGCTATCAACTTCCTCCTGGAGGAGGTCACTGTCAAGGTGTGCTCTTGACACAGTTCATCCTGCTTTACTCATTTCTGATTCACTGTATTTTGTAAAAGGATTAATCATACCAGAAAAACTAGACTTAATTGAAATAATGTAATGGATTTTTTTCAAACTTTACTAGCATTAAATACAAGTGATTTAAGTTGCAACGGATCTTTAATAAACATATAAGAGGTTAATAAATTCATGTATTGATTATGTTTTGAAATATTCTCATGCTGTGCTAATTTGACAGGACTCATGGGAGACAGTTGGCAAGAAGAAAAGTGTTGGAAAAGAAGGGACTGCACCAGAGAGCAGAGAGAAAAGAGGAGAAAGGGAAAGCAGAGGCCGCGCGGCTTCAAACAGACGTGGCCGAGGAGCCAGCCGCAACCAGGAAGGTGTGTTTCTGTGCGATTAGTGTGCACATGTCCTGACATGCATGTATAGGTTTGTTTTTGTCCTGAGGCAGAGTATCTAACGGCTTGCATAATAATGATGTTTTTGTGATTTAGATATCATCTTTATGAGCATTTCTTGTTCTTGGGTGTTTTAAGGGCGGTTGGAAGAGAACGGGTTTGATTCGGCTCCAGGAGAGAGAGGAGGAGATCGTGGACGCAGAGGAAGAGGGAGAGGTCAGTGCATTATACTCACCCCTAGACATTACTGCTCATTAACACACTGCTGCCCCCTGAAGTGGTTTTTAAGTTGATTAGCGGCATATAATATAATTTGAGTACACTACTCTTCAAAAGTTTGGGGTCAGTTGGACAGTTTAGTTCTGCTCATAAGTTTCCGTACTGCTTGAGGATTAATAACATTAACTAAATTGGGATCATAATTTCATTTTTAGTGCTGTAAACGACTTCACACAACTGATGTTGACATTATTTTGTGGCCAAGAAAAAATATTAACTGAATTTACACTAGTGATGCACTATACCATTTTTTTTTTTCAGAATCGATCTGATACCAAAAATTCTGAATATTCACTGATACCTGCAGTTTTTTTGAAATCAAGAAGAATTCATGTTACTGTGTTGAACTTAAAATCACTCTTGTGTGTGAAACACAATCTACTTAATACAGATAACTTTATTATAAAGAAAATCAACAAATATATGATCATAATCTAGGACAATATAGCTATTATAAACTAGATTAGGGGATAATTCAGCAGTAAAATTTAGTCTAGAAAAATCACGAGTGCACAATTGTGTAAAATCTGAACATTTAGTGAAAAACATTTAGTGGTGAACAAATAAGAGACAATAAGAGTAACACTAAATCTGGTAAAACATTGCTCTTTGTATTGTTGTAACGCATACATGAAAAATAAGATGATAAATCAAAAAGATAAATAATTTTATATATATAGCCAGGGCTCTGTAGAACAGCTGTTTAATGAGGCAGCAACGTATGATTGATAGGACAGAACAAGAAAGGCTATGAATAATCTTTCATTGCGTCAGTGTATTAAGACGTGAAAGTCTCCAATAGAGTGCTGTACAAAGCACTTATATGCATTCCGAATGATGCGCTAGAAGTAACATGAGTCACATGAAGTCTGCATTGAAAATTTCAATGCACAAAGGAAAGACATGTTGATGCTTAGTGTATTTTAGAGGATCTATCTATGCATTAGTTCGAGCCTTTTCTTTTAATAGTTTTAAATTTCAGTGACCGTGCGCCTGAAGAACAATTATAATGGTCTGACTCTACTCTAGTGTTGTGATCTAAAAGACTCCCGGTAGAAAGTAGCATGATTAAAGCCACAATATGTACTTTTTCGGCTTTAAAAATAGCAAAAATAACTATCTATACGGAGAAATTTATAGTTTAATTCGAAGACACGGACCGTTTCTTCATTTCCATTTCGTCGCCTGTCTATGGCGTCATATAACCTTTGACTCCTCTATTTTCTCTAACTTCCTTGCGGAACCCGGCGAAACCACCAAACACAAAGGGGAACACTGGACTACCGCCAATAAAGCAAAGAAAATGACGAAGAAAAAAAAGTAAGACGTATTTTTATGCGTGTAAATCACGTGCCCGCTCACGAGCGCTCACTCAGACGAGACGCACTGTCCCCATTGCTGCTCGCGCATATAGCGCTCCCGTCCTCGTTCACAGTAACCGAGTCGTCTCATTCAAAACAGCCAACTGTTGCTGTTAGCGAGCCGCGCACATTGAATACTCATATGAGTCAGGTTGCGAATGTACGTGCCCGCTTTAGCGCGCTCATGCTAACTAAATAAACGCCTCACCTGCGGCGCAAGCTCTCACTACATTCCCTTTAGCCTTTAGGACATAGTGGATGCATAACGCAAACCCAGTCAAACGTTTGACTGCAGTATCTTACGTGCTTATAAAATCCGGTGTGCCCTATATATGAAAAATGTTCTAAAATAGGCCATTCTTTGAAGGAGCGTAATAAAAATATTTATATTCGTCTGTATTATAGTTATGAACCACGATTACGCTTTGCCTGCACCTTCTGCTAGCTGCTACTGCCAGCTCAGTAAAGCTCAAACGTACGGGTGAAAGATATGACCCGAGAAGGGTTTGGGGACAGGAGAAGCATGACACAGGTAAACATTAGGGTTGCATTTAAAGCTTCTTGACAAGCCAAATCTACAGAGAGATGCCGTATCCGTATATTTTGCAATGAAACAATGATGTCATGTCATGAGCTGAGCTGGTTGTCGATTGACAGTGTGATGGATTCTTTTTTCCCTGAACCTGACTACTCTACAATAATACTCACTCTAGTTGGCCAAGTCTTATACTTTTACCTCAACGCGTCTACAGTCGACGTCTGGCTGAGCTATAAACCTACCCTATACCTCAGCGCGTCTATAGTCGACGTCTGGCTGGGTACTAATAATTCTAACTTACTTGTTCTTGCTGCGCAGCTTAAATAACAGACAGACTCCAGCAAATGTCCTTTCAATGCTTTTAATTACGGCCAGGAGAGTTCTCGAGCAATACTCAGAGAACTTCCCAAGTAAAAACAAGGCCGGTGGATCTCAGACAAATTCCATTGAGAATCCCCCCGAAAACACTGATACAACCGTTTTTATACAATAGGGAGGTATGGCATAATGACATTAATTTCATTGGTTCTATAGGTAGACTGTTTTGTTACTGGGTAGAGGAGACTTTGTTTTTATGATTCTAACTTAGTCATCTGTCTAGTTCCATTTCCCATATTTGTTATTTATACACACAGTCAGGTGTTTGACACACATACATTCATCTGAAGTACAGAATGTCTTAGGACATTGTATCAGAGATTTAGCTGGTTAAATGAGGTCAAATGTTAAAACATGGTTAGCTTAATATTCAGTTTAAAATTTTCCACCACAACAGCGACAACAACTCCCGTGAGCCCACGCTCTTTCCCGACGTCATCAAAGTACGTCTTTTGTTATTATGTTAAATGAGTGACCCCTGGTGGCCAAAAAAAATACATATTGTACGCTTAAATTAAAGCAAGAAAGTCCAGAAAAATAGTTGTTTTATGCTAAACCTTAGACCATTATCCACAGATCCGGTATAATAATAGTGACATTGAATCATCTTGGTTTCATTGTGTTGAATCGTAACCGAACGCAACGTGCCGTTTGATGCTGAATGGAAAATAATTGACCGCTGCAGCAGAGGGAAGAGTTACATGATCTTGAATTTAATGATTTAATATTCATTTCTATCTCACATTATTCTATATAAAGGCTTCAGAACACCTATAATATAGTGCACGAAAACTTTATGGTGCTTTATAAGTTTTTTGTGCCTTTTGTGGGGCTTAACAATAACAGGATAGTATACGCTCTAGGGCTGGGACAGTGTGTCGACGTCATCGATTACGTCGACGCAAAATATGCGCGTCGAATCGTCAGACCCAAAACAAAGATGTTGGCGCTGGATAGTAGGAGCAACACGAGTGGCTCCTCAGACTATAAGATGTGCAAGGCGGCACACATTCGTTTCTCTAAAGTACACATACACACAGTCCACATACCGTAAAACTTCAAATAATAGCCGAGTCCCAAATAAACACCTGTTTCTTACGCGCCTGGTGTGACTGCAGGTTTGGGTAAATAAAAGCTGGTCTCAAATAGAGGCCAGGTCTGTTTTTTAGTTTCGGGTTGCCAATCTTCTAAAACCGTCAGATCGTCCGCCAAAGCCTATTTTGATCGGTGAGTGATGTGAAATAGAATGACTGCTGTGCTTGACAAGGCACATAACACAGAGAGAGAGAGAGAGCACTCTCACGTCTTCAAACAACACAAGCGATTTCTTTCTCCCTCGCTCAAATTAATCAAACAGAGCAGAGTGAAATCTGGCAACCTATCTGGCATTTCCTGGTGGATCGAGGTTGTTCATTTTATACGTGTAATTCACACAAGCTCTAAGCGCGCTCGAGACTGCTGCAAGTATGCGCTTTATAGCTAATAGCTATTAATGCCGTGGAAAATACATAGAGAGGACAATGACAACACGCTGGCAGACAAGACCAAGAAGGTAACTTTCAAATTTGGTCAGGCAAGAAAATTAAACTATAAAAAGGCGTACTACTTTGTGGTTATTTAATGTGTCGTTGTGACCGATTGCACTTTTTTCAGTAAGCTAGGTCTGTGTTTTCAAGGCATCGGAAAAATAATCGCTAAATTAATCGTTTAAAAAAATAATAGTTTATCCCAGCCCTAATTCGCACAATATCAGATTTGGATCGGCCTCGTCTGACCGATACACGATCCGGCAAAAATGGCAGCATTGGAGCCGACACCGATACTGAGTATCGGATTGGTGCATCCCTAATTTACTCGCGAACCGGTTCAAAAGTTTACATACCAATGAGTCTCAATACTGTATGTTACCTGAATGATTGATAAGTTTTTGTTTTGTGATTGTTGTCCTTGCCCTGAGGACTGTTCCTCAGAAAAATCCTCCAGGTTCCTCTTTTTTATTATTATTATTTATTTATTTATTTATTTTTTACATTTTTAGCATTTCTGCATAAACTAGGCTTGCTGCACTACTCGTGTTACCGGTGTTCAGCCGCAACATCATTTGCCCACTGTGGTATTTATAGTAATAAAAATGATTTAGTTACTTAGTCAGACGCTACAATTTAAAACTGAATTTACCTGCTCAAACGAGTCACAGCACAGATCAGGAGTCGTCCGATTTCATTAAAGTCTGAGTTTGTCACACCACAGAAAAATGTGTAATTAGCCACCCAGCCAAATTTGAATGATAAAAAAAGCCGGGAAGTACATAAAATAAGCTATCAAAATCATGAAAAAATGAACAGATTCTCTGCTCTCAAACGCTGGGGGCGTGTCTGCTGGCTGTGCTGAAACCACGCCCACTCACGTGAAAGCTGTCGACGGTGATATTAGCTGATTAGCCTTTGGAGACGGGAGGATGAACACTGAGGCGGGAGATCGTCGTTTCGGCCCCGTTCACCAGTAACAGCGGATTATCAGTGAATCCAAGTTGTCTCTGAGGAAAGTTTATAAAACGATCCAGTGTAAAACGATCAACAGAGGCGGGTGTTGGCGGTGATCCTCAGCTCATCATCAAGGTATAGGCTCTCTAAAAACCTCTTCTTGATGTGATCATTTTTAAGGGAATTTAAATGAAGATACCGATCTGTTTTGTACATGATCGCATCCAGGTAGTAGCCCATGCATGTCCGTGTCCAAGGCATAGATAGCTAGAAAACTGTAGGCTCAGCTGTAGTAACTAATAGTACTGACAGTCACTCGCGATTGAGCGGTGAATGCGAATGTGCTCGGGGACGGGGAGTGTTATTGACTGCGTGTTAGGGGAGAGATCAGACTCTGTGCGTCATCAAATAGGGGGGTGTCTAGCAGCTCATGGGTTCCAATGCGTCACGGAGCCCTGATTTAGCCCCGCCCAATTAATCCGTAAAATTTCAATGGTGAAAAAATGTTTAACGATCTAACTCCACATTTCAGTACTTCACAGTTCACAGACTTTGTAATATGTTTTAGCAATACATATGTAACATTTATAATGTGTTTAGAACTTTTTTGTAGAATTGCCTTTACAGGGACTTTAATCACTAGAGGTACAAGCTGACTGACAAGATGATGGCAGAAGATTTGGATTCTAAGCAAAAAGTGCCTTTTTATATTTTTGTTTTAAACCTAATGCTAAAACAGAACCTGCAAAGGATTATTTGTGTTACTAGTTGTGTTTTTCTTTAAGAATCATAATTAACCCCCCATTCAAGTAATTGCTGACTCGAATTGGCGCTAATTTTAGAGAAAGTAATGGCTCGTTTCCACTGAGGGGTACGGTACGGTACAGTACAGTTCAGTACGGGTCGGGTACACCATGATCAGGCTTGCGTTTCCACCGCCAACAGTACCCTTACTTGATAGGCGTGGTATGCTGGAAAGCGATCGACGTCATTTTCGCGCGAAGAAAGCGACATAGTAAACAACAATGGACAGACAGCAGATCTTGTTCGTGCTTCTCGGCATGTTTGTCAAATAAGCGCTGGCATATATGCGTTTCCAAGAACCCAATGCAAAAAATCCGAAGCCAAAGCCGACCCAGGAGAATGATCCAGAGGACGCGAGTCCAGCAATTCTGCTAATGGAAAAGCGCGTTCTTGAACGCGGGACTCTACTCGCTCTGGCTCTGTGACTCCGGTTATCTCTGTATGTTCATTTTAGGCAACAGTAAAATGAAATATGTTATAAAACACCACTCTGCTTCTTTTTGATTTCATTTTAATACATTTTAAACATTCTAAAGCACACAAATGTGGTTCAGGCAACGCATAGCCTTGATTATATTCACTGCATGTATTTAACGTTATATTTATAACAAAACTAAATATAAAACAACCCTGCCTCTTTTCGTTATATTAAACATATTCCAGGCAATATGTAATGTAATGTATTCCATATCGCATTGGTACAAATGTTGCAATAAACAACATTACAAATGATCTTGCAATAAAATTTAGAAAAGGAAAAAATCTCTTTTGTTGAATTTCAGTTTTATCAATAATAGCCATTATAAAAGTATAAGTAAAAGGTACAAAAGATATACAGTAAAGCTTAAATAACATCAAGAAACAATTCAGTCAGTGAAATATACAAATTCAGCGCTCAAAGATATGAAACTTCACGTAGACTTCTGCCAAAAACTATTGGCCAGGGAACGAATTATAGTTTCACGAGACCAAAGATCACCTGTAAGGTTTATACAAGACGAACTATATATCATGTTCAACCACTACAGAGACGTGTCAGCCGAGTCAGCGGCAAACATCAGAACGGCTAGCCGAGGAAAGGCTGCTCCAGGCGGGGGACACGAGCGCGAGCGTCCGGTGATCGCTTGGAATGGATCTCAGTCAAATTATCATAAATCTATAAATGAACCACAGATTTGAGCTTTAAAAAACTACTTTCTCGCCTGAAATACTCTTAAAACTACATTTCGTGGCACAATAACAGTAGAATTTTATTTCAACTGTATTCTTCAAATGCCCTTGTAGCACGCGCGAGTGACGATCCTCTGTCCACCAATCACCGTTCTGCAGTGAGTCTAGCTCCACCTTTTAGTACCCTTTCACTGTGCTAGGTACCCCAACGGAAGGGTACCCAAAAAGTGGTACGGTTCGGCTTTTTGGTACCATTCACAAGTTTTGACAGTGGAAACGCAAATAATTGCGTACCGAACCGAACTGTACCGTACCGTACCACTCAGTGGAAACGAGCCATAAAATCCGCACAGGCATTCATAATGGTGCATGTGCACTGGCGTTTAACAGAAGAGCGATCGTTTTACTTAATGCGAGCTCCACTTCCGCAAGAATTAATTGAAAACACTCGCTCTGCTCAGCACTGTTATGAATACCTGTGCGGCCATGCACATTTTGCTTTTGAATCAGAGATTTCCCCCCACCCAGTGACTGTGGAATTTTGCAGTGTTTTAATATTATTTTTATTAGCCATCTAGAGGTGTAGAATGTGCCAGGCGCATTGAATAATTGCTTTTTTTGTTCTCATCCTAAACCCTAGATATTCACACCAGAGAACCTTAATAGAAAACAACATATTATATGTAATTGTTTAGAGTGTAACACTTATCATGTGTTTGATATTTGGACAGTCTACGGTATGCATTCTGGTATCTTAGACTGGGCAGGATGGGGCCTGTTCCTGTGTTGCTATTTGTGTCACTGAGCAACGTTTGTAGGGCACTTCATGTGACGAATGCGTTGTTTAAAGCAGCTGCAATTCGAGAGGGGAAGATAAGGGATAGAGCAAGAAAAAGACCGGAAAGTAGGGCTGCACGATATTGGTAAAAAATGGCATTGCGGTATTTTATATTTCCACGATATATATTGCGATATTAGAACAATTTCCCCAGGTGATTTGAATAGCTCTATTTGGAAAGAATGAATCATTCTAGAATGACTGGGGTGGTTTTGTCATGGAGTAAATCCGCATAGAAACTAATATTAATTGAATGTTTACTAATGTTGTTAACAGGTTATGTTAACAGGATGCAGCACATTAATGGTGGTTGAGGAGAGTCCCCTTCCCCCTATATAAAGCACTTTGAGTGCAGAGAAAAGTGCTATATAAATGTAATGAATTACTATTATTAATGTAGTTTACTAGGCTTTAATAAATGTAACCTTATTGTGAAGTGTTTCTGATTTATGTATCTTGAGTTCAGTGTTGAATAGATCAGTTGTTTTAACCATTCATTAAAGTGAATCGGTTCAAACGAGTCATTAGTTCGCGAATCGGACGCGTCATTAACGGACCACGCCACACGTGTGATTATCCAGGCAGGTTAGAACATCGCACAAGATTTGTGTCAACACAGAAAACATTTCATCACTGGATAGCTTTTTTTTATTCAAAGTGTGGTTTATGTAATGTCATCTGGATGTGGAACGGCAATTCACAAGCAGTGGTAGTTCAGAAAAAAAAAATAACTTGTCTTCCGACCATTTACCGTCATGTATTCTCAAAGATATTAGTCAACTCAAATCATTGATATGCGCGAGAGCGGGAGAGAGATCAAGACAGTTTGAAGACGGTGAGACTGCATGCGCGAACGGGACTTTCACTCTCTCATTTAAACGAGCGCAGAAGTCACTCATCGTCATCTGCATCACACATTCACCGGTCAAGCTTTGGCGGGACAAAAATGCGCTTTAAGACTGACAGAAAATAGCGCGCAAGTTCCAGTCTTCTTGCGCTTGATGTTTAAACTGACAGGACTTGCAAATTGATAAACTCACACTATGATGGTTAAACTTTGCATTTAATCCGCGAATCACAAGCCTTACACGAGCCGGGGAGCTGCTGGCACGTAGCCTACTGATCATGAATCACGGATTAACTACGATATGAGTGACATCGCACATCCTTGCGATGTGACTATCGTGGATTCGCACATCGCGATATCGATGTTAAAGTGATACATCGTGCAGCCCTACCGGAAAGAGTCATTAGAAGGGGCTGTCATGTCTCTTAAATTACATTTTATTTTCAAGGTGGTTTGTAGGCTGTCTCGATTAGTCAAATCAATTAATCGCACAAAAAAAAATGAGTTTGATTAATTTTTCCAGCTGTGATTTTATCTCTCCCTCTCTCTCTCTCTACCTCTACCAACCAAAGAGACTGGATGACTACTCTCATCCGGGCCGATATTTACTGTCCTTGGGCCGGGCCCTTGATCTAGAGACATGCACTCCCAATGCAATAGAGTGCGGCGCGGCACTAGATTTGATGGCTGAGCATGGGCAGTAATAAACTCACTGCGTGTGTGCGGGTTGGGATACAGTGAAATGATTCGTGGGACTCCCGTAAACTAGGAATATCTATGAATAAAACATAAAAACGAATAGATTTTTATTCATCTGTTGCAGAAAAGCAACAACAACAACTAAAACAAAATAGAAACGGTTTACAGGCCAGAGTTTCTATTCATAACATCTTTGCAGCGTTGAACGATGTAGCCAATCACAGTTCTGTTTCACTGATTTCTTGAACACAATGGCCAATCAGAAGCATTTAACATCGACTCCCCTCACCGCTCAAAACTGACTTTTTGTTCAGTGCTTAATAGGGCTGGGTAATAAATATGGATTTCTCGATATTAATCGATTCTCATTTTTACGAACCGATATCGATTCTTAAATCTCAAGAATCGATTAGTCATCCTGTTTCATTTGAATGAATGGGACATTGTATCGTGGCTGCGCGCATCCAGAAAATCGCAGTAATCTTTGTCCTTTGTTTACTATTGATATGAAACAAAGTCTCAATTTTCAGACTACGTCCATTTTCTTCATAAATTCAAAAACATAAATAGCGTTTTGGCGCTGTGGCGTGAGATCGCTCTGGCGCAGAAGCAGCAGTGCGGATCTCTCTTCCGGATTAATAATACCAGTCACAGCGCCAAATAAACATGAATGAGCATCTGAAAGTGTGTTAAAGATAGAGTACAACTTATCCAAATCCGGATCATGTCACATTGATTAACTCAATCAGCGTTTCAACCGTGGAAAGACGTCAGTTAAACAGCTTGTAATCAATGTATCGTCATATTTACCTCAGAAAACCCACATAAACTTGTTAGTCAGATAGAAAAAATAACTCTAGAGAGGAGCATTTTGCTGAATATATACACTATATTAGATATGCATTATAATCTTTATGTTCTTCAATATTTAATGCATATTTGAATAAATCTGGCAAGTTTTTATGACAGCCACCATTTAAATGTTTATATTTCATATGATCTTCTTATTATAAAAATAAATAAAAGTGTAATTTAAGTGATTCATTCATTATTACTTTCATATTTGAATAAATCTGGCAAATTTTTATGACAGCCCAAATTTAAATGTTTATATTTCATATAATCTTCTTGTTATAAAATAAATAAATTTAAGTGATTAATTCATTATTACCTTCATATTAGGCTAATAAAGCCTAGTAGGCTACAACTAGACTCCCATAGTTTACAGCATTAGTTAAGAGATTTGATTCCCTTGAGAAAAATGGCCATTTATTGTAACTGATATCCAAAATAATCGATATCGAATTGAATTGCAAGCTTGTGAATCGAAATCGAATCGAATTGTAAAATTTGTCTTAATACCCAGCCCTAGTGCTGAATTCTCTGTTCATTGTGCAGTCAGCTTCATTGATAATAACAGAGATGTGTGATCAAGATGAACTGTCAGCTTTTTAGGAATTAAGGAGCACACGCAATAACCTGCTTTCTTTTAGGCTAAATAACATTTGTTATTAAAGCATTAACACACAAACCATTAATTTATCATATGGTCGGGTTTTGTTTACATTATTTTTATTTATTGTTTTTGGTATTTATCTAAGTGCATTTTTTAACAGAGACTGAGTTTGCTTTTATTGTTTTTGGTTGTTTTGATATTTAAAATGTTTTCCATTTTCAGTGTTAAATAGTCTTTAGAAATAAAACTTTATTGATCTTTGAAAAGGTGTACCTGCATTATTATGCCATCATCATTATTTTAGATGTAAATGGTCTCAGAACAGCAATATTATCGTTTATCGCAGTAATTTCTTGGACAGTTTATCGTCCATCAAAATTTATCGTAACAGGCCAATCATATCTGAATGTTGGCAAAGTCATATCTGAATTTGAGGTACAGGAGGAAAAAAATATCTAAATGTACCAAAGACAACCTATCACACTTGCTTTGAAAGACACAAAACAAGATTGACCATGTGGTCATTTAACTTGGCATTATTTTATTACATTTTTACTTTATTTTCACTTGTTCTAATATGGATTCATACTGATGTGCCATGTCAGGTGTAGGAGGTAGAGGAAGAGGCAGAGGAGCTGGAATGAGCAGGTTCTCTCAGGGAATGGGGTGAGTTGTTGTTTTTTTCAAAACCAAAGAAAAAAATCACAACACCTGTGCCTATTCTTGGTCATTCACTCTCTCCCCCTTCATTTCTTGTGTTTGATTAGTAGGACGTTTAACCCCGCTGACTGCACCGGTTCTGCTGAAGCAGCGGATCCTGTAAGTGAGACTACTGAAGGAGCAGGTGAGTGCAGTTTAATGATCTGGATTCTGGACACTGTTTCTTTAATAGAGCGTTGCTCCTCTAAAGCTTTTCACTTAATCATATCTGAAGCCATTTTCAGAAAAGCATTGACGTCAGTGAGACTGTTTTTAGTGGTATTGATTTCATACCGCATGCTCTGTATTGATTGAGATTCAGAATGCTGATCTCATATCCAATTTATGTAGTGCAAATCATCAAACCGAAAAGCTAAATTTGTGTAAATGAACAAGCAATAAAACTGGGTTTCTGAGTTTTATCTAAAATCTAAACTCTGCTTTTCTGTCAGGAGCCTGGAAGGACAGTCTAGAAGATTGGGCATCCGAAGACTGGAATGAAGATGTGAGTGACCTCGTGTCGAAATGAAATTGGAAAACTTGAATCGTAATGTCAATGTGTAATGCTCACTTCTCCATTTATCAGCTATCTGAGACCAAAGTGTTCACTGCTTCCTACGCTCTTGGCTCCAAGAACCCCATACAGCCTGGACAAGGGTGAGTGCTTTCTGTGTTTCAGCACTTTCCAGCACAGAGCAAAGATGTATGGAGGCCTAGGAGTGCCACTTAAAAAAAATAAATTAAATTTTATATATATATATATATATATATATATATATTAGGGCTGGGCAAGTTAACGCGTTATCGCGTTAACGCATTTCTTAATTAATGCCGACAATTTTTTTAACGCACGTTAACGCAGTTTTTTTTTTTTCAATATTTTTTTAAAGTCCGTTGCTGACTGGCTCTGAATAACAGGCCTACAGTCAAAACCATGGATAACAGGAGGGGTGGGATGTTGGTCAGCCAGCAAATAACCCATCCAAACAAGCAGTGGAGAAAGGCTTTGGCAGGTTCTCTCAGGTGAATAGAAAGGGAGACAGCGCTCCGTGAGACGAGTGACGGGTGCGGACAGTAGCCTAACAAACGGCTTCTGTGCGCTACGCAGCTGTAGCCTTTTTAACTTAAATTAAAATTATACATAACTTTACCTGAAAAGCCAACGTTTAGTTTAGCGGGGGTGCTCTGCCATGTGAATTCCCGTCTGTTGATGTCCTGATAACTATTTAGATTCTGGAAACACACAAACAGCGAACCGAGGATCAGTCTGTCTTCCAATGATTTGTGCTGGCTGCGCGTCGTGTACAAAAAGTTATAATTCAACGTCGGCAACGGGTGGGCGCGTGTGTGAGGCGAGCTTGACCGCAACAGTTTCACAGGAATGCACCCGTCCCGCTTGTCGCTGCACCTTGTGCTTGACCACTTCACCTCACTCTAAATGCTGATTTATACTTCTGCGTCGGACCTACGCCAGAACCTCTACGTGGTTTTCATTATACTTCTGCATCGTTGTCCGCGTTGACGCGCAATTACGGGAGCATGTGAAACCCGGGGAGCGGTTCTAGCGATCACATCGCTTGAGGTATTGACGCGTTGTTACATTTTTGGAGAGGTGCACGTCAGGGTACGCGCGCTACACACAGCCTACGGCGTAAGTTCGATGCAGAAGTATTAGGCTTTACCTCTGTGTAATGTAGCCTAGTGTACGTGGGAAACCATAGCATGACCAAAACTAAGCTATCAGAGAAGTAACGTTGGTAGACTTATATCTGTAGTAGTGGTCATGACCTCTGACTACATTGACTGTTTCTGCTGCTCCCTGATAAAAGATACTACCTGTTGATACCTGTTCAGAAAAAAAGAAAACTGGACTCCTTTTAACTATAAAAGGTAATCCCCTGTGCCAAATAGCTTTGTTTTAATATTTGATTTGATTACATTAATATTTAAGTTGAGATTTACAATAAATATTTTATTGCTACTGTAAAAGAGAATACTGCTGGTATAAAGCACCTTATTTGTTTAAAGTTTTTGCAAACCACATGTTATTGCACTTTTATGTATATAGACATGTATGTATAGTACATTTAAATCAAAAGTGTGCAATACATTACTTTAGAATTCATTATTCAATTTTCCGCGTAACAATGCGATTAATCGCAAGAAATTCATGCGATTAATCGCGATTAAAAAAATTAATCGTTGCCCAGCACTAATATATATATATATATATATATATATACTGCATATACTGTATATGTGTGTGTATAAATATATTTCAAATAATTCAACATGTTTATAATAATTCCTCGTCAAATTGACAAAGTTACATTCAGAAAGTATTCTGAGTCTCTCGGATTTTATCAAAATATCTTCATTTGTGTTCCGAAGATGTACAAGGGTCTAACGGGTTTGGAATGAAAATAGCTTGAGTAATTACAGAATTTTGGGATAATATCCCTCAAAAAAGTGAACTATCCCTTTAATCCTAATATCTAATATATAGTACTTTTCTTTTCTTTTTTTTTTAAGTAGCACTCCTAGGATGACAATGGAATTACTTCTTACTCTGTCAGTCACATTTGTTATCACCTATACAACTTGTTTGTTGGCACGGTATCATTTTATATCAATTTCATTTGAAGAGTTTCTGACCAAAGATGCTGACAATTTGTTTTTCCTTTACCACTAAAGCGCTATATGATAACGAGTCTGGTTTGTCTTCTGCTTAAATTTTCGAGAAGCAAGTTTAGACCTTTATCTCTCTGCCTGTGTGCTCTAAAATATTTGGCAAGCATTCAGGTATGATTTTCCCCTCCCAGTCTTGTGAATTTACGACTTGTTTTGGAATTGAATAAAAAAAAAGCACACATCTTTACAACTCGCCAAGCGTGACAGTTGAGCAGGCATATATAAGTGTAGTGCCCTAAAATATCCTCTCTTCCTGTGTTGTGGAAGCATCAGAACCAAAGATAAATGCTTTTCTAATGTTTTGTATCACAGAGTAATGGCCTTTTTTGTAGTTGTCTGAATGTGTGTGTCTGCTCATCAGGATGGATCTCGGCTCTCTGTTGCCTAAGGTGGCTGACGCCGACTCCGAGCTGGTCGGATTGGAGCAGTCATCCCTTGAAACTCTCACTCAGAGCCTGGTGTTCACCAACTCCCAGCAGTACTCCACCCGAGCGCACACACACAGCTACGCTTCTGCTGCTGCTGGCACTTATGCACATGCTGCATCGGTGAGAACACAGGCACACATACAGCACTTGCCTCTGCACCGTAACCACAGATTTATAGGATTATTCTGGCTATTTTAGTAATTATTCAGAAGATCCTCTACAATTCAAAAGTGTGGGCTCAGTCAAAAAAAATCCTAATAACTGATATGATGCCAATATATAATGTCCACTATTACATATTCTTTACATTTTTTGTAATAACAAATGTCTAAAAGGATCTTTGGTACAAAGATGAAACTTAAAAGTCCCAAACTTAGTAAAACAATGTATATTGAATGGCATTTTTTTTTTTTGCTTTGGTATCAAAATTGGTATTGATAACTGTAATTTTACTGAAATTGGTTTTGACTGAAATAGAAAGGGTTGCAAATTAGCCTATTAGCTAGAAACTTTTTTTATGCAACACATTGTTATGGCTTTTACTGTGATAGTTATGTAGGGCTGGACTATTTTGGCTAAAATCATGATTACGATTATTGAATTATTATTATTTTTTTCCTCATATGTCACTGGCAAGGCTTTTACTGTAAATATGTAAGTGTGTTTTTCTAATGAAAGAGTGCATAATCCTGTCTTTGAGATTCTAAAATAAGGAAACGCACGGATAGCTTTTAATGCTATTAAATATTTAAAAATGTAGAAAATAGTTATTTTTGTAAACAAAATAAATTATTGTAAATATTGCCAATCTTAAGTAAAATATAACTTGTATAAAACTAAAAAACTACTCCTTTTCATATTGTGTAGCATTTGTAAATGCTTGTGTTATCGAAAGCAGTTTTGTGGAGTGTAGACACTTGTTGCTGGTAGGGCTGGCCCGAATACCATTTTTGAGCTTCGGTAGTAATGAACATCGAATATCCGAAGCTTCGGAATCTCTATATGGTGCAATATAGATAGACAGGCAAGACGCGACGCGTTCAGAATGAATAAACTACAGAACAGCACGAGCGGGAAGCGGTGCGCCTCACACGAGCAGAACTTATGCGCCGAGAACGGACACTGCAAAACACACACACGCACACGTCTGTTAACTTATAACTGACTAACAAATAACTGACAAAGTAGGGTAGATTTAAATACAGAAGCGGCGCGCGCAGGGAATATGCTCTGAGAACGGACACTGCATTAGTGATATAAAATAGGCACACACAGGCCACCTCCATCAAATTTCGTGCCGCCGCCGGCTCTCGACAAAACTCAAACAAATGCTCAGATACCATTTTCCCATCATAACCGTTCTGTTGCAGGTTCTGTGTCCATTCGCATACCATATACAGTGTTTCCCCTAGGATTTTTTTTTTTTAGGGGGGCGGGGGGGCTACTGTAGCGGAGCGGGCATGTCATTTTTTTATTATTAGACATCAAAAAGAATGTATAATAATTCAAATCATGTAGTATTAATTTTTTTAGATATATAGATATATGAAAAAAAAAATCACACTAATGTGTTTTTGTTGGTAATAAAATTAAGCCATAAAACACTAATTTTTATCATAAACTTTTTGTCAAATAATGTGCTGCACAATGAGCTTTACTGTAAAAATTAAAACATGGATTATTCCTTAAATTCAGTTTTGTTTAAAACTGAATTTAAGAATTTTGAAAAACTGAAGTTATGGATTTTGTTAAAGTTCATAATTTATTCGTATTAGTGTTAATGTATTATTAGATCTTTTGTCGCCCCCCCTAAAACAATGGTAGGGGAAACACTGATATAGTTTGCCGGTAGTGATGTGCGGGTCAGCGGGCCAAGTAATAAAACATTCCAAAAAATCAAAGGTGGATGACAGATGAATCATTATTATAATGTGTTGAGTTTAATAAAGACACAGAAACTCTCATCACGGTAAAACGCAATGATGAAATGAATGTGCATCTTTCGTTTTCAACAACATAGCCTAATTCTATTCAGGGAAAACCAATCAAGGAAAACATATCAGGGGGGCTAGATGTTATCTCGTCATGTCGAGAACAGCGATTCTCTGTTCCCAGGTCTGTTATACTTATAACACACTAACAAATAACTGACAAATTAGGGTAGATTTAAATAAAGAAGCAGCACGCCTCATGCGAGCAGGGATTACATGCTCAGAGAATGGGACACTGCATTTGTGTTATAAAACACACACACAGGTCTTTTAACTTAAGCAATATATTTAGTTAGGTATAGTTTTCTCACTAACAAAGTACGGTAGATTTAAATGAATAAAAACAAAATTTAAATGAATAAAAACGAAATTTAAATAAATAAAACAAAAAAAATACATTTAAATGTATAAAAAAACGAAATTGAAATAAATTAAAACAAATAACTTAAATGTAGACAAGTCCGCCGCGAACTCTATGGGCGCCGCCATCTTGCCTGCCGCCATTACTGCGGGCCTGCGAAGTGTGACGGTGACGGCGCTCTAATGATATTTCAATGAAAGCGGATCCTACTTATGAAATAAAATGCCTGGTTTACATTGGGTACCTGGTAGATGATGTCAGGCAGTGGCCAAAACGTACAGATAAAGGTAATTTATTGACAACATGTGTTAATGTAAAAATGCGTCAGCCTAATGTAATGTAATTATGACGTGTATTAATTTATGACAACAATAAAACCGAACGCTGTCATAGATGTGTTGCTAATATCATATGTTTACATGCCAACTGTCCCGATAAAATACTGCCGTACAAAGGCAAAATGCACCAATTACGCAAACAAAGAAACGGAGAAAATGCCTTTAAAGTTTTTATACCAGCCAGTCAAACATGTTATGGATAGATTATGTGGTAATTCATCTCCGAAACGGGACATAATTTAACCCAGATATTTTTTTCACAAGACAGAACAGATGTCATAAAGCCCATTACAAGTCTTAACTCATTTTTGACCAAATGTGTAGTTACTGCGCTTTGCCTTTGTAGGGCAGAATAGACTGCTACTGATCTAACCACTGACTACACCAGCAACACGACATTTGAGAATGATCACGACACCGGTCATAATCCATCACAGCCCACATGCGCATCAGACCATACAAACTCAACATCCAGCCACGCAAGAAAACATTAAATATTACCGAAGTAATAAAATGCTGATGTGATTTGCTGCCCAAGAAACATTTCTGATTATTATTAATGTTTTCTTTTCTAAAAAGTCAGGATTCCTTGATGAAATCAAAGTAGATTTAGCCGAAATAAAAAATCTTTGTAACATTATAAATGTCTGCGTTCACTTTTTGATTACTTTAATGCGTCCTTGCTGAAGTATGATTGATTTGTGTAATGTGACTTTTTTGTGTGGTCTTAAAATCTGATTTACAATTAAATTGTACATAAATAGTTTTTTTAAAAAAGAAAATTTTAAACACATACTAACCTAAAATTACATACTGTTGTAAGTTGTAAACTGTTGTAAATTACATACTGTCGGTCCCAGTAAAATATCTAAGTCTCGCAGTAGATTCATTTAGATTGAGAATAACGGATAAAAAGGATGATGCATTTCGTTTCTATTATTCTATTTTCCACAATGTCAAGACCCAAAATACGTACAAGCGCAGACATGCACTTCTGTCCATACAAACTCCGCTGTTTTCGGCGCTGTTCTGCTCTCTAGCCAGAGAATGCTCCCGTTGTAGGAACACTTTTAGTAGTCCAAGAAGCCAATATATTTACTAAATAGCTATAACGAAGTTTTATGTTAAGTATTATATTTCACCAGATTTTATACTGTAAAACCTATTCAAGCACGAATGAGAACCGTTTCGAGTGGGATGCCAGGTGTGCAAAAAAAACACGATTATTCGAATGTCACACAACCCACCGAACGAAGATTAGAATAGCTGGCTGTTTGTCAGTCTGTCCTTTTTCGTGTTACTTTGGTACAAGCAGCTCCTGTTGATGAGTTCACTCAGTATTTGAGGAATCAGACATGTCTCAGCAGCGTCTATAGTTTGCTTATGAGCTGTTATTTCTTTCAAGAAACCACGCAGGTGCGTTTTCTCTGATTCAATCATAAACTAGCGCATTTCATACCGTTTCACGCTGGCGAACGATCCCGGCTTAAACGGCATCATTAGACTGCAACGCGGCATTGATTACGGCTTTTGTTCACACAGCACGCGCTCCGTGACTAAACCATGAACTGAACACAGCATTTTTCTCTGTCCCCATCCTGGCGGCACCAATCCCGGGCCATGTTTGCGTTCAAACAGAAGGTGTTTCTTCTTTTTTAATTTCCCTAGATCAATGTGTTGTGTGAAAGGGGCTCATGTTGTTTCAATGTCGCGTTACGTGACTACTATGTTTTAAGGGGAAAGTACATTAACACATAGTGGGCGGTAGGGTTGTGTATCACCAACAATGTCACGATACGATACGCATCACGATACTAGAGCCACGATACGATATGCATCATGATACGGATCAATTTGGAATTTAATTTAGCTGGGTTTAGTAACAGTGCTACAACAGTTGTGATGACTGAAAAACTGTTTTTTATTTGTCTTTTATTTTATTTGTTTTTTATTTGTAAAAAAATAAATTTTATTTATTTTTTAATTATTTATTTGTCATAAAAAAATTAGTTAAATAAAAATGCTGAGAGTGGCTCTACCCTTTTTTAGAGTGCTTTTAAAGTCTGCCTAAATGTCTGGAATGACAATTATAGTGACACTGAAGCATGTCTACACTGCTCAATGAGTAAACAAAACTTAAAACATTCCATAAAAGCAAAAATGATAACTTAAATTTGTTTTCTCAACACCTAGTATTTAGCAATTTGATCTTAAGTGTTCAAATGTGCACCAAACAAAGTCATTTATTCTATGTTAATCATTTTAAATTATTACATTTTCAGATTTTTATGCAGAAACAATTGATTGACATGCTCAGGGTGAAGAGAGTGACAGCAGAATATCTCAAAACGCTAATGCTTATCACCATAATAACCAACTATGTTTAGAGGATACTTACCAAGACCGAAATTTGACATAATTTTGCATGTTTAGTCTTTTAAAGCAAAATAATCTCGCGAGCTGTGTGTGAGGTGACTTGCACGCAGCGAAACTAAATGCACGCAGCGAAAACCAACTCTCAGAGAGTGCGCAAGTACTGAACAGATTAAAGTCGTTTGAATATTTAAACTGGTAAGACTTAAAGACACGCAAATGGTAAACTTTAGTCACGATGCAATGCTGGCCCGATTAAGCAAGTGAATATTCCCTCATGTCCCGACTCCTAAACGCGAGTGTTCCACCGGCTGCAGCGCTGGATGCTTGCCTTGAGCAGCTGTTTGAGAGACGAGAGAGCAGACGCAGCACCATTGAACTCACGCTGTTGCTGAAAGTGCGTCTCATGTTTTCAAACTACTGATTTGATTTTATAATACAAAATAAAAGCTTAAAGGTTCTGTAAACGATCCTGGGTGTTGACGTTCGCAATATTTTCAAACAAATCGGAGGCTAGCTAGACCCTCCCTCCTTCGCATCTCATCTCCTCCCCCTCCCTTCCGTGCTTCCTGAAATAATTGTGAACGTCGGACTGGAAGCCCTTCTGCCGCCGGAGTTCTCGCCATCGTTCAAAAGCTTTACTACCGATGGAAATTCGGAACTTTGCACGTTCTTTATCCGACTCCTTCTTCTTTTTAATTTGTTCTTCAGAACGACGTCTCTTTGGTCGTGTGTCTGTCATTTTTCAAACTTCCCTCTGACGCTTGTCTCTCCTTCACACACACACCCCCTTCATGTGCACGCGCACTAACCCCCCAGACCCACCCTCAAATACTTCTTGCCAGTGATTGGCTGGAACACTGTTTGTTAGGTTTCGTGGTCCGGGTAAGACATGATTGTTTTTGTTGCCGTTTGTGGAGCCTGTGGTGTCTACAGAGACCGCGTTTTTTTTACAGTGTGTTTAGGGGACAGGCAGCTAGCCGATAGTGAGGAGACGTTTGCTGTATGTGACAAAAAATGTTTTGGCCCCACATCGCTTAGAGAACCTTTAAGTAAATCAATGTTTGCAATACAATACCCGTGACGAAATTCGAGCCCAGAATTGGCTTCGGTCAAAAAAAGCACAACAGTATCGATACGGCAGCTGCTGTATCGATACGCGCGTCGCCAGGAGTTCATGACGATATATCGTTGTATCGATATTTTGAGCACAGTTCTAGTGGGCGGATCTATTAATATGTTTCAAAATCCGAATTAACTGACATGGTAAAATCACGTTGGTTATAGGCTCTGAATTTCGTTTTCGATCATTTTTCGATTAATCGTCCAGCCCTATAATAATGTATGTAATAATGTGCACAGCATTGTCCCTGACAAATAAACGGATAAATTTCGGGATCATGACAACACTCACTTTCTTTTTTTCCCCTCTAGACCATGCTGGGTTCCAGGCTTCCCCACAGTGATGTGCAGAAAACTGAGCCAATCAGTACACCCCGAATCGCCCCACTGTCCAATCAGATTTCAGGGGCCCTGAGCAATGGCACTGCATCTGTTGAATCCACTGCTCCGATGCCTATTGAATCCACCGCCATGCCCTTGAATGAACCCAAGGAGACTCCTGTTACAGCAGCTCACCGTGAGTATTGAGCATACTGTCTATACTATATAATTGCTGATTACATGATGTACACATGCTACTGAATCCCAATGACCATTGGAGTCAATATAGTTTTGTAGTTTTACACATCATTAACAAGCTATCTAATATTTATGAACACAAATTCTTTATGAAAGTTTGAAAAACACTGACCACGTCTTTTTGTCTATAGTGGACCTGAAGGCCCAACCCGACCCATCTCCCATCCTCAGTCATCTTACCCAGCATCAAAATGCAACACTCCAGTCGGACCTGCCGGCTCAGGCCCGAGACCCTGTCCCACTTCCCCCATATGATGAGCCTTCTCCAACACTGAAACCCTTTTGTGAGCCTGTCGTTATCACGGCAGAGCCGCCACAACCCAGAAACTTCAGACCACAAAGACGGAGAGTGCCCCCTCCATCTAAGGTAACAAAAGAAAAGCCATAGTGTTGTGTGTGTGTGTGCCTTGTAACATTAATGTTAACAGTAGTGGTTCAATTTGGCTGCCATTAAAGTAAAAAAAACGTTTTTCCCCTCATTCATATAGTTTAATGGCTTTTCATGTTGTGTTGCCAGATCCCCTCTTCGGCAGTAGAGATGCCAGGCTCTGCTGATGTGTCTGGGCTGAACGTGCAGTTTGGCGCACTCGATTTTGGATCCGAATCCACTGTGGAGAATCTCGACCAATCAGAAAGTAGCTATCAGGAATCTGCAGCTGCTCCTCAGACGCAGTGCAGCTTGTACTCTAAGCCCTCGACCATCAGGTCTGTCTGACCACCTGTGTGACACTTCCTTAATAGAATATTTACAAGATCTTAAACTCAAACTGTCATCTCACCCTCATTTTGTACGGTGTGTGGACACTAATTTGCACGATACGTGTGTTACGCGGGTGATTTTTATTTGGTGCTTTTTGACGCCTATTTAAAAATCTTAACTTTGGTGTCAGTTCAGTCATGCCAAATAAGTCATATATTGAAATTGTTAACATATGTGTTTCTACTGCACACTTCTGACACAGGTAACCCGATCTAACACGAGTCTTTTTCTTTATGTACATAATTATGAAGGAAATATTAAACATGAAGACGTTGCGTTTAGTTGCAGAATAGCCTATACAATAAACAATTCAATAAATAATTATTTATAGTTATTGTATATAATTAATTGAACCATCTTTTAATTCATTAACTGCTTCTAAATGCATGCTATTAATAAAATTGTTGACAAATTTGCAGTTATCCCACTGTATGAATAAAAACAATACTGTATCAACATAAATACACTACATAAGTGCATCAGTACGATTTCAGGTTACAAGGCATAAATCTATATTACGGTTTCAGAATGCACACTGACATTTTTGTAATACACGCTGAAGGGTCTCGTCCGCCCGCCGAACTGATGTTCACTACTGTTATAAATATGAACGAGTATTTTTAATAAGCAGGAGAACTTCCCGACTTTAAACAAATAACCGTTTGCATGCGTAGGATGTTTGTGAACGTACAGGAAGATTTCAGATCAAAAAATGGTCTTATTAGTCAATGTATTACCTGTAATATCATATAACTTCCTATTATTTCAATAGAACGTGCAAGTTTTCTAGGGAATGCCAATATGGTGGTGTGGTGGCTTCACTTTTTATGATGTCATGAGCAAACCAGTTCTGTATATAGATCAGTGATTTAAACCCAGAACATTCCACTAACAAGCAGTTCTAATCAAGTGATCTTTTTTTTCCTCTTTTCCTTTTAGTGAGTCTCTAGGTGGCTTGCCTCCAGCAGTAATGGATTCCAGTTACCCATCTGCCTCTCTGGGTTTACCGAGCGCTACTGCTCCTTCTGTTTTGGCTCCCTCCTCAGCCAACAGAGTGGAGTCATCCGCCACCACCCCTCTCAGTGTATGACCAAAACGCTTCTCATCTTTTCACCTTTAAGGCACATGGTTTATGCAATGTGACCGTACTTTTAATTAGATGGCTTGCACTGAATTATCCAGAATTGATTATATACAGGGTTCTTATCTTTTATAGACATCTTTATCTTTTTGTGATCAAAGTCCTTATCTAGTCATCAAAAATGTCTTAAAGTCATTGAGTTTCATTGGTCAAACCAATTGAGTCCACATGTTGAATCCCAGTTTCTACGCAGAATTCAATTTAGGTTTAGGAAATTGCATCATACAAATTAAACAAACCAAATTCTGGAATCAAACAAAGTCACCCAAACGAAGAAAAATCTATTAAATGCACTTGACCCTAAAACCGTATTCTGGACAAATGTGGGCAAAATAGTTTTGATTCATTTTTAAAAAATACTTCGCTTGATCTGAGCGGTACAAGACTTGGCTACTTTTTCTAAGTTTGCCTCTTGAACACACACAATTTTTTTGACTCAAATCTACAATGTTAAGTGGGTGAAAAAAAACCCTCCTTAATCTTGTATTTGGGTCAAAAATGGGCACCAATAGAAATGAAAATAAATAAAATAAGCCAAAATAAGACACCAGGTGACAGCAAAGTCACTTCATCTTTAGGTTTTAGCTCTAAGAACTTATTGGAATGATATTTTAATGTAGTTAAAAAAAATAAAACATAAAAATAAGCATAATTTACATAGAAAATATGGTACTTTTTGAAGTAAATAAATTCAAAAATACCCCAAAATAAAAAAAAAACCCACCATAAATGGATAGACAGAACTTAATCGAAGACAGTGATATAACATTTATAATAAATAAAAATTAGGATCATACCCGAGTCCTCTGTGCCCACATTTGTCCACAATTACAGGATTAGGGGCTTTAAAGTGAATACGGTTTGAGGGCTACTGAAATTGTTCGCCCAAAACTTGATTACAAACCTGTATGACTTTTTTTTTTTTTTTGTGAAAGGTAAAAATTTATAAAATAAATAATTTTTCATATAGTGAAAGTCTTACAGGTATAAAAATATCTTTTTATGTTCTGCTGAAAGAAGTCATAAAGGTTTGTAACATCATGAGGGTGGAGCTTAAAGGGATACTCCATTTTTTTTTTGGAAATAGGCTCATTTTACCACTCCCCCAGAGTTAAACAGTTGGGTTTTACCGTTTTCGAATGTATTCAGTCTAATTTTTTTTTTTTTTTTTTTTTTTTGATAGTTAGAAGAATATCAGTAAACAGACAGTTTCTGGTCTCATTGACTCTCATAGTATATTTTTTTCCTACTATGGAAGTCAATGAGACCAGAAACTGTCTGTTTACTGATATTCTTCTAAAAATCAGAAAATCGGGTGAATGGATTTGAAAACGGTAAAACTCAACTGTTTAACTCTGGGGGAGTGGTAAAATGAGCCTATTTCCAAAAAAAGTGGAGTATCCCTTTAGTTCTCTTTTTCACTATCCTGTTTAATAATTTTTGCCACACTTCACTTATGGTATGATTAACGTTTTATTTGTAATTTATTAATGGTAATACCTTTTTGTTTTTGTTTTTTCTTGTATAACGCCATTCAAACTATTAGGTTCAGGTTCAGGTTTATTGATATAGCCCATTTCATACACAGGTAGCCCAATGTGCTTTACATAATCATAGCAGTTAAGATACAATTTACATACATCAATCACACCAAACATCAATCAATAAATAAAAAAATAAAAATAAAAATAAAAATCATTACAAAAAAATAAAAACATGTTAGTATAATGTATTAGTTTAATGTATAGCTGAATCTGTTTATCTGTTTCAACACAGAATGGATTCAGTGAAATGAGGACGTCTAGTGCACAGGAAGGTAATTGACTTCTCTATTAGATTTTCCATTTTTACCTGTTCTCTCTTTGCCATGTGAATTTGTAGCATTAGCCACAATTGACATTTTTGTCCTGCTATATCTACAGTTCCTCCGTCCAGCACCCCTCAGCCCATATCCACAGCCCTGCACACTGAGAACGGTTTGTCATCTTCCTCCTCTTCAACCGCACCGCCTGCCCTCAGCACAGCTCTTTCATCACTTAGCAGGTACTATCGCATCATTAGAATTTCAGCTTTATTAAATATTCATGAGGAAATCAGTCTCCTTATGGTCTTGTGGTTGCTTGTTCTCTTAGTCACGTGAGCAGCGTTACCTCTCTTGGATCTTCTGCGCCCACCAGCTCTTCTATGAGCGTAAGTTTCTCCTATTTCCACTGTGTTTCCTCAATTTATTCCCCTCTTTACCTGAGCTTCTCTCCCTAATTTGTCCTGATTTCAGCAATGTGCTGCTTTTGTGATATTTGAGGGGCTTTATGTTGTAAATGTTTTTCAGATCAATTTTAAATGAATTGAAATGTTTCCTTCAGAACCAGATGGGCGCTGATGCGAATGTGAACCTGAACACATACTCTGGCTCTGTGCCCAGCGCGTCGGTCAACATGAATGGCCTGAGCACAGGAAACCAGAACATCGCAGCTAACGGGCCACCCGCTCCCTCTGCTGTCCGTTCTGCTCCGCCGCAGAACACAGTCACACCCTCCAACACCTCTGGTCAGTCACACATAAACATTCACTGCATATGATCAGAGTTGGCAGAATCTTTATGGTTGATTTGCTGTTGACAACTTTTTATTATTTAAAAAAGTAAACATATAAACTAAAATTTATCATTTCATGTCAGTTTGTAAATCATTTGCGTGGTTGGTGTAATATTAAAAATGTATGATTTAACTGAATCTTGTTTTCCACCATATTTTCAATATGATCAGGTAAGGCGCCTCCTAACCTGGCTCAAGGGATACCGCCGCTGCTGGCCAGTCAGTATATCATGGGTCCTGGTGGCCTCCTTCCTGCTTACCCGGTTAGTGTATAGCTGATCTGCTCTCAGATGGAAGCAAAAATATATGTACAATTATGTTTATCTTTGTTGAAGTCAAGTGTTCTTGCCTGAATCACATTAATGGCATTGATCTGTGACTTTCTCATCCCTAAAGCCTATCTATGGATATGAAGATCTACAGATGATGCAGTCCCGCCTGCCCATGGTAACAATTTCATAGTCCACTGTTTCTGTCACAACACTTGACTCAACGCTCAGTTTGCATCCATTAAAAGAATTTTGCCCCAAAATAAACTGTGCGAAGTAGGGCTGTACTATTTGGGGAATATTTTCCTTTAATGGTCCAGGTTTGCTGTACTTGTTTGTTTGAGCTGCACAATTTAGCTAAAGATGTATTATAGATCAATATGACAAATACTTGTGCTTTATTTTCATTATGATTATTATTTGTTGTGTTTGTAGTATAAAATTTAGGTAATAGCTTGTTTTCGCCACTGCGTTGCCATGGCGTGAAATGCAGATGGAGGGCAGGAAGTGATTTCTATATTTCTATATTTGCGTCGTTTATGGTTGCTCAAATCGATCAAACCACGAGGAGTTTTTATCGTGTGGCAAAAGTTGTTGTTCATAAGGGGGGAAAATACAAGAAATTGACAGAAAAACACCAGTAAAAATGCCTGTGTGTGTGCAGTGATCACTTCGTCAAATGTGAGTTAATACATTATTTATGTGGCTTATAAGTACATTATTCAGGTGTTTAAATACACTTATGTGGCTGTTTGTGTAACGTACAAGTTTCCGAACTTTGTAAAGTCAAAGTATGTCTGTAAGACGAGTTAGTTGCTGATATCTACAGCCTCGATGGCAGGCAAATCTCTCAATTCAGTTGAAAATCGGTCCTCTTCATAACGTAAGGATCACGTCCAACATATGTTATGATTTTCTGTTTATATATTTCTCTTGTAATAGAGTCTAAAGTAGTACAGTACGGATTTTCCTCCATCTCGTCCATTGCGCTCTTCACTCCTTGCCCTCCATCTGCGTTCCGCGCGTCAACACAATCACGTGACTGCAAACCACCTATTAAGTTATTTTGAATGAGTGCTCTCTTTTCACTTTTGTATTCGAAATCGCCCATACTCTGTTTAGGTCTATAATTTGCGGGCATGAGGGAGCCTCTATCTATAATGCGGGTATTGAAATTCTTTTTAAATGCACACTTGCTTTCATTTTAACTTTCAAATTTATGATCACTCATACTTTGTGTACAGGTAGAGGCAGGACTGACCGCATATTTTACAAGATAAGAGATTTATTAGTGTCACCCAGGATCAGTTAATAATTGTAGCACATGTTGTCCAACTGAACTAAATGGTTTTTATTTCTATAAAAAAGCAAAACGACAGTGCCATGTAATGTAATTGTTTACAGCAGCAAATCTACTCATGACCCCTTTTAATAATATTGTAAAATGATGGTTATTTTTAGATGACTTGTTATTTTTTTTTAAGATTTTTGTTTCTCAGGGATAAATTAAATTCATTTTTTGGTCTCTTCTCGATGCAGGATTATTATGGCATGACTTTCCCTGGTACAGCGCTAGCTGGCAGAGATGGAGGATTAGCAAGCAATCCCTACTCGGGTAAGCAGACATCGTTGTTATTGTTTTATGCTACTGTAGATGAGTTGTTGCATTCCAATACTTGGTCAGGCTAAAACTTCTGTCTTGCTCGTTCAGGTGAACCCACCAAATTTGGCCGCAGCGACTCAAACTCCCCAGCCCCAGCCAACAGTCTCTCATCTGTGCCGCCCTCACAGTCTCAACAGAGTGCTGTTCCCCCTCAAAATCAAGGACCGCAGAACCCAGGTCAACCCCAGCAGGGACAGACCCAGGCCTTCCTCAATCCCCCTCTGCCTCCAGGTTACGGCTACACCAGCCTGCCCTACTACCCCGGGATGCCAGGAGTGCCCAGTGCCTTCCAGTACGGCCCCACTGTCTTCATGCCTCAAGCATCTACAAAGCAACACAATATGGGCCCGTCCAGCCAGTACCAGCACCAGGCTGGATACAGCCAGCACACATATGGCCCAAGTAAGTGTTAGTCATTTTAGCCCTGCAAAGCCTGGCACATGAAAGAGAAAAATATATATTTTATAACTGTACCATTTATTTATTTATATTTATTTAACCTCATGACTAAATGTAAAAGAATATTTAAAGGTTAGTGATTTTTGTTGAATATAATATTTGATATATCAGGTTTTTATGGCTGATATAATATTTGAATTATGTATTTTAAGTAGTTTTAAAGGCTATTATTCACTTAAAATAATCAAAACGATACTGCCAAAATTAATATTAGTGACAGCCCTATATAGAAGAATATGGAGTTCATACTGGAGGGAAAAACCCTTCATTTTTATTCAGAGGCCCCAAACTGAGCATAAGTGTGCAATTTGGTGCAGTTGCTGATATTTAGTTGACATGTGTAAGCTAGCTTACTTTTTGACTATCAACTTATTCTGATAACCATAAAGTAGACTACTTGCATAAAATGCAAATATTTGCAAATATCAGTTGTCTATATCTTCAAATAATGTCTTGGCAAGATATTTAAATGCTTAGTTTTATGATCAAAGCTCTGTAGTTTTTATTGGGGGGGGAAATATATAAAATGCAACTATGTACAAATAAACATTTCTCAAATACAAATTTTAATCCTTTTAAATAATTATTTTTAAGAAAAATCATCTTAAAATATATGTATAATAAAGTAATTTTGTGTCATTCCAGTAGGGCCTTTAATGGTCATAATGCTAATGTTTGGCTGGAAAATGCACTTGTTTTGAAATCTCTTTATTTTCTCCTAAGGCTTTGATGAGTTGTCCCAGGCTCATGCTGGAGATTATGGGAAAGGAGGATATGGAGGAAGCTCCCAGGCTAAGGGAGTCAGCAACAGCGTGGGAAAAGGTAGATCTAACTCTCACAATATTGGTTTGATGCCATAATATTCTTCTGTAAAGAACACAAATTACCATTCTTTTATTTAATATACTTGTGTATAATGAATCCATATAAATATTATAAATTTCACTTAATCTAATCTCATATTCAAAAGCCCTAAATTGAAAGATCGATGTATGTTGCAATGTTTAATATGAAAATAAATGTAATGTGCCAATGTCTTATCTGATTTAACCCGTTATCAATATAGTTGACTTGTTAAGCGGGCTTAAATATGACTTAAAATCATGTAGCCTGAACTAGGCTTTAGAAAAAAAGCACTGCAGCACTATAAATCTTACTAAACAGTCTGTAACAAACTGCTTGCACATGTATTGAATAAACAGTCATATGATGTTTTCATTCAAATGTTTCAAACATTTTTTTTAGCACCAGGACTGTCTGGATCTGCGAGTTCAGACCTCACTGGAACAGTGTATGGCAAGACTCAGGTGAGGTTCACATTTCTGCTTGGGAAAACACCTGAACAACATTATTTACTTTGACATACTGGTGTTAGGCTTCTTGCACCAAAACAGTCATTTTAGTTTTTAATGACCATTTTCAACCCTCTGTGCCTCTTCGTATCCACCTTATTTTTCAATGTGGGAATAAGCTGTTTCCTGTGAAAAGTACAAGACTTCTAATTAGTGTTGTTTTTGGCGGCCTGTTTTAATTTTAGTTTTAGTCTAGTCTTTGTGTCAAGCTGACATTTTAGTTTTTGTTAGTTTTACTCACATTCATACTCTTTTTAGTCTAGTCTAGTTTTAGTCGACGAAAACTGATGACATTTTAGTCTAGTTTTAGTCGACGAAAACCGATGACATTTTAGTCTAGTTTTAGTCGACGAAAACCGATGACATTTTAGTCTAGTTTTAGTCGATGAAAATTGTATTTTAGTCTCTTTTTAGTAGGCAATTCTATTTAACCCAGTCAATATATAAGAAGCCTACCTAGTAGTAGGCCAGCCTATAGACGAAACCAATTTTTTTTTAATTTTTTTTTTTTTAGCCAAACCCATTTCAGACAATCTTATCTTCTTATAGTTATCTTCTTATATTATTGTTACCTTATAGACTCAAGAATACATCCAGGAAGACGCTCTGAATCGAATTTACAACATATTTATTTTACCAACCAAACATGCCTACACACATGATGAAATGAAAGTTTTGAAAGAAGAGAAATCCTCTTCTCTGTGTCAGACTTAAGTTTGTTTGTTGTCGTTTATGCTAACGCCTGTTTCACACAGACTCCATTTGCTGTGCGTATGTTTCCCGCACCCGTTACAGTTATAACAGTTATAGATTGACGCAGCACATGTGAAAGCAATAACGCGCGCGCTGCTCCTGCATACACACTGCTACACGCCCCTCATACACGCTACACACGGAGTGTGTGTGAAACAGCTGTAACTCACGCAACTGCTTCTTCTAAATAATGACGCGAGTGGGGCTTGAGGATCTGAAGTCGCATGCGTTTGCACAGTGCGATCTAATGCAGCCCCAGAAGTGACACAGGAAACAGAAATGCTGCATACTAATGCAAGTACGCTAAACGAGACAAAATAACGTTAAATAACATTTCGTCTCGTTTTGGTCAACGAAAATGAAGAGACATTTTAGCGTAGTTTTTATTTTTGTAAACCACATTTAGTCTCGTTTTTATTCGTCAACGATATTGCATTATACATTTAGTTATAGTCATCGTCACACGACCAGCATTTACGTTGCGTCTCGTTTTCGTCACGTGATAAAGGTTCGTTGACGATGATATTTCGTCATAATTTTCGTTGACGAAAGCATCACTACTTCTAATTCAGTATCTGCTAACAGTGCAGTAAATGGTAACAAGTGCTACAAATCAGTGTCTCTGTGATTTTTAAAATGAATTAAAATAACAAATAGTAAATAATATCAACAAATTATTATTAATATAACTTATAACACTGACACAGGAGGCCTCGCACGGGGCCTCCTGGTAAAAGGTAAAAATGTCGCAGCCGCTCTCACGCTAAAAATAAGATATTTGTCTGTAAATGACCTTGCTTATAGTCAGCGGACAGCCAATCGGCTGACTACTTCACATGTGAGGTTCAAGACATGATGTTGTTGATTCATCCTTAACTTGCATGAGATGTGTGATGCGCCAGCTGTTAGTGGTTGCCTGTGTTTCATAGCATGTTCGTTACATTATGGTGGAACAATGAAGGGAGGAGAGGTGTTTCTCAGAAATCGCTTGCTGCACCTTTTAACGGGAAAACAAAACAAAAACTAAGCACAAATGATTGAATATATTGGATTTCAGTTTGTGTGGTCAGTCATTTTATTGAATCATTGGAGACACTCATATTTGGGGGCGTTACGATCACATTGAAAGTTCATCACTACTTGGACATGTATTGCGACAGTATTTTCCAGAAGTCACAGACAGTGAAAGGACAGCTTATGACTAACTGACTGTTTTTCCAAATGTTTGTAAACCAGAGTCCCCTGCCCTTAAAATAAATACTTATATGGTGCCTATAACGTTTTTTTTAATTTTATTTATTTAAAACCAGGCAGAATTGACTGTGTCAAATGTGTTAACTGCCTTAATTTAACAGCCTTTAAAAACCCAAACGTTATGGTGCGGTAGGGGGCACTATGACATCTTCTGAAAGACTGCTGAATCACGTGATCAAAATATGTGCGAGGAGATGCAGAAACAAGTGACCGCATACGTAAACGGATGCATATGTAAAATAATGCAATCATCAACATTAAACCACATATAAATCAAAACTACTGAATGAAATATCGACCCAGGACGAGCTACAGGACTGTGCAAACTTTGGGTGTGTTTGTGGACTCGATTTACTCCGTAAATATTTCAGTCATCATTCTGTATCCGATCTTGATGTTGTCTTTGACAAGCTTTTCAAGTGTTGATAAAGGCTTTGTTGTTTTGATATATTGCTTGTTCAGATATTCATACAAGAAAATATTCTGGGGGCCGTGAAAATAATAAAAAATGCTGGTGGAATCTGGCAACTTAAAGAAAAAAAGGATGTGGAGTTCATTTTATTTATTTTAATATTGAATAACACATTTTAATGTGTTAGTTATTCATTTTTTAAAAAAAATAAATGAGTCCTTTTAAAAGCCATTCATCTCTTTTTCTTTGACCCCTCTAGACATTTGACAAGCAGGGTTTCCCTACAGCTGCCGGCCCTGCATTCAGCCTGCCCTCGGCTCTGGGAGGAACCGGCCCGTTGAACCCCGCAGGCGCCCCTGGATATGCCCCCGCACCCTTCCTTCATATACTGCCCCATCAGCAGCCCCCCTCACAGTTACTGCACCACCACATGGCTCAAGACACACAGGTACATCACATCTAAACATACTCCCCCCAAAAAAACTCTCTGAGGTGGAAATGTAAATAATGTTTAAGGTTTTATCTCTGGCATGTGTCTCACCCCCTTAGCTATGAAGTAATAGTACAAATTGTTTTTGTTATAGAATCTTTCGAGCCATTTTTTTTGTGGTTGATACACCAAGCTTTTATGGTTCATATAGTATAAATAAAACAGTTGCTTTTCCTTGAGTGTGAGCATTATATTCTCACTATATCAGAGGCACAAACTGAGCAAAAATACGCAATCTGGTGCTGTTGCTGGTATTTATGTGGCCAAAAGGTGAGATGAAATTCTTGTAGCGTGTATAAAACTGTGATATTTTTATTGTAGTATAACAGACTACTTGCATAAAATGCATGTACATATCAGTTATCAATCTACATTAGTAAGTGAAGATTTAAATTATTAGTTTTATGATCAAAGCTCATATAAAAAAAATATATATATAATGCATTGTAATTCTATGACGATTGAGACATGTTCAAATAAACATTCCTCAAAAGCTTGATGCGTATTTAATACTCAATTATCCGTACATCACTTAAAAACGATCATGTTAAAATGCAAGCAAACCGAAGTTGCTTCAGTCTAGTAAACTTCAGTCCAGTCAGTATAAGAGTTATTTGTTTACTTTATAAAAATCATTTAATCTGTCAACATTTGAAGTGCCATTGTGTATGAAGTGTGCTATATAAATAAACTTGCCTTGCGTGTACCACTTCCTGAAGAGGGACATTTTTACAGTTTACTGGCTAAAAGGTTTAACTCTTTCCCCACCAGCGTTTTTTAAAAAAAAAAAGTTGCCAGCCACCGCCAGGGTTTTTGACGATTTTTGCTAAACTTTAATGGCCCGTTGAATATTTTCTTCCATGAATATATGAAGAAGCTATATATCAAAATAAAGATCTGAGCCTCTGCTTTTAGACAAAAAAAACAACAAATTTTCTCTTCATTTGTTCTTTTTTATTGCCACTTGAACGGATGTAGGTTTTGTCAAAAACACAACATTTTGTACAAAAAACAGAGAAAAAGGCATTTTTATCAAACAAGTGTATTTTCAAGCAGAATACATTCAGATGTTGTTTTCTTCATATATAAAACTTTCCTAAATAAATTAAAAAAATAAATAAATGTAAAATATATCAAATTTAGGCACTGTAATTTGCTTTTGAGTGGTAAACGGAGTAACATTTCCCAGGATGTAAGGGGACACGTCAAGTCACATTTATTTATATAGTGCTTTTCACAATACAGATTGTATCAAAGCAGCTTCACAGTGATAACATGAAAGTAGTACAACACAGATCGATAATATTGTTAAATATTAAATAACCCCAACTAAGCAAGCTAAAAGCAAGCAAACAGCACCACAACTTTTGCAGTAGAACGAGGTCTCCTTCCGCAACCCCTTACGTACACAAACTCTGCATGCACAACATGTGCATCTCTCTCACTCACTAGCCTACTTCGTCCCGATCAGATTCAGAATTATCAAATAAAGAGTGATCGGACTCCGAGACCATCAACACCTCCAGTACTTGATCAGCCGTATACCTCTGCATTTGTCTGATATTTTGAGCTACATTCTCACAACTCCACTTCCCGTTTGAGACGATTGCAATCTGTTTCTTTGATCAAAGAGTTGCGTACTCTTTCAGAGCATGTGCGCGGGCCTTCTTTACCGTATACCACCTAAAACACGGATACCCGTAAAATTCCGTGTTTGGCGGGGAAAGAGTTAAACTATCAATCAGAATAGAGAGGGCATGTTCGAAGATTTTCCAGTAAAGTGTTGACCATCTGGATCATTTGCAATGTGCATATCAAGTACGCTTTCAAGTGATAATGTTATTGGGTTTTTTTCTGTCTTCTGCAGGGGCAACGCAGTCAGTCCAACAGCATGCAGAAGAGTCAGGGCAAGTCCAACTACAGCAGCTCTCCTTACTGGGCCAACTGAGTGCTCCTTTATACTGTTACTGATCTAAACGCCCAAATCTGTGTCCGCACTGTCCTGACTCTTACATGAAATGCACACACACACTGTATCAGTTCTCCCCCATCCCCCTCCTCCAAGGTTCTCCTCTGCTTTTTCCCCATTTTTGTTTTTTCCTTCTCTGAATTAGGTTTTTCCATGTAACATATTTATGTAAGTATTTATATATACTGTAAATGTTAAGAAGCCGAACATGAGATGTGGTCGCTCCATTTTATTTTTTTGAAGGACTTTTGTTTGTTTACTTTTTAAAAACTGCAGAGATGTAGCAAAAAATTAAAAGGAAAGGCATTGAGGAAAACTTGGAGACATTGCGATGAGAACTAGAGCACTGATGGCGGAGTAGGGTGAACTGTGGGGGTTTCATCCATTCAGACATCTTGAGGGGCTTCGCAAACCACTCGAGTCCTTTCCTCTAGGAAATGTTCTCCCGTACAATGGTTCGGAAATTCATTTGTCGCCTGACAGGAAAAACAGCCCATAAATTTTATATTTTACTCTTGTTGCCCTCTGAATAAAGGTTCTGAGCTATTCACCTGTCTTGTTAGTCTTTTTTTATTGATCTGGGATGCATCTTTAAATCTTTGATGTTGTTTTACTAAAAGATTAGAATTGGTTCATTTTAACAATGAAACAGTTGAAAAGTTTTCATTAGAAAACACTAACATGAAATGCTGCTTGATTGCAAGTTTGAACTAGCCTGATTTTCTCAGTATTGGCTTGATCATTTTAATTGCATATATTAAAATAATTTTAGGCAATTCTTCAGTAACAAATGTCACTTTTTACACAATCACTTTTTTAGACTTAAAGTAGTTCAATCTTTAGTCATTGGACTCTTAAAAATGTTTCTTGTTTTTAATGTAATTTTGAATATATGTATGTACTGTGTGTGTGTATATATGTAGTCATCCAATAAATGACTACTGTTGTTTTAAAAAGGTAGACATTTGTTGTTTTCTAACTATAGAATTTAGTATTTTCTGTGGGTAAAGTAAAATCACCTTTAGCTACAGATTTTTTTTTTCAAAGCAGCTTTACAGAGATAAACAGGAAAATGATGCAAACAGAGTTCAAGTAAATTAGCTCTAAAGACAATAGTAAACTCATTATTCAGCTGAAATCGGTTCAGTTTTGATTAAAATCGGTTCAGTAACTGATTCAATGAAGTCCACCAATTATGGAATAAGTTTAATTCAACTATAAAGCAGCTCTGGAGAAAATGTCGTTCCAGTTCAGTTCTCTTATACAATAGTATCAGTGCAGCCAAATCAGTAATATTTCTGAATATCAAGTGTCCCTAATTTAGCAAGCCAAACTATTAGGCGGCATAAATTGAGAGAGAAAAAATCTGGTTTGTCAGATTGTGAATTGATTCAAATATTTCATCCAGTTCCTTCCTTCTACTTGAAGTTCGCGATTCATTACGCCATCAAAATTTCCTTACTAAATTTCTGCAACCTGTGGAGTTTATTTTATTTTTATCCCATTTTTTTTTTTATTATTTGCTAAAACATTGCAAACTGGTGACGATAGAAAAGAAAATATATTCATGACAAAAATAATAAATAAAAAAGGATATGGGTATTTAGATATCTATAATGTACAACAAGATTGTAATTTTACACATGGCCTATGAATATACGCGATTTGTTAAACGATAAAATAGGTTAAAGTGAATTAGTACATGTCACGAACATCTCCTAAATAGATTGAGGGCAAAGGCTCTACAGACGTGCAGTAGCTTAGGTGCTTTATCTCGTCTAAGCTGGTTCTGTAAACAACACTGATAAAGCATTGCATCTGCGCAGGAGACAATTTATATACCATATATATATATATATATATACACACACACAGTAGTCAAAACCTTCCATCAGTTATACATGAATTTTGAACAATAACCG